>OX104127.1:86951207-88151207 GCA_944470555.2 Heterobilharzia americana
CTAGTCAAAACATAAGTATAGGTCACTGCCTACTGCACAAATGTACACAAGGTTGTTGAGTGGATTTCAATTTTCAAATTAGTGATAACACATTCAACCAGATCTTTTATACTGTTACTGAGACCCTTTTCATATATGAAAGTGTATAAGGATAGGAAAATATGCAGTTACTCAAAACTAATCAAAACAGTGTCATCTACGAGTATGCACTACAGGGTTCTTGGTAAAGCATACTAATAAATACATACTATTTCATATTAGTAGTGGATAGTGGCTAGAAGTGGAATCCAGAACGTACGTTTCGTCCTATTTGAGACTCGTCGGCTGGATGTACCTGCCTCTCAGTGGGCGATGTTGTTTCCACTAGGACTCTGACTCTCGACTAAACACCAGAGCGGTATTCATTAGACCATTGAGTCACGATAACCACTTCTTGTGCGACGGGTATACTTTTAATGTTATTCTTTGTATTATCCCATCGTTGAATGGACCGAATTGATCGGTCTCTTTTGGTTTATGAGCTCCAGCGCGGATTCCTCGATAATGCCGGTGTTTGATTCATATGACAATGATGTATAGTGGCTAGCAAGCGCGTTCCGATCAATTCGGTCCACTTAACGATGGGATAATACAAAGAAAACATTAAAAGTATACTCGTCGCACAAAAAGTGACTATCGTGACACGGTGGTCTGGGGGACAACGCTCTGGTGTTTGAAGCCACCGGTTTCGAGTTTAAGTCTTAGTGGAAACAACATCATTCACTGAGAGGCAGGGGCATCCGGCTGACAAGTCCCAAATAGGACGAAACGCGCGTCGTGGAATACACCACTAGCCACTATCCATCATTAATATGTAACCCAAACACAGACAACACTGAGGCATCCACGTAGGAGCCCATAAGCCAATAGAGACCGATAGACCGGGTACAAATTTGAAAAAATAATGAAAAATAACCCCCACAATCTCACATTCTTATCTAATTCCTGCAAATAACTGTATATTATCCCAATAATTTCATCTGACATTCTATAGGGCATAGGAGAAACTGGATCGACAACTAAGGAAAGAAATAGAACAATAAAGTTATAGATAGACCAGCAACAGAAGTGTCAACGATACAAGTAGTCGATTCCAAACTACTGGATGAGGTCAAGAGGAGTGCTGTGAAGAATCTTCCACTGCTTCAGCTATACAATGTGATCATGACATGTCATTAATATGACCCAGGTATGTAGTGATCAATTTAGACGAATAGTAAAGCAATTTAATGAAGAACTTACATAGGCAGGAGCTGAGCCTACCACGCCAACAGCTGCGTTGAACAAGGTTTCAGGAATAGCTTCAAAAACAGGAAATATCGATGAACACAAAGTAGTAATCAACTGAACTTCTTGTTCCGTAACAGATGACGTATGCGCATACACTGCAGTCCCAACCCCGACAAGACAAGGTGTATTCGGCATAATACGAATAATTCGAGTAGATTTTGGCAAAACCTATCAAATAAACAGATAAATTTAAGTATTTATATAATGTGGAAATGATTAAGAAACTACAAAAATCTTTTTTTCTATCTTTAGGCTAGATAAATTAACTAAATTCCCTGAAACCGACCTCCAGACAACATATAAGAGTTTCCTACGTCTATACCCCCGCCCCGTCGAATCAAACCAAAATATGTTGTTAGACAAAACTCTTGCAATTATGGTCGTGGATATGCGCTTTGTTTGCGAGATATGTGTACAAAAATCGAGAGTGGTTATCCAATTAATCTCACCCGGCAAATATGGTGAATACGAAACACTCAACTTTCCAGTTTCTGGAGATTCGATGGCTAGTTCTCGCGGTCTTGCAGGTGTCGGTGTAGCATTAATTTCTAGGGCAGAAAATGCACTGCTCGACTGGATTCCAGCTGACAGTCACCTATGCACTCTCTGACTGGACGGTGAACTGAAGAATAGAAAGAGTAGTGAAACCTGCCGTTTTTTTGTAATCTCTACTTACCTACCCGCTGAGTGCAGTTCAGAAGAAGTGAAGAATGAGTTCTACCGAAAAGACTCAAGCCCCTAAATGAAAGCCAAACGTGTAGAAGTGGATGTCGTAGGAGGTGATTGCAGCACACAAGTAGGTCGATGTAGTAAGACAGAAAGGCACTTAGGTGACATTTTCACAATCTCAGCTGAAAGAACAGATAAGGGTGATCGCCTACTACAACTGTGCTGAGACAACCATTTGTCTCTGGCCAGCACGAAATTCGGACATAAGGAGAAAGATTATCTGACGTGGTGTCCACCAATTTCAGCTCAGCAGTGGGCATAGTAGACCTTACTGCTACCATTTATCACTGGAGAGCCCGGTAAAAAATTGCCACCCCTCTTGGAGCATGTATTCAAACTACGATCACGTTTTTCTGCACCTAAACGGATGTGTTAAAGCTGAAGCAACAAGACCATTGCGAGCGGAGCTCGACAATGAAAGCGTTGAGGCCGCTTTCAGTGAGAAACTGCCTAGATAGGTATCGGTACACAGCGACATCATTTATACAGAAGAAACCAGGCGCCAAATCTAGTCTACCGAAAAACCAGCATTGAAGACCATAGCCAATAGACAGAAGTGAATAAAAAGAATCGGTAAATTTCAGCAACTTCTGAATAAATATATACGCATCAACACACTCTTGAAGAGTGGAAGCAATTGAAATATAGACTATAATGATCGCGAATAGTAGTGGGCGGCGAACGCTAAAGAGATGGAATAATCAGCGGCAACAGATAACATTTGACAGCTATTTAGGTTTATCAAGGAAACCGGGGCGAGAAGGTTAGTGATTAGTGACATTATATAAAAGGATGGGTCTGTGATTCGCTTGCAGGAGAGATGAATGGAAATAGTTCGAGGAACAATTCAACTAGCCTACAGATAGTATCCTGTTACCTGCTGTCTAGTCAGATTCCGAATAAGAAATTGAGATAGTACCTAAAACATTTTCAGAAGTCAAAGAAACTCAGAATCGATTTCGGTAGCACAATGAATCTACAGACCAGTAAACTGAAGGCCACTCCTTCGTTGTCTTTCCGTTCACCAGCACATCATTTATCTGTATGTATATCATCATAATATTGATAAATGTAAAAAGGAAACTAGGTTCTTTTTCAATCCCTAAATCTCACTTCAATCCAAAAATGTATTTGCCTCTAACGCGGTTTGTTTTTACTCCGTACAAATGCATTTTATGACTGTCGAACCTAATGTGAAGTTATTGAAAAGAATATTCCTCGTTCAGATTGTTACCTTTTATTAATGTTAGAGGAATCTTTGGTTGTTTACAAATTACATAATTTTACCTGTTATCAGTTCAACTACGCTATATTAGACACATATATAGCCTTCTGGCAGACAGAAAAACAAATCAAAACAGAATAGAAAGTGAACAAAAACACTACTAAAGCCCAGAAGTAAATACTTTATGCCTTGTTTACACAGATTTCTTTCCAAATAATGAATAGATTTCCCTAGGTCTTGCATTCTGCACCGCTGAACGTTATCCTCCCTAAGTAACATAAAATCAAATGACTACCGCCGACTGTTGCTTATATCTGAAGCAACACTCATTCTAATTGTGATTCGTCGTCTGAGTGTTTCCGCTGAGACGTACCACTTGGAACGCTAGTGTTACTGAGTTACAATAGTCAGGATCGAGTGTACTGTGCTGCAGTCCACTATGTTCTATTGTTTGGCTGTGAAACATGTCCATTGAAGGTAGAGGAAATGAGAAAGTTTTAGGCATTTGACCACCTTTGCCTTCGTAGTGTCACGTAAGCAAAGCAGAAGTCAGGTGGACAGTTTTAGAGAGGAAAGGTAAGACAGTTGATACGGTTATAAACTGTCATCGGCTGAGATGGTTGGAACATGTGTTACTTATGCCTAACCACCAACTGCCTAGTCACACAATCTTGGCCGATGTAGGTTCAAACTGGAAAAGCGCTCGAGGTGGCCAGACTAAAACATGGCGCCAATGTATGAAGTCCTTGACTGTTGATTTGAGCCATGTAGGGTGATGGAGGCTAGCCGGTTGCAGTCCGCAGGACAAGAGAAACCAGTGGTAGGAGACTGACTGTAGGTGATATGGCTGAGAACCGATGTCAGTGGCGCAGATTTATACACACACATTATCCTCATCTTAACGCTATACCGAACCTCACCATTTTCTCATTTCGTATTTCATATATTTCTTTTGACTGGATTTCCTTTTTTTCATCTTCCACTTCACTGGCTTTTCACTTGATGTGGTGATATGAGGTGTGGTAAGTTGGACCGTTACACAGTAACGCCTAGTCCTATGTTGATTTCGATGATGATGACAACAGTCAACTATGGTTCAACAAGCAACAGTTTTTTGTTGGAGAATGGTCTTTTCTAATGCCAATTTATGGCACTAAGTTACAGCAATGCAGGACGAGTTCAAGTTTCAGTTGATATACTCATATAGACACATACATTTAGTTGACGAGTGGGCAACAGCATGTAAAACGCTTCGCTGACTTCGCTATCAGTCATTACCAGACGTAAATAAGATTTATTCAGTTTGGAGGTTTTTGGTATTCATTATGGACTGACATCAGTTTGAGAAACATCGGACACCTGGGAGCACCGGAGAGCTTTTTCGTCTTGGTATGGGACTCCTGAGCAGTGCGCACCCATGACTCGCCAGGGGTCGAACCCAAGAACTTCAGGTTCCGTGACCAACCAGAAATCAATAAGTAAATCCTCACAAACCTTCAAATTGAATTAATATAGTCCTCTATGATAATGATGGATAGTGGCGAGCAGTGGAACCCAGAATGCGCATTTCGTCCTATTTGGGACTCGTTGGCTGGATGTAGCTACCTCCAAGTGAGTATGATATTGTTCCCACCGGGACTCGGGAGCGATCGCTTCAAATGCCAGAGCGTTATCCACTAAACACCGAGCCACGACAGCCACTTCTTGTGCAACGGGTTGGTTTGGGCTATGTAGGACGGTTCAGAGTAGCCGATTGGAGTCCACCGGACAAGATAAACAAGCGGTTGGAGACTGTAGGTGATATGGCTCAGAATCAGTGTCAGTGGGGGAAATGCATACACATATAATCCTCATCTTGACTACAAGAAGTGGCTATCGTGGCTCAGTGGTGTAGTGGATAACGTTCTGGCATTTGAAGCGATCGCTCCCCATTCCCAGTGGGAACAACATCACTCACTGGGAGGCAGGTAAATCCAGCTGACGAGTCGCAAATAGGACGAAACGCGCATCCTGGATTCCACTGCTAGCCACTATCCATCTTTACTAGAACTACACAGGTAATATCGAATCATCCATACAGGAGTCCATATGCCAATAGAGACCGATTAATTCGGTCCAATCAACGACGGTATAATACAAGGAATAACACTAATCTAATCCTCATTGGTGACCAGCCTCAAGAGATGGTTCCCGAAGTTTCAGCGAGAAGTCGTGACCGGTAGGGCCAACCAAGTTGAACTTAAGGACAGTTACTGAATGATGCCATTAGATGGAAATCATGTTATATCGTGAACTGACAGAAGTAAGAAATATGGACTATTAAATTCCGACCTAGTGGCCCAACGGTAACGTACTGGTTGAGGAACCTGACGGGTCTTGGGCCCAATCTCTGGAGGTTCATAAGTGTGTAATGCTAAGGAGTTCCATACCAGGACGAAACACCTCTCTAATGTTTCTCTCCAACGGATATAAGTCCATAATGAACATCATTTCAATAAAAACAATGAAGAATATCAATTTTACCTGCTGCATTTGATCCAATGTAATACCTGCAGCAATAGAAATCAACAATTTATCGTTTAGTCGATCCGATAAACATTTTAACTCTGGAATTAACACATGTGGTTTGACACAAGCGAAAACAATATCACTTTTTTCAACCATCGGTTCATTTGTCTGAATATACTCAACTCCATACTTCTACATTCAGAGATGAAAAGAAAAGCGACGAAAAATGAACAAATTGGAAATAAAAAAAATGATCAAGACAGTTAGAAAAAACTGTACACTCCTTTGTTTAATAGATAAGAGTATTGTAAAGCTTTAGGAAAAGAAATGAAACACTTTTGAATTAAAAAGGAGTTAGATTTACTTCTCTTTTGATTTGAATCTTGCTGTCATGATCCTGATTCTGCAGGAGGAGATTGGTTCCCACTGCATGAGAGTCTTCGATGCTCTTGGGGATATCATGATAGCCACTCGAAAACTCAGTGTTGCTGTGCTGGTGGTTGTCGTCGGGGTGACAATATCGGAGTAGATTATTGACTCTCCAGTTGATAGTTTGGAGAGTCCACTTCCATTCCATCTGCAGATTCCTAGTCTGACACTTCTATGTTATATCTTCTCATCTCTCTGGCAATGTGGACAGCCTTGCCAGCTAGCCTCAAACATTGTGTGGATATTCCATGTCCGCATGCTTACTTTCGCTTTCATTGAGGGAGAGAAGACACATCTTCCAATTGGCTTCCCGAAGGCTTTCACCAACCAGAGTCATTTCGTCTCTCCGATTCCAGCGAGGAGTAAGTTTGTTTTTATTTTTTATATTTTCTTTGTGCTTTGAAGTTTTTTTTATCGATTGAATTGGTTTTAGGGGGTAGGTTTGTTAGCCCTATGCCCATTCTTCCCTCTTTATTCGGGCTTACGATCGGCTAGTAAACCAGTAAACCTTGATATAATAACTGAATAATCTTTACCATTACCAACTGTTTTGTATCTGTGTACAAAACAATCCTGAGGAGCTGTAAAAAGAACACAAGTTTCGCAATTCATTGATGCACTATTAACTTGCTTGAACACAATGCTTACTAATGACTTGATTATTATCTTCTTAACATGTCTACAAGTGTATTGATGTCAAAGAAAGTGAACAGCCCACAGTACAGCACTTGTATTTCAATTGAAGAGTAGACGAATAGAAAAGTAGAAGAAAGTACTTCTAACTACTTTCATGTAGTGAGAAAACCGACCCATATTATACAATAAGTACGTATGAAAAAAAAATAGGAAAACTTTAACCCAAAAATTGTCATCAACGTCATTATAGGCATCAAACACTACTTTATAACATTTCAGATTCCCACACAACAAGCAAGAACCTCAGGCGAGATATAAATTCCCCCAAGGTTACAGATACACCTTGCTGACGAAGGTCAACGAGTGAGAAACTTAAATTAAGCAGAGCTTGCAGTGGATAGCCTCCAATTGTCTAACATCTATCATAGTATACCACAAGTATAAGCTACTTAGTTTGGTGGCCGCATTTCAAAAATGATCAGTAGAATTCAGTCAGCCCTAAGGACTTAACAACACGAACTTTGTTGCTCTTCAGTGAAAAGTCAATATAAATGCTGAAGATAATATGTGGTTACATCTGCGTCATCGACATCGATTCTGGAGTCTACAACCATTGGTTTCTGTTGCCACATGGACTCCAACGTACAATCCCTACATGGTCCAGACCAACAGTCGAATAAGTTTTCAATTTTCCTCAATGGTAGTATATTAAATATGATACATTTTGACAACTTCACACGTGCAAGGCACTTGTAGAGTAACTCCGAAGGTTAGAAAGATAACTCTATTCATTAAAGAGTAACCGAGAATTCGGTAGAAAACACATTAGGCGACTTTAATCAACGCTGATTGGCACTGTTAAAATATATGGCGTCATTGGTGTTTTTCTCAACACAAATACCACCATATCAGGAAAATCAATGCCTGTTGGCGAATATCCTGAAGAAAGTAATTCCATATTAGATTTCTTTATTTGATTTATAACACACAGTGATACAGTGTTATTTACCTGATGATGTTTCCATTATAAATTATCATTGCTCATAATCATATCAAGGTGATATGATTATGAGCAATTATAATTTGTGTCATTGACTGACTGCATAGATTTTCCTGTTGAGGAGTCCCATACTAGGACGAAACAGCTGTCCAGTGCTCCCAGGTTTCCTTTGTTCCTCCAACTGATGTCAGTCTTCGATGAATAACAACTTGAAATAGATTTTCCTGTTGACTGTTCCTCTCCTTCACCTCTCTGTTGTTCATCATTTCTCTCATTGGTTGATAGATCAGACCTATGTCTATACATCTGTTGATTACTGACTAGGAATTCTTTGATATTCTCTTTGTGTTTCCTCTCTCCATCCAACATTTCTACATTGTCAAAATTCAATTCATCTCCATAATTATCCACGTGCATTCAAATGAGTGATGGATATATTGTGACGTTCAATATCCAATTAGTGTTCATGTAGACGAAGGCGAACAGGGCGACCACTCTGTCATATGTAGTCTTGACTACAGTTATTCCAGTTGATATTTTAAATGATATTCGGTTTGTCTTGTTTGGTTGTTGCATCCTTTGATGTGCATAATAGTGTTTGGAGGGAATGTTTTGGTTCATGAGACAAACCAATTCCACCAAATGGTCTCAGTAATCTTGTCATGATTTCTGATATATTCTTTATGTATGGTAGGATGATGTGTTTATTGATTTCTGTTGATGACTTTGTAGTTGATGATGTACGTGATAGGCATCTTGTGATGAAGTTTTGTTGGTAGCCGTTCTTCTTTAGGATGGACGTCAAGTAATTTTCTTCGTTTCTCTGTGACGTTGTTGTGCTGCAGTGCAGTGTGTTCTCATTATTTTGAATAGAGTCTGCATGCAACTGATCTTGTGGGTTGTTGTTACTGTAGTTGAGGATTTGGTCAACGTGTTGTCTTCCTGGACACTTGGGTTTCCAGCTCCTCCGTATTTGTCCTATTGACTAAAACATCCGGGAATGGAAGTTGGTTGCTCGACTCCTTCTCCATTGTGAATTTGATGTCATTGAAAACGTTGTAGATCAAACTGTAAGTGTTTTCTAAATCATCTTTTTAATGATGACAAAAGTAACGTCTATATAGGGAATTTAGATTTTTGATTTAATCCTTGAACGAATGTCTTGTATTTGGGACAATTTACCTAGCAGTACCTAATTGTGTCGTAAAAAAAACAAAAACGTTCCCCCTGAAATTTAAATCTAACACTGATCATTTCAGACTACAGAGCATAATCGTCACTAGTTGTTAAAGTGATGGAGGAGGAGGCAAAGCCAAATACTGAAATCCATTCTTGGTTGTCACCAATCAAATAACAAGACTAATGTTTATTAGTACTATTTGTTAAAGTGTATCATACAAATTCAAAATGTATCATAAGTGTTTGTTTGTTTATTCACTTAGAAATGTAACCATAGATAATAATAAATGTAACCTAGACTGAGTCTGGTGTGAATTTCAAAGGAAAACAAACAAACGGACTAATATTACTATTCATTGACATACTTGTTATTCTCCGTTGTTTTGTTGGATCGAATTGTTCGACCTCTATTGGCATATGGGCTCCTATGCAGATACCTAGATATTGCCTGAATGTTAATGATGATAAATTGGTCGGAAAATAACGAGTATGTCGATAAATAGTAGTAACTACCACTCGTTGTACAAGAGGTGGCTATCGTTCCTCCGTGGCATAGTGGATAACGCCTTGAAGCGATAGGTACGAGGTTCGAGTCCCAGTGGGAACAACATCACTGGGGTGCAGGTACTTCCAGCTGATGAGTCCCAAATAGGACGAAATGCACGTCCTGGATTCTTCTGCTAGCCACAACCAACCAATTTATCATAAACGGATTAGTAGTTCCAAATAAACTCTTCTAGTCAAAACTAGAAATAATAAATTGAATTTATAACAATTTTACGTTCACTACAATATTGACTATTCACTATTGTGTTATCAATCAATCAGTAATCTGTTAAGATGCAAAATAGTCTATAGATAGCACCAGTTTATTTACGTAAAAAATGTTTTCCTTACCATACACACATATGAAAGTAATTTAATTAAAATAATCAGTAAATTAGAAGCGGAAAAATATGTTAGAAAAAAATTATCACATCAAGCTGTTATTGACTCATTGATATATAAACCCGCAGAAATTAAATAGTACCAACCGAAGTGTAAAACATGAGCACACATAGTGATACAGTATTGTTTGCTTGATGACGACGTTTCGAGCATAAATTATCATTGCTCATAATCATATATCAATGTGTAATCTTCCGACATCTGATTTTCATAGTCCTGTCACACGTCACACTCTTCTTTTCTGTTGGTAGTAAAATTCCTTATACCTCTGGTATAGGTGTTGCTTCATTCCTATTTCACATGTGCTGGGTGTAGGTTCGATAGACAAAGATTCAGTAGTCAATCTGTCTCTCCACTTAAGCATATTGGACTTGAGTACAATGGTTTTTGTTGTTTTCGAACGCTAATGGTTATATAAGTGTTATAAGTGTGCGTATTATATTCGTTCTGATATATATATATATATATATATATATATATATATATATATAATATATATATATATATATATATATATATATATATATATATATTCCAGAGCGAATATAATAGGCACGCTTAGCCGACAGCTAACTTGGTACGCAAGAGTCACTGACTGCAACCCCGGGAAGAATAGAGAGAAGACTGAAGCTGGCAGATGGGAGAGTGTTATTACTCCGAGAGTATAATATAATAAATCAATCCAAAACACGTGATTAAGTACACACATGAAAATGACCTTGTCCTCAATTTGAGGCATTTGCATAGTAAGATTAACCAATTAGCGACTTACATTACAATGGTGGCAGAAAATAAACTATTAGTCATACCGTAAAAACGTTAAAATGGTCAGATCAATAACAATGTTTTATACAAAACTGGGGCAAAACAAGTTTCATCCCACCCTCGTATCGTGTGATCGTGTCAATGTATGCATTGCAACAGCAGAGTTCTTTTTCTAGATTATTGATCTTATTGGGGTCTGTCATTCTATATTTAGCTACATTCCTGTTCCGTTAATCTAACGGACACCGACCAGCTAGTTTGACCTCACAGTCATTACATGGAATTTGATAGATTAGATTATTTCGTTTAATTGCTTCTATAGGATCTGCAAGCCAGCCGACAAAGCTTATCTCTGAGTGAGTTTTTAGATTTAAACACCACCCTAATTCCAGCCTTGTTGAGGATCCTACGTAGTTCCTGACGTCTTACTTTATAGGGTAACGCAATGGAGGTTGTGAACTTATTTCTACTCTTGTTGTCGGTATTATTTCGTTTTTTTGTGTTCATACGAATTTTTTAATGTAGTGTAGAGGATAATTATTAACTATTAGCCCTTCTTTTGCGTGCTTCAATCCCTTGTTCCAGTTCTTACAATGATTAGTGAGTTTTTTTAGCTCTATCATTTAGACATTTGACTAAACCTGCTTTTAACCGATATTGAGATGACTTGAAGTTTAGATACCTGTTAGAATGTGTGAATTTTTCTGTAGACGGTAGAATCCAAACCACCGTCTGTCCTTCGTTTTACCCTGCAATCCAACATAGGCAATTCTTCTTGTTCATTTTCTACCTCGTAAGTGAATTGGATTGCGTCCACTACCGAGTTTATATGTGTGAGGAGATTGCCAATATGTTCCGATTTCCACACATTAAATGTATCATCCACATATCACCACCAAATTTTTAGTGCAGGACTAAACGTTTGTGAGGCCATTTTTTTCAACTATCCATAAATATATCTGCTACAATTGGGGTTATTGATGATCCCACTATTGCTACTCCTTATGTTTGTCTATATATTTTCTCCTTAAACTTGAAGACTGTGGAAGTTAGGCACAACTATACGCCTAATATGATCTCATCAACCGATATCTTAGTTCTGTGAATAAATTCTGCCCCTAATACCATGTTGATTAGTATTTAATATAAAGATTTGTTACAGCGAAACTAACCATTTTTTTTAATCCTCTTCTAATATGGAATTACCAAGTATAAATGCAGACAGAAGTTCAAAATCAACGTAGAACCTCACACACGAGTGCATCCATTCAAGTTCCTACACTTTACAGTGGTATACAAAGAATAAGTGGATAAGGAAAGGCTCATTTCGAAGTAGATAAAGTTGTGTGACAGGAGAATAAACAATTTGAAGATGAAGGTTAGTGCGAATACTCAAGCTTTAGAAGATTTCAAAGAGTGAATTCATCTTCTCCATTGTGACCGATTTTCAGCCATTTCAACCTCCGCTTCCAATAGACTTGACGACGTCACCTAAGTAGTTTACATCTCCCTCAGACTAATAACTGGTGCTATATATTAATCTGGCTACTTTGAATCCTCTTCTAACTTAATCCAACTTCCTCCAGATTGGCACATCGAGGTAAGCGGAGACAGCAGAATTAGCACGTGCCCAAGCCATCTCAGTCGACTAAGACTCGCAATCTTATCAATCGACTTGCCTATCTTGTCTAGTATCCTTCACTTGATCTCAACATTTCCAAAACAAATAAACGTACTGATAAAGGTATTCCTTTCTGTGTATTCTTTTACTGAATAAATTTCTTTTAGGCAGGTTTTATTTCAATCTAATCAGCACAGCACAGTTCAGGTGGAATAATTCAAGTTTCTCGCTTTTTCACAACATGCGATTTATTGGCACACTTTTGAATAAACTCTTTTACGCTTCAATTACATTGAAGTTCGTTTACACTCGTGTATGGTGTTTGTGAGACAATTCTAATGCATCCAGTCATGCTTTGATAATAATCATAATAATAAAACCTTAAAGAGTAGTTTAGTATCCTCTAGAGAAAAATTTGTGGGGATGTTCGAAAGTAGGTTAAGAAACAGCCAGGAGTCGGTGTACATCATTACATTGAAATTTTTTCATGCGTACCATGTCTGAACAATAATTCACTTAAGATCATGTCACCTGTGATCTCATCTTTGGGTGTACATGTTTGTCATTGTATCCGACGGGGTTAAGTTTAACACTAACAGGAAATTTTCCCAGACAAAACATGAAGTCATTCTTAATATACACTATGATTTCCAAACAAATCTGATCATAAAGGACTTAATTTAACTTTTTACAACTAAATTGATCAATCAATAAGCGAGTTAGCATAACCGTAGGGTCACGCATCCCTGCGCAACGGTCCAAGTTGCCACACCAAAACAAAGTAGACAGTACTGAAATGAAAGATATAGAAATAACTTAGAAAATAATTAAAAAAGATAGAGACGTGAAAGAAGAAGGAGAATAACAACAATGGAACTTAATATCATGAGTAGGAAGAGCATCTGCACCACTGACAATGATTTTCAGGCACATCACCTACAGTCTCCAACCATTTAAATCAGTTATCACGTGAACCCTAGCTTAGTGGTCTACATTCATCTAAACAGCTCAGATTGACGGTCAAAGAATCAAGGGACTCATGGCATGTTTCAGTCCGGTTGTCTCTAACTTTTTCCAGCTTTAATCTAATTCAGCTAGGGTTCTGCCATGAAGCATGGATAACAAATTCCCTAGTCACCTGAGTCGATGAAGTTTCACAATATCATCAACTGACTCACTTCTTTTTCTTAAAGCTCTACAACTGTGAGAACTAATGGAACACAAATTCGGACTCCACTCCTCCTACCGTGGTTTGAGAAGCCAGATAGCCCCATTAGCCCTCACAACATAGGTGTGACTGATTGCCTGGTGCACAAGGTTGTTGAGTGGCCTAAACCTTTAAACCTGACTCATATGTTACAAAAGAGCTGGTAACACGACACACGGTGAATGATATGAAGGTATTGACGGTTAAACACCTTAAGCCTTCTCATATCCTTCACTCCTAATGGCCATATTTCACAGCGAGCAGAACACACTGTTCCATAGTACAGTGAACTCTTGGCAGGTGGAGCCACAAATGGTATAAGCTGGTTAAGACCGATAGAGAACTTTGTATACGAGAAGAGATTTCGTCGCCCACTGGCCCACCGGAGTTGATGAACAAACAAATAGCATTTCACAGGAATTAAATTAAAAGTTCGATACTGAAACGACCAACCAATGCATATAACCATATGACCAGTAACCATCAGGTTATCGGTTTATCGTCGTTTCTTCCAACTAAGCATAAAAATCCATCGTAAAATCAGTCAGATATCAGAGTCACACATGCCAAAATAGTAAACTTTGACACGTAATTATCCCAGCTAAAATTGTAAATATCCGTTAGTTGAAGAGACAGATTGGTTTGAACCATACCGTGAGCAAGATTTGGATTTCAACCACCACCAAGTATCAGTAATATGAGTCTTTCAAATCCTCGCTATCCCAGATAGTCAAATAGATAATCAATATGATGACCTCCCCCTTGAATCCAGCTTGTCTGGGTTCGGATGGGAAGACTTAGTTGGACAGCTGGTTTGAATACGATCAAGCAACAGTAACGCGTCACGAATTCACATGGAAGTCAAGTAAAACCCCTGGCGATTGAATTAAAATTAAGGTCTGGTCAGTAGCCAGGGTCTCATAGTCTAGTTGGTGGAGCACCCGGTTGACAAGCTGAAGGTCGTTGGTTTGAATCCTGTCGAGGCCCAGATTTTCATTTCACTCTCAATCATCACCCAATAAAAATAATACGAGTCTGCCAAACCACGGCTGTCACAGATTATCAAACTGATAATTACAGTTAAGTATCAGAATGATGCCAACTGTAAATGAATAGGCATAGAACATACATCATGAAATGTTCTATTCTTTACCGACAGTATTCGTAAAGATGCCTGCTTCGGAGGCACATTGAGGTTACAAGATGACCGATAACAGTGGGATTTGAATCGTTTGATTCAACTATGATAATTGACATTTTCAAATTCTCACTTAGCTTGAAATACAACGGTTTCATAGAGGAGCACGGTGATTCGAAACAGCTTTGATTACTCTGAGGCTGTTTCTTAAGCTAATCACAAACACAAGTTGAAGATAATTTGCAAAAGAAACATTATTTCGGATATCATTTGATTGAAGCCAATCAGCAGAAAGCCATGATTCACCTAGATTTGGATGCCTGTTGGCACTCGTCAGCAACCTTCAGGGAACTGATATCCCCTCTGAGATTCCGACTAGCACCACCCAGTGTTGTAGTAACAAACGTTACCACTGAGCAATTCTGGAGGCAAGTGATCGGGTCTTTTAAATTGTACCTCATATAGTAATGTAAAAAATGCGAAAAAAGCGTATTAGGACTGCTAAATTAGGTTGTATGGCGTGAATTCTACTAAAGCACACATCTACAAGGTGTCAGAAATGAACTGAATATATCGGTAGGTATCAGCATGAAACTAAAGTTTGTCAAAATGGTATGCAAAACTCACAAAACTGCAAGCTTGTTTTTAATTTTCACGGTCACAAATGATAAGTAAACACTTATAAAAGCAAAAGGCTATTTAGGGCAAAAATAAATACACCTCATCACCACAAGAACAAATGTTTGCAAATAAGTGCACAAAATAAAGTTGAGCCGGAATCAAATTTAATTCAATCAAATTACACTACTAAAATGAAAATCAGTAGCCAGATTAAATGTGTGACAAAAATGATTCTTATGTTTTCTCTTGTTATGAACAAAAATTGATGTGCCTGATTAGGCCAAAAGAATAATTATGGAGTGCAGCATACAACTAGTGGTTAGAATGATCATAACTCACGGAACACAAAGTCTTTAACGACACCATAAACTAGAATAATATGTATGGCAAAAAAATCAATAAAGTAGAAAAAAAGGTTAATATTGATGAGTGTTATTCATATGTGGTGATAACTGAAGGTGAAATGAAAAGTGGCCGCATTCGAAACAGGCAGTCTCCGAATTACCATCCAAGTGCTCTTCCAAGGCATTAGACCAATTTTCTGAGTAGTTCTTAACTTCACTTCAATCCCTGGGAATCTAGCCCAAATGTCATGTATATACTTCATAATCACACCAGCCGCTTAGTCAGGCTTTTTCGTGCATCTCGTCGGACACTGACTCGTCAGGGTTGATTAACAGACAAATAGTACTTCACATGAATAAAAATAAAACTCCGATACTAAGCGAGAAGAATATGTTTGGATGATCTAGCACAGAAGGCGTTAGGATATACTCATAACTCATTGGTCGAAATGAGCTGCTCGAACAGTTTCAAAAAAAGACACATGGACAAAGCCAGGTGAAACAAACCTGGAATTCTTACCATACAGAAGAAACCATTGTTCATGAAATTGTAATTTGATGGGGATGTGACCGGAGACGTTTTATACCAGAGACTCTCTAGAACCATTGACAAGACCCTCTACGCTGCACAAATGTGACTATCATTTTCCAGCTGACAAAGTGTTGTTCCCCAAACAAACTTGTTATCCGGCTTTGCCATTTCTATGTTCATACACAAGTTAGGCTAATGCTCAACGATCTCATGTTTACTGTTTGATGCTGATCCCCTGTAAATGATCCTCTGCCGAATTCCTCAAAATGTTAGAATATAAACATTAGTCTAGAACGCCAAAATAGTCTATGTAGTCTGTATAGGTTTCATGATTCCTGCTCTACTCATGGCAATGCACCAGAAAATGTCACAACAGTGATTTATTTCGGCGTGTATATTTTTTCGAACCTCTCCTTGTCCCACCATATCTTACTGAATTTCCAAAGGAATATTCCACCCAACTTACTAGATTACGAAGCTCAGAACATCTGCTGCTATAACTCAGTCTCTTCTCCAGTGTTTCATAAACTCTTGCATCTTCCCTCGCCTCTTTCATTCTTCCCCGGGTTGCTAAACACTGACTATGCTACTTTCAGTAGAACTTTGAAGATTGTCAGCAGAACTACACTCATGTACCTCTAAACACTACAATTTAAACTGTTGTCAATAAACAAACATATTAACTCATGTAAACATCTGACAAGAGACATTTTATCAAATGACCAGCATACTCTTCATTCAAACCTCTCCCTACGTGTCAGTTCTCAGGCAAAATCACGGCCAACTACGTAAGCGTTTATGGAGGTACTGCCAAACATAAAAACTCCACAATACCGTACGTATTTACCTCCTCTCCTGTGCAAAGAGGAAAATGTTGGAGATCAACTAACTAAAAACCACACAGCTTACTGTTATTAAACTATTACCTGACCAATAGCTGCTACCTTGATGTGGTCCTCGGGCTTGTATACCACGATGACCCAACAAGCTATCCTGGTCAAACACTTGTCCCTTCAAAGTCCTTCCATACAACAAAGGTCTGTTGGATAGTGGTTAAACAAAAAAGGGTTAACCTTACCCTCAACATGTTTCTAAACAAAGAACTGATGCATTATGATGACTTAGATCAGTCATCAATGATCAGTGGTGACCAAAAACCACGGCATGTAAGTCTAACTACACCTTCCATCATCCAGGCCAATTTTCGTGGCATCAAAAAGGCAGTACGTCACCGGTCTCAAGCAGATGTCCACTGGGACATCTCCGGACACGGAGAAATCCAGGCACCTCGAGAAGACCTAGTCCTCCACGGTGTAGGCAGTCGCAAAACTTCAACCACCCTCATCACAACTCTGTCAACGCTCAACTTCCCTCAAACCACTATACACCTCTCCCTCTCTCTCTCTCCCCCTCATCCTTACCTTCTAATCTTCCTTCATGTCTCTCACTTAACAATCCTACATCATCTTTAATTCCTTCGAACAATGAAGCTTTCGACAACGATCTGGATCCACAGAACACCGTCACTGGTCTCCTTAAATCACACTCAAAGTTACACATTGAAGCCTACAATCTCCACACCCTCCGTCAACTTACCCGACAAGCTTCATTGGCCAAAACTATAGCAACTCAGGCCATACACGTGTGCTGTGTTTGTCAGACACGCATACAGGACTCCGGTCACATTATTCACTCAACCTCTCCCCGACAATATGGTGAATCCACAAAACTCAACCTTCGAGTTCCTCGAGATTCAATCGCTAGTTCTCGCCATCTTCCAGGTGTGTAGGCATACCATTAAGCATCAGGGCAGAAAGCTCATTACTAGACTCAATCCTATATCCTATGTTAATATCCATGATACTTGTGTATCACAAATATAATTGCTAATGTCATTGTTTATTTACGTTAACTCTGCATCTTCAAAACTGTCGTAGATGGAGTAAACATTCTTATCTTTTACATGGAATTTCTAATCATTTCGTCGTATTATATATGCATGTACACTAATTCTCTCTAATCGATACTACATGACATGCTGAAAATTCTGTAGCGTATTCTCGAAATTTCTTACGGAATAAAGCCGTTATCAATGCTATTATTATTATTATTATTATTATTATTATTATTATTATTATTATTATTATTATTATCAGTGCTATTATGATGATTAGTACTAATAATCTCAGAAACTATCCTGGAAATAACCATTTGTTAGATGGTATGCTGACATTTGGTATTAAGTTGTCTTAAATTCAAAATCAACTAGACCTTGAACTCTGATGCATAGAAAAATACAGTGGCACTGAAGAGAAAGTTCAACTTTCGGAGTCACATGACCGACATGAATCAATTCAATACATTCAAATACTACCACTATAGGTGCTGTTAGTTCAATAACAGTTTTCATAAAAATCAATAACTGGTAGAAAATCAAGAGATAGAGAAGACTGTATACAGTCTATTAATAAGAAAACACTGGTTTTCAGGTTGGAACTCATCACGGATTGGACTGACTTCAGTTGGAGAACCAATGAAGACGTGAGAGCACTGGGCAGCCGTTTTGTCCTGGTATAGTACCACTCATCAGCAACCCACACCCAAAATCCGACCAGGGATCGGACTCTGGTTCTGAAGAATCTCACGTGCCCAGCGTGCTGGTTCCAAGTCTCAGTGGGAACAACACTACTCACTGGAATGCAGTTACATTCAGCCGATGAGTTCCAAATAGAATGAAATATGTGTCTTCTACCCCACTGCTAGCTACCACCGAGGAAATCACGACAGATTCCGTGTTTTCAGATCATAGCTTCAGAAGATTCATCGTCGATTGGACTTAAATGGTCGGCTACTGCTGGCTTATGGGTTTCTATGCAGATGCCTCGATGCTGCCGATAATCTACGGTTGATACTAATGATGAATATAACCTAGTGGTGGAACCCAGGGCGTGAGTTTTGTCCTATATGGGGCTCGTCAGCCGATTGCACCTGCCTACTAGCGAGTGTTGTTCCCACCAAGCTCGATTCGATCCAATCACTGACGGAGAGTTACTGGATATAATATCATAACTGCATCTTATTCTTCACACAAGGATTGGGCATTGTGACTCAGTGGCCTGGTGGATTACATAGTCGTGTTTGGAGCCATCGGTCCTGGGTTCCACTCTTAGTGGGGACGAAATCATTCACTACGAGGTAAGCACGTCCAGCTGAGTCCTAAATAGGGCGAAACGCACATTCTGGGTTCCACTGCTAGGCACTATTCATCATTAAAAATCCCTATTTGATACAAAGTGAGGTGGGTGAACAGCGATGCATCAGTAACAAATACCGATATGGACAGTATAATCTACGAATTCTTCACCCATTTTGTAACATACCATTTTACAAAAGTTATCTGGAGAGATTTGAGTAGTATGAACAATTTGCAGATAAGCTGAAACATTCATGCACTAGTTAGTTGCTTCTGATGTCACTTTTAAACAAAGATCGTAGCTATGCGCGTGTTTGATATGATTTGAAGGTCGGAGCGAAGGTAGAACAACATCACCGGGGACACCGAAATACACATTCGTGCAGTAGGTAACGAGTTACACCTATTGTACGAGGGGTGTTGATGATACTACCTGGCTGACCAAACCTCAGTAAGTAGAGCAGTGTTCGAAAGCATGATCCGTTGTTTGAAAGTCAACTCCTCATACTAAAGAGCCACAACTCTGAAATCTGAAAGTAGGATGATAGGTAGCAGCCTAAATGATAATCAACAACTCAAGTTATCAGCTGCTAAGGTGGAAGTTTTGGATTTCAACCTGTGGTACTATTTAGTGAGAACTCTTATTGGACCGCTCAGAATACGTATCAAACTTTTGACCTAGTGATTTTATATGTTCATGAAAACCGTATATAAGTGTTGTATTCTAGTCGAACAAAGTGTCTTCCTTTCAGTCACAGGCCTGTCCTTACCTTCTGAATTTCGCTGCTCAGTGAAGTATCCAGTTCAAGTGTCTCATCGCGTTGCTATCGTTTGTGCACTTAGTATTAACCCCTTAGTCACTTCACAGACTAATGTGATTCGATTGGCAATTGAAAATAATAACTTATACTAGATGATGACTAAGGGCAGAATGAAGATCTAGTTTGCGACAGGATTAAAACCGGCGACTTAGTAGTTTAGAAACTGAACATACCTTTTGTCGGATATTTTTCTCAGCTACTGACAGGTAAGAAAGTGGAGGAAACAATAACTGAGTAAAGTGTATCTCACACATCGAATTCTGATGAAATCACAAGGGATAAATGCATGATCATTCACAACCTATCTACATACTGACCCAATAAAGATAAGCCGTTGAGAATGAAAGTTTCTGTGAAGCTATAAGAAGAGTTCTATTTGATGTTGTGGAAGTTTGGCTAGCCGGTTTAAGCAATAGACATTTAAACAGTATATCATAAGTTCAAAAAACGCCCACCTAGAGAGGTTTGACCAGTTAAGTAACAGCATCATCAGCGCTTACAAAATTATTATTCATTTATATTGTTTGTCCTTTGAGTTCCAAGTACAATTTAGGGATTCAGTAGCACGTCGCCATTTCACTCTCTTACCTCCAGTCTTTTCCACCTCGCTCCACCAATTCCCCCAACCTTTCATTTCTTCCTCACACCATCTCCTCCATGTCACCTTCGCCGCAGACGCCCAACTTGTCGTTTCCCATTTGAATTCCACTCGAGGGCCTCGTCTGGTCTGACTGCATGTCCAGTCCAGTCCAGTCCGATCCAATCCAATCCAACTCCACATTTTCCTACAGATTGGTTGAGCGGTGGGTTCTTGGTTAGTTCGTTACCAGCCAGAGTGAGTTCCTTCTTGCTTATTCTTTCCCACCATCTATCTGATCTTCAGTCTCAGTATCGAGTGAGCGTAGGCACCAGCTGCTCATGTATGTCTGTAGTTTGTTCCAAATGCCGCCTCACGTAACACACCACCAAGTCTCTCAACCATCACATAGAAGCACTGACTTACTTGACTGACATTAGTGTTCGAAATCCGCATCTTCTTCATACTTTATTCTGAGTGGAGTGGAGTGCAGTGCAGTGGAGTGCAGTAAAGTAGGTCTCCACACTGATTTCAGATTAATGAAGGAATCCCTGTCTTACTGTGCTTCCAATCCTGGCTGCTTTGACCTCCTCATCTGTACCGCCGCCGCCGCCGCCGCCGCCACCACCTGTAGTTGAGACGATGCTGTCATGCCTAGGTGGGTGAAAGAGACAACTTCCTTCAGATCTCTCTCACTGATGGTGATTGGCGCTTGTTAGTTTACGCCTGTAGATCTTCGAGTTTTAGCGACAAGACATTAGACATAAATCATTATCGGCGGCGAAATCCAAATCTTCTTCTGGGGTCTTTTCATCGGTCCAACCAGTGTATCTCCATTTTCTCGCTCCTCACAGTTTGTCGCATGATCCAGTCCAGTCCAGCCGACTACAATCAGGAAGATGATCGGTGATAGTAGGCGGCAGCCTTGTCTTACTCCTTTCTGTCTTCGCTTCAAACGCATCACTGAACTTTCCATTGTGAATCACTTGGCATGTAGCATCATATAGCATATAGCTGTTGAATGAGGTTGTGAAAGGTTTGTGGCACTAAAACCGTAGTGTTGAAGCAGTTTCCAAACTACTTCTCGGTCGACGCTATCAAACACTTTTTAGAAATCGCTCACACAATTGATGTGACTTATTGCCGACTGCATGAATATGCGTTTCGATTCGATTCTGCGTGAGGTTCCATACAATAAAATCTAATAATGTGGTCGATTTATGCATTTCGGTAAGATGGATTCCACTCCCGTTTGCCACATTCAGGGAACGATTGAAAATGACTGAAATCGTTTGCTATCCTTGAAAGTCAAAGGTAATATACACTTTCATATTACAAAGTACTTATTGGTAAAAAAGTTGCTAAGAGGCTATATGTTGTAAGGAATCACTCAAATTGATTTACATTCTCGCCCTCGATAAGCACGCAGTATAGTGCTCAAACATACGTTATTTAAAGTGCACGCTTTGTGCAACCTGTGTAGGTAGTCATATTGGCTGCACAAAGCGCACACTTCGCAAATCACTTTAAATCCAAACATTTATATTCAAATATACCCCCACACCCTCATGACCAGTAAAAGAAGCCTGATTCACAAAATCTAGACATATTAAATCACTTGCTGAGAGGCAGATACTATCTTCGTTAAGAAAGACCAGAAAACACAGATCATAGCGTCAGTGGCTTCTGACTACTCATGGTTTTTCAATAGTATATAATCTGACAGTTCATGATACTTCTGTTAGAAATCACCCCATGCGATCTTAGCTACGGAGTGTTCCTCAACAGAAACTCTGTTGACAATACAGTTGAGCAGTTAGAGAACTAGTCAGTTGTGAAAAATGTCAATGTGGACTATGCAGTTTGTAAATTATTTGCAAAACATTGATCTTCTTATTTAAGAAAACACTGTCCTATGTTCTGTGAATCAGTACTTCAGGTAGTCAAGGATTGAATTAGCATTATTTTAACTCAATTGTATGCTGGAAGCCTATTCCATCAAAGAAATGAACAGTATCGTTTTTATTCGTTATAGTTATGTATATCAACTTAAAATTTAATCTTTGAATGGCCTTTTCCCTAACGCAACTGTCTAACAAAACAGACAAATGAACTAACTTCCTAGGAATATAGTTGCATTTAGGGTACATATTTATGCTGATAAATATGACAGTGTGTTATCCAGTCCTGAGCAAACCTAATCTTCTTCTAACATTCGACTACATATCTTCTTGATAGAGTCGAGAGTTAGTTGCTGATTTGCTCAAAAGGATCTGAGCTGTAATACAATCCACTTGAGATGTTTCACATGAATATTGGTAATTCACGTTGGCACTAGGTACTTAATGGTAGGTGTAGTGTAATAACAAACTTTTTTTGTACACATAAAGGTGGTTTAAATTTGTGTATGGCTATGGCTTCCGCAAATCTCAGAATACGTCCCTCACTGACTGTTTCTATATAAGACTTTGAAAGCTGTTTGAACATTAACTTTGTGACCTGTTTCTATGATATGTTTAGTTATAGATGAAGAGGGTCGTTTCCCACCAGCGTTTATCACTGTTTCGCACTCCATTTGTTTTTGAAGCCATTTAGGCACATGTTCTCTCACCTTCAACTGCATAACTCGATTACTCCTCCCTATGTATGCATGACCACACATACATGTAAATTGGTAAACACAATGGGATGTGACGTAATCACTGATGCAGTGTTTAGGCTTTTGGTGAAGCATGTGTTTCGTTTTCTCCACAATGGTAAGATTCGCTGCGTAATACGTTTTCTTAATGGCTGATGTCAGCCTACGTCTCAAAATGACACTATTTAGCTGCCCTATGTATGGTAGAGTGATATGGACATTTTTCTTAAGGACCGTGTATAAAGTTGGCTTGGTGCTACTTGACTTCTACAACGGTTTATAAACTTCGTCGGATATCCATTTTCCATAAGTGCTTTGCTCAGTAATTTGATATCTTCATCCATCGCATCTAGTGTACTGATACGATAGATCCTGTTAAACAGGCATTTTACTAAACCTCGCTTGTATTAGATTGGACAAAAACTGTGAAAATTCAGGTATTGTCCTGTCCATGTAGGCTTTCTGTAAACTGACCGTCTTACTGAACCGTCTTCTCGTCGACTGAGAAGTATATCTAGGAATGGCAGCTGATTACTATTCTCTTTCTCACATGTCAGGCTGATGTGTGTGATTTTAACAACATGCCTTGAAGAGTACTTTGGGAGTTAAAATAACATATTCAAGCAGTGTAACTTATGAACGTTCTCGCGAAAAGAACAATGCATACTTAATGGTTGATGTCAGTCTAGATGAGTTTAGCTATTCTAGATGTTGCGATGCAAACAAGTAGGTCTTTGAAGAAAAACTAGATTCCTGCAGAAGATCGAAACGACTTACACTGATTAGGAGAAAACTGGACTACAGAACACTCAATGATGATCCCGTGTCACTTAGATTCTCCTTGAAATGGTATTCAGAATAATATAGTGAGGAATTCGACCAAACCAAGCAAAAAGGGCGAAAAAATACGGAATTGGTGTGTAACTGAAGACTTACCAGCCTACAATTTCAAGCTACTAGGGTGCGTTCAAAAGAAGTATGTCTAACGCTCTAATCTTACTGTCATAATGGATAAACACTCAGCAGTCATTTCATCGTGAAAGAACTACCTTCATAAACGCTTTGTAAATAAAAGTGTAACATATTTTGAGGTGAATGGAGATTTTATGTTTAAGTTGGTATTCATCACTGGTTGACATTAGTTGGAGAAACATTAAAACCCTGTGAGCACTGGACAGCTGTTTCGTCCTAGTATAGGGCTTGGAAGAATTATGCGCCCACAACTCCGATACACCAGGGGTCGAACTCGGAAACTTCAGGTCTCGTGATGAAAGCACCAAACATTCAGCTATGGGGTGACAAGAGCTCAATGGTTCACCAAGGTCTTCAGCTGACACCCGCTTCACTTCCGACTGGTTCACCTCAAATGTTACAGCTTTTCTTTATCTCTGTGACTAGCAGTGGAATCCAGGACTAAAAGCGCGTCCTTCGAACGAAGTGATGGGCACAGAGTTCGAGTCCCAGTGAGAACAAAATCACTTGCTGTGGTGCAGGTACTTCAAGCTGACGAGTCCCAAATAGGACGAAAAGCGCATCCTGGGTCCGACTGCTAGTCGCCGAGATGAGTATAATACCATGGATATCCGGTGGTATTGAGGCATTCGCATAGGAACCCATCTGCCAACAGAGGTTAAGCACTTCGATTTTGTATATCAATGGAAACTACAAGTACCAAGACAAAACAGAAACGGATTTTCATTAGAACTTTAAGATATCCATCTCAAAGCGTGTCACTGGTAAGCGCTAGATGGTAAGTTAGTTTGGGGTGATATTCATCACAGACATCATTTTGAAAACCTGGGAGCTCTGAACAGATGTTTCGTCCCAGAATGGAACTCCTCAACAGTATGCCCCCATGAGCCCGCCAGGAAGTGAACTCAGGATCTTCAGTTCTCGTGGCAAAATATTACCAGAATTAAAACTCATAATTGAATATAAATATTCAATACACACTAGTTCATTCTGTAATGCATAAACTCGTCATCAATGAAATATATTTATAAATCGCATGAACTGTATAAAACAAATGCTTACCTCAGCATCTGGAAATGATAGACCGTAACGATCTGTCATTGTAATTTGAGAACCGTCAATTATACCTAAAAATTCAAGAAATACTGGCAAATAAGTTAATGACACAGATTTATATATGTACAAAACAATTCGGCAGACAACTGAATAATAACTAACAATGGAACTGACCTACTAAGGAGTGGTCAAACAATTTTCTAATTAAGACTAAAGCTCAAGGCTCAGCTATTGATCCATCGTGAACATTATAACTCGATGTTCATTTTAGTCTGTTTGTCAGATGTGTTACACAGTGAAGGGACAGTATTCATTTACTGGATAATGTTTCGGATATAATTTATTGTCCATATTCATATCAGTTTTGAGACAGAGTTTATATATTCCTAATTTTCTCTTCTTCTTTGTGACAAGGGTTGTAGAATTCCCCGTATATCTGGGAAAGATGAAGAGTTATTCCTGCTGCATGTACTTGGTGTTGATTTGGTGATCAAAGACTCGGTTATCAATCTATCTCTCTAAAACAAAGTATAAAAGCAAACTGACGAGGTTACCATGGGATTATTAATCTCGCCTAACATCGCCGGCTTATTTATGGAAAGTTGGGAATGGATATTCCTTCAAACATTTAGTTCATTTTGAAGGTATTGTCTAAATATCTAAATGACATACCAACAGTACTAAGATCGGAGCATTATAAGCGTGTTCTTGAAACAGATAAATTCACTAGTGAACATAATTCAACTCACCTGTGATATAGAAAGTGATGAAGATGAATTAACAAGATTGGATTGATTGCAAGATTAAACAAGGATAGTTTGGAAGTTCAGGGACTATAATCGAATTTATACTTGGACTTCAAATCATTTCACCCCATCTCAATTAAAGGAGGTTTGGTTAAATGTCTAAGTAATAGGGTAAAAACGCTTCCACTAATAGAACAGAAAATCTGAGGAAACCACTCTAGGTCTTTATTATTATTATTATTATTATTATTATTACTATTATTAGTCTCTTGGGTTCCTAGTGGAACATAGGGCTTCAGTAGCACGTCTCCATTTCATCCTGTTCTCTGAGATCTTTTGAACCTGGTTCCACGACAGCCCACAAGCTCTCATTTCCTCCTCGCACGACCTCCTCCATGTCACCCTCGGACGTCCAACTCGTCGCTTCCCATGGGGATTCCACTCGAGGGACTGGCCTGACGCGTGATGTCCTCAGTCGGCCTTCTCAGTGCATGGCCAATCCATCTCCACTTCTTCCTGCATATTTGTTGCGTGATAGGTTCTTGATTGGTTCGTTCCCAGAGTTCCTTGTTGCTTATTCTTTCTGGCCATCTGATCTTCAGTAGCGGGCGTAAGCAGTTGTTGATGAATGTCTGTAGTTTATTGGAAATGCCTTTCGTGACGCGCCAAGTCTCTGAACCATACAGGAGCACTGACTAACCTCTCCTGGTTAACTAGTTCACTAGTTACTAGCCGGTCCTAAGCCCGGGTAAAGAGGGAAGGTTGGGCATAGGGCTAGCAACCCTACCCCGTAAAACAAATCTAACCGCTAAAGAAACTTCAAAGCAGGTCTTTTTTAGGAAAGATATTTTTACTGATGTTCTTCGGGTTGTCTTGTTCAGCTAATAACAGATGTGTGGATGCATGAAGGACAAATAGCTTCTTTGAACCACCTTAATTTGGTCTACTTGTTTACTAGCTAAATATTGTTCTTATAAAATGTTCTCTTTTCGAATATACTTTGTATCATTATACCGTCTAGCAGTCAACAGGAGAGTGCAAATTAATACATACTTCAATACTTGAAAATTTTGTTGGGTATGGTCACAACGCTGCCTCAGTCATCTTTGACGCATTATTTCATAACCAGAAGTATTGAGCATTTACCAAGTGAAACCTGATTTTTATGCAAAGAAGAAGGATATACAAACTTTGATCGTATTTTGGTCTGAAATCTCTTTCTCTTATTATGTTAATCACATGATTAATAATTATTCCCAAATTATCACTTTGATAATGATCCTTGTTTCATTTTTAATCTCTCACACGGTCATACGATCACCTCTAATCTGATTGGTTTATGGCAGGCCTGGAAGACAAGACATTATCGAAAATAGTCAACTAGTTTCGTATCTACAAAAGATGCATAGATGATACATTTATTAATTGTAACGACAATACGAATCTCGAAATCTGCTTCAAATTTTCAATAGTGTCCAACCCTTCGACTCTAGAAGCATAATCAAACCTGAAATTTCATTTCATCCATGTCCAATTTCAAAGGAAAGATGACAATTCAGTCTACAGATATCGATTTACTGAAAGTCCAGTTGTATTCCCTTAAGCAGATAAAGGAATCTTATCAATTCAGTCTCCTGAAGAATACAAACAATATATACAGAGGATACCATGGAAGGTGAACTAGAAAACTTGAGAGAAATCCTGATAAAGAATGATTACTAACTGAAATTTATAGATAAAAATTCAAAGTTGAGAAACGTCACGGAACGCTTGCATACTTATCCGAAAAATATTTTACTGTTGAACCTCGAATTCAAGAGAGTTAAGGCGCCAGATATACCTAGAAAGAGACTTTCAAAGTCCATAAACAGAACATTCTTTGCTACCAAACTTAGAATCACATTCTCCTGTCAGAAACTCATTTGTCAGTTAACAAAGGATAAGCCGGAGCATTGGGCCACATCAGTGTGTGTATATCAGTTTATTTGCTCTTGTGAACCAGACTACATCAACTATACTGTAAGCCAGCTTACGAAAAGTCCTCTCGAACACTACCTAACCTGGATCACAAGGGAAAACGCAAATGCATCCTCACCTCTGTAGCAGAACACTTAGTAAACTCAGGACATTTCAATCCTATCGAACTTATTATTATTATCTATCACCTGGGTTCCTAATGGAACATAGGGATTCAGTAGCACGTCGCCATTTCACTCTCTTATCTCCAGTCTTTTCCACCTGGCTCCACCGATTCCCCCAATCTTTCATTTCTTCCTCACACCATCTCCTCCATGTCACCTTCGCCGCAGACGCCCAACTTGTCGTTTCCCATTTGAATTCCACTCGAGGGCCTCGTCTGGTCTGACTGGGTATCTTCACCTCTATCTCCTCTACGTTCGCCTGAAGTCAGTCTCGTCTTCGCTACCTCGCCTCGCCTCGCCTCGTCTGCTAACTTGTTAGTTTACGTATGTAGATCTTCGAGTTTTTGTGACCAGGCATTAAACATAAAATACTCATTGGCGATGAAATCCAAATCTTCTTCTGGGGTCTTCCCATCGGTTTAACCAGTGTATGCCCATCTTCTCGCTCTTCACAGTTCTCATGATCCAGTTTTGTCTAGTCCAGTCGACCACCATCAGAAAGATGATGGGTGATAGTAGGCGGCAACCTTGTCTCTCTCCTTCCTGTCTTCACTTCAGAGGCATCACTGAGCTTTTCATTGAAAATCATTTGGCATGCAGCGTCGTCATTTAGCTGTTGATAAATCCTTCAAAATTCTGTACAAAGTGTGACCAAGTCACTCGAAGGCTAAGACGTCTGAGCGTAGCTGAAGCATAAGCCATTCAAAAATTCAAACCATCATTACGTATTCAAAAGTAGTATGTACAACCTCTTTCTTTGCTACGGCCATTGTAGATTACCGATCACCCTAAATAGCCCACATATGACGTAAACATTTTTGTTTTTGTAACCATCTTGTTTATTCCCCCATTACGTAACTATCTTTTGTAATGCAGTTTATATTGATCTTTGACCGGAAATTACTCTACAATACTCCATCGTTTTTACGATTTATTTACGAATGCATAGTTAAAACAATAATTTTGTCGAAAAAAAGAATTTTTCTTCGCTGCAATCATGTGTTTTCCTTTGATCAGATGGGATAGTTTCGAAAACTACGATTCCTAAAAGCTAGAAAAATTCACTAACTGAGTTGTCATGGTTTGTCAGATTCGTAATATTATTACTGGATGATGATTGAGAGTGAAATGAAAATCTGGTTCACGAGAGGACTCGGACCTATGACTTCTATGATGCTTCCATCACCTTTCAGATTGTTACGTAATCGTTCGTGTATGCGCTACCATCTTTTTGTTCTGCTTTCTAGTAGATTACTTATTTCCACATGGAGTCATGGTGCATTCGTATAAACAGTTGACTTTCAACCAGTGGGTGATGGGTTCGAACCCCACTATACCTAACGAGGTTTGGGCAGCAAGGTAGTATCATTACTCCTTACACAACAGGTGTGTCTTATTGTCTACTGAACGAATCTGCACAAGATTGCTGAGTGAATTTCAACTTGCTATCCGGTTTCGAGTTGTATTACCTAACCCGTATGCTATAGAGGTTATAAAGATATTTCAAAACATGTGGAACGTTCGATGAATCTACTTAGGCTATAATAGACAAGAAGGTTACGGTGTACAAACAATGATGGAAACATGTTTGTATGACGCATTGAGATTTAAATAACTAAATCACACAACATACTGCATAAACAACTACATCATAAAGTCAAATTATACGTATAAACTGACAAATGCCATGTGTGTGTACAAACGCATTGTACTTCAGTGGCATTCTGTATTCTTTGAACATTTCATTATCCCCTCATATCTAACTAGTTTTCCATAAGAATATTCCACCCAACTTACTAGATTACGAAGCTCAGAACATCTGCTGCTATAACTCAGTCTCTTCTCCAGTGTTTTATAAACTCTTGCATCTTCCCTCGCCTCTTTCATTCTTCCCCGGGTTGCTAAACACTGACTATGCTACTTTCAGTAGAACTTTGAAGATTGTCAGCAGAACTACACTCATGTACCTCTAAACACTACAATTTAAACTGTTGTCAATAAACAAACATATTAACTCATGTAAACATCTGACAAGAGACATTTTATCAAATGACCAGCATACTCTTCATTCAAACCTCTCCCTACGTGTCAGTTCTCAGGCAAAATCACGGCCAACTACGTAAGCGTTTATGGAGGTACTGCCAAACATAAAAACTCCACAATACCGTACGTATTTACCTCCTCTCCTGTGCAAAGAGGAAAATGTTGGAGATCAACTAACTAAAAACCACACAGCTTACTGTTATTAAACTATTACCTGACCAATAGCTGCTACCTTGATGTGGTCCTCGGGCTTGTATACCACGATGACCCAACAAGCTATCCTGGTCAAACACTTGTCCCTTCAAAGTCCTTCCATACAACAAAGGTCTGTTGGATAGTGGTTAAACAAAAAAGGGTTAACCTTACCCTCAACATGTTTCTAAACAAAGAACTGATGCATTATGATGACTTAGATCAGTCATCAATGATCAGTGGTGACCAAAAACCACGGCATGTAAGTCTAACTACACCTTCCATCATCCAGGCCAATTTTCGTGGCATCAAAAAGGCAGTACGTCACCGGTCTCAAGCAGATGTCCACTGGGACATCTCCGGACACGGAGAAATCCAGGCACCTCGAGAAGACCTAGTCCTCCACGGTGTAGGCAGTCGCAAAACTTCAACCACCCTCATCACAACTCTGTCAACGCTCAACTTCCCTCAAACCACTATACACCTCTCCCTCTCTCTCTCTCCCCCTCATCCTTACCTTCTAATCTTCCTTCATGTCTCTCACTTAACAATCCTACATCATCTTTAATTCCTTCGAACAATGAAGCTTTCGACAACGATCTGGATCCACAGAGCACCGTCACTGGTCTCCTTAAATCACACTCAAAGTTACACATTGCAGCCTACAATCTCCACACCCTCCGTCAACTTACCCGACAAGTTTCATTGGCCAAAACTATAGCAACTCAGGCCATACACGTGTGCTGTGTTTGTCAGACACGCATACAGGACTCCGGTCACATTATTCACTCAACCTCTCCCCGACAATATGGTGAATCCACAAAACTCAACCTTCGAGTTCCTCGAGATTCAATCGCTAGTTCTCGCCATCTTCCAGGTGTGTAGGCATACTACTAAGCATCAGGGCAGAAAGCTCACTACTAGACTCAATCCTATATCCTATGTTAATATCCATGATACTTGTGTATCACAAATATAATTGCTAATGTCATTGTTTATTTACGTTAACTCTGCATCTTCAAAACTGTCGTAGATGGAGTAAACATTCTTATCTTTTACATGGAATTTCTAATCATTTCGTCGTATTATATATGCATGTACACTAATTCTCTCTAATCGATACTACATGACATGCTGAAAATTCCGTAGCGTATTCTCGAAATTTCTTACGGAATAAAGCCGTTATCAATGCTATTATTATTATTATTATTATTATTATCGTTATTATTATAACGGACTCGTTAAATCGATGTCGTATAGCGCACCTTCCCTTCGGTATTAGTATGAAATATGAAGCTAAGAAGGTATGAACCGCAAGATCAGATTATCAGAACGTTTAGACAATAGACAATCATTGTTATAATACACCTGGTGGTGGCTAGCAGCAGAATGCAGGAGGTACGTTTCGTCCTATTTAGGACTCATCAGACAATAATGTTCACCACAACAAAAACAAACAGCGTTCCGTTTTATTTACAGATACATTTTCAAAGCCCACTGCCTTCCAAATTTTCGCACCGACGATGCTGTCTAGCATGAAAAGTATAACTCTACCAATAAAACGACCTAGAATATACAATATTCTAAGGTAATAATAATAATTATTATTATTATTATAATGCCTGACCTTGAACTGGAAGGGAAGAAGAACAAGAAGGACTTACCAGAGGATAAGAAACCCTTGACAAGCGCTTGAGACATATTACCAGATCCCAAAAATCCAAATGTTTCTTGGTCAGAAGACTTTTGACATCAGTAGACATAGCTGTATGATTAATTAAGAGAACAAAACCAAATGAAGAGTAGAATTTTTAAAGTGTTCAGCGGTAGCGCAAATCTTTTTCTTAAAAAAACAAAACAAATTCCCCTAGCAAATTTTTACACAAATACATAATCAACTTGCCATAACGCTTTGTGAATAATATACTCTTCAAAAGAGTTGAGTTCTGCCACATGACTTCAACATTCAACAACATAATGATAATAGTAGAAGTGTTTAAACTAAACTGATACAATTGATCAGTGAAATATATCTAGCTTAGTTAATGTGGATAAACTATCAAAGTATGCAGATCAGTCAAAATGTACACCTCATACAATTAACACTTTATATATATAAAAACTTGTACTAATCAATATATTATATTTTGTACAAATATGCATGGACTAACGATAAACACTTTTCAAGGTCATCTTGTGTTTTAATCAGACGAATAACACGTTCTAGCTTAATTTAATTTAAAGTCATAATTTGAAATTTATACTGTCTAGAGGCGAATCAAAAATTATTGTTAGCCTATTTTTTTTACTTCAATTCCGAGGTGAGAATTCAAAACATCGGTATCGCTACAAAGATTGCGAGTATTTTTCAGGTGACTAAAGCGGAGAAAAAAAAGAATTACTTTCGACAATTACTTGGCGTTCGTTGAACTTACCCAACTGATTGTGTAAACATGCGTAACTAAAGTGTAACATAAAAACTATGGGTAGATATAACTTGTCTACATTAAGACAAGATTGCCTACTATCATCGATGATCTTCCTGATTGTGGTCGACTGGACTAGACAAAACTGGATCATGAAAACTGTGAAGAGCGAGAAGATGGGCATACACTGGTTAAACCGATGGGAAGACCCCAGAAGAAGATTTGGATTTCATCGCCAATGAGTATTTTATGTTTAATGCCTGGTCACAAAAACTCGAAGATCTACATGCGTAAACTAACAAGTTAGCAGACGAGGCGAGGCGAGGCGAGGTAGCGAAGACGAGACTGACTCCAGGCGAACGTAGAGGAGATAGAGGTGATGAAGATACTCAACCACCACCACCAACAACAACAAGCACCAATCATCATCGGTGAGAGAGATCTGAAGGAAGTTGTCTCTTTCACCTACCTAGGCATGACAGCATCGTCTCAACTACAGGCGTCGGCGGTGGCAGTGGCACAGATGAGAAGGTCAAAGCAGCCAGGATTGGAAGCACAGTAAGACAGGGATTCCTTCATTAATCTGAAATCAGTGTGGAGACCTACTTTACTGCACTCTACTCCACTCCACTCAGAATAAAGTGTGAAGAAGATGCGGATTTCGAACACTAATGTCAGTCAAGTAAGTCAGTGCTTCTATGTGATGGTTGAGAGACTTGGTGGTGTGTTACGTGAGGCGGCATTTGGAACAAACTACAGACATACATGAGCAGCTGGCGCCTACGCTCACTCGATACTGAGACTGAAGATCAGATAGATGATGGGAAAGAATAAGCAAGAAGGAACTCACTCTGGCTGGTAACTAACCAGCCAAGAACCCATCGCTCAACCAATCTGTAGGAAAATGTGGAGTTGGATTGGATTGGATCGGACTGGACTGGACTGGACATGCAGTCAGACCAGACGAGGCCCTCGAGTGGAATTCAAATGGGAAACGACAAGTTGGGCGTCTGCGGCGAAGGTGACATGGAGGAGATGGTGTGAGGAAGAAATGAAAGATTGGGGGAATCGGTGGAGCCAGGTGGAAAAGACTGGAGATAAGAGAGTGAAATGGCAACGAGCTACCGAATCCGTATTTTCCACTAGGAACCCAATGGACAAATAACATTATATTAATAAGAACATTTAAAATGATACCATGAAGGAACCCTTTCCGACTACATCAAAAAACACTAGCTTGCGTTGCTATGATACTTACAATTTTTCGTTATTATGCTGGGTCAAGCTACTCCACCTCTGTTGACAGATGATGCCTATGCAAATGCCTAGATACTGCTGAATATTCATGATGTGGTATTCATAGGCGTAGAAGCTCATATACCAAAAGGAGTCTAGCTATTTGAAAGAGTATAGTAACGGTTCGAAGCAATGGGTACTAGGATGAAGTCTCAGTAGGAACAACATGACTCACTGGGGTGCAGGTATATCCAGCTGAAAAGTCGCAAACCAGGCGAAACGCGCATCATGGATTTAACTGCTAGTCACCAGAATGAGTATAACACTACCTTACGTGTTTACGCATACAGAAACATTAAACTCAACTTTTGAAAAAACCAGTATTTGTAAACTTATGATAAAGTTGTGAAGATTTATCAATTGAGCAAGGTTTGGAAGTGTGTAACACATCCTAATTTACGCACAGTATTAGCTAGAGTAGGATTTGGTTGGACAAGAAGCTACGAGTTGCTTAGAACAAAAGCTTCACGTATAAGTGACGTCTCGGATTGATTGGATCCTGCTTTGTAACTCTATGACATATGACATCTAAAAGTGATGGTAACACTATGCAAAGTCGTTGACTGTTGATCTGAGCCATTTCGGTAAACATAAACTTCCCGCTTGGGGTCTACGCAACAATAAAAAACAGTGGTTGGAAATTCTAGGCGATATGGCTAGGAATCGACGTCAATGGTACAAAGGAATGCAGTTCGTTCTATCCTTTTATACAGCTGTAATACATGGCCATTACCAGAAGCAGATTTGAAGTGGTTAAAGGTTTTTGATCACATGCGTCATCGTAGCATTGCTCGCGTTTGGTGGAATTGTAGAAAATGACAACACAAAGACGCAGGAAGGAGTGTTTATCATTGACGTATTGTAAACTAGTCATCAAGTACTGTACACCTTCCGCTAAGACAGTCTTTTGCACAATGTGCTTCATTTTCTCTTCTGCTTCTTTCTTGATTGGCTCCTAATAAGCACACATTGTTTCTTGAGCTTCTCTGAGGCAGAATCCTTACTCCCTGCCGGTAATTCCCTATGATTTCTGCCACCCTCCCGAAAATACTACGTATATCTATTCTGATCAGCAGTGCCCACTACAGAATCACAGTGTGAGAAATGTTGAGGTTAAGTGAAGGGTACTAGGCAAGACAGGCAAGTAGATGAATGAGGCTATGAACCTTAGTCGACTGAGTTGGTTTGGATATGTACTGAGCATGGCGAACCACCACCTACCTCAGCATGCCATGCGAGACGAAGTTAAATTACGTTGAAAGAGCGAAGATTCAAAGTGGTCAATGAAGTCTATGACTGTTAGTCTGAGTCTTGAAGAGAGATGTAGACTGCCTGGGTGGGGCTCCTGAGGCGAAAAGAATCAATATCTGAGGACTCTTGGTAAAATGGTTGAAAATCGGTCACAACGACCCAAGCGTATTCACTGCTTGACATCTTTTAAGCCTGAATATTTTCACACAACTGTGTCTACTTATATATGGGTCTTTTTCTATCCGCTTTTTCTTTGTATACTACTGTTAGGTGTGTCAAATGAAATCGATGCGCTTGTGTTCAAAGTTCTACGTTGATTTCTTCTATCTGTTTGTCTAAGTATTTTCTTATTCCTCCTTTATCTCTCTCAATACTTTCTGCTGCTTTTGGTCAGTTTTCCCCTCTTTCTTCATTTTTCATCTTATTTCTTTGTTACTTGTTAAGCTGATATGAGGTGTGGCAAGTTGAACCGTTGTACAGTAATCTCCAGTCCTATGTTGATGGTAGTGCTTAAAGACTCCAGAAAATATTCCTTACGGTGGATCACAAATGCACTCATACCTAAATTTTGTCGATTATCACTTTCTTTAAATCATTTTTCCGTACCCTATGATTTCTTTTCTCCACTTTTCAACTTGATACACTTGCCATCTGTACATTTTAAAGTGTTTTTCTTTGCGCTCTTTTTCCCACATGTGGGCCACATTTTATGACGCGCTAGAGTTCTGCTTGGTTCCTGCCTCTTTAAACGTACTAATTATTCCTTGTCTTTCAAGGTTACTGTAAACTGTATAAATAGGAAACGTTTTTATTAATACTAATAAACGTTTTCACTTTGAGATAGTGTAACGTCAGTTGATTACCAAGCTTTTGATTTCCCTCTGCGAATCACTTGGGTTGAACCGTCTTAACCCTCTATTTTCAACTGTCAATTATTATCGTTCGTTTTCACATCTTAGCATCGTAACAGAAATAAAATAAAAGACAGAATAAAAATTGTTACGCCTAGACTAAAATATAAATCTTGTAAAGAATTAAGTATAACTAAACACGAGAAACATATTCAGACTTTTTATCAATTTGAATACAACTACCAAGTCCTATACACATGAACCCAAGATTTTAAAAATTTACCTTAGCACTGAGAAAAAAACAAATTTCACTTCCTTTCAGGAAAATTACACTTCCTTATTAAGCTTTGAAAATTTACGAAGTGCACACTTTTTCTTCGAATGACCTAATGATTAGCTGTTCATATTTGTCAGATCTCCTGAAGATAAATTACCAGAAACTAAACCTAAGCATCGAGTATTTTTAAATATATCGATGAGAAGTTTGTGCATTGTGGAATTATCACCATCATCATTATGGACATAGGATCAGGCACTACTGCATAACGGTCCAAGTCGCCACACCTCATGTCAGCACATCAAACAACAAAGCAAGAGGATGAACGATGAAGAAATAAAGAAAAATATGTCAAAAGCGGAAGAAAGTGGTGAAAGAGAGGAAGGGGAAAAGAGAAAAAGATGAGATTAGGCATAGCAATTAAGATGAGGATGATGAGTGTGTATGCATCTGCGCCACTGATATCGGTTCTCAGCCACATCACCTTAAGTCCCCAACCACTGGACGGCAAACAACCAGTCTACATCTTCCCACATGGCTTAGATCAGCAGTCAACGACTTTATTCAATGGTGTTATATTTTAGTATAGCCTCCCCGAGCCTTTTTACAGCTTGAACCTACTTCGGCTAACATCGCACGACGATGCAGACGGTAACTAGGCATGCTTAACACATATTCCAGCCATCTCAACCGATTAAGGTTCGCAACCTTCACCAACTAAATTTTCGATACTTCCTAAAACTCTACACCTGACTTCTGCGTCGCTAGTGAGGTGAAACCACGACACACGGCCTATGCTATGAAGGTAACTGTAGTCAAACACTAGAAGCTCCCTCATATCCTCTACCTTTAATGGCCATGTTTCACAGCCAAACAGTAGAACAGAGAGACCCGCAGCACAGTAATTTTACCTAGCTATACATTCTCAAGAAATATTATTTGAAATAAAAAGACGAAATAATAAGGTGAAAATTTTCCTGGTCAATTCCAGGAAGAGTTCAGACCATGCTTTTGTGTGTCCCAACAGCACTCAGTTGACCAATGAACGGCTTACTAAGCTGTTCCTCATAAATCTGTACATAATTCTGTCTTAGCTCTGTGTGTGTATGTTTGCCATCGCTCACTGTTTCTCCATTTTGTGCACCTGAGAACAAACACCGTCACAGACTTAGCTGAGTTGATGTGCAGAAAATGGCGAAGCCAAGCCTAACTACTCACTAACTTTAAGTAGTATATGACACAATAATAAATTATACGGAACAATCAAAGAGGTATCGGGAAGGGAAATCAGCTAATTTTTCTGCATAGATGTGTTGTAGGAAAAGATTTACACAGTTGTATCTATGTAACCACTCTGAATCATACATAATTTTATCGTTTCTAGTATCATGATTACCATTTCTCTGAGTGTTCAATGTTAGTTATTGGAATTACTGGGCAGGAAACGGCAGTGTTCAAAAGAAATTCATTCAACCTGACGTAATATAGACAAACTCACACTTATTCACAGTATCAATCTCCCCCAACTATTCCCCTTCACCTTCTTCTCATTTTTTAAAACATTTTTGATACATGAATACATTCATACGTTGTTTGATATTTGCAATCTCCCTTTGCCACACTCGGTTGTACAATTCGATCCAGTATAGAATATAGGCTCCTATACGGATGTCTGAATACTGCCCGATTACTCATTATGCTGTAGTCCGCTTAGTGACTACAACATAATGAGTAGTCGAGCTGTATCAAACTATCCGTATAGGATCCTATATGCTAACAGGGGTTGAACAATTCGACTCAGTATAAAAGCGAGAGATTACGAGCATCAAACAACAACTGATACCCGTTGCACAAGAGGTTGGCCTCATGCCTCAGTGGACTAGTGGCGTTTCATGTGGCTGGTCTTGGATCCGAGTCTTAGTGCGACATCACTCACAGGGGTGCAGGTAAATCTAGCTAATGAGTCCCAAATAGGACGAAAAACGAGGTCTGTTTTCCATTGCTAGTCACCGAGCAGACTGCAACATTCATACGTTATTTATTATTACCATCATGACAACAAGATAACCTTAGGCATATTTGATTTCGGTCACTAGTGCCATTGGTTATCCAGTATACCTACATAAACCTTATTTCATTCTTTCATATTGTTTACGGAAATTTATATTCTGTTGATTATAACTCATTCCTTTGAAACTTGCATTAGTTGACACTGCGAAATTTCACAAAAATACGCTGTCGCCAAGTCAAGCAGTTCTCTTTCCTAACTAATTGTCAATCCCATGAGTATTTCAATTGCATGAGACCTCATCTACTCCTAACAATATATTAATCCATCCCACACAATGACTTTTATTATAACATCCATGAAACTGTAATCGTAAGGTTAGACTGAGAAGTCTTATTGAAAACAAGAACAATTCGTTTACTCAGGTATATCTTGCTTTCATATGCTGAATTTTCCGGGGAATACTGAATGAAAAGAAGACTTTCATGATAAATAAACTGGTAAGGTGGGAATCCAGGGGAAAACCAAGCCATAATAGTAATCCGAATAGAAAATCATATGTTGCGGTGAAAAGTAAGCATTTAAACTACTGAAGACTGTGTCAGTAACTGATTGAGTTGTTAGCTGTTTATCATAAGGATAATTCTCAGCTAGTATGTAAATACTTACACACTCGGTTCTCAGCCACAGTTATTGACACAGCCGGCTCTGTCTCTTATTCATTATTGGACAGAGAGAGTATAGTTCAGAGCCATGGCATCTAAGCATAAAAAAAACGAAGTTCTTCCTGGTACCTTTGGTTAGATTCACAACCCTTTAGTTTTTATATGTCTTTGATATTAAAATATTGCACTCATGTAGTGAGTTACCTGCTTGCGATTTCAAATCTACTTGCTTGGTTACAAAATTCAAAGTGAAGCAATCATTTCTCAGGGGCGATTCAAACCTTAGAAATACTGTTCTTTAACTTTTTCACCATTTATTCAGTAGTTACATGATTCAACTATAGGTGTCTACGATAGCTTTATTTGCATAAATTTTTACTCTTAAATCATTAATGAAACACTTTTGGAATCCTTTCGCTCTTTCTGGTTCAACAGAGGTCTGAAATAGTGGTCAGTAGCTGGTACAATAGAGTTTTCTGTAACCGCAGAAGTTTTCTACACTTGCGCTCGTCTGCGCAAAATTACAGCTAAAAACTTCAACTGTTTTAGGCAGTTTGGCCATTTCTAGTGATATCACGATTCCAAGGTAGGATTCATCACGGACTGACATCAGTTGGAGAACCATTGAAAATCTGGAGCAGTGGATAGCCGTTTCGTTCTAGTATGTGACTTGTCAGCAGTACGCGCGGACGACGAAACAGCTAGTCAGTGCTCTCAGGTTTTTGATGGTTCTTCAACTGATGTCGGTCCGTGATGAACACTGCCTTGAAAAGGAGAAATCCCCACAAGCCTTAAACTCAATATATAACGATATTTTTTCCCGTCATGGTTTATTACGTTACAGCACACTGTTTTTGTTGAGTACACTTTAAGCGACCTTCTCTTCATAAGAACAATTATCCACAATACAATTAAACGATACAAACTTGCTGAATAGTTCACAAATCCTTTAAATACCATTTGGATAGAACTTACATTTACAGAGTATTTACCCACCTTTACTACCTATGCCTAAAACACGGAACAGTCTTTGGACATTTGTCTTATTACTTTCCTACTGATATTTAGGGCCCAAGTAAACCCTGGCAATAGAGAACTCAGTATTATTGCACATCAGTCCAAGTCGCCGCTTCTTTCATTAGCATATGGAGAAAGGAGGGTAACGAGGCAGAGAAAATAGAAATGAATATAAAGTCACCAAAAGATGCAAAACAATATCAGTCAAGATAGTAAATAGCAGTAAAAATACGCAGAATTGATGACCAAAAGTTCAAGAAGAATAAAAAAGCCTGAAATTATCTGCACAATTTTCATTGACGCCATACTACATCGTTTTACTTCTCTCTGGGCTTTCAAACAATGGGTCTCAGAAGTGGATCCGATCCCATATACTCCAGATAGCCTCATAAGACCTCACACAACAAGTTTGGCACGTGTCCTAGAACACAAACGTGTATTTGTCACTACAATCACATCTGAATCGATAGATGGAGTGGAGTGTCAAATTTACCCTCATATGCTGTAACAGTTTCGGAGATTATACAGGCTTGATGGCTTCAAAGCCACCAAGTGCAGATACGCAGTTCGAACCGCAGAAAATCCTGCAGAAAAACTCGGAGTATCTTATGGAGCCACAGGAAGACCAGCAATCAACCCTAAGTCCTTCGATAAAGATGTTGCGTTACGTTAAGCATGTTATGGCAGAATTAGCCCCAAGTTACTGAAGTACGCTCAGTCTTTGTCGGTTAAGCACTTCTTTCTAGGAAGCAGTTAAAAGGTCTAGCGTTGGAGAATACTTAGGTTGAAGGTGACGACACACATCCCCAATTTCAGAATATATAAGAAGACTTTAAAACTTTAGGAATGTTTAGATACAACATTCGAGTGTGCATCGTGAACTTCGGAAATTTTTAGGCATACGTTGGGGCTGACTTTCCAACTTTTTGGACACATTTTCGGTTATATTGCGAACAAAGATGCGAGTTTTCATAAAAGTATTAGCCAGAAGTGATCTAAGTGTTCGTCCAAAGTGCATGCTTCAAGATCGTTTCATGATCAAATGGGACTGCTGAAGCATATTCTTCTTCATAAAAAGTTTCTTTTCTTGCCAAAAAATGACTGAGTATCACTGATACTTAGTCTCGTAGGCAACGACAATATAAAACTACCTGACTATATACCAATATAGCAATGCACAACTACCTTCAAATAAGTGCCCATACCAGTTGTAGGTCAAAAGTACTTTTGACCTAGAGGATTTAAGCTTTCACTTTCAGGTTGAACCAAACTTCAAACTTCAAATGATAGTTAGCTGAAATGACCTACTAATTCTGTGAGAAGATTTATTTTCTCTTTGAAAGTGTTTAAAGAAGCAGCCGCTACCATAAGTTTCAATAATACATTCCAATCATTGATGCTCCTGTGAGAAAATCTGAGTTTGGTTCATAGTTCATTAAACCATGACTTTTGAACTTTAACATGATAGCTCCTGAGGTAACAATTTTAAAAGATGCAAAATGACAGAGATATCAGTGCCCGAATCGTTATTTGAGACGTAAGATACCAATATCGGATCTCGCCCAGTCAAACAGGAATACGTATATACTGTGTGCGAATACAGAAACACTGCTGTCCAATGCGTGGCTCATAAAGGCGGAAGTAGTGCGTGAATGCGATTCTAAATGAAGTTTTCTGTATCTGCCCATAACACGTATCCCTCTCAAAATTTACACAGGCGTGCGCAAACCAAGCCTTACATTACATTATTTACGTACATACACGGAAGCTAAAAGGTTATTAGTCACTCGTTACTGCATCATTATTGCGAACTTCCTGTAAAAAGGAAACAGGAGGCCTAAAATGGGACCTTCGGAGTCGAAATTCATTCGGAAAAAGCAGTACACCCACTTACACCTAAGCACGCACCACTTAGCCTACAGAAGCTCGGTGTACCTAAGTATTCCATCTCGAACGTTGTGAAGGTGGAACTTGTTAAACGCGCCCATGACTGCACAATTTCTCTTTGACCAAGCAGTAGTCTCCAGAACTTCTGAGTGATAACAGCTATGGGGAGCTCAGTGATTAAGGTGAACCTCACATCTGATAATCTCGTAGGCATACCTCACGATCTCAGCTCTTAGTGAGGCAGTCCACGAGATATGGTTGCAATGCTGCATTCATCATTATCTTGAAAGATGAACTTGGCTTGCCATTGCACGGTGGCCATCATCTTCGTTGTCTGCAAATTCATATTGGCTGACGGTGCTTCAAAAACGTTCGCTGAAAGTTTCTCTTCTTCAAAGATGGTTTCGGAAACCCAACTGATCTTCCGCGATTAGTGAAAAAATGCTACTCGATGCTCGATGCTCTTCATAGTATTGGTAAACTGTTGAGAACTCACCACAGGGTCACTGATAGCAGAGGCTCCGAGTGACTGGTCACCGGGTATTTGGGTTGAAAGTGCGCTGGGTGGACTTCCGAAACTTCAGTGTCCATGGGATCAAAGAGGGAGTCTGACAGTGGTTTCCTAAAGTCTCTGAATGGTGATTAATGTCTGACTGCTTTTTCACATAATCGGTTTAGTTAGCTGCATGGGCACCGCGTCGTCCGAATTCATAGAAGAGAACTATGTATCCCGGCCGACACTACCTACAGGAAGTCACAAAAGCTTTTCTGCTGCAGCAAGCAAATCAGCGTTTTCTGGTCCATTGACCGGGAGCGTGGACCATCAGAACCGGGCCGTTTACCAGCCGTTAATTCATTTCTTACTTGTTCTTGTCTACCATATGGGATACTGCTTTTGTGTTCCCTCGTATACCTTCCGTTTCATGCCACATAGTATCACTGAGTGGCATAACTCGTGATTCCTCACAATGCTACTCCACCCGCACCCCCGACTGTCTATCCTGTTCAACTGTATCTTGTTCATCATTCAGCATCCCTAGATATAGGTGTCTTCCTTAGTTCATGATCGTGTTGTAGTTTCTTTTGTTGCATTCTGATACTCTATTTTGCCTTGAATATTTGTTTGTCTTGTGTCTCTACCCCACTGTGGGTACTTGCGCACGTCCCTCATGTGTTTTCTGGGACATGGACTTGCCATTTTTACCGTTGATGCCATCGCTGGCAATAAATACCCGAGCACCAGGCGATTTGAGGCTTGCATTTTATTAGCCAATATTGTCAATGAATATACAGCCGTATTTCAGACAGGCCGTGTTTCGAAATTTACGCGTAACTTGCGCGTTTGGTCTATTGTTGGGAAGTCGCTTGTTCGCCTCGGTTCCGAATATCTTCGAAAGAAATTCACATTACGTTTTACTTCGTTTGGTAACCTGATCACCGTCATGCTATTGGCGGAATTAAGGGCCACCTGTGGAGTCTTAATCATGGTCGTGCTTGACACAAGTGTTATTACCTGCTAAAAAGACCTTACGACAGTGATACAACAAGTTTTCACCCCTTTCCATCTCTCATTCTCCTAAGACTTCTAAAAATTCACCGGGAAGTGCGCTGGTTATTCCAGCATGCTCCCTGAACCTGCGCCTAAATATTCGGGAGTCTTTCGGGGCAAGAGAATCAAAAGTATGTGAGTTACTATTCATATTCAATGCAGTGTTTAATGACAGAAAGTAACACCAGGGCTCGAGCTTTGTGTTGCCCCAGCTTAAAAGTAACGGAACCTCTTTCAAAAAAAACATACCAGGGAGGGTAGTAGTAATCTGCTTCTGAAAATGCAGGTGCACAACACTCAAACGGGTATGAATAAATTTCCACCCAAATTACATGCGCCTTTACGGCAGGTTATGTCAATTCACACTTATTCAGTCGGTGCACGGTGTGCGCTGTACACTAGAGAAACGAATTGTGCCAGGAGGTCAAGTGGGCACAAACCGACACAGTGGACGGCTGAAAGCAGGTTTTGTCTGCACCAACAAAAACCGAGGGTTGCATTTCAGCATTAGACGTATTGCCGGAAAACAGTAAAGCCAGGAGCCAGCACCCCCATTGTCACGCTTGTTACGTTTCCTAACCAAACATACACCTTTTGTTTGTTTTCTACTGTTCTAAACTGATCCCAGAAGTATAAATTTTGTGCCTCCCCACACCTCTTCACTTTTAAGACTGGTGATCCTGCTGCATATCATGACTACAAGCTGAACATCTGCAGTTTTCAGCTTCAGTACCGATATGTAGTATGTTCGTTAAAGTGCATCGACTTGATGCCCAGTACACTTTGTCTGCCACTTCCTCATTCGTAGAAACCTTGTGGCTGATAATTTTGACGCTTTCCCAATAACTTTCACAATAAATACCAGGTTCTGATGGCGACAAAATTGTCTTCCAGAAGGAAATTTATCGTTATCCGTACGTTTAAGTTTGCGCTGTGAGTGAAATGGCACTTCGACCAATTGTGTATAATGTTACAGCAAGGGTTCGTGCGGTTAACGATTTAATCTCATTTATAACCCGTCCAACTCCTAAAGCTGAAGCCCTTTCCACAACGGGGAAGAAGGGCGGAGTGGTAGGCAGAGAAGAGGGGAAAAGTCTGACAATGAGCTTGTCTTCTTTATCTAAGTTTCTCTATGTGGAGTGCAGGGTTGTGAGAAAGCTTCCTTAGCGTTACAGATGAGGTGTCAAAACGGACGTGATGGAAGTCTTGATTAGGCTCCAAGGGTGCTAATGTATACAGTGCAGCTGGAGAAGTTATCAGATAACAAGAACCCAACTGGTAACTGAGCTGCTTTTGATCCAGAAGTATGTGTAGCAATAATTTTTATTAGCAAATTCAGGGATTGATTTGGAGGCCTTAACTTCAATAGGAGGTCGGTAGCAAACCAGAGAGAACCTAAAAGGGTTTAGTGCGACTCTGTAGGCCTGGTTGTGCAGACCATAAAAATCATGTTGCTGAACTGGAACTCACCACCGTCCGTAAAGGTTGGTTTGGGTAGCATGTCGAGTGAAACCGTAAGGCTTATCTTGAGCTATCTCACACAAAATGGTTCTAAATCTAGAGTCATGCACTGTGGCCCTGTTTGCGGTCATGTCCTAGCAATCCAGGTATAAAATGGTTTTGTATGTCCTTCGTTTTTGCTTGTCAGTAGCAAGGATGCCATTCATTGGAGCCTCCTTCTCCCCAATAGCCCCGTCACCAGATTACCCAACTAAACGTTTGCGCGAGAAGCGCTCTGTGGTTTTAATAATAATAATATATCTCGGATAATGAACTATACGAGCAAATGCCACTTTTTACAGGCAATATCTAAATGCTTTTTTCTTTATTGAAGCTGTAAAGGCTTAGAGAGAAACGAACCATCGTGCCATACAAAGTCTTCCGGAGTAAACAATTTTTTAGATGCTGCTTGTCACAAATATTTCATAAGAGCCATATCGTTAGACAACGGTGGTGAAAATTAATGAGGGTATAATCATCCAGTATGAGAAGCAGTAGTGAGTCACGAAATCTATAACAGTATATTGCATATCGAATATCGAGAGCAAATTAATCTGGAGATACATCACTTTTCAATAAGTTTATACTGTCTGCAGATGGCGGGCGACACTGGGATGGGTGGCGGATACAAATTTGGGTCTGACGCTATACGGTGTCATGCAGAGTGTAGCAATTGTTCGGGTCTATAATGTTGTGAATAGAGTCATTTAAGTGAGTAAAGCCAAAGACGTACTTCTATCCAGCTGCTGTTATCATATGATGGTGGAGAATAAAAGAGGTTCCACCATCAAATCATTGAAAAAGGCCTCAGAGTTGGCGCGTCCCATGAGGTCACTCTCGGCTAGCTTCATTTTCAGGTGAGTGGTTGCCGGGATTGAAAGAGCTTGCATATTTAGATGAAAATGGCATTTTATGCCAACGTCTCTAGTTTCTGTTCCAACAGGAGCTGTATATTTACTAGAGGTTGTAGTCTGGGATGAATTGTCTAGCTCCTGGGGATTTTTGCATCTCTAGGTGGTAAAAGATGAGAGTTCTCACGCTTTGAATAGAAGTTCGAAGTGTATTTCGGTGCTCAGTGTGTTGGTATGATCCGCCATCATAATCTGCATATCGGGTGATAAAGGGTAACGTAGAGATATGAGAAGTGAAGTTAGTTGTCTGAGAATTTGCGGAAGCGATATTGAAGACTGGGGTGACTAAAGAGGACACGGGGAGTAAGGGGCTATGTAGTTCTATTTTCCACTTGTAGGATACCTTTGAAGTTTTATGTAGTACGTTTCTCGCATCCTAGTTTCAGCTGGAATATAGATGCTTAAAGATGGGGACTTTGTTTGGCATTTGTGTACCGGTAAGGACTTTGATGTACGCCAACAGGGTTAGGGGAAGATATTTGCTATAATCCCAAGGGAAAGGAGGGTGAAGGGCGTCTATTAGGTCTAATGACCTTAGATAAGGGTGGTTTCCATAAATCCCCGCCATCAAATCTACCATGCCGCATTAAGCATCCCTGCATTATCTTAGCCCAAGACTACCTGTGCCACTTGCTGTCATTGCTTTTTCCCCCTTTAGCCTCTACTCTCTTTGCTAACCATAGTAATACGGCTGACATGGAGGAGGTTAGAGATTGTTGCACTGGTCACCAGGTAGCCGATGTTATACCCAATGGTTTCCCCAAGTCCCCACCATCAGCTTCGCCGTCTCCTGTTGCCGAACCGTTTTTATATTTCGAATTATCTCACGACCTGTGGCCGGTACTCTTGTTACATACAGTAACAATAATGATATTTCACGCAACACAGGTTGCATGAAAACAAACCAGTTTGCAGGTTTGGTCATTATGGTAATAAGAACTGACTGTTATGTGCAGTGTCAAGCTATACGTTAGATACCGTTATTCATGATACATAAGAGATGCGTCTAGAGGAAGAACGTTAATGCTTCGCAGACAGCAAAGAATAAAACAGATAAATGCCACCACAGCTGTTCGTCATACTGAAGCAAGCTCAGATCGAAAATAGGAATTATTCGGTCATTGTTTGGATCCTCCAATATTCCCGAAGGTGGGGCAAGTAGTACAGTCCTGATCTTGGATTGTGTGCGTTCGTCATAAAGTTTTGATGGCACGATGTAGGCTAACAAATGCGATTGCCAGAAATACATGCAGATGAAGAACTGGTTAGGTAAACCTGAAAAATGAACAACAAAAGCGAGTGGCAGGCGAAATTCTAAGCTGGGGCACAAAAGTACTACTCGAAAGTATACGAATCACGATACATGACCGAGAGCTCATTGTGCTGACTACAAAAGTTACTTGAAGAGGTATCCAAAACCTACTGTTTAGAAGTGAGCTCATGGTGCATACGAAAGTAGTGGAAACTAAACTGAGGCTGAAAAAACCACTATGGAGTAGAGAGGATGCAGGATTTTGGACCAGGTATTCGCTTATGTGTAGAAAACCTACGTGCAAAAGTCTATGGAGGTTATGGACATCTAAATAAAATTCATGGTTTTTGCCATAATGGTAACCACGCTTTATATAGTCATAGGGGGATGACTATGGAGTTGCCTGCTGAGTATCATAATATCAGGATTGTAGAGAAAATATGGTGATGCAGAGTTAGCTGAGCTAGTGGACCTGGCAAACTTTCTTGCAACCTCATACTTTTTAACATTAGTTTTTCGTCGTAAGTATAAAAGCTGTAGGTTTCTTAAAGATAAAGATATACAGGCGAGAGTTGCTCAATAATATAAATGAAAAACTTGGGCACCGTGGTAGAATGCAATTCCATATTAGATTCGTTTATTTGATATAAAGCGCACAGTGATACAGTATTATTTACTTGATTACGTTTCGAGCATAAATTATTGCTCATAATCATATCAATGTAATCACACTTCTTTCGACATCTGATTTTATAGTCCTGTCACCTGATCTCTCTTTGTTTTTTGTTTTTTGATTGGTAGTAAAGTTTTCCATATCTCTGGTATAGGTGTTGCGTCATTCCTATTACATGTGTTGGGTGTGGATTCGATGAACAAAGATTCAGTAATTAATCTCTCTCTCCACCTAGCTATATTAGACTTAAGTACAGTGGTTTTGTCCCATCCTATTGTGTGGTTGTGTGTTAATGAATGTAATGCAATGGCTGAGTGTTTTTCTAGGTTATTGATCTTATTGGGGTCTGCCGTTCTATGTTTAGCTAAATTCCTATGTTCTGTTAATCTAACTGACCCCGACCGGCTAGTTTGACCTATGTATTTGACTTCACAGTCATTACATGGAATTTGGTAGATTATATTATTTTGCTTAATTGGTTCTATCGGATCTTTTAGCCGACAAAGCTTACCTCTAAGTGAGTTTGTTGGTTTAAATGCCACCCTAATTCCAACCTTGTTGAGAATCCTACGTATGGTTTCTGATGTTCCTTCCTTGTATGGTATCACAATAGAGGTGCTGATTTCCTTTCTACTTATGTTGTCACTATTATTTGTATTTGTATTAGTGTTATTATTTTGCTTCTTATGTGTCCGTGTGAATTTCTTAATAAAATGATGGGGATAATTATTAATTATTAACGCTTCTTTTATGTGTTTCAATTCCTTATTTAAGTCCTTACAATGACTAGTGAGTTTCTCAGCTCTGTTATTTAGACATTTGACTAAACCCGCTTTAACTGACACTGGATGAGATGACTTGAAGTCTAGATACCTGTTAGAATGTGTTGGTTTTCTGTAGACGGTAGTATCTAAACCACCATCTATCCTTCGTTTTATTCTGCAATCCAACATAGGTAATTCTCCTTGTTCATTTTCTACTTCGTAGTGAATTGGATTGCGTTAACTACTGAGTTTATGTGTGTCAAGAAACTGTCGATATGTTCCGATTTCAACACTGTAAATGTGTCATCTACATATCGCCACCATATCTTAGGTGTCGGATTATATGTTCGTAAAGCCATATCTTCCCAACTATCCATAAATATATCTGCTACTATAGGGGATATTGGTGATCCCATTGCTACTCCTTCTGTTTGTCTATATATCTTTCCCTGAAACTTGAAGACTGTCGAGGTTAAGCATAACTGCACTCCTAACATGATTTCACCAACCGATGCCTTGGTTCTTTGAGTAAGTTGTGAGTCAGTATCTAGTTGATTTCTGACTGCCTCCAGTGCCATATTGATTGGTATTTTAGTATAAAGACTTGTTACGTCAAAACTAACCATTTTTTCATCCTCTTCTATGTGCAGGTCATTAAGTTTTTGTTTCAACTCGTAAGAATTTACTAGTCTAGAGTTGGAACGGTCTCTAACAGGACGTAATACTGATGCTAAATACTTTGATATCTCATATGTTGGTGTGTTCCGGAAGTCAACTATCGGCCTAATGGGATAACCTGCTTTATGAACCTTAATAGTACCGTAAATTCTGCTAGGATTATTAGTTTTTGGCATTAAAGTAAACCATTCGGACTTACCTAGAGATGGCTTCAGTCGGCGTATCAGATCTGTTGTAGATTTCTTAATTTTATTCATGACAGTATCTATAGGTTTCTTAATCTCTTCATATGGCCCTGTTTGGATATGTTCATCCATTTTTTTAAGATAATCCGATTTGTCCATAACTACTGTTGAGTTACCTTTGTCAGATTTAGCAATTACTATACTATTATCCTTTCGTAGATTGTTTAAAGCTGAATTTTCCAGTTTCGTTAAGTTTCGCTGTCTTTTTTTGTTTTTTAAGTGCTAATGCACACTGCGCTCTAACCTGTTCAGCAGTTGTCACATCCACCGAGCTTAATGCTACTTCTATGCTAGGTATGACATCTTCTGGTTTTAGATGATCTACTGTTATGTTGAAGTTTAGTCCTTTTTCAAGTACTTTCATCTCAGCTGAGCTTAAGGCTTTCGAGGAGAGATTGACTACCCACTTTGTTCTATCGATGTTCGATGATGTTTCCTTTGTAATTTCATTGTTTTCCGAAGCATATTTTTCTTGCATTAGTTTATTGAACTTTTTGATTTGATTGCTTCTAGATTTCTTGAGAGTAGCTAATCTTGCTTTGTCTGATGTTTCTATTATAAATCCATAGTCTCTGCAGTTTACTATCTTCATAATTTTACATTTAAGTTGTTCAATTTTATTCCGAATGGTACTTAATTTCTTAATAATCCTGTGAATTTCTTCTTTCAGACATAGTTTGCTGACATGTTCTATTGCCCTTTCGATTTTGTCAGTATATATTGGGATTCGTATGCGAAGGTATTTAGGGATAATTTGATTTTTCATGCAACGAATATTGAAAATACGATGATTTGTGAAAGTCCTGTGAGTTTATTGACCAGCCCTCGAACAGGAAGACCATAAGTTTCATTAATATAAGTGAAAAACGTGGACACTGTGGTAGAATGTAATTCCATATTAGATTCGAAAGACTTAACATCAGCTGAGATGAAAGTACTTGAAAAAGGACTAAACATCAACATAACAGTAGATCACTTAAAACCAGAGGATGTCATACCTAGCATAGAAGTAGCATTAAGCTCGATGGATGTGACAGCTGCTGAACAGGTTAGAGCGCAGTGTGCATTAGCACTAAAAAACAAAAAAAGACAGCGAAACTTAACGAAACTGGAAAATTCAGCTTTAAACAATCTACGAAAGGATAATAGTATAGTAATTGCTAAATCTGACAAAGGTAACTCAACAGTAGTTATGGACGAATCAAATTATCTTAAAAAAATGGATGAACATATCCAAACAGGGCCATATGAAGAGATTAAGAAACCTATAGATACTGTCATGAATAAAATTAAGAAATCTACAACAGATCTGATACGCCGACTGAAGCCATCTCTAGGTAAGTCCGAATGGTTTACTTTAATGCCAAAAACTAATAATCCTAGCAGAATTTACGGTACTATTAAGGTTCATAAAGCAGGTTATCCCATTAGGCCGATAGTTGACTTCCGGAACACACCAACATATGAGATATCAAAGTATTTAGCATCAGTATTACGTCCTGTTAGAGACCGTTCCAACTCTAGACTAGTAAATTCTTACGAGTTGAAACAAAAACTTAATGACCTGCACATAGAAGAGAATGAAAAATGGTTAGTTTTGACGTAACAAGTCTTTATACTAAAATACCAATCAATATGGCACTGGAGGCAGTCAGAAATCAACTAGATACTGACTCACAACTTACTCAAAGAACCAAGGCATCGGTTGGTGAAATCATGTTAGGAGTGCAGTTATGCTTAACCTCGACAGTCTTCAAGTTTCAGGGAAAGATATATAGACAAACAGAAGGAGTAGCAATGGGATCACCAATATCCCCTATAGTAGCAGATATATTTATGGATAGTTGGGAAGATATGGCTTTACGAACATATAATCCGACACCTAAGATATGGTGGCGATATGTAGATGACACATTTACAGTGTTGAAATCGGAACATATCGACAGTTTCTTGACACACATAAACTCAGTAGTTAACGCAATCCAATTCACTTACGAAGTAGAAAATGAACAAGGAGAATTACCTATGTTGGATTGCAGAATAAAACGAAGGATAGATGGTGGTTTAGATACTACCGTCTACAGAAAACCAACACATTCTAACAGGTATCTAGACTTCAAGTCATCTCATCCAGTGTCAGTTAAAGCGGGTTTAGTCAAATGTCTAAATAACAGAGCTGAGAAACTCACTAGTCATTGTAAGGACTTAAAAAAGGAATTGAAACACATAAAAGAAGCGTTAATAATTAATAATTATCCCCATCATTTTATTAAGAAATTCACACGGACACATAAGAAGCAAAATAATAACACTAATACAAATACAAATAATAGTGACAACATAAGTAGAAAGGAAATCAGCACCTCTATTGTGATACCATACAAGGAAGGAACATCAGAAACCATACGTAGGATTCTCAACAAGGTTGGAATTAGGGTGGCATTTAAACCAACAAACTCACTTAGAGGTAAGCTTTGTCGGCTAAAAGATCCGATAGAACCAATTAAGCAAAATAATATAATCTACCAAATTCCATGTAATGACTGTGAAGTCAAATACATAGGTCAAACTAGCCGGTCGGGGTCAGTTAGATTAACAGAACATAGGAATTTAGCTAAACATAGAACGGCAGACCCCAATAAGATCAATAACCTAGAAAAACACTCAGCCATTGCATTACATTCATTAACACACAACCACACAATAGGATGGGACAAAACCACTGTACTTAAGTCTAATATAGCTAGGTGGAGAGAGAGATTAATTACTGAATCTTTGTTCATCGAATCCACACCCAACACATGTAATAGGAATGACGCAACACCTATACCAGAGATATGGAAAACTTTACTACCAATCAAAAAACAAAAAACAAAGAGAGATCAGGTGACAGGACTATAAAATCAGATATCGAAAGAAGTGTGATTACATTGATATGATTATGAGCAATAATTTATGCTCGAAACGTAATCAAGTAAATAATACTGTATCACTGTGCGCTTTATATCAAATAAACGAATCTAATATGGAATTGCATTCTACCACGGTGCCCAAGTTTTTCATTTATATTATTGAGCAACTCTCGCCTGTATATCTTTATCTTTAAGAAACCTACAGCTTTTATACTTACGACGAAAAACTAATGTTAAAAAGTATGAGGTTGCAAGAAAGTTTGCCAGGTCCACTAGCTCAGCTAACTCTGCATCACCATATTTTCTCTACAATCCTGATATTATGATACTCAGCAGGCAACTCCATAGTCATCCCCCTATGACTATATAAAGCGTGGTTACCATTATGGCAAAAACCATGAATTTTATTTAGATGTCCATAACCTCCATAGACTTTTGCACGTAGGTTTTCTACACATAAGCGAATACCTGGTCCAAAATCCTGCATCCTCTCTACTCCATAGTGGTTTTTTCAGCCTCAGTTTAGTTTCCACTACTTTCGTATGCACCATGAGCTCACTTCTAAACAGTAGGTTTTGGATACCTCTTCAAGTAACTTTTGTAGTCAGCACAATGAGCTCTCGGTCATGTATCGTGATTCGTATACTTTCGAGTAGTACTTTTGTGCCCCAGCTTAGAATTTCGCCTGCCACTCGCTTTTGTTGTTCATTTTTCAGGTTTACCTAACCAGTTCTTCATCTGCATGTATTTCTGGCAATCGCATTTGTTAGCCTACATCGTGCCATCAAAACTTTATGACGAACGCACACAATCCAAGATCAGGACTGTACTACTTGCCCCACCTTCGGGAATATTGGAGGATCCAAACAATGACCGAATAATTCCTATTTTCGATCTGAGCTTGCTTCAGTATGACGAACAGCTGTGGTGGCATTTATCTGTTTTATTCTTTGCTGTCTGCGAAGCATTAACGTTCTTCCTCTAGACGCATCTCTTATGTATCATGAATAACGGTATCTAACGTATAGCTTGACACTGCACATAACAGTCAGTTCTTATTACCATAATGACCAAACCTGCAAACTGGTTTGTTTTCATGCAACCTGTGTTGCGTGAAATATCATTATTGTTACTGTATGTAACAAGAGTACCGGCCACAGGTCGTGAGATAATTCGAAATATAAAAACGGTTCGGCAACAGGAGACGGCGAAGCTGATGGTGGGGACTTGGGGAAACCATTGGGTATAACATCGGCTACCTGGTGACCAGTGCAACAATCTCTAACCTCCTCCATGTCAGCCGTATTACTATGGTTAGCAAAGAGAGTAGAGGCTAAAGGGGGAAAAAGCAATGACAGCAAGTGGCACAGGTAGTCTTGGGCTAAGATAATGCAGGGATGCTTAATGCGGCATGGTAGATTTGATGGCGGGGATTTATGGAAACCACCCTTATCTAAGGTCATTAGACCTAATAGACGCCCTTCACCCTCCTTTCCCTTGGGATTATAGCAAATATCTTCCCCTAACCCTGTTGGCGTACATCAAAGTCCTTACCGGTACACAAATGCCAAACAAAGTCCCCATCTTTAAGCATCTATATTCCAGCTGAAACTAGGATGCGAGAAACGTACTACATAAAACTTCAAAGGTATCCTACAAGTGGAAAATAGAACTACATAGCCCCTTACTCCCCGTGTCCTCTTTAGTCACCCCAGTCTTCAATATCGCTTCCGCAAATTCTCAGACAACTAACTTCACTTCTCATATCTCTACGTTACCCTTTATCACCCGATATGCAGATTATGATGGCGGATCATACCAACACACTGAGCACCGAAATACACTTCGAACTTCTATTCAAAGCGTGAGAACTCTCATCTTTTACCACCTAGAGATGCAAAAATCCCCAGGAGCTAGACAATTCATCCCAGACTACAACCTCTAGTAAATATACAGCTCCTGTTGGAACAGAAACTAGAGACGTTGGCATAAAATGCCATTTTCATCTAAATATGCAAGCTCTTTCAATCCCGGCAACCACTCACCTGAAAATGAAGCTAGCCGAGAGTGACCTCATGGGACGCGCCAACTCTGAGGCCTTTTTCAATGATTTGATGGTGGAACCTCTTTTATTCTCCACCATCATATGATAACAGCAGCTGGATAGAAGTACGTCTTTGGCTTTACTCACTTAAATGACTCTATTCACAACATTATAGACCCGAACAATTGCTACACTCTGCATGACACCGTATAGCGTCAGACCCAAATTTGTATCCGCCACCCATCCCAGTGTCGCCCGCCATCTGCAGACAGTATAAACTTATTGAAAAGTGATGTATCTCCAGATTAATTTGCTCTCGATATTCGATATGCAATATACTGTTATAGATTTCGTGACTCACTACTGCTTCTCATACTGGATGATTATACCCTCATTAATTTTCACCACCGTTGTCTAACGATATGGCTCTTATGAAATATTTGTGACAAGCAGCATCTAAAAAATTGTTTACTCCGGAAGACTTTGTATGGCACGATGGTTCGTTTCTCTCTAAGCCTTTACAGCTTCAATAAAGAAAAAGCATTTAGATATTGCCTGTAAAAAGTGGCATTTGCTCGTATAGTTCATTATCCGAGATATATTATTATTATTAAAACCACAGAGCGCTTCTCGCGCAAACGTTTAGTTGGGTAATCTGGTGACGGGGCTATTGGGGAGAAGGAGGCTCCAATGAATGGCATCCTTGCTACTGACAAGCAAAAACGAAGGACATACAAAACCATTTTATACCTGGATTGCTAGGACATGACCGCAAACAGGGCCACAGTGCATGACTCTAGATTTAGAACCATTTTGTGTGAGATAGCTCAAGATAAGCCTTACGGTTTCACTCGACATGCTACCCAAACCAACCTTTACGGACGGTGGTGAGTTCCAGTTCAGCAACATGATTTTTATGGTCTGCACAACCAGGCCTACAGAGTCGCACTAAACCCTTTTAGGTTCTCTCTGGTTTGCTACCGACCTCCTATTGAAGTTAAGGCCTCCAAATCAATCCCTGAATTTGCTAATAAAAATTATTGCTACACATACTTCTGGATCAAAAGCAGCTCAGTTACCAGTTGGGTTCTTGTTATCTGATAACTTCTCCAGCTGCACTGTATACATTAGCACCCTTGGAGCCTAATCAAGACTTCCATCACGTCCGTTTTGACACCTCATCTGTAACGCTAAGGAAGCTTTCTCACAACCCTGCACTCCACATAGAGAAACTTAGATAAAGAAGACAAGCTCATTGTCAGACTTTTCCCCTCTTCTCTGCCTACCACTCCGCCCTTCTTCCCCGTTGTGGAAAGGGCTTCAGCTTTAGGAGTTGGACGGGTTATAAATGAGATTAAATCGTTAACCGCACGAACCCTTGCTGTAACATTATACACAATTGGTCGAAGTGCCATTTCACTCACAGCGCAAACTTAAACGTACGGATAACGATAAATTTCCTTCTGGAAGACAATTTTGTCGCCATCAGAACCTGGTATTTATTGTGAAAGTTATTGGGAAAGCGTCAAAATTATCAGCCACAAGGTTTCTACGAATGAGGAAGTGGCAGACAAAGTGTACTGGGCATCAAGTCGATGCACTTTAACGAACATACTACATATCGGTACTGAAGCTGAAAACTGCAGATGTTCAGCTTGTAGTCATGATATGCAGCAGGATCACCAGTCTTAAAAGTGAAGAGGTGTGGGGAGGCACAAAATTTATACTTCTGGGATCAGTTTAGAACAGTAGAAAACAAACAAAAGGTGTATGTTTGGTTAGGAAACGTAACAAGCGTGACAATGGGGGTGCTGGCTCCTTGCTTTACTGTTTTCCGGCAATACGTCTAATGCTGAAATGCAACCCTCGGTTTTTGTTGGTGCAGACAAAACCTGCTTTCAGCCGTCCACTGTGTCGGTTTGTGCCCACTTGACCTCCTGGCACAATTCGTTTCTCTAGTGTACAGCGCACACCGTGCACCGACTGAATAAGTGTGAATTGACATAACCTGCCGTAAAGGCGCATGTAATTTGGGTGGAAATTTATTCATACCCGTTTGAGTGTTGTGCACCTGCATTTTCAGAAGCAGATTACTACTACCCTCCCTGGTATGTTTTTTTTGAAAGAGGTTCCGTTACTTTTAAGCTGGGGCAACACAAAGCTCGAGCCCTGGTGTTACTTTCTGTCATTAAACACTGCATTGAATATGAATAGTAACTCACATACTTTTGATTCTCTTGCCCCGAAAGACTCCCGAATATTTAGGCGCAGGTTCAGGGAGCATGCTGGAATAACCAGCGCACTTCCCGGTGAATTTTTAGAAGTCTTAGGAGAATGAGAGATGGAAAGGGGTGAAAACTTGTTGTATCACTGTCGTAAGGTCTTTTTAGCAGGTAATAACACTTGTGTCAAGCACGACCATGATTAAGACCCACAGGTGGCCCTTAATTCCGCCAATAGCATGACGGTGATCAGGTTACCAAACGAAGTAAAACGTAATGTGAATTTCTTTCGAAGATATTCGGAACCGAGGCGAACAAGCGACTTCCCAACAATAGACCAAACGCGCAAGTTACGCGTAAATTTCGAAACACGGCCTGTCTGAAATACGGCTGTATATTCATTGACAATATTGGCTAATAAAATGCAAGCCTCAAATCGCCTGGTGCTCGGGTATTTATTGCCAGCGATGGCATCAACGGTAAAAATGGCAAGTCCATGTCCCAGAAAACACATGAGGGACGTGCGCAAGTACCCACAGTGGGGTAGAGACACAAGACAAACAAATATTCAAGGCAAAATAGAGTATCAGAATGCAACAAAAGAAACTACAACACGATCATGAACTAAGGAAGACACCTATATCTAGGGATGCTGAATGATGAACAAGATACAGTTGAACAGGATAGACAGTCGGGGGTGCGGGTGGAGTAGCATTGTGAGGAATCACGAGTTATGCCACTCAGTGATACTATGTGGCATGAAACGGAAGGTATACGAGGGAACACAAAAGCAGTATCCCATATGGTAGACAAGAACAAGTAAGAAATGAATTAACGGCTGGTAAACGGCCCGGTTCTGATGGTCCACGCTCCCGGTCAATGGACCAGAAAACGCTGATTTGCTTGCTGCAGCAGAAAAGCTTTTGTGACTTCCTGTAGGTAGTGTCGGCCGGGATACATAGTTCTCTTCTATGAATTCGGACGACGCGGTGCCCATGCAGCTAACTAAACCGATTATGTGAAAAAGCAGTCAGACATTAATCACCATTCAGAGACTTTAGGAAACCACTGTCAGACTCCCTCTTTGATCCCATGGACACTGAAGTTTCGGAAGTCCACCCAGCGCACTTTCAACCCAAATACCCGGTGACCAGTCACTCGGAGCCTCTGCTATCAGTGACCCTGTGGTGAGTTCTCAACAGTTTACCAATACTATGAAGAGCATCGAGCATCGAGTAGCATTTTTTCACTAATCGCGGAAGATCAGTTGGGTTTCCGAAACCATCTTTGAAGAAGAGAAACTTTCAGCGAACGTTTTTGAAGCACCGTCAGCCAATATGAATTTGCAGACAACGAAGATGATGGCCACCGTGCAATGGCAAGCCAAGTTCATCTTTCAAGATAATGATGAATGCAGCATTGCAACCATATCTCGTGGACTGCCTCACTAAGAGCTGAGATCGTGAGGTATGCCTACGAGATTATCAGATGTGAGGTTCACCTTAATCACTGAGCTCCCCATAGCTGTTATCACTCAGAAGTTCTGGAGACTACTGCTTGGTCAAAGAGAAATTGTGCAGTCATGGGCGCGTTTAACAAGTTCCACCTTCACAACGTTCGAGATGGAATACTTAGGTACACCGAGCTTCTGTAGGCTAAGTGGTGCGTGCTTAGGTGTAAGTGGGTGTACTGCTTTTTCCGAATGAATTTCGACTCCGAAGGTCCCATTTTAGGCCTCCTGTTTCCTTTTTACAGGAAGTTCGCAATAATGATGCAGTAACGAGTGACTAATAACCTTTTAGCTTCCGTGTATGTCCTGTGAACCTTGTTTGCCGGAATATATGTGCGGTACCATCCGTTGCCAATTATCCAACTTTTCAGTGGACCAAGGAATTAATCCAGGAGCGTGAACATAAGGCTTTTACCGTAAAATCTTTCATTCGCACTGTACCCTTTTTCTCCCCTCTTTTAAGTCACTCAAAAATAGTTGGACAAGCTTAACCACAATCATAGTTTTTTAAAATCTGTTGTGATTCATGATTACGTTCTTGTCAGAGAGGAGTAGTGTCCAATCCTGACTTGCGAAATATGTTCATTTTGCGTGCGCGAAACTGTGAGGAGCGAGTAGAGAAGCATATGCTGACTGGACTGATGAAACGACCCTAGAAGATCTATATTTCTTCGATGATGACCTGTGTCCAATTTCTTGTAGCAGAAACTCGTGGACCCAGAAGCGAAAACTAACAGGTTAGCAGAAAAGGTGAAACCACGAAGACAGTACTTCCTTTAGGTAAACGTGGAGAAAACAACAGTGATGAAGATTACCGACCAACAACAACAAGCACCAATCACCATCAGTTAAAGAAATCTAGAGAAATTAGCCTCCTTCACCTATCTGAGGAAGGCAGCATCGTTTCAACCGCAGGCGATGGCACAAATGGGCATAATAGTAGTAATAATAATAATAACAATGTGTATTTTATCCCCATGTTGGTAATTTAACATGAGAGACGCCAGGATATGGAAGCCTGGATCGGAAGAGTAAGATAGAGCTTCATTACTCTGAAACCAGTGAGCTCGGCATAAATCTTGAACGAGGTCCGGATTTTCAGCGATGAGACGGTCAAGTCAGTAGTTCTGTGTGATGGCTGAGGGACCTGGCGGTGCGCTATGAAAAGCATTTCCAACAAGCTGCAGGCATACATGAACAGCTGCCGCTTACGCTCACTCGATGCTGATACTGAAGATCGGATGGCCAGAATAATGAGAGTAAGTAGCTAAGAAATCTGGTCGGCGACCAGCCAGCCAAGAGCCTATCGTTCATCGAATATAAGGGAGAAAGTGGAGTTGGATTGGACAAGACATACTTTGAAAGGACCGTTTCCGTCACAACGCGCCAGGCAAGGTCGCCAAGCGCATCCCATAGGCAAAAAGACGAGTTGTGCGTCCGAGGGTGAAATATGAGGGGTCGCGCGAGCAAGAAAGCCCGTGAGCAGCGGTAAAGTCAGACTGAAAAGACTGGGGTGAAAAGTGAAAAGACAACGTACTGCTGAAGCCGTCCGTTGGTTCCACTTGAACTGAAAAGAAGAATAATAGAGATGATAATCAACGCCAACTGCAAGTAAAAAAACCACCAAAAACAAAGCTCACAAACGTTGTACTCGTAGTTCTCATCGCAGCAAAGAACAGCAAATGGATTTTCACATTTCCTATCAGAGTTCCGAATTCACAATGGGCATCCGACGCATACCGAGCAGTACTACTATCAGTACGCACCACCAAAATACTGGCTGCCTTTTAAACCCTATGGACTATTGCATTTTGATGTGCATGACATTTTATAGCTACATACTGCTGGCAAGATGCCATGTAACACACACATTCAGCATCGCGCGACATTCATGCCGTCTAAGGGTGGAGAAAGAAGCTAAGTTGATTTGAACTCATAAACGCCGCGTATGTCCTGAAAAGTAATATTCTCTTGCCCTTTTCATAACTTGCAGACATTTTCTGATGCTACGATCGAGTTAGGTGTCCTCCCCTCTGCACCATCCAGGACCGCCCAACTGCTGTAGATTATGTGAGAATTATCAGTTAGATGATGCCCGTAAAACGGCTTCTTTCATGTCCAGTTCATAATCAAAGGAATAGAATGTTTGTCCGTTTATTATTTATGAAAAAGGGCTCACCAAAACTCAGGCTGACGTTTAGGTAGATGTTTCTGAATAGCAGTCAACAAACAACCAAAAACAATACAAGGACGAGGAAACACTAGTAATGAGGAGGCCACATTAACGTACGTACGAGTAAAAGGCGGTGAGAGATGAACAGAAAGAAATGTCTTTACATTGGAGAGGTAGGGAAAGTTCCACTCTGGACTCCTGTACTCTGAGCGCTAAATTTTGTCGACAGGGCTGCATTTGCACTACAAGGTGTACAAAAAGGTTCTGACAGTGAAAGACGAATTCAACAAAAGGAACGGTATGTGATAAGTGGAGGAAGCTTAGGTGCAGGAACTCTTGGTGCACACTGTGATAATCCTGACTAGGATGGTTTTCCTGATGTAAAACATCTCTTATCCTACCTAGACACAGCTGTGATTCAAAAGCATTAGCCAGTAACTACATCATCATCATTATCAACATAGGACCAGGCATTACTGCGTAACGGTCCGAGTTGCCACACATATCAGCACATCAAGTAAAAAGGTGGTGAGGCGAAGGATGAAGATAAGTGAATGCAGTCAGTAACTACAGACGCCTGTAGTGTCTAGAACTGCAGAAAAAGTTATTAAGGAAGGCGTTCTTCAGTATAGGCTTGGTAACAACATTATCGCATGGAGTTAGCATGAGTTCCTTAAGTCTGAGTCCCACATAAGTTGCCACTTTGACTTCCTTAACTTCATAACTACCTTGCATGACCGATACCAGTTGGTCCTTGTGCTTTATCTAGGCATATCAACGACATTTGACACAGTTGATAAGTTGGTAAGTCGGCGTCTCTAGGAATTGACTATCCATTATTTGAGTGGACCGTATGCCTATATGTTACCTGAACGGATGATCCTTCCGACCATGAACAATCCATAATCAGTATCTAGGCCATGGTCATCTCCAGCATAACTTCTATGCATCCAAACACTGCAGGACGCCCACGACCGAAGTTATAAATTACGGCCAGCTGAGTCAATCGATATTCGTCTAATAATCATTATACAGAGAACTTACCCTCCTCTGGTTGTATCATAAGTGGAACCGATATCGATTATTTAAATGAGACTGTATGCCCACGCCGCTAAATACAAGAATTTGGTTGCACTTTGTTGTCCACAAAACATTAACGTCCGTTCTTTAAAGTCATCTCTCATGTGTATTGCGTGTTGGTGCGTAACAATGAATTCGTATCACCAAGGTGATCGTACCTTTAAACTGGCTTTTTTCATGTAGCTTATGCTGTATGAAAGTATATTGCTACTATTGCCATAGCACACATGTTAGTTGAGGAAAGCGGTGCCGGAACAGGACTTATTTATCAATTTGGCATAAGCGAGTGATCTCTTTCAAATACTTTAGCTATTAACGTAAAACTTTCCCTGTTCATAATGTTCTTCACAGACCGTCCAGTCCACTGTTGGTCGTTTTTTACATTACTTAAACTCTTATAACAACGCAGTTCAAAATGTTGTGAAGAAGTATGTATAAATATGCATGTATCTTTTTTTGTTGCAATATACATCATGCTGAAAATCCGAAATTGTGCCAGAAATTGTTTGGAATAAAGTGATCATTATTATCATGGGTGTTTGTGATAAACCTGTGTACAGGGATAATTACGAACCATTCCGTAAGATCTAATAGTGTACTGATTCACCTTAAATGCAAACCGAAACGTCGAAGGAAAACGTCGAAATATAGACCCAAGACTATTCTCACAAATAGGAGGAATAACGGCTTCCTGATCCGTCGCATACTTTCGGGTTTACGTTTCACTTGTAAGTTCATCGAAATAAACTGACGGTGTACTTCAAACGACTTTCGCCTTATTCGTGCTTTTCATGTGAACACTGAGCATCAAGAGCCTGTATTGGTTGTAATATATGACAGTCACATGCTTTCTGTCGCTCATTAACTGCTTACGCGACCTCTATCCAGCCGAAAAATAACTTTTACAGCGCCAATTCTTGGAATGCCTCAGTTAAGTTTACTGGGACTCCAATATTCTTGGAAGCTCGGAGCGTGCTACCTAGAAATGCGAATTAGTTAGTAAATGGCGGTAAGAAAATGCAGTGGCAGGCATAATAAAAGCAGATTGATAACTTACATCGTCCGACAATGTCACACAATCCACTCTTGTTCACTGAAAGGTAAAAACCTGCGAGTTTAGGGCCATTACCAACTCTCTGAATATACAATAAACAGCGTTTCGGGCACAAATGTAAATTTTCGCTTACCAACGTGCCTTCAAAAGAGACTACAGCAATCATTTACCTCTAATGGGTGTGTGGGAAGTAATTACGACCTCTTAAGCTACAAAATTCCAATTTATTACACAATGTCACCAACACTGAAGTTTATTTGTTGCAACGCCGACCTGAACTCGTTTAGAAGTGTGGAATCAGCTTCGTTTCTGTCACTCAGGGTAAGCTGGAAACGGAAGTGAGACAAACTCGTTTGGGGATAACTTTTAGTCACACCGCAAATATTAATCTTTTAAAACTGTCACAATTTGTGATACTTAGTGGATCACCCTGGTTGGCCACAATAAACATATTTCACCAAAGTCAGGATTGGACACTACTCCTCTCTGACAGGAACGTAATCATGAATCACAACAGATTTTAAATAATCATGATTGTAGTCAAGCCCGTCGAACTATTTTTGTGTGATTTAAAAGAGAGGAGAGAGAGAGGATTCAATGCGAATGAACGTTAAAGGGATTTTAAATTAGTGGGGGAAATATGCCGAAAGTTATTAAAACAGTAACTAGACGTGAAAATTGAAAGGATTTGCACCACAGTGCCAAACAGTGGACAAACATCCCATCCAAAAATTGTGAATTGACTTTGTGGACCACCATCCTGGCTGTCCGCCATCGGCCATCTTCGCCTGTATGTTCAACCTTACAACTATTGGGAAGTATTTTTTGATTTGCGAAGCCAAGTAAAATGGGTCAGAGTAGGCGGTCAGGTTGGTCAGGATAAAAGCGTAAAAAGTTAGTCATGTATTTGATGGTATGCCTTGCTGGGACGAGTAACTTAGGGGAGAAGTCACCTGTTGCTTTATTTGCACTGACCCATATCAAACTGTAGGGTTGGATTCGGTGAATACTCTGAAATCCAACATAGCTAGGTCGATGGAGAGACTGATTACAGAATTTTTGTCCACTGGGTCAATATTTAGCACATGTAATAAGAACGATTCGTCACATGCAGCAAAATCTTTGAAATTCTAACTAGCATTAAAATGAAATAATGAAGGACTTTTGACTAAATAAGACAGGCCTGAAGTTTGTGGGTGTACTCTAATGTGATTATGAGACATAAATCATGCTGGAAGCGTTATCCGATAATTAAAACGGTTTCTCAAACCAATGTCAGTACATGTTGCCTGTCAACCTGAAATAAATACTGTTTTCCAGTGTGCTACGAAAAATAAGCCATATGATATCGAATCAGAGTCTACTAGCGTACTTGGGCTCTGGTTTTAACCTACTATTTAGCTGTTCCTGGTTTTACAATCGAAGCATTTTCTGCTGCTGTGAATTTCGATGCATTTTGCTATTCACTTTTCTTTCTATTTTTTAGCATGTGGTGTGGGAATAATGTCAGCATTCGGTGGCGTGATCTACTGCTTCAAAACTTTAAAGCCAAACTTAAATCGAGAAATACTTTCTTTCGCTGATAATTCAAAAGGTTCAAACGCTCGATGACGAATAATTGCTTCCGTTTCACTGCCTTCGACGTCCAGAATTATTAGATCACTACTTGTTTAGGTTGCTAACCTACGTGCAAGTAGATATTGAGCCAGAGCTGCCGGTTACAATATAAGAAGGGAATTACTTCTGAGTAGGTCCCACCCACATCTTAAGTAATTGTTTGTCCAGCGTTTAAATGATGCAGACTAAGTAACATGAATCACTTCTTCAGGAAGAGCATCTCAGCCTTTAGAAGATCTCGGAGCATGGAAGTTGTGGCTAATATCTAGTGTGTTGTATCTCAGATTTAGTTCCAGAATGTGTCAGCTAAGATTAGCGGTACAGCTCCTAATCGATAACTGACGGATGAGGTGATTGAAGCTGAAACTTTTGCTGACTGCTTCTATTTTTAGTGAAGTCTAGTTAACAACGCATCTTTCAGAGTGAAAATTTATAGTGACTACCCAATAGAAGCAAATTACGCAGTCTCGCGATGAAAGTGTTGAATGAGTAACCTTCTAGGTCTGAAAAACAAAACAACCGGGCATTACGAAAAGGCTTTGTTTTAAGGTCAAGCGGAATTATTAAACTGGCTTTAAGATGGTAAGACTTCCCTTCACTGGACTTCTTTATGCTAATAGTGTTGTGTACAGTCACGCAAAACATTCACCGAGTAACAGCAAATTTTTTTGTTGCTGCTATTTTCCTCTGCAAATTAGATTTCAGCTAGTTGTTGTCGTATTTCAAGTGTTTACAGATCTTTTTCCTACTACTTGGTAGCTTTCAATGTTACTGATGTATATCCCTAGTTAACAGAGGTCATAAGGAGTTGTAATTAGCAGGTCAATCCCTCATGTTGACATGAATATATGTAACACTCAGTCATAGCCTTGGATTGTGCATTAATGAATAAATTTGCACTATTAGGTTAGCAAAATAGCATTGAGTTAGTCTTTCAAACTGCCATAAGGTGCAGTTAATAGTATAGTTCTCACTTCGACATATGGGGCTACGGGTTTTTGGGCTCGCTAGTGTTTTGTGAAAACGATACATTTCTCAACCAATGTTTTTATCGCAGATACTACTTTACAGTTTGTGTTTTCGTTTAGAAAAAATATCTACGACGTAATTTCAGTCGGAATACTGCACATACGATTCTAACGACTTTAAGGACAGTCCTAACGGACATACTGAGCAATCAATTTCAGTTTTCAGTTATAAGAGTAATAGGCCAGTTGCCCTGTGTTAATCCTTGCATAAGATATCTCTGTAGAGATCTAGTTTCTCCTTGAATGCGTTGACAGAAGGTGTTGATACTAATTGCTGAGGTGAAAAGTTCCAGCCGTTGACAACACGATATGAGAAACGCTGGTTCACGCTAAGGTGATTTGATCACGGTTTTTGAATTTCCTTGTGATGCCCTCGGAGATAGTCACTACTGGTAAGGGAGAAAGATAGGACATATCAGTACGAGATCATCATTAAGAATACGAAATGCCAGGATGAGATCACCCCGCTTCCTACGGCAAGATAGTGGGAATAAGTTTAGCTGATCTAGTCTTGCTCATAGGACAGATTCGAAAGATCTGCCACAAGCTTAGTACCTAGCCTTTGAACACTCGGGTGCGTCGGCATCCCTTTTCAGGCATGGGCTAGCCGCCTGAATGCAGTATTCTAAGTGAGGTCTAGAATAGAGTATTCTGAACATGTCCTGATAAAAACTTTTGAAAGCTCTGTGGACGGACCAGAATACGCGGTAGCCCTTTGCTGCAGCTGCTTTACAGTTTGCCGTGCTTTTCAAATCATGGCTAATGATGACACCCAAGTCTTTCAATTCAAAAACGTGGAGTAGTGGTGTACCATCAACGGAATACTGGAGACAATTGCCATGACCAATGTGCATTACTGCACTTTTGTTAGAGTTGATTCCCAGGCACCAACGTTTAGACCAACCTACTAGTTCATCTAAATCCGCTTGAAGTGCATACCTATCTGCATCATTGCGTATGGCTTCCCAAATCTTCACATCGTCGACGAATAGCGGTATCGAAGAGTTGAGGACTTTTGGTAATTCGTTGGTATGTAACAAGAAAAGTAGTGAACCTAGGGTTGTTCCTTGAGAAACTCCACTCATTACAGGTTCCCACCCGGATAGTGTCGCATTTACCCTTACTCTTTGCCTTCTGTCGTACAGAAAGTTTCTAATCCAGGCTTGGAATGAAGCACCAAACCCGAAGGAGGAGAGCTCTCCTAGTAATTTCACATGCGACACTTTGTCGAATGCCTTACTGCAGTCTATGAACGCGACATCTATTGGCAGCTTGCAATCACGGGTTGCAACCCATTCTTCTCTTGCGATAAGGAAATTAGTTAGACAGGAGTGTCCAGTACGAAAACTGTGTTGTGGTGCCATAAGACTAGTTGATTCAACATGTTTAGGTACCTTATCGTGAATTATTTGTTCTAGAATTTTAACAACTATGCTAGTTAGACTCACAGGGCGATAATTAGACACCAAATTGCGACTACCGGCTTTAAAAACTGGGCTGATTATGGCATCTTCCTAGTGACTGCCTCAGCAATAATGTCCGCTATCGAAGATAGCATTTTGAGATGTAACTCATCGGGACCTGGGGATTTCCCAGGTTTAAGATTAATGAGCAACTGTAAGACTTTCCTTTGTTGTGAACACAGTATCTGTTAGTGGAACAGTGCTGACACCACTATTGAGCACTCCATCATCATGATCTACAAAGTAGACTTCATTAAAGTAATCTGACAGACATTCAGCTTTGGACAGATTAGATTTCGCCAAACTATCGGACTTTCCATTCGTCTACAAAGAGGGAATTCAACATCTTCTTTTAGTCCTCCTTCTGATGAATGCGAAATGTCTCTTGCAGAAATTACGGACTTTACAGTGCCCAGTCATAAATGTTTCCAGTCCAGTTTCTAAAAACAAGTCCCATAAACGTTTCCTCCTTAATGTCTTTATTAAACCACGGAGGGCGATGTGAGGATCGTCGTGGAGTTGAACATGGAATAAATGGCGTCGTTATTTTCTTCAAATTGAGTACTAAACCTATTCCATGCGTTCTCAATTGACGAGTCCTTGTCGACGGTCCAATCCTTACTGACTGCGCAACCCTTATACTTGAAATGTCTGCGCGCCGTACATTAGTTCTAGGGGAAGCAGTATTATAACCAAATTCATTAGTGCGAAAACCAAAGGCTAGCACTACATGATCGCTGTTAGTTAATGGGGGGAAGTGTCGTAGATCCGAAATGTCTTCACTTTGGTGGGTTAAAAGTCAATCTAATAACGATGACTTGTGTTCAAAATCGTAACGTGTTGCACATGTTACGTTTTGTACTAAAGTAGACTCTAATACCATCAAGAGTAAGTCATTTTCGAAGGAACTGCCCGATGCTGAGACTGTTGACTCCGTCCAGTTAATGTGTGGAGCATTCAGACCCCTTACTATTAGGCACCTGTTGCTTTTACTCCAGTTACGTATATGGGTTAGCACGAAGTCATTTGCAAGGCAGGATAGACCAAGGTAAATGACGCCGGCAGTACAGAAACCTTGTTTTGACTTCAGCTTGCAACTGGCCACTTCAAAGGTCCTGCGTTCATGTGCTTCAGACGTGACTACTCCTATGTGGACGTTATCCCGGACATAGAGTAGTATACCGCCACCTTTGCGACCCACAACCGTCTGTCCTTACACAGTAATACCCTCTGAGGAGTGGCGTAAAATCCAAGTCCTTTATTAGCCAGGTTTCAGTAAGGGCTATTATGTTAGGACTTAGTTCACAGATTTGAGTCTCGAGGTCTGTCATTTTACTTCTAATACCGTGAACATTAGTGTAGACTACGTTCACTGTGTTGGACAATTTCCATGACCCAACCACACAGGCCTTGGAAGCATTCGCTTCCGAATTTCGTAGTTTGGATGCGTTACTCAAGAGTACATCCACTTCTTCCTTGTTGCCTAAAACAACCTTTGAAATTCTCTTCTCACCAGGTTTTACATCTGTTTTCTTACCTAGCCTAACTGCTTTGAAGATGTGTACCCCTTTAGACTTTTCAGTTAGGATACGTCTGATTGTCGACTTGACTAGTTTCAGGTTATGACCGTGACGTATTGAAAGATCTTTGTCCGATGACTTCTCAGCATTCCAGAAGATCACACCGGGTGTTGGAGTGGAATCCTTGAGTCGCGTTTTGATGGCTTTCGAAACCTTCTCAATGGGTTTCATAAGCTTAGTAGCCTCAGCGATAACCTTTGGCGATTTCTTCGAATGCTTTGTTGTAGAAATGTGTGTAGATTCGTTGACCACCTTTATAGAGTCAATGCTGTTACCAGAGATGCAGTCTTTCGGTGAATCCTCAGCCATTATAGTTGGTGTACCATTTGCCTTCGGTTTTCTTTTGCGTTGAGTACGCTTCGGAACTGGTGTAATCTCACCAGTTAGTCCACCGAGAGATTCTGTGTCAAATGTATTGACGATAACACTTGCAGTGTCATCATCTGATGCCTTATGGAATGACAACTATCGTTTCCACAAAGCTGTTTTTTGACGAGTAACATTTCAACAGCTTCCTGGATTAGGGCTGACAACCGCTTGCAGCAGAAATCACATAACCAGGGAGAAGCTGGTTTGATGCAACGCTTGTACACGGTTGGTGTCAATCCGGCACAAACTTTGTGGAACCAACATCCACATGCATCACATTGCATGCCTTCATCAACTGGAAATTTGCAGCTGGTACAACCACAAACATGATTATCGCTAACCATGTTATTCACAATTCCGTTTTCACTAGTACCGTGTACTAACTGAAGTATTCTGTCAATATTTCGACACAAGGACAAGTTTTGACAATACAAAGACGAATCTTAAGCCTCAAAAATGATTAAACTTCAAACACTGACTCAAGTACCTCAAGCCAAAGTTTATAAGAAAGCCTTTGATGTGGATTACACAACAAAAGCGGAAAATGTCAAAAACGTGGAAAAATTCACTTCTTGTTTTTAAAGCGCTTGAGAATCACCTGGGACATCAGTTGTTTTAGTTTGTAAGTCAATAGTATTGCAAATCTGCCATTGTTTCATTGGTACAACACTTATTTTGAAGTCTCACCGAGTTACACTCAAAATACAATTATACAATACCAATAGATTTCTCAGTGAGAACTACGAATACATCTGCACCGGTGACGTATATTCAGGCATATCACAAAAAGTCAGTCATCAGCCACTGATTCCTTTCGTTTCGAGGACCCCAACCAGGTAGTCTACATCTCCCAACACAGCTTAGATCAACAGTCAGGAACTTCATGGACCGGTGCCGCGTCTTGGTCTGCCTACCCCGGACCCTCTTTCCTTCTAATCCAAGTTCTTCTAGCATGGCACGTCAAGGTAGGTGGTGACTCAGTGTGCGCAAAACCTGTTAAAGCCACCTCAGCTGATGAAAGCTCACAGCCTCATCAATCGACTTGCTTGTGCTGCTTAGTACCTTTCGCCCGACCTCAACACTGTTTACACGGTGACTCCACTAAACACAATCATTGCTGCTAAGACATCTATGATCAAATCCCTGCAACCGCTTTATGTTTCATTTTCAACGGTCATGTTTCTTAGCCGTATAGCAGGACAAAACGAATTGCAGCGCAATATTCTCATCTTCTGATAAATAGTCGAATATCTCGCCAGTCGGCGCCACAGTTGACGTAAATTGGCGAATCGCAGACGAACCTTGCGTATCTGAACTAAGATTACTTCAGTAACCAGCCCATTCGGCAGACTGATGCAACTCCCGAAGTAGGTAAAGTGGTCAACATTTTCCACTACTTAACCGACTATCATTACACCGGGAACACTTGCAGCAGACCAGTTCTGCAGCATCATGTTACATTTGATAGGTCCCAGCCAAACGCATTACAAACATACTGAAACTTCTGCTAAACGCATTTGGAAGACCTCGCATTTTGTCAGAGTTTCCACCTAGCAAAACAATATTGTCTTCATACTTCAAGTCAATCAGATGACTTCCACGGAGTACGTCAATCTCTGTGGAGTCAGACGTACCTAAGGTTATGTTTATTGGTAGGTGTATGACGAAGTTAGATAGGACACCACTAATTGTCGTCAATTGACATGACATCTCGCCGCAAGCCATTACACGGCTTTGAGTTCAGATAAAGAGCTTTGATGAGCGCTTTATAATTGCTCAAGACTCTTTTCACAGTCAGACACTGCCACAACACGTCGCGGTCAACAGAGTCAGATGCTGTCTTCAGATCAAGAAACAAATAGCAGTTAACATCTCTGAAAAGAACAAAAAATAAAATGGACAAGGAGAATTCACAGCGAGACAAAATATTCGAAAGTCCCCGAAAAGCTGTGATTTACACCATACCAACAAACGTTCCAGCAACTTTTACAACCACTTATGTAAGCATGCCCTCGTTGACCTTTTAGAAGAGCGACACTTAGGGTTTTTTTCAATAGGACTTTGGAGGAACCACTCAAGACACTGTATACAAATGTCAGACATTTAGGAGCTTATCAGAGTTCCATCCTTTTTAGTGATGGTTTCATTCACCATCATATTCTTGTCGGTATCCTTTATAAGCCTAAATAGTCACCCAACGCTGATGCCTTCTCCACCTCTATAGCTCTCGCCACCCACCACTGCTCGACACAAAGACTCTTAGTCAATTCATGTTTGAGTTACTTCCACTCTACATCGTTAAAGCCAGCTAGAATCAATATCGTTGCATCAGTCAGGTCTGATGATGTCGCAGAAATCCAATGACATTTGCTAACCTTTGGGTGTATATTACTAACTGTGTTTACCACTGTTTCTACAACAGACATAATAGGACACCAGGTTTCCACAAGATGAGCATTACTGTCACGTTCAGGTGAATGCCTAGCCAACTCTTCCCTACAAACATATTTTGGTGTCCTGGTCATCCAGTCGACCGTAGACAGGATGTACTATCTCCTTTTTCCTGCGACCGGTAAGGATCAGGCATACATGTGGCTATAGTAAGAAGTGATTGGAGTGCAATCCTCCACCAATCGTCTCCAGCGATGGCTTATAGCAATATGATTTACCTGTGTCCATCGTTGATTTGATGTGGGAGAACTCCATGTGAGACAGTGTCTGTGCTTATGATTGAAGTCAGTTCTAGTCATAAACAAGTGATTGTTGGAACAAACTTTCAAGAGACGATCACCTTTGTCTGTTCGTCCACTCCTTGACATCTAAAGCTATATTATTCACACTAACGTTTTATCTTCAGATTGTTTATTCTCACTACTTTATTTACTTTGCTATCACTCCTTTTCTGTCCACCTGTTCTTTGTTTACTTCTGTGAAGTGTGGCAGCTTAAACCGATGCCTCTATGTGCAAGGTCCTACGTCGATTTTATCAGTCAGTCAGGCACCCCATGATGCCTTTCCGATTTGCTCAGCTTCCCTACTTGAGCGTTGAAGTCACCTGCCGTTATGACTGCATTTGCACTTTTTGTTTTCTGTAGCAAAATTGATAGCTAATAGAATTCATCCTTTAGGTCATCTGAACTTCAGTCGTTGGATGTGTAGGCAGAGATTACTAATAGGTATAGGTTGGTCTCACGATCCTTCCTACTTCTTACAGATCCATTCAGTCGACTAGCACAGATGACTGTTGACTGGCACTTGGTTGAGGATACTTTCTGCTCTACAGCTCTGTGCTACAACTCAATACTATGCTTACACAAGCGAGTCTATGGGAGTTAGCCATTGACCTTCCGGATACTCATAAGGTGATTTTTGTAGATTCGTTACTACGGCCAGGTGAGGTCAATTTAATAATCACACTTGGTTCCTGAATACGTGTCTTAGAGACACAGCATACATCTACGACTAGAGATTTCAGAGTTTTGGCGAACGATGCTTGGTGTCCGATTTGCTGTCCAAGTTCAGACTCTGAAAGCTCCTCCATGAAATCGATGACAGGGTCTTAGGAGACTAAGAATGAGGTTTCGATGGCTTTGATCGTTCTCAATGGTTGGGTAAGATGTAAGAGGCTTAATATTAGTATCAGAAGGTAAAGGCGAAGGAAGCAATAGAGTTGAGGAGGATAAGTTATTTTTGACTGGATCTTGTGTATTGGTGGATGGGTGCAGGTGGTTGACACTTCCAAGCTGTCCACACCATGGAAGGCCAGTTCTTCTTGGGATATTTGAAAAAGAAGGGGTAGTGTGTAACTGCAGAACCCAAGGAACACCTGCTTAAGGGTGGTCACACACAGCCTTTTGGCAAGTTTGAGATTTTGGTCTTTTGTTTTTGAATCCGATTATGAATCCCTGTTGCAAGCATCGGGATGTCGTGAGGGGTTGGAAGTGTGCTATTTTTTAGGCCGACCTTTTCTACCTCCCCTTCCCATGGGGAGGGTAGCAGCAGCGTCGCAGTGGTGATCACCAAAGGGAAACACCTTACTGATGTCACACCCGCGTCCAATCAACAGTGCGACTTTGCCCTCAGACCCCCGTCAGCGTCGTAATTTACACCATAATGATAACTGCTCGTTTTCATACCACTATCCATAAAGTCTTTCTAGTATAGTAGAACCTCAAGGGAAAAAGCGTTCCACCAGCATAGCTTATTGTGTCATTATGATTTACAAGCCTGACCACCATGTGAAGGTTGTAGCTATCGGTTGGGTACTCACCTCCACTCACTAAACCTGTACCAATAGTTAGGATAAAGAAACAAGAAGATAACACACAAGACAATGGTAATATTTATACACCGAAATGCTTGTATTAACTTTCCGAAACGAAGTAATGACTTACTGAATAACTCTATGGGCGTTAGTTTTTATGAGGGCTTATGACACTGCCCCATTGTCCAGCCGTGGAGCTGTGGCTAATTGATTTAGACACTAGACTTTTAACCAGTGGGTCACGGATCCGAATCCCGCTCTATCTACCAAAGCTTGAGCAGTCAGGTAGTATTAGTACATTTATATTGAAGTTAAATATGTGATAACAATAGATGTCTCAAGTACATAGGAATAGTTCAATTCATTTTAAATAACATCTTCATAAAACTTCAATATCTGTCTTGTAAGAAACCTTTAGTTAAATGGGGTAGTAGTTCAGAACTTCATAGTAAGGCACTACTACAAACCACGATAGAGGGAATCAAATATCCACCCTGAAATGAAGAAAAGTATTTAGCCTGGGATGTTGATAGGCAAGCTTATATTGAAGAATCTAGTGTCGTGTTTTATTTATCAGAACACAAACGTGGTACGACAAGAGTACCAAGAAATGCACCATACAAAATAATATAACAGCATTATGAAGACATAAAGCAAAGGGAAGTGGATAAAAATAAAACAATAAGAATATAATGGCTAAAAGGGTAGTTCAGTAAGGTACATTCGAAACGAAACATTCACTGCTTTTCAGCAGCAGATGGGAGGAAACCACATCATAACCACTACCGGTTTCTATTCTGAGCCATATCTGATAACGCCTCAAGCCACTGAGTTGCATGATCTCTCGGACTCCACTCAGAGAGTCGTGATACACCAACAGATGCTAACGTGATACAGCTATCCCTCGTCTCACGGGGTCACGTCATACACTGACCACCCTTCCGCTTCCTCCATGTAGTCCCAGGGTTAGCAAGCCTTTGGGACGACATGCGTAACATATGCCCAAGTCACCGAAGTAGGTGTTTCCAGATGACCACTTATTGAATGACGATCTCCATCATGCCCAAACACATGCTGTCGTACCTCAGGATCACTTCCATGGTGTTGCCACCGGATACGAGCTTTTCCCTATCTGTGGCAGTGTTGATAGCTATTTATTACATTCTTTCTCTGCACTATCTGAATTGCAGTCTGTGGGTGTGTGGGCGGAGATTACGAATAAGCATCTGTGAGTGTCACGATCTTTCTCCGTCCTTACAGATCCATTCAGTCGACTAGCACACGAATGATTGTTAACTGGTATTATGTCAAGATGTGAACTCTGTTCCACAGCTGATTTTTTCCCCTTAAGCAGGGAGTCCACGTGAGATAGGCATTATATCTCTGGATTCTCGTGTAGTGAGTTTTATAGAATAACCACACTGCTTAGGTTAGTTCACAAATACATGCTCATTCTTTATACATGTTTCAGAAACGCAGCATATATCCATGATTAGGGATTTCAGAGTTCTGGCGAGAGATGTCTGTCGTCCAATTTTTCCATTGGGTCTAGATGTTAAAGGTTCTAACGTAAAATCGATGACGGAGTTTTAGGAGACTGGGAATGAGGTTTGGAAAGCTTTAATGGTTTGCAGTGGTCGGAGAGTGAGAGGCTGAGAAAGGTGTAAGTGGTGTAATTCTGGTATCAGGAAGTAAAGCCAAGGGAAGAAACATAGTTAGTTGAGGAGGATAGGTTATGTTTGATTTGATTTTGGAATACTACTCGAAGCATGAGGGAGATTGGCATTTCTTGACTGCTCACACCGTTGAAGTTGTCTATGTTAGGTACTTGAAAAAGATTTGTGTGACCAAATAACACTAGAAACATCCGTTTGAGGCCTGTCATACACACATCCTTTTTAGGATTGTTGGTATGAGGTTTGATCGTTCTAACGCCGGATGGGAAAAGCCCATAGGAAAGGCCGTACCAGCATGATACTGCTAGTCATCCATGGGAAACATTTTACTGCTATCATCGCCTCTGTCCAACCAGAAGTACGATTTCCCTTTCGGACTCCACATCGTCGTGTAGCCATTTGCTCTCTCTCTCTCTCTCTCTCTCTCTCTCTTATATATATATATATATATATATATATATATATATATATATATATATATATATATATATATATATAACTACTTTTATTGTCAGTTTTAACATCAGTGTTGTGCCTAATTTCGCATCGATGTAATTATTGTCAGAACTCACATTAGCTTCATTCAATAACCAAAGCAGGCTAGAGTAGTTTTTCACTACTTTGGATTTCGCTGGGGCTTTTACGATTTGCATTTATTTGAGTTTCGACCCATACTTTAACGGTACTTCTTCCTGTTAGGGTGAGGTCAGAGAACTGTGGTCAGTTGGATATGGTGAGCAGCACGGGAAAGATTCGTGCTAGTGACTAGTTATCAGTGCCTCTATAACAGCTTGCTGAGGCCACAAAGACCATTCAATAGCATAGACATGTGAAATTCCGTGCTAAGTGAACACTATTGGTGAACACGAGTGTAAAACAACAGAGAAAAACAACGTAGTGATAAACTGCAAGAATGCAACGCGAGTTACGAACGTACGCTATGACGCACTCGATGCACACCGAGTAGTACTACTATCAGTACGCACCACCAAAATACTGGCTGCCTTTTAAACCCTATGGACTATTGCATTTTGATGTGCATGACATTTTATAGCTACATACTGCTGGCAAGATGCCATGTAACACACACATTCAGCATCGCGCGACATTCATGCCGTCTAAGGGTGGAGAAAGAAGCTAAGTTGATTTGAACTCATAAACGCCGCGTATGTCCTGAAAAGTAATATTCTCTTGCCCTTTTCATAACTTGCAGACATTTTCTGATGCTACGATCGAGTTAGGTGTCCTCCCCTCTGCACCATCCAGGACCGCCCAACTGCTGTAGATTATGTGAGAATTATCAGTTAGATGATGCCCGTAAAACGGCTTCTTTCATGTCCAGTTCATAATCAAAGGAATAGAATGTTTGTCCGTTTATTATTTATGAAAAAGGGCTCACCAAAACTCAGGCTGACGTTTAGGTAGATGTTTCTGAATAGCAGTCAACAAACAACCAAAAACAATACAAGGACGAGGAAACACTAGTAATGAGGAGGCCACATTAACGTACGTACGAGTAAAAGGCGGTGAGAGATGAACAGAAAGAAATGTCTTTACATTGGAGAGGTAGGGAAAGTTCCACTCTGGACTCCTGTACTCTGAGCGCTAAATTTTGTCGACAGGGCTGCATTTGCACTACAAGGTGTACAAAAAGGTTCTGACAGTGAAAGACGAATTCAACAAAAGGAACGGTATGTGATAAGTGGAGGAAGCTTAGGTGCAGGAACTCTTGGTGCACACTGTGATAATCCTGACTAGGATGGTTTTCCTGATGTAAAACATCTCTTATCCTACCTAGACACAGCTGTGATTCAAAAGCATTAGCCAGTAACTACATCATCATCATTATCAACATAGGACCAGGCATTACTGCGTAACGGTCCGAGTTGCCACACATATCAGCACATCAAGTAAAAAGGTGGTGAGGCGAAGGATGAAGATAAGTGAATGCAGTCAGTAACTACAGACGCCTGTAGTGTCTAGAACTGCAGAAAAAGTTATTAAGGAAGGCGTTCTTCAGTATAGGCTTGGTAACAACATTATCGCATGGAGTTAGCATGAGTTCCTTAAGTCTGAGTCCCACATAAGTTGCCACTTTGACTTCCTTAACTTCATAACTACCTTGCATGACCGATACCAGTTGGTCCTTGTGCTTTATCTAGGCATATCAACGACATTTGACACAGTTGATAAGTTGGTAAGTCGGCGTCTCTAGGAATTGACTATCCATTATTTGAGTGGACCGTATGCCTATATGTTACCTGAACGGATGATCCTTCCGACCATGAACAATCCATAATCAGTATCTAGGCCATGGTCATCTCCAGCATAACTTCTATGCATCCAAACACTGCAGGACGCCCACGACCGAAGTTATAAATTACGGCCAGCTGAGTCAATCGATATTCGTCTAATAATCATTATACAGAGAACTTACCCTCCTCTGGTTGTATCATAAGTGGAACCGATATCGATTATTTAAATGAGACTGTATGCCCACGCCGCTAAATACAAGAATTTGGTTGCACTTTGTTGTCCACAAAACATTAACGTCCGTTCTTTAAAGTCATCTCTCATGTGTATTGCGTGTTGGTGCGTAACAATGAATTCGTATCACCAAGGTGATCGTACCTTTAAACTGGCTTTTTTCATGTAGCTTATGCTGTATGAAAGTATATTGCTACTATTGCCATAGCACACATGTTAGTTGAGGAAAGCGGTGCCGGAACAGGACTTATTTATCAATTTGGCATAAGCGAGTGATCTCTTTCAAATACTTTAGCTATTAACGTAAAACTTTCCCTGTTCATAATGTTCTTCACAGACCGTCCAGTCCACTGTTGGTCGTTTTTTACATTACTTAAACTCTTATAACAACGCAGTTCAAAATGTTGTGAAGAAGTATGTATAAATATGCATGTATCTTTTTTTGTTGCAATATACATCATGCTGAAAATCCGAAATTGTGCCAGAAATTGTTTGGAATAAAGTGATCATTATTATCATGGGTGTTTGTGATAAACCTGTGTACAGGGATAATTACGAACCATTCCGTAAGATCTAATAGTGTACTGATTCACCTTAAATGCAAACCGAAACGTCGAAGGAAAACGTCGAAATATAGACCCAAGACTATTCTCACAAATAGGAGGAATAACGGCTTCCTGATCCGTCGCATACTTTCGGGTTTACGTTTCACTTGTAAGTTCATCGAAATAAACTGACGGTGTACTTCAAACGACTTTCGCCTTATTCGTGCTTTTCATGTGAACACTGAGCATCAAGAGCCTGTATTGGTTGTAATATATGACAGTCACATGCTTTCTGTCGCTCATTAACTGCTTACGCGACCTCTATCCAGCCGAAAAATAACTTTTACAGCGCCAATTCTTGGAATGCCTCAGTTAAGTTTACTGGGACTCCAATATTCTTGGAAGCTCGGAGCGTGCTACCTAGAAATGCGAATTAGTTAGTAAATGGCGGTAAGAAAATGCAGTGGCAGGCATAATAAAAGCAGATTGATAACTTACATCGTCCGACAATGTCACACAATCCACTCTTGTTCACTGAAAGGTAAAAACCTGCGAGTTTAGGGCCATTACCAACTCTCTGAATATACAATAAACAGCGTTTCGGGCACAAATGTAAATTTTCGCTTACCAACGTGCCTTCAAAAGAGACTACAGCAATCATTTACCTCTAATGGGTGTGTGGGAAGTAATTACGACCTCTTAAGCTACAAAATTCCAATTTATTACACAATGTCACCAACACTGAAGTTTATTTGTTGCAACGCCGACCTGAACTCGTTTAGAAGTGTGGAATCAGCTTCGTTTCTGTCACTCAGGGTAAGCTGGAAACGGAAGTGAGACAAACTCGTTTGGGGATAACTTTTAGTCACACCGCAAATATTAATCTTTTAAAACTGTCACAATTTGTGATACTTAGTGGATCACCCTGGTTGGCCACAATAAACATATTTCACCAAAGTCAGGATTGGACACTACTCCTCTCTGACAGGAACGTAATCATGAATCACAACAGATTTTAAATAATCATGATTGTAGTCAAGCCCGTCGAACTATTTTTGTGTGATTTAAAAGAGAGGAGAGAGAGAGGATTCAATGCGAATGAACGTTAAAGGGATTTTAAATTAGTGGGGGAAATATGCCGAAAGTTATTAAAACAGTAACTAGACGTGAAAATTGAAAGGATTTGCACCACAGTGCCAAACAGTGGACAAACATCCCATCCAAAAATTGTGAATTGACTTTGTGGACCACCATCCTGGCTGTCCGCCATCGGCCATCTTCGCCTGTATGTTCAACCTTACAACTATTGGGAAGTATTTTTTGATTTGCGAAGCCAAGTAAAATGGGTCAGAGTAGGCGGTCAGGTTGGTCAGGATAAAAGCGTAAAAAGTTAGTCATGTATTTGATGGTATGCCTTGCTGGGACGAGTAACTTAGGGGAGAAGTCACCTGTTGCTTTATTTGCACTGACCCATATCAAACTGTAGGGTTGGATTCGGTGAATACTCTGAAATCCAACATAGCTAGGTCGATGGAGAGACTGATTACAGAATTTTTGTCCACTGGGTCAATATTTAGCACATGTAATAAGAACGATTCGTCACATGCAGCAAAATCTTTGAAATTCTAACTAGCATTAAAATGAAATAATGAAGGACTTTTGACTAAATAAGACAGGCCTGAAGTTTGTGGGTGTACTCTAATGTGATTATGAGACATAAATCATGCTGGAAGCGTTATCCGATAATTAAAACGGTTTCTCAAACCAATGTCAGTACATGTTGCCTGTCAACCTGAAATAAATACTGTTTTCCAGTGTGCTACGCAAAATAAGCCGTATGTTATCGAACTACATTCTACCAGGGTACTCACTGCCGCACACACTCAAGTCTCTCAACCATATAGAAGGACTGACGTGACTGAATTAGGTTTGAAAATCCGGATATTGTTCACGCTTTTTGCTGAATGCAGTGCAGTGTAGTGCTGTAGATTTCCACACTGGTGTCAAATTCATGAAGGCCTGTCTTGCTATGTTTCCGATCCTAGTTTTGACGTCCTCATCTGTGCAGCCGCCTGTAATTGAAATGATGCTGCATTGTCTATGTAGGTGAAAGAGATAACTTAGTTTAGATCTCTCCCATTCATGGTGATTGGTGCTTGTTGTTGTTGCTTGTGATGGTTGGGTATCTTCATCACCTCTGTCTTCTCTCCGTTCACCTGAAGGAAGTCCAGTCTTCATAGCCTCACCTATTCTGCCAATTTGTTAGTTTACGCCTGTAGATCTTCGAGCTTGTGCGACAGTAGACATGAATTATCATTGGCGAAATCCAAATCCTCTTCTGTGATCGTTTCATCGGTCCAGCTAGCGTGTGCCCCTCTTCTCGCCCCTCACAATTTGTTGCACGATCCGGTCGAGTCCAGTCGACCACAATCAGGAAGATGATCGGTAATAGTAGGCAGCCTCGTCCTACTCCTGTGCTCACTTTAAAGGCGTCACTGAGCTTTCCAGTGTGAATCACTTGGCATGTGGCGTCTTCATGTAGCTGTTGAGTGAGGTTGATAAAGGTTTGTGGTACCGAAACCATAGTGTTGAAGCAGTTGCCAAATTACTTCTCGGTTGACTCTGTCGAAGGCCTTTTCGAAATCGATGAAGTTGAGGTAGGGTTGAGTTGAATGCCATTCTATGTTCTGTTCTATGATGATGCGTAGTATAGCGTTGCAAGTTGATCCGCACATGATTTGTCCTTCTTGAAATCAGTATGCCTATCCCGGTAGTAATTTTGAACCTTGGGTATCTTTTAGTCTCTCTAGGATGATGCGACTTAATATACCGCTTCGAATATTCTGGGCCACGACTCCGCGAAATTCTTGCGAAGACGTATATAGCCGTTCCTTAGGAGTTTGACAAAGTAGCGCTTTCTTCAACCGGTCGGCACGTACCTTTGTTTTCTTCTTTCCATACCTTCTGCATTAGTGGTGTGAGGATATCCGCTGTTGTCTCTGCATCTGTTTTCAAAGCTTCTTGCGGAACTCCATCTAGTTCTTCTGCTCTCCCGGATTTCAGCAGCTTTATGGCGTCCAGCACTTCTGCTTTTTTTGGAGGGTTTGTGTTCACTGATAGTTTTGTGGCTGGGCTCCTGGTGGTATTTCTGGACGAATTGCAGGTGGTGGTGGTGGTCGATTCAAGAGTTTTTTGAAGTGGTCAGCCTATTGTTTCCCTTGTTTCTCCTCTTTCGTAACCAGGTTTCCTTCCCTATCCCTCACTGGCCTCATCTGCGTTGATCTCTTCCCGGAAAGTAACCTGGTTATTTGATACTGTTGTCAGGTCTCTCTCTTCTGCCAGCAGCCTGTTCCGCTTCACTGGCTATGTGTCGTAGAAGTGTCTTTTGTCTTTGCGTGCACGCTTCTTCATTTCTTTGTCCAGTGTAGTCTTTTATAGGTTATGTTCAGTTCCTCATTTCATTGTTCATTCTTGCACTGGTTCATCTTCTGCTTCACCATCTTCCTCCTCTTTATCAGTTTCCGTGTGTCCGTCGAGATCCATTTCTTGTCTTCTTTCTTCTTCCTTCTTAACACGGTTATGCAGGTTTCTTTCCACATAGCTTTCAAATAGTCCCAGTGTTCTTCCATACAGGTTCCTTCAGGGATGTTGCCTAATGTCTCCCATTTCTTCCTACTGACTGGCTGACGCGAAGATGTCCTTTGTAGTTCCGTCCTTCAGTTAGTTTCTGGCTGTTGAACTTGAACTGTGGTCTATCACCAGCTACTTTGAAGGCTTTCAACTTGATTTTGAAGGTAGGGTCATTGCACGAGATAGTGAGTGTTGTGAACTTACATCTGCTCCCCTTCTTGATCCGATCTTGTGTTCAGTGGGCTGCGTCTCCACTTTCTTCAGATTGAAATGAAGTCGACCTGAGTTTTAGTGTGTCCATCTAGTGAAGTCAAATCCATGTCACTTTGTGAATATCCTTGTGTTTGTACACACTGCCTCCAATCATCAAATCATTAAATGCGCAGAAGTCTGCAAACCAGCCTTCATTCTCGTTCATTTAATCGAGTACTTCTCGACCTATGATCAGTTCTCTTTCTGTGTTGTCTGCTCCCAGTTTGGCATTCATGTCACCCACTAGAATGGATTTTGATGTCACCAACTGGGGTGGGGTCTTGTCCAGTACTGATTGCAGTTGTCTATAGAATTCCTCCTCCTTCTTCTGTTGATCTACATTATTTGTGGGTGCATGGTTTAGCATTGTATGATTGTGACTTCCCTTCCGTTTGAGTTGAATTTTGCTATCGTGATGCTGATTCTGCAGGAGGAGATTGGTTCCCACTGCATGAGAGAGAGTCTTCGATGCTCTTTGGGACATCATGATAGCCACTCGAAAACTCAGTGTTGCTGTGCTGGTGGTTGTCGTCGGGGTGACAATATCGGAGTAGATTATTGACTCTCCAGTTGACAGTTGAGAGAGTCCACTTCCATTCCATCTGCAGATTCTTCGCAGATTCCTAGTCTGGCACTTCTATGTTATATCTTCTCATCTCTTTGGCAATGTGGACAGCCTTGCTAGCTAGCCTCAAACATTGTGTGGATATTCCATGTCCGCATGCTTACTTTCGCTTTCATTGAGGGAGAGAAGACACATCGGTCAATTGGCATCCCGAAGGCTTTCACCAACTGGCGTCATTTCACTTTGCCGATTCTGGCTAGGAATATGTTGAGTTTTATTTTTCATATTTTCTTTGTGCTTTGAAGTTTCTTTAGGGGTTAGATTGGTTTCACTGAGTATGGTTGCTTGCCCTATATCCATTCTTCTCTCTTTATTCGGGCTTAGGACCAGCTAGTAACTAGTGGACTAGTTACCTAGGGGATGTTGAAATATCACTAACTTAAAGTAATACTGTTTGTTTGTCATTTGTTGAGGTGACTGCTTTGTGTACCATCAAGGGATTATTCGGAATGAGATTAAAGTCATTTTAGCAAAGGAATAGAAGCAATGGAAATATCTCGATTGATATAAAGTTAAATGAAAGGCACTCAACAACCTTGTACACGTCCGTGCAAACCCTGTTGGGTGAGGCGGCACTCGAAACCGTGACCCAGGGGTTGGTAGTCACCTATGTGAACCACTGAGCCACCCCTCCTCCTTCATGAGATAAGCCTTTTCAATTCAAGTCCTTATTTCCTTTAAAAAACTACTTGCTTTTGTTTTTTATCTCTAACTTAAAAGCTTTTTTTCTGTTTCATATTTTAGAGACTTCTGTGTTGCATTGTATTTCTGTTTGTTCTGTCAGTGAAGGGTAAGTCAATAGACTTTTGTTTTGTGTACTAAAGTGTAACGCTTTTGCCTTTATGGTCATATTTTTAGTATTTAAGTAATGGTGCCAAGCCGCTTGCTCCCTTTTACCCTTATCTTCTTTTCTTTTCCTATTGTTGATCTTATTTGTCAAATTCATCATTTCTACGGGTAATTTCGTCTCACAGAATGATCAAAACATAAAGACTTATCTTCCCCAGCTATCGAATTCATTGGGTTTGTTGTTATTAACATTGTGTTGTTAATACTGTTGTTATATTCCTCAGTGTATGTAAGTTTAGGCTGGAAAAGGGCTCGGGGTGGGCAGAGTGAAACATGGCATCGATGCAGGAAGTCCTTGACTGTTCGTTTGAGCTATGCAAGGCGATGCGGACTATCTGGTTGGGGTCCCCGGGACAAGAGAAACCAGTGGATATTGGAGACTTTAGGTGATATGACTGAGAACCGATATCAGTGGCGCACATGCATACATCCATTATGTTCATCGTAACCGCTATACTTAATCTTATCATTTTCTCATTCATCCTTCATCTGTCTTACTAGTTTCTACTTTCTTTGGTCGATTTTTCTCTCCTTCTTCACCTTCCATTTTATTGCCTTGTTACTTGATGTGCTGACGAGGTGTGGCAAGTTGGACCGTTACGTTTTAATACTTAGTCCTATGTTGATCTTGATGATGATAATGATGACTGAGTGTATGTAATACGGACGCTTATAACTAACAGCTATCTCGTACACCATATACTGCCGACTCTAAACCCTAGAAGAAAATGGAGTGAAGAAAACTGGTCTACATGGAAGATTCTGTTGTCTCCGAGACAATTTTTCCAATAACACATAACACGTGTGTGACCTTGTCAAGAATCTAGAACGTTAACATAGTAAAAGCAAGCGCTAACCAATCAACGAATTACCTCGAAATGGGGTTAGAGCGGAGTAAATAAACTACTAGCCATGGCGTAAAAATGGCGCGAAAACGGTAGTTTAAAAATGTTCAAATCAATAAACAATGTTTTTTGCAAACAGCTGTGGCATATGACACATTCATATAAAGTTCTGTAAGCATGTTACCTTAATCCACTTTTAATCTTTTGCATTGTTTTGCTCATTACTTTCGTTAAAGTAAAACGAAATCATCCGTCTTGTAGCGCTTACTTGATGACAGGCTTTACAGCACCCCTTGTTTAGCATTTCTATGCGGGTGTTCAACAGCAATGTACAAAGGTTTTTACTGATAAAACCAAACACTATGGTACATATTTTTCAGTGATTGGTCCATAGGTTCGAACTCCAATGGATTTGTCACTGTTAGTAGGGTTCGATCGTATACATGGAGTCAGCTGCTGTTGTTTGATACATTGCTTCACTTATGTATTGGGCTTGTGTCGTTGTCCTTGGTAACCTATTCTCCAAAGTAACTGTTAGCTTGAGTTCTATGTGCTCAACTATTTCTTATAATTTTCTTCTTGGTGGCTAGCGGTAGAATGCAGAATATATATTTCATCAGGTGAATGTATCGGCATCTCAGTGAATGATTTTCTTCCCAAAGAGACTCAAAACAAGTACCCATCTCTCTAAACGCCGGAACATTATCCACAAGATATCCTACAAGATATTATTAATTATTGATGCTTGTAATTTCACGCCGTTATTCTCGATGCGATTGGTCAACTTCTGCTGGCATTTTGGCTGCCATTCGGATACCTTGATTTTGCCTACTTATTCATTTTGTAATGGGTTATTTGGTATTTAGCACGGGGAACATACACACACTGGGGTGCGGGGACATCCAGCTGACGAGTCCCCAATGGGACGAAACGCGCATCTTGGATCTCACTGCTAGTCACAACCAAGTTAATCATAACAATATCGAGGACTCCACATAACAAGCCTACGTGCCAACATAGGTTGTTCAATTGGATCCAGAATAACAACAGGAAATTACAAGTATAGGTAGATAATAAAAACGTTTAGCAATTATTACAAGAACGTTTGGCATTCCTGGACTTCAACAAAATACCCATCTAGATATCTGCGGCTCTCAGTAACTGTTCCACAGAAATCGAACTGTGAAAGTATGCACTGTCCAAATTAATTTGGAATCTCTTGTGGTAAAACTGAGAATATGTGTATTAAAGGTGTTAAGGTTATTTTTTTCTTTTAAAAATTCCTAAATGCAAAAAGTATTGAAAATCGTAGTCCATTTTCCATGCTCACTTCTTGAGGTTAAGAGAAGGGTATTAGGGAGAACAGGGATGTCAATTAATGAGGTTGGGAATCTTAGTCGACTGAGGTGGTTTCAACATGTACTGTTAATGTCGAGCCGCCGCCTACCTTGGCTTACTATACTAGGGGAAGTTGGATTATGTTAGAAGAGGGTTCAGGGTGACCAGACCAAGACGTAGCACCAGTTGATGAAGTCTCTTACTGTTAGTCTGAATTGTGCAAGAAGGTGTAGACTACTTGACTGGAGTCCACGAGACAATAAGAATCAGTGGTTGTGAGGACTCTTGGTGAAATGGCTGAAAATTGGTCACAGTGTTAGACATGTATTCACGCTTCGACATCTTCTAAGGTTTTGATATTTGCACTTACCTTTATCCTCATATTATTTATTCTCTCACAACTTTATCTACTTTGATGCCAGTCTTCTTCTACCCACCTGTTCTTTGTATACTTCTGTGAAGTGTGGCAACTTAAGCTGAAGTACCTGCATGTGAGGTTCTACGTTGATTTCGTCAGTTAGTCAATCATTTCTTAAAACAATCTTATATTGGCTATATTCATTCAACTCTCACTGTTGTTTCCGATTTTTACACTTAGGATAGAATTCTTCAACTTTCACTAGACATCATTATTATTTATGCTTTGGGTTCCTAATGAAACATAGGGCTTTAGTAACACGTCTCCAGTGCACTCTGTTCTCTGCAGTCTTTTCAACTTGACTCCACGACTGCCCAGAAGCTTTCATTTCTTTCTCATACGAATTCCTCCATGTCGTCACCCTCGGAGAACTAACTCGTCGTTTCCCCTTTGGGTTCCACTGGAGGGCCTGGTCTAGCGCGTGATATCCCCAAATGGTCTTCACTAAACATGCACTCCATTATTCACCTTATTTTGCTATGACGAAGGCAAATCGGTGTATACGTAGGTTATATTCTATACAGTGTACGAGAAAACTTGAACAGTGCTAACGATATGCTTTTTTGGCTCAGGTGTTGAGGTGTCACCCATTACTTAGTAGACGAAATTACTGTTGATTGCAAAGTGGTGTTTCTGTCATATCTGTAGTCGAATCGTCTACCTCCGGGACTCTTCTGTAATTGTTCTCCTCAACTGCTGTTTCACCAGACCCAACGTATTACCAAGAAAAGTAGTGGTTCAAAGTATAGTGGTCGTTCCCTAGTCGCTTCAGGATATGAAGTCACATGGAACTCTTGACATGGCTCTGAATAAGTAGGTGCGTTTTCTGTTTGTGCTATAGCCTTTTACATTATCCATGGATAGTGGTTAGCAGTAGAATTCAGGACGTGCGTTTCGTCTTATTTTGGGGCACATCGATTGAATATACCTCTTTCTCAGTGAGTGATGTTGTTCCCGATAAGAATCAACCCAAACTCCAAAATGTTATCCACTGGGTTACTAAGTCACGATAGCCACTTTTTTTGCTACGAGCATGGTAAAAGATGAAAGTGGCATCCTGGATTCCATTCTCAGCTACCATCCATCAGCAATATGAACTTGGAAATGTCGGGAATATCGAACCATTCAAACAGGAGCCCATATGCTAATAGTGGCCGATCAATTGGGTAGAATCAACGACGGAGATTTAAAAGCTATATGGGTGTAGTTTCATCCAGCAAAATTATATCAGGAATCTTTCTACTGTGGAAACTTCTGCTAGAGTAGATTAAGTAGTGAATACTTCGAATTACAGAAAAGAAGAGGAAATTCAGCGAAGAAACTTTTTCCCTTTTTCGACGATATCATTTTCTAAACCCATACAATCGTATTTATGCATATATCACAAACATATAACAGTCTATTTTTAAACAATAGGGTATAATTGCATCATTAGGCGAGTGCTAACAGAGACCAAAATCAAAAAATGGGAAGTAGTTGCATAATAATCTTTAAGACAGTGGAAATAACGAGAAAGGTAAGGAGTTTGACAAGGTGAAAACTACTGGTAGATGAGAAATGCGAGAATAGGTTGAGTGTCCACTTGATAGATAGATGCGTGAAGAAGGTGAAGGAGGAGATAAGGGTCATAATGAAGGTAGTAGTGATAGACTAACTAATTATAATGAACTATGAACATTTGTGAAAATGTAAAGACCATGGTAAGATAAGAGATTAAACATCCTCTTTCTGCACATAGAGATCAGGTTTGAATTGGTGAATTGCCAAAGCTTCTGCTGTGCATAATTGTCGAAAGCGTACTCCTTTTGAACTATTCCATTTGACTCGATAAATAACACTCAAGGAGGATTCTGGTCGAGATAAATGTGTCCAGAGTTAACCAAATGTTCAAGAATTGAACTGTTGACTGATTTACATTCTCCCCTCAACAACCATGCGGGATAGTGCTCAGAGATACTTTGGAAAGTGGCCAATAAAACTAGTTCCACAGGAGCAAGTAAATTTGTAAATACACATTGAGGTGGCCGAAGGCGGCAACTTGTCCTTAACGCACTCCGGAACAAATTGTTGAGCAGGGAAGCTGATCTGATCTCTTTGCAGAGGAGAATGTCTTCAGCGGTCTGGACAGTTCAATGATTGTCATCCATCGATCAACATTACATCAGAATTTGAAGGGAACTCAGAATTCCATTTTCTCGATGTCTTATTGAAACGGTGACCAGATGGTTCTCTTCAGAGATCGATTAACATTAAGGTTTCGCAAACTTCCATTTATCTCATTGCATATCGTTCACTGCGGATATGTACTAGTCCTATGATGCCCTTTCTGCAAGTCGTTGCTAAGAATCACATTCATTATTCATTATATTATGTTCGAAGTATTGAACAGTTTCAAAGCCTGCTTACCCAACAAGTGTATTTCGTCTGTTACAGAGCATCAGTTTATTATGAACTCTACCGGTTAATTGAGTATACGTAAAGTCGAGAAGTCCATGTGTTGCAAAGGTAAATATGTCCTATGGAGAGAAAAAATATCCAGGAAACCTTCGCTTACTAGAGATGTTGACTGGAGTACGACATTTCTACTATTCACTGGTTTTATTTCATTCTCCTCTTTTAAGTAGCGTTTAACACTACCTGTATTTCTAGTATAAGAGACAAATCCTGTTTATCCTTAGCAAATATTACAAAATTTATTATAGAGTTCCTCATGAATATTCTCTGACCCTCTCTCTCCTTTCTCCACTACCCTATGTACATTACTGAGTCCTCCATCCCCATCCTGCCAAAAAAGAACTCATATTTTCTGCGGAAAAGTTCATCAGACTGCATACTAAGCATTGAGGTGGTTGTTTGGAATTGTAAGCTTTTATGCCTTTCTTTTCTCACTTTCTTCTCTTCTTTGGGGACTAAAAGGCTTGCCAACTTCCATATCGGGTTTTTTGATCAATTATATATTCGTTGTTTGAATCATCTGTGTCTCCAAGTTTTTTTGTAAATATCAGAACACGTAATCCCAGTTACAGCTTCATCTGTATTATCATTTAGGGGTAGGTTTTGTAGTGAGTAACTATACTGATAGTGAATATATGGACGGGCTTTCATTTGGTTAGTTTCTGTACAATATATCAATATATATGTTTAGTAGTTTACTGTTAGCTGGCTGTTAGTAATGCCTTCTTATGATTTGCAATGACACATCGTCAGTTGTTGTACAGTTCGTGTTTTTGGAGATGTGGATTCCTCCTAGAGTTTTATGAGTTCAGCTACCACTGTACCATTCACTAGGTTTTAGATTATAAAGAATATGACCACCATTTGCCTTTGAATAGTAGGTATGACTCATACCCTATTTGTTCTAAATTATTTGTTTCAAAGTTGTAATGGGAATCAACAGGGTTTTGGTCGAATTGCTTCCTTAGCCATGATAGATGCTGAAGAATACGATCTCTTTGTTCTCCACATTCTTATTCTTCTCTCTGTTCTTCTTCCCCTTCTTCCCGTTCTTCTTCTTCCCATCCTTCTTCTCCCCATTCCTCCTCCTCTCTTTTCCTTTACATTGTTCCTCTTCCCATTCTTCTTCCTCTCCCTATCATTCTTCTTCCTATTTCTCTTCTCTCGATTCTTCGTCTTCCTACCATTCTTTGTCGTCGTCGTCTTCTTCTTCTTAATAGTGCACTTCAATATCTAGAGACAGTGTAGCGGTTTGGTACTGTTGATTGACTTATAAGAGACTTAGTAGTGGAAAGATTTTACCATACTGGAGTCATGATAATGAAATTTAATTCTTAAAACTACCATATATTCTAGGTCCTCTGCTTAAGTGGGTTTATAATTTACAATTAATTAAGAGAATGTCACTTATAGAAAAATGAGCGCAAAGACGATAATGTTGTGCATCAGAAGTCCCTCCCCTCCCCGAGAAAAGGTAATTGGGGTTTAATTATTATTACACCTAAACTTGCTAAGAAAGATGATCGGAATCAAGGAATAAAGAGTCTGCAGTAGATAAATATTCCTTAATAATTCCAATAAAAAGTGGTTATAAGACAAACAAGCAACTCATCTCATTTTGATGTATTAAACGTTGGAAAGTTGGCAGTATCAAATTGGAACACGACTACTGTTGTTGTTTTTTTTGCAAGAGAACGGAACTGTTAGACTGTTTTCTACGAGATACTACTAATATGATTACAAATTTGCTGCATATTAACGGTACTGCCTTATTGTTATAACAGCATACAACCGATTCAAATTGCACTTCATCAGTTGACCCCAAGTATCGGTTAGCATAGTATGAGTTTTGTGCAATACAAGTACAACAAAGCGGCATTGTATGATTAGCACATATATGCCTCTTCACTAATCCTCATCAGTTAGCTATTAGAATTTGAGTTAACGACCTTTTGGTATGGGCTTTCCTTCCCCTATATCTTTGACACTTGACCTTCCAGCGTTTTCTAACCCTTTGGATTAGTTGAAGGAAGCTGGGAAACGAGTTATTTAGTAAAATGTAGAGTTATGAGATGAGAATTGTGTCGAATAATTCTCTGAGTTAGTGTCTTCGAAATCAATATGACTAGGCAACTTGATACCTTATTAGATTACGGGCCAGAGTTGAAACATATGGTAATCACGTTGTAGTCTTCTGTTATCGAAATTTATGACAAAAGTGATGAATATCTTTTTCTCTCTAACTCCTCTTATGAGACTATTCCTATGATCAGCGTATTATACTTTATCTCCTTTTATATATATCTTCATAGTAATGTTGTATTACTTTGTGTGCCCTATTTCTTGGTGCCCATAGTGTATCAAGTTTGAGTTTTCACCAAATAAAGATCAGTGATAGAAATTCAGGTCTTTTGTTTGGTTCATTTTGTTGCCTCTTATCTAAGAATCTTAACTTAAGGAATGAATTGGGTATTGGCCTGAGTGATTCATCGTAATGTTTGTCTTCTTGAAAATTCTTACATCTTCAGAAGACAACTTTGTCATAGAATACATCAAACATAGAGGATGAATAGACAGACAGGTAAACAGGACCAGGGATTCTTGTCTAACAGTCCTAGTTGCCAGAAAGATGATGCTTCAGGACTGACTTGAAACCACTTCCAGTTTTATGATAGGGAGTGAAGTGGTTGAATCTGTCGACCACTTCACTTACTTGCGGAGTTACACCAGCCTGCCGAACGGGCTGGTTGCTGACGAAATCTCAACTGGGATACAAAAGGCACGTTTAGTATTTGACAACTTGCATCATCTGTAGTGCCGACTGGCGAGATATCCAACTTTCTATCAAAGGATGAGTGTACTGCGCTGTAATTCGTTGTACTACTAAATGACTGTGAAGACATGACCGTCAACAGTAGGAGATACAAAGCGATTACTGCGTTTTGATCACAGATGTCTTTGTAGCATGGCTCGTGTTTGGTAGAATCACCGTGTGAGCAATGTTGAGGTCAGGTGAAGAGTACTAGGAAAGAGAGGCATGTCGATTGATGAGGTTGTGAATCTTCATCTAATGAGATGGCTTGGGCATATATTGAGCATACTGAGTCACTGCCATACTAAGCGGAGTTAGATCAGGTGAAAAGAGTTCAGGACGGCCGCACTAAGACGTATCATCAGCGCATTAAGTCTCAGACTGTTGGTCTGAGCTGTGTGATGAGATGCAGACTAACTGGTCGGGGTCCTCGAAACGAAATGAATGACATTGCTGAAAATCGGTGACAATGGTGGTGGGGTGCATTCACTCCTTAATATCTCCTGCCACTTGAATATTTTCATTAACTTATATCTTCAAATTGTTTATTCTCTCATACAACTTTGTGAACTTCGATATCTACTCCTTTCCTATCCACCTGTTCTTTGTGTACTGCAGTAAAATGTGGCAACCTGAGCCGAAACACTTGTGTTTGCAAGGTTCTATGTTGATTTTGTCAGTCAGTCAGTTACCCTTTTCACTTAAAACGTCGCATACAGGTGTATCGGCTGAAGTAAGATCTAACATATAGAAATTTAGGAAGAAAGTGGTCAAAGGTGACTTTGTGAGTAATTTCAATACGCATGTGTACTGTAGTGTGAGATGCTACATTTCTCAATAACTCATGGATATAACACTGACCCAGTGGGAATATATCATAGAACTTAAATGTAAATTACCAGATTTAAGTTATGCATGCAAGATGGGTACATATATGTCTTAGAAATGGCTCTGCATCGTGTTGTGTACAATTTCTACCGTACACCAACTAGTATGAGACTGCTCAGTGAACTCGGAAATTGCATTTATTTTCTTTCCATTTGTTCTTACAGAGTTGTAGTGGGTTTTTCGTGTCCTGATAATAAAGTATAATAGCTTAGTTGGTTGTTCCATACAGGGAATTTGTAGGACAGGAATAAAACTGTGTGTTTAAATTTTTTGTACGATTTTTGTTGTTTTGGTCAACTTATCGCTTGACTTCCTTGGCTGTAGGTGTAGGGGTCATCTCTAGCGTGGGCGAAGTATCCGACTATCTATCGAGGGACGAGCATGCTGAGGCGCTGTCCGTTCTGTCCTGTTATACGACTATAAAACGTGGCTGTTAAAGCTAGGAGATCTGAAGCGGTTACCAGGTTTCAACCACAGATGTCTTCTCAGGTCTGCTTGCGTTTGATGGAATCATAGTATGAACAGTGTTGAGTTCCATATTAGATTGTTTATTTGATATACCACACAGTGACGTAGCATAATTCACCAGATGACATTTTGAGCTAGGTGAAGGGAGAGATTGATCACAGTTTTTGTTCATTGAATCCACGCCTAATGCATGTGACGGGAATCATTCACCACTTATTGCAGACATCGAAAAAATTTTACTACCATTAAAATAAACGAATAAACTGTTGGATTATAGAAAAGAAGTTTGAAAGTCGTGTGATTACTTTGACGGGAATATGAACTATAAATTCTGCTAGAAACGTCATCCAGTAAATGATATCAAATAAATAATCTAATATGGAATTATATACTCTACCACAGTGCCCAAGTTTTTCTCTTACATTAGAGCAGTGTTGAGGTCAGGCGAAGGGTAATAGAGAAGATAGGCAAATTAATCCATGAGTTTGTGAATCTTCAGTGTTTGAGGTGGCCTGAACTTGTGCTGAGCATGCCAAGGCTCAGGGTGGCCAGACTAAGATGTAGCACCAGTCGATGAAGTCTCTGACTGTTGTCTGAGCCATGTAGTGAGGCGTAAATTACCCATCTGGGGTCCCCGAGATTATAGGAATCAGAGGTTGAAGACTTCTGATAATTTTATCTATCTGTCTTCATCTGCATTAGTCGGTTTTATGAGTGTGTTAGGCTTGTCAGTTATTTTGCCAATTAAAATTTGGCATATTACAGAGACGATATCTGGGTAATCTTTCTGCTTCATTTTATGAAACTGCCATTCGTTTGAAATCAAATGCTTAATAGTCCATGCGGTGTGGATATCAGATACCAGAGATACAAGATGTGGAATCTTGAACTAATGATCTTGGATGAAGACATCTTATACACTCACTTCCCTACATGAATTTAAATACAAGCTAGAATGATCAAATTTTCAGAACATGATAGATTCACTTTATTTCCTTGCATTCTCATCAGCTGAACTCAGAAAAAAGATGGTCAATATTAGCGTACTCCAGAATTATGGAGCTGTAGCTCTCTGGTTTATGGAGTTGACTTCTAAGCAGTGGGTTCGAACCCCAACCGGTCTATCGATGTTTAGGCTGCCAGGCAGTAAGTATCTTTAATCCTCAAACAATAGGTTTATGTCTCCTTGTCTACAACACGAACGTGCACAGTGTTGCTGGTTGAATTTCGATTTGATTTGATTTCCATTAAAGAGTGAAATTGTCAGTCATAGTGAAAACTGAGAAGAGCACCATTTTTCTCAGACTTGAAGGTACTGTACTGCAGCCCATTCTGTTCTATTTTTTGGCTGTGAAACGTAGTCATTAAAGTAAAAGACATGAGAAGGCTTCAGGTGTTTGACCACCGTTTCCTCCGTAGCATAGGCTGTGTTTCGTGGTGTCACCACTTGAGTAACGCAGAAGTCAAGCTTAGAGTTTTAGGGAAGAGAGGTAAGATAGTTGATGTGGTTGTGAACACTCATCGACTGAGGTAGTTGAGACATGTGTTACGTATGCCTAGTCGCTGTCTGCCTCGTCGCATAATGTCGGTCGAAGTAGGTTGAGGCTGGCAAATGGCTCAGGGTGGGCAGACTAAGACATGACATTAATGCGTGAAGTCCTTGAATCTTGGTTTGATCCATGTGGAGCGATGCAGAATAGCCGGTTGGGTTCCGTGGGACAAGGGAAACAAGTGGTTGTTGGAGACTGTAGGTTATATGACTGAGAACCGATGTCAGTGGTGCAGATATATACACACATTATCCTCATCCTAACCTCTATACTTAGTCTTACATTTTCACATTCCTCCTTCCTCTCTTTTATTACTTTCTACTTCCACTACTTTTGACAAATTTTATTTCCTCCATCTCCCATTTTATCGCTTTGTTGTTTGATATGCTGAAATGAGGTATGTGGCAATTTTAACGGTTATGCAGTAGTGCTAGGTCATATGTTTATTTCGGTGATGAAGGTATCTGGTTAAAATACTGGTGTCCCTAAGGTTTTTATTTGATTTCAACCATCGCCTCTGTATGTCTCATTCAATATGCCAACTTATTCTAATTTAAGTAAATTCAACAGTCATTTTATCAAAGCTTTATGGTTTGTCATAAATAGTTGACTTGTTAAAGTTGAATATTTTGATCAATGTCCTGCAATTCAACGATAAATACATCAGTCATCTCTAGTAGGTTTTACTGATATTTTGGACCGGAATCATTGAGGACTTCCTCTGATGAAACTCTCCATGGCTATCAGGTACAGTTTTATAAACGTACTTATGTTTCGCTACCTAGTCAGACATACAGGTAGACAAAATCAACATAAAACCTTGCACATAAGTGCATCAGTCCAACTTGCCTCACTTCACAGTAGCATGAAAAGAACTAGTGGATAGGAAAAGGCTCATTTCAAAGTAGACGATGGTGTATAGGCGGAGAGGAAATTTAAAAATTGAGGTAAGTAAAAATATTCAAGTTGTGAAAGACATCAAGGGGTGAATACATCACTCTAGTAACCGATTTTAAGCCATATCACTAAAAATCAGTACTCAATCACTGATTCCTATTGTCTCGGGGACTTCAGCCAGGTAGCCTACATCTCTCTGCACGACTCAGACCATCAGCCAGAGACTTCATATAGTGATGCCGCTTCTTTATCTGTCCACATTGAGTGCTTCTCCCAATCTAGTCCGACCTCGTCTAGCGTTGCATGTCGAAGTAAGAGGTGGCTCGGCATGTGTAGCATATATCTAAGCCAGCTCAGTTGATGAAGGCTCGCAAATTCGCTATTGTCCTATACAATCATCATAGGATATAGCTGCATCTCACCTTCAATAAGTAATTCTTCTGCTGACAAATAACCGCAATATTGGAAATATCAATAAAAACAGTTACTTCTGTTGTTATTTATTCTTCGAACAATTGAACTGAAATGCGTATTTATCCATCTATCAGGATAATTGAAATATAACTTAAGTGCTCACGCTTATTTCACTTAAATCTACTGATGGAGTTATAAGAGTACTGCTTGGTGTATCTTCTATGCAAAGATCATACAGTACTAGTCAACTGTTGGTTCATGAACCCAGGTCCATCCAGCTGACGAGTCCCAAATAGGACGAAACTCGCATCCTTGATTCCACTGCTAATCATTATACATCATCACTACCAAACAGTCGAAGGTATGAACTACATAGGATTTCATAAAGATGTTATATCCTCAGAAGAAACGGAGAAATATATTTCCTTGACAAAGCATATTAACATTTTATTGCAAATGTTATCAGGTCAGGAATGTGGTAATGCATAGATAAAGTTTTATTACAGGTCTATCAACAAACGATTGGTTATCGTGTAACTTTGACGATAACAATTCTTGTGAATGGATTGATGATGCGAATAATTGGCTTGCGAATTGGCGTCCAACTTCTCATATTATAAAAGGCGATACAGCGAAAGGAGAACATCAAACAGTTTTATGTACTCAAATTAATCCACGTACACGATCACGTTTACGTAATCATCTGGGACATTCTTCACTTTCTTCACAGACTAATTCAATTGTTCGAGTAATAAGTCCACCCGTAACTACATTAGACAACTATAAGTGCTTGACATTTGTATACCTGTTTGAGAATACACCTCAGTCTTCGATTTCAAATGGTTTCACACTAAACTTACTTCGTCGTTCTGAGGGGTAAGGTTTTTGCACATGCATCAAGGCCATTGTGCTAATATTTTATCGCAGTGCAATGTTTCCATACACTTGATTACGTCTTGTTTTCCACAACCATCTGAAATCACAGTAAACTCGAAGGTTTATACAAAGTATTTTGTTTTAACTTGATAGCTTATGGTGTTAGTCGACTGTCAGTTGAACCAATGCATCATTGTTCATTTGAACGTAATCTGTGTGGATGGACAAATGATCAAAGTAGTTGGGAAGGTTATTGGCAGTTAACTGAAGTCAAAATTCCTTTGACAAATGCATCGTGTTTTCAAATAACCCAAAAATCTGTTAGCGTAGAAAATTCTTGGTTTGTTAAACGCAAAACTTCTCGTTCAGATAAACCAAGTGATATACTACTACATGCTAACCGACGACTTATTAGTGCCAAACTATGGAGTCCTCTTATTCTGGCTGAAGATCAACTTCGGTGTCTTGTATTGACATACAAAATTGAAATAATTCCATCACTTCATTCATCTAAGGTCGACTTGTCGTCCAGCATAGAAAAACAAGCTTCGTTGACTCTACTAAGACGTCAACAAGGGTAGGCTGTTGATTAAAGAATATTCTTTAAAATGTATGTTTAACGAGGTTCCGAATGTTTCCTGATCAACCAATCACCTTGTGTACATTGCAGATATCTTGACCAACGTCATTTAGATGTTTTACGTCTACTCAAGAACACTATTTATGTACCGTTATTATAAAGCTGGTTGGTGCATTATATATCCAGCTTTCTTTTCTAGCTACTATAGATCCAGTCTATTTCTGTCCTTTCACAAAAAATATATGTGATTGGAATAATGATTTGAATAGTTGGAGAAATCATTAGTCCATAGTCGAAGAACGAAATGAAATGACTACACCAGATCGTCAAAATGAAGTTGTACAATCTTACTGTTGTCTTATATCTGATGTACCTTCGGGATCACTATATTCGACCCCATTAAATAATCAGTCTACGTGGCTAGTACAATCTTATCTTTTATCTAACCTACAAGATTCTATTACAATCAAGCCAATACAGTTCAGATTGTGGAGTTCAGCTATTCCTACGAAATTAGGATTAAAATGTATGACATTTACCTGCACTATTCAGCTTGGTTCACCAAGTCAAAGTCTACTACAAGATTTAAACACTTTCTCTTCAACAGCTTTTCTCATTATTTCGCAAACACAAGAAGGGTGAATAATAAAATTTCAAGTTTGGATGATTTTCTTTCTCTAGTCAACTTGTTTTGTTGTTGATCCACTCATTGTACACTGAGTAGCTGTACACTTTTCTTATATATTCTTTGCTTCATAGCTGGTCAGCTTCAAGTCAAACCGTTGCATGTGTGTACATTCATTGGCAATACTTGTGGTTGGATAAACGATCCTAATATATGGAAATATCAGTGGAATTTAGTCACATCTTCAAAGAAAGTTAGTAGTAGTATGGGTAGTAGTGGTAGTAGTAGTAACATGCAACAATCTACAAGTATGCTATGTATGAATGCAAAGAGATTACTACTGAAAATTGGATAACCAGTCTATCATCATCTGGTCAACTAAATACTCAGTCGAATTCAGTCGTAAATAAATTAATTCAAGCAAGATTATGGAGTCCTCCAATACAAACAATACACAAGCTACATTGTCTCAAGTTAATTTATCGAATCGATACAGGAGTTGAGTACAAAACACCTACAACTAAACAGCACCTGAATGATGAAAAGCCAACGTTGGCTTTATTACGTCGTCAAGAAGGGTGATTACTACTTACACCATAATATTCATATTCTTTTTAAAATCATTCATTCTATTATATACTTGAGGAAGTGTGAAGAGAGGCTTTCCTTATTTCCAGAAAAAATATTGATTTTTCCACTGTCAGTCATAAAGAATGTGTCATTTTAGCTAGGTTGGAAACCCTAATGGTCACTTGTTCAAATCCTGTTGCTGCATAAATTTTCATTTTCACCTTCAGTTATCCGTCACCCAGTATCAATTAATATCAGCCCACCAAACCACGTTTATCTTAGATAGTCAAATACTGTCTGATCATATGTTTCTACAAGTAGCTGGCGATCATCATGTCTGCAGAACATTCACTCCTCTGCATTTCATCATGAATGTAGTGAACTTATTGTTTCGTTCTTTTCAGAAGCAATACTACTATTACCTTATAGTCTTTGTCAAATCGATCAAAATGAATTCTACATCACATATCTAATATCAGCGTATTTATTTATTACTTTCTGTGTTCAGCAACTTCAAATGTCGACATGCTTCGTTGTTATGGTGAAATAGAAAAAGAGGAATCCTGTAGCTGGGTTGTTGATCCGAATGATTGGGGGAGATTTCGTTGGAAAATGGATAACCTTCCGTCGATGGATGATATTGAGTTGGCGTCACGAAGAGCAATGTGTCTGCATAGATCACCGAGTATTCGAAGCTCTGAGACATTGACTTCGCGTTTATGGAGTCCATCGATTGGTGTTCTAGATGAATCGGCATCAGATTACATGAGTGTGGATGATCCAGTGAACCATGAAGTTGGATTTGAACCACGTTGTGTTTCCTTTTCATTTCGATTTTTCTACCCTGTTATTCATGGATCTGGTTTAGTAGGTGAGGTGGCTGATGGGCATACACCGAGTCTTTCTGTTTTGAAGCGTCAGCGGGGTGAGATGGTAGTTTTTTTTCCATTTTATGTGAATCCTTTATTGGAACAGAGTAGGCGTCTATTGGGGATCTTGGTTGGAGGCAGGGAGCCCTGGATCTAGGTTTCGTGCTTCTTGGCACTCGTCAACAAGGCATATCTGCAATCTCAGTGAAACTGATGTCCCGCCTGAGATTGGAACCTGCATAACCCAGTGTTGTAGTCAGCGATTTTACCACTGAGCTATTCGGGACGTGACTGACCTCCTGTAGGACTGGGTTACATGTATTAATTGGTTATAGGAGTGTAACCAGTTTTATGTTGTCTAGTCTTTAGCGCACACTGAATCCTATCGATCATATTTGCAATGTGGTCACCAAGCTAGGAGACTCAGCATCGCGGTGCACATTAGTAGATTTTAGCTAGTTGGAGGTAATCGGCAGGAAGCCGATCATTTACAACTAGGTGTTATTGTGTACATTCACACTTTTGATTGATACTGAACAGATTCACTTCATCGTGTTTTCAGCCACTTCACTTCCAACTGGATCATCGGAGTTTACTTCAATCGCACATATGGATTTGGACTGTGAATTCAAAAAATCCACCTGTAATTGGACAAATGATCCAAACAATTGGCCTGCAAACTGGCGTTTGACTAGAGTTGAATTTGAAGAAGACTTTCCGGAGAATGATGGTGCACTAACTGTGGAAAGTATTCTGCTTGTCTAAGTATCGGAAAACTGTCGGGTCATCATCATGCTCAGTCGAATTATGATATAACAGCTCGTCTGTTTAGTCCGATTGTGTCAGTTTTGAATCAACCGAGTTGTTTACAGCTTACATACAGTGTAGGATTGAGTTCGATTATGTCAAGAGAGTACGCGATGAGTGGATCGAATGTGGATGAGAATGTTGGTGCTAAGAGACCAGGATTGTCATTGTTACGTCGTCAAATGGGGTGAGCGAAATGTTGTTGAATGGAGATGACTGAGTGTTGATTAGTGGTGTTGATGAGTTGATGGAAGTTTTTATAACCTGGTAGATTTTTCTTATCCTCAAGACAATGATTGAACGAATGTAGGTGCTATGTAGTTCTGTCTTCTCACATATGATTAAGGAACGACTGGAGCCTCCTGATTTTTGATAACGTCAAGATATTTTTGATTTGATCAAGCTGTGTAACATTCCTCTTATTGGAATTTTGTTTCGGTACGGATTATTTTGCCCACTTCATCAATCTTCTTTGCAGCTACTGTGGTCAACTGAAGTCGTATACATCATTGAAATTAATGGTAATCCTTACTCTCTTCAGAGCAGCTTGACTAGTTTATGTCGACACCTTCGATTATTATAATAGCTACCAACCTACTTCTGGCTGTCCGATAACATATAAGCTTTATTGTGCAATTATGACATCGATCAACTTCTTCTTTGTTTCTCTACAAGAAAATCACTAATACCTTAATCACATTTGTTTGTTACTTTCTGTATCCAGCAAGTTCAAATCCTAATATGGAGGATTTACTTCACTGTTTCGCTGGAGATAATGGTCAAGATGATTCTTGCAGTTGGCTTGTTGATCATAATGACTGGGGAAGATTTCGTTGGAAAATGGATAACCTTCCGTCGATGGATGATATTGAGTTGGCGTCACGAAGAGCAATGTGTCTGCATAGATCACCGAGTATTCGAAGCTCTGAGACATTGACTTCGCGTTTATGGAGTCCATCGATTGGTGTTCTAGATGAATCGGCATCAGATTACACGAGTGTGGATGATCCAGTGAACCATGAAGTTGGATTTGAACCACGTTGTGTTTCCTTTTCATTTCGATTTTTCTACCCTGTTATTCATGGATCTGGTTTAGTAGGTGAGGTGGCTGATGGGCATACACCGAGTCTTTCTGTTTTGAAGCGTCAGCGGGGTGAGATGATAATTCTTTACCTTTTTCTTTGAATCTCTTATCCACGGGGAGCGGCTTCGGGAAAGCGTCTTTTTTTCCTTCTACGTACTTTGTTCTATCTATCTATACCCTTTTTATGTACATCACTTTAAGGTAAACGGTCAACAGTGTCACTGTTAAACTGCAACTTCACTGCGCCTTGTCGATGGTCAATGGATCAAAATGACTGGGGTCAAGCAAGATGGGAAAAAGAAGTGCTGTCTCCCAGAGAAACAAACTTTTTTAATATTCCAGAAAATGTGTTGTGCTTTCATACTCCTAAACAAAATGAATTCAATGAAGATGTATTTGTGGCACGTTTATGGAGTCCGCCGATCAGTTCAACATCTCGTAAACCTATTCATCTCGGCGACAAGTTCGACTTTTTGACTCCTAGATGTCTTACATTTGCATACAATGTCTTCAGTGGTTCATCCAAAGTGCTAGTCAAAAGAAGCCCAAGTCTTGCTCTTCTGAAACGTCAACGAGGGTATGATTATATAAGTAGTTGTAAAGGTTGTTGGGACTTCCTGCTAGTTGTTATGCTGAAAATTACATCTTTTCAGGGATTTTTGAATATTTTCTCTTTGTTAGTCTATACCTTATGCTATGGAGTTCGTGCTGAATTCTTCTTGTTTATTTTACTTTTTATCCTCTTCACTAGTGTTTACTGCGATTTTTTTCTTGGCATGCAAGCTCCGTTTGACTGTGTCGATCGTGATGTGTTGTGGCAGTGCGACTGTGAAGGGAGTACCGAGCAAGTATATAACGCTAATCTGTCTACTCGAACTCGCGCAGCCTTGTATTGGAAGGGCTTATGGAAAGTTGTCATGCGAGTTGACGACAACTAGCGGTGTCCTCCACGGATGCCCACTGTCACAGTTCCCATTTAGCTTCGTCATAGACATACTAATGGACATGAAGTTAGGTACGTTTGACTTCACAGGGATTGATCTACTACCTGAAGGTAATTTGGTTGACTTGGAGTATGTAAACGATGTTGTCCTACTAGGTGAAGACGCTAAAAAAATACAAACAGGGTCTTCTGAAGGTATTGAGCAGAAATCTTAGTATATTTAGCATGCGTTCGGCTGGCTCCTGTCAAATGTGAGATGATGCTCCAGGACTGATCTATTGCAAGTACTTCCAATTTACTAATAGGTATTGAAGTAGTGTAATGTGCCAACCACCTCACTTACTTGGGAAGTTGCATCAGCCTGCCGAACGGGCTGGTTACTGACAAAATCTCAGCTCAGATACAGAAGACCCATTTAGCATTTGCCAACATGCATGATCTGTTGCATCGACTGACGAGCTATCCGACTGCATATTAGTTAACGAGTAGCATTGTTTGCCTATGGTGGAGTCACCATGTAAGCAATTTCGGCGTTAGGTGGAAGGTTCTAGGCAGGGAAGGCGAGTCAGTCCGTAAGGTTGTGAGCCTTAGTCGACTGAGGTAGCTTAGACATGTGCTACTCATGCGGAGCCACCACTTACGTCGACGTGCTATTGTTGGCGAAGTTGGCTTAAGTTTGGAAGGGGATTCGAAGCGGCCATATCAAGACATGGCATCAGTCGTTGAAATCTCTGACCGTTGGTCTGAGCTGTGTATGGAGGTGTACACTACCTGTTTGGGTTCCCTGAGACGATAGTAATGAGTGGTTGAGGACTGACTGTTAATGGCATGGCCAAAAATCGGTCAGAATGTGGGCACAGGTGTATTCACTCTTCTGTGTCTTCTAAAGCTTGACTGTTTTGACCAATCTTAGTTTTTAGATTTTCTCTTCTCCCGTACACCTTTTTTCCACCTTGATATCAGTCTTTCCTAATCACTGATTGTTCGCCTACTCCAGTGAAGTGTGGCCAAATGAACCGATGCTTTTGTGTACAAGGGTCTGGGTTGATTGTGCTTATCTAACTTCGATTTATAATGGAATCATGAGAGAGAGAGAGAGAGAGAGAGAGATCTAGATAGAGTTTAATGAAGGTGCGAATATCAGAGAATTTCGAAGAATGAAGACTTCATATAAGGATTAGTGATTTGAATTGATCATCAGATAGTGTCTTCAGTCGAAATCGTTCACATTCTTGATTAACAACTCTAACATGTGTTCCGAAATCATCATGATCATTCATTGTTAACTTCATACATCGGAAGTGGATGTTGAAGAGAGATGAATGGTGACCAAAGTTTTGGCTTAATGATTTGGTTGTTTCGTCCAATGTGAGTTCATGCGGGTTCTGTGTGTAGTATGAGATTGCAGTAGGTACTGAATTCTACTAGACCAAATTTTCAGAGCAAAAGGCGAACTTTCCAACCATCATCCTGACCAGCAAAGTCAATTTTGAAAAGGTTTTCAAAACGTCTATACCAAGTGTTGAAAGTAGCATTGGTCTCTGGATCATGGAGACAATCAGTGATGCTATTAACCAACGTATCGATAGAAGGAGCTAAACTGGCACTAGGCGAAGAGGATGGTAGTGCAGCAACAACAGCATTCTTGTTACTAGCTAAAATTTCAATAAGCTTGAATTGCTGTCCTAGCATATACTCAATTTTCGAACGGTCCATTACCAGAAAATCAACTCTGTCACTACTGTTATGATGCAGCGTTGTGAGAACGAACGTTAATCGCCAACGATTAATAGTTGAGGGTTGAGATGGTTCAAGAAATCAAAAGACTGGAAATCAGCTGAGTTTATAATATCTCGGACTGAAAACGTTTATTACTGAAAACTGACCCTATTTATAGAATTTTCAGTAACCTTGAAAGGCAAGAAATAATTAGTACATTTAAAGAGACAGAAGCTAATCAGAACGCTAACGGGTCATACGAAATATGACCTATGCGCGGGGAACAGAGTACGAAGTAAAACGGTTCAAATATACCCAAACTGTAAGTATGGAATACATGTGATATAGGCATCCCTAACAGTAAATATTTCATAACTGTTAGTCATGACTATTTAAGAACACGAAAGTCATTTTATGCGGTCATGTATCGAAATCTTTATTTATTTTCTCTAGTTCATGCAGCACTATTACATATATTATTGTCAGCATTCGTCATATTGTTGGTATCAAAATGTAACTCCACTACTGAATTACGTTCATTCATATTTCTGTGGTGCTGGTATACAGTGTCAACTTTATAAGCCCAGCAAGCGCTTAGTAGAATCTCACTTGTTGCCTTAAAAGTCTCTTGTTTATTCTTATCTTACATTTGGTGTTCTAACGTAAAGTCCTTCGAGGATTAAATAGGCCAAGATCATATCATACTGACCTATGTGAGAATAGAATTCCTGGGGTTTTTATTACTTTTCGACAGGAATGCCCCTAATAAAGGTGTTTTAATAGGGTAGACTAAATTATTGAGTAAGAGCAAGTGAACTTAGAGTATTTCTAACAGAATCCACCACTAAAATGGTTTACTTATTATAGTTAGAAATTGTAAGTTGACTTAGCTTTACACCAACTTTACCTAGTCTAACTGATGGTGATTATCAGTCTGTTGATCGAAATGTATGGTAGCCTTAGAAACAAACCAATATAACTCACTTGAATCTTTTATGGGGAAGAGTGTGGTGCACACATGTTCAATCAAATCGACTTGGTTAGGACAACAGATTCTTGCCAGTAATGTAATGTGCTTATCGATGGATAGACATATAAATTCAAAGTAAAATCTCTCACACGTGCATCGTTTCAAATTTCCACTTTTTACAGAAGTATACAAGGAACAGATGGATAAAAAAAGACCGATATAAAAGCGGAGAAAGCTGTATGAGAGCATAAACAATTTGAGGACAAAGGTTAGCGTAAATATTCAAGCTGTGGAAGACGTCAAGGAGTGAGTACATCTGCACTATTGTGACTGATTTTCAGCTATTTCATCAGAAGTCCCAGATGTGTAATCTGCGCCTCCCTATATGGCTCAAATAGCAGTCAGAAACTTCATCGACTCGTGCTACGTCTTAGTCTAGCCACCCTGAGCCAAGGCACATAGAGGTGGGCGTTGGCTTGACATGCTGTGTACATGTCGAAGGTTTGAATCCTCATTGACCGACTTACCTATCCTGCGCAGTACCCTCCGCCTGACCTCTACATTCATCTCATGGTGGTTTAACCATAAGTGAGCATTGCTTCTATAGTCTTTTCACATCTATATTTAACAGCCATATCTCACAGCTGTATAGAAGAACAGAACAAACTGCATCACATGTAGTCGGATATCTCACCAGTTAGCGGGAGAGATGATACAAGTAGGGGAATGTCAAAGGAGCCTTCTTTTTCCGGAGTGAGATTTCGGTTTGACGCAACTTCTCGAGTAAAAGTGAAAAGGTCGACGCCTTCCACCACTTCATTCTTTAGCCTTGTGTTCAGTTTGCTCAAGTTAACTAACTAAACAGTAAATAGATGCATTTACGAAAACTAGAGAAACTTATTCTGTACTCCCCCCCCCCTCCTGTTTATCTTTTATCGAGAAAGTTTTATGAGAGTAGTTCAAACTCTTTTCTGCTTAAATAATTCTATCTATTCTTTAAACTGACGAATCTTGGGATGGGGACTGATACCTTCTATCTTCTTATTTATTAAGGTTATTCACCTATGGAACAGTCATTATCTTGTGATTTCGACAATTCTGTCATGCCTTTATGCAATTGGCAACATGATTTAAATGATTGGCGTGGACGATGGAAACAATGGAGATCACGTAATGTTGACGATAATGATAGTTATCTTTATGAAGATACTAGTCAGGTGACTGATAGACATTTATGTCTACAATTGGATAAAGAAGATTCTAATAATGAGGAGGAGGGGGCGGAGTTTACAGAATCCCTTGGTTTAACAGTTCGTCTATGGAGTCAGTTAATACGAATAAAGAAATTGTCTGAAGAAGTTAAACCAAAGTGTTTAACTTTATCCTATCAACTAGATGCTGGTTTATTACAAAAGCCGGTTGATCATAAAAATAATCTGATTAGACAGGATCAATCAAAACTTCAGTTATCTGTATTAATGCGTCGTGAAGGGTGAGATGAGATAGATTATGGATATTGTCTTTATACGCATATGATGTGCTTGTTCTGTACTCTAATCTACCCAACCTTTCCCTATTTTCAATTTTACTTCAAAAAGAGAACAACTTGGAAAACAACATCAGTAATAATTCTATGATCTATCTATCTTTCGTTATAATTTACTGACTGCGTTTTACATCGTATCTGAAGGGTTAAATTAGGCTTATCCAATGCCTAGCTAGATGTTTTCATGTTGATCTTGTAAATTCTGTCAACATGAAGCATTCTTTCTTCTGCTTTTTATCATCTAGTATCTTAGTGATGAAGCATTTTCTGATTATCAATCTCTTTCCACAGCTATGGATTCAATAAATTCAATCAGTCAATCGGTTACTTCTATCAATCATCATCTTGGTGAATCACTATTAGACTGTAATTTCACAGATTCTTCATCATCATCTATGTGTAAATGGTCTAATGATCAAAATAACTGGCCTATTAATTGGGAATTGAAAACAGACACTGATTTTAATACACTTAATAAGGATGAACAAAAATCAGGAAGTATTTGTTTACAAGCAAGTGATTCTATTCCAGTGATGATGGATTTAACCGCCAGACTATTTAGTCCATTGATAAGACATGCCACTTCCAACATTCTTTGTTTGAAATTAGTCTATAACATCATTGTGTCTAGTGTGATGACATCATTGATGTCAGTGGATCAGATTTCTACTCTACCAAAGTTGGCTATACTGCGTCGACAAATGGGGTAAGGCTAAGTTGGCAATTTTTTTATGACAACAGCTGGATAAAATTATTGAAGCAAGGTTGGTGGGGGAGGGGAAGCATTGACAAATCAGTCTTCATTTCTTTCTTTCGAAGCCTTCTGTTTTCTTATTGTAATACAACTTTATTTTCTATAGTTGAGGTGTTCATCATACAACATTTATTCTAAAACAACTCATTACTAATGAATCTATTCACTTCATCGTGTTTTCAGCTGTTCAGTCAACTGAATCAATGGATGATTATGCTTCAGACTTTGATATGGATTTAAACTGTGAATTCAGGGAATCCACCTGCAATTGGGCTAATGATAACAATAATTGGCCTGCAAACTGGCGTTTGACTAGAGTTGAATTTGAAGAAGACTTTCCGGAGAATGATGGTGCACTAACTGTGGGAAAGTATTCTGCTTGTCTAAGTATCGGAAAACTGTCGGGTCATCATCATGCTCAGTCGAATTATGATATAACAGCTCGTCTGTTTAGTCCGATTGTGTCAGTTTTGAATCAACCGAGTTGTTTACAGCTTACATACAGTGTAGGATTGAGTTCGATTATGTCAAGAGAGTACGCGATGAGTGGATCGAATGTGGATGAGAATGTTGGTGCTAAGAGACCAGGATTGTCATTGTTACGTCGTCAAATGGGGTGAGCGAAATGTTGTTGAATGGAGATGACTGAGTGTTGATTAGTGGTGTTGATGAGTTGATGGAAGTTTTTGTAACCTGATAGGTTTTGTGATTTGCAACTCAAGAGTGGTTAACTGCCTCTGTTTGTCATCCTTTAATGTTTCCTCACGAACAGGCGTCAAACAGTTTTGCTTTATTTTCTCATTCTGGCGAAATATTTTTGTGTGATTCAGGCTAACCACTTGCTGAAGGTGTATAGGTCTAACTTTATTCCTGGTGAATCCCACCCATTACCAATAGATCTTGGTGAAATCCCTTACTTTCCTCGATTTGGTGTGGGAATCAATTTTGTGTTGATAATCATAACCTTGTGTGTGTTGCGTGTTTTCTATCTTTCTTGATGCGGCTTGGCTATCTTTACATAACTACCGGTGCCCTGACTGTGTTAGCACATTTCACTGAGTCTATATGAATCGGTTTTTCTGTTCTCTGTATATCTTCGTTGCAGGATCTGCTGCATTAAATTTAGAGGAGCAACAGTATGAAAATATCTTTGAGCATCAGTCAAATCCTCTCTTGGATTGTGATTTTGACGATTCAAAATTTGAATTTTGTAATTGGCAAGGTGATCCAAGAAATGACAAAGCTTATTGGAGACATGATCGTATGACAGCCAATTCAAATAGTGGATTAATTTGTCTGCAACCAAAAGTTTCTTATGCTCGTCAGCGAAAAATTTCGAGTGTTCAACAAAATCCCCTAACTGCACGCTTGTGGAGTGAGACAGTAGAATCTAGTACCATTTCAAATGATGAGAACTCTGAATACTCGCTAATCATAAATCATCAAAAGAGTTTCCGCTGCCTTCAATTCCAGTACAAGCTTCAGTTATACACTACCACGATAAATTCACCTACTGACCACTCTCTAGATCAGTCATCTATCAGTCTAAGCCTTCTTAAGCATTCAACTGGGTGAGCAATTTACAGAAAATAGTATCTGGTGGCGCAATGTGACTTCCTCGCCTCTTTTCTTTAATCTTTACTTCTGATTTCTGTAGAATTTCTTCTCTCCTGTAGGGATACACTTATACACTGATGTGTCATTTTAGACTGAACATTTTCACTTCATGGCGTCACTGGTCATTTATTCAACATGAGGAACTCAGCGAATGGCTTGATTAGTTTATATAACATAGATACCAGTTATTAACGACTATGAACTGTCAAAGTATGCGCACATTTCCCATGTTTCAGAAGGCAGTTGAATTTGAGTTTTATCGAATGTGGAAGACAACTATTTGTTCTCTCAGTCTTTCGTTTTGTATTTTATCTAACATCTTTTTCTTCTCAGATATTCAAACTGGTCTGGCTAACCTAATTTCTGGCCTAGATCCGCTGAACTGTACTTATGAACAACGTAACTTATGTGAATGGAAGGATGATCCTCGTGATGTAATGGCCTCATGGAAAGTTGACTACCTCGCAAACTATCATACACATGCAATGTGTATGCGATCGAACAAGATGGTTTACGCCTCCAAACTGTCTAACCGACCAGTATCATCAGGTGTGACAGTTCAGTCAGCTGGCGAACTTTCAGCTCGTCTATGGAGTGGACATGTGTTCTATGATCCTGATAGTTCAATAAAATGCTTGAGTTTTCAATATATGATCAGTGTGAAACACACTGAAAAAACAAGGTTGACTCTGATGAAGCATTCTTCTGGGTAAGAAACTGCTTACGACTAAAGAAAGAAGATCAATATTTCAACGTTGATCTACACTTATTACTATTTATAAGAACTGCTTACTTATTCATTCTTCTCTGTTCCGTCTGATCAAGTGTAGTGAAATAACTGACATATTCTTGTCTGGATTGAAGATTCTACTAGCTTTTAATTCGTTATATCGGCAACTTTCTTCGGTATGATACTCGTTCCACAATACGGTCAAGCTTACACTTTTGTGGAAATGATCGTGACGTCAGAATACCAAAGAGAACCCCACACAAGAATGTGACAGTTCAAGTTATCATCCATATCATAACTGCATAAAGGAAGGAAGTGGTTAGAAGAAGGAATATATTAACATAAATTTGATGAATAGGAAGAGACAGTACCAAGTTGTGAAAGTCCATTCCGCATCAATTGAAACTATTTCTCTCCAGGATACACTTTCATTATTTCATTCATTAATTCTGTCTTCATTCTCTTATTACCCTTGTTTCTTATTCTTCTTGGAGTGCGGCTTTGTCATTTTTTAGGTGGAAGGCAGTTAATCCCTCATACTTTAATTTATTAGGTAAAATGGCTTTGTAATCTGTTCGTGTTTGTAGGTGTCACATCTCGTCGCCCGGATATTCGATACTTAAATAATCCAGTGAACTGTAGTTTTGAAGAAGGCAACTTTTGCGGTTGGAATGATGATCCTCGTGATGTTTTAGCTTGGTGGCAAGTTGTACACCTTGCTGAATTTCGTACACGAGCTGCTTGCCTTCATTTGAGTACTAGCACATTATTATCGGAGTCTGGAGATAAGTTGTCAGATGGTGTTGAAGGTTCAGCTCGTTTATGGAGTGGTCAAGTGCGTTCCAACCCAGAGGGCAGGATTCAGTGTCTTGCTTTTAAATATATTGTTCTGTCAAATATTCATCCTTCTCATGTACGTTTAACACTTATGAAACATTCCTCAGGGTAAGCTGCTAAACTTTGTACCTATTGTTGTTTATTTATGAATGTAGAAGCTGGTGATATCTAGTTGAGTGATTTTGTCTACACTGGATGGGACATTGGTCATGTGTTGTCCTGTTTACACCATGTTAAGTAGGTGAGCGGTATATCCATTCAGTCCAATGACATCAAAATATTGTTAACAAGCCAATCACAGTCACTAGTTTCGTATAGTTTATATGAAAGAGCATTTAAGGTTGTGAATCTAAATTCGATTGGCTCTTTTAGTACATCAGATATTTGACTTGTGATTGGATACTTCTTTTAGTTTTGATTGGTTCATTTCAGACTAATAAAACCGACCTATAAAAATGAAGCGTAAAGTCTATCTACGTTTGTCGACTCTGATTGGTCAATTTCTAACTATTCGGAAATTCATATTTTGTTTTACTGTTGTATAGTTTTTCTTCTCTGAATTTATTATCCTTCCAATCTTGGCTTGGCTTCCTGTTTGCCCACGAACAAGAGATTTTCGTTTGCCTGTGGAATGTTGTTACGACTGTTTATCCTTTAGAACTAAGATATTGATTTCAATCGAATTTATTTTCAGTTTCACTGTTGATTCGTCCAAGTTTTCAACACCTACACAATCCTTTGAATTGTACCTATGAAGATGGTACATTTTGTGGATGGAATATGGATCCGAGAGATGTGTTGGCACTATGGCAGGTGGTTGATATCTCTGATCATAAGACAAGAGCTATGTGTCTCTTCCCGAACCCAGAATTAGCATTCTATCAGTCTTTTCCTGATGAAAAGTCTTTAACAAATGTTTCAGCCCGTCTATGGAGTGGTCATGTACGTGTTAGTAAACACAAAGAACATCATTTACTACAATGTCTTCAGTTTTCATATTTCATCCCTTTAGAAACAGCTTCTAAAAGTCGTTTAACAATTATGAGGCATTCAGATGGGTAAGACTTGATTTCTTCGTCTTCTGCTTTTGATATTTCTTCACCGGATAAAATATATTTGACTACTGAAGCAACTTTGTCAGTCATTGTAATGCACTGTGTGATTTTTGAATTATCACCGTATCAATACAAGAAAACAAAGAGAATGTACTGGCGATGTAGACCGTAGTTTGTTGTACAGGAAAGCTGTCTTCATATTTACAAAGTGGGTGTATGGTATCGAAGAACAAGAACAAGGCAACTTCAGTCATCTGATGAACGTTCTTAACAATGTTATATCCAATAGCCTTGATGGTTCATTTCGTTAGCGGGTTTTTCGCTTTTTTCAAAACAGCATCGATCAATATCTTCAGTTACTTCTCATGGGGTTTCACACTTTCACAAAAATTTTCCTTTATTATCTTTGTACTGCGACCCTTGAAACCATGAATCAGTCTAATATTCTATTAAATGAAGCAATTATTGTTTGTGTAGGGTACGACTATAGTTTCTAGGTGAAGAGAATAATGAAAGTGTATTCAACAAGCAAACAGATTCATTTTATATCTTCATTCTTCCCTTTTGCTAAATATGCTCGCGGTCAATTAGATATAGCTTTTGTAGAGTTGTTGTTTACTTGGTGGTTAACAGTGCAATCCGCGGTGCGTGTTCCGTCCTGCTTGGGACTCGTCAGCTGGGTGTGCCTGCAACTCAGGGAGTAATGTTCCCACTATTGAGAATCGAACACAGTGCCCATTTCTCCAAAACGCTAAAGAACTTATCCACTGAGACACAACAGCTACCCCTTGCTCAACAGGTAATTTACCGCTGTTATTCTGAACATAATTCATCGATCTCTGTTGACATATACGGATGCCTCGATAATGCCTGTGTCTTGACTGCTGCTAATGGTGGATATTCGCTAGCAATCGAATGAGGAACATATTTCTTCTTATTTGAGAATCATCAGCTGTATGCACCTACATTCTAGCCAGTAATGTTGTCCCCAGTGAGACTTGTACTCAGTATCCGTCGCTTCGAAGCGTTATCGACTAAACCACTGTGGCATGAAACTCAGATCAATCTGAGGTAGTATGCAATAGATGGAGGAAATTATTAAAAGTGAAGTATATGAAGTATTATGAATTGAGATATAGGGAAATGTAGCGTATGGTATGAGTAAGTCGATAAATAAATTGTTTGGGTAATTGACTCCCAACAAGTGGGTCATGGGTTTGAACACTGCTCTATCTATCTAGGTTTAGGTGGTCGGGTAGTATGATTAGGTTTTACACAAGCATATATTTCGATTCGAAATTAAACTGTACTTATTGTTAGCACAAAGCTGAACTATATGACTTTATTCCTTTTTCTGCAGTTGGCATTTGTAGAGACAGGTTGCAGGTGTTTGATCTTCGGTGTTTTCGTAGGATTGTTCTTGTGGGGGGGGGGAATCAGTGTTTGGGAAATATTGAAGTCAGCGGAAGGGTGCTAGGCAAGATAGGTGAGTTAATTGATAAGGTTGTGAACCTTATTCGACTGAGATGTCTTGGGTATGTTGTACGTATGCCAAGCTACTGCCTGCTTCGACCTGTTATGCTAGGGGGAGTTGGATTAGGTTGGAAGAGACTTAAAAGTGGCCAGACCAAGACGTGTCATCAGTGCATGAAGTCTCTGACTGTTGGTCTGAGCTGTGTGATTGGGGTTCCTGAGACGAAAGAGATGAGTGGTTTGGGATTAACTCTTTGTGACATGGCTGAAAATCAGTCACGTTGGCTCAGATATATTCACTCGTTGACATCTAAAACTTGAATATATACACTAACCTTTGTCTTCAAATTGTTTATTCTCATACAATTTTGCCTACTTTGATATCAGTCTAATTCCATCTAACTGTTCTTTGTGTACTACTGTGAAGAGTGGTAACTTGAACCGAACCACTTGTGTGTGTGTGTGTGTGTGTGACCTTCTACGTTGATTTTGTCAGTTAGTCTAAGACAATTGTGTAAAGTGTAAGTGGTAAATTAGATAGTTGAAGTTCTTGCTGGAAGATATAACTTCTTTTCACTTCAATGTTATGTTCAATTAACGGCAGATAAGATGCTTTTCGTACTGTACTACTTGTTATTGTTCTCATTTTTCAGTTTAGAAAAGCGAATATTACGTTGACTTTTTATTTAAGTCATGAACATTTCAGTCTTTCAGTTGTTCAATATCTTATGTAATTTCCTCCACACTCAGACAGTTGCTTGTGGGTTTAGAAACGTGGCTACCGGCTAGTAGATCACTGGTTTGAACTCCTTGATTTACAAAGGTTAGAGTAGATAGAGGAGCTGTGGCTCATGGGTTTAAAGAGATCACTATCAACTATTGGGTCATGAGTTCGAGCTGTGCCTCACCCACCGAGGTTTGAGCAGCCAGGTAGTATTAGGCCTCACCTATTCTACTTCAAAGGGTAGACAGACAGACATTATCTTAAGGCCTAAAAAAGTCTTCCCTTCATATTCTCTGTCTACAAGGTTGTTGATAGTCGTTGTCTTAAAACCCCCCATTTCACAGCGATTCAACGTTACTCAGCAGGTTATAGTCAAAACGTGTGTTAAATGATAATTTGGTATTTACCGCTCTTATCCCCCTTTATATTCACTTTCATCTTTTCGATGCGTGTGGCTAAACCTCATATGATCTTCTTTTGTTAGTTTTTTCCACTTCATTACTACCTTTATCTTGTTTAACTGGTTAAAGGCAATGAAAAATTATCCAATTGGAATTCAACTGCTCCTATTTCGCCTGCAGACTGCAATTTTGAACAGTCTGGAATGTGTCGTTGGATGCCAGATCCACGGAATAGTGAGGCACACTGGCGTGTTGAACGTTTAAAAACCAAGAATGGCCTAGTCAATGGAGTTCTTTGTATGTCTGTGTCTTTACTTCAGTCGGATATTGAAGTCTTTGGGAACCTTAATCCTTCCGAAATAAGTTTGGATTCTAGTGATGTATTTACTGCACGACTTTGGAGTGATAAATTTCGTCGATTGAAATCAAAAATTGATTATCAATGTTTAACGATGTCTTACCTCATTGAAAATCGCAACAACAACAACAAAGTAAACCAGTTAGCAAAAACAGATAATAAGTTTTCTAAGCCTACATTGAGCATGCTTCGTCATTCTTCAGGGTAAGATGAAACAAAGCACCTACCACCTTGCAAATTTGTTTTCTTGATGCCTTTTGGGTACATACATATTGATTTCTTCATTGTTCAATGACCGTAGTGAATGAGCCTCTTCGTTTGACGCATCTGAAATGTTTTCACGGTGACAGCCAGTCAGTCAATAACCTTACTGCTTCCGCTACTTTCTTCTGTGTTGAATAAACCGAGCAACCAAGTTTGAAACCATACAAAGTTCGTACTGATGACAATAAAAGCTTCAGTGTTGAACCATCTGGCTCTCAGAGAATACAATGCCATCAAAATGAACTTCTTGAGCTGCAAATATTCTTCATCATCTCACATATCAAGAATTTTACCCAGTTGAAGAGACTGTATTGACCGGTGGAGGATTTCTGTGTTTTGTTGCAACACTACGTGTATAACCATCATGCCTTGGTATTTCAGCAAAGTACTACAGTCAAGATTATACTGGGGGATTGTCAGATCAACACTAAATGCTTGCTTCACTGTGTACTGATTAATTTCTCCCCCCCCCAAAAAAACTTTAAAATTATTTCCAGCAGTGTTCTTTTGTGCTATTTCCTTTCAGTTAATATTTATTTGTTGATATAATTTTAGTGAATTTGATAAATTATAATTTTTGATGCAGAAGGTGAGCTGTATCACAGAAGGCATTCTTATAATTGATTAACATTTGCATATATATACGTATGTACTACTGATAAATCATGTTTAGTATTATTCATTCTTAAATTTTTTTCTTTACTGTTTTACTTCCACTTTCAATATTCAAATATTCGATATTTCAGTCTTCACATCTATCTTGTTCGATTGTCGTTGCAGTGTATTGCGTTTCCCGTCTTTGATTAGTCCTAGTTAAGTCTGATTAAAGTATATCACTAGGATATCTAAGGTATAGGGTATATACAATTTATTTGTCTTTCTCTTTTCGTTAATTAGGGTTAGTCTTTTGTCTTCAAGTTATTCGACACTTTGTTGGTATTGTCTGTCGTGTCTGATGCTCTCTTCACACTTCTTTTGTGTGTGTGTGTGTGTGTGTTTGCATGCTTGTGAGCACCGTATGAAAGTGTGATCGCTTCTTGATGTATTTGTCTGTGTTATCATATTTGGGTGTGACTTACTGTTTGACGTTACGATTGATGTTAAAATGTTTGTATTTCGGTTGCCAGCGCTGTTTTGGCATGTTACCAGAATGTTTGAAAGGAATCAGGCTGGTATCATGCGATGTTGGTTATCGATTGTTTGGGTTTACATGTCAGTCAGTCAGTCTGTCTGTCTGTATATGGTCTTGTAGTTCTGTACCTGAAGTTTGGCTGCTACAGATGGGTTTCAATCATCACATCATCGGGCCATACCTTCCTTGACTATTTCAGTCTTAGGAGGTTGGTCAGTTCTTTATCAAATTTACTAGTGGTGGATTCACCCACTGGATAATTAGTAGGTTGTGTGCGCATAGGTGAAAACAAATTCATGAAAGCTGCAGTTCTGGTAAAATGTCAGTAGTTGTAACGACCCTCTAAAGAGCTTATGACACCTATAAATACTAACCTATCTGTCAAGTTTTGGTAAATAGTTACTTACTTAGTTTAAAATATCAGTTGTTATACATCATGAGCGCAAGCAACACATCATGGCGGAGGAATTATATTCTTTAAGGCGTAAAAACCATACAATTTAAAAGTTCGATGGATAGATTGGATCATTTAGCGATGAGTCATTTTGTGAATTTTTGACTCATTTCAGTTGACTATGACTTTCAGTCGAAAATACCATCGAAAAGAATTGTATCACTATGCTATTATCGTGCACAGTGATCATATTGTAGTCTACCTGGTAGTTAGAATTGCAATCTAGGACGGGTGTTTCGTCCTGGTGTTATCCACTAGTAATCATAATTTTAATTATGAATATTTTTTCAAGTTCAGCTTTGTGTGATGTTCACAGACTGAAACAGCGTGTTACCTACCCTGTTTCTATCATGATTCATATATTTGGTTGGTGAATTATTCGCATGGATAGACGTTTATTAATGGTTTGATATGTATGCACATATATATGTTTGGTCATCTAAGATAGCCATGGCTTGGCAGACTTGTATTATTTATTAATACTAAATGATGATTGAAGGTGAAATGAAGATCAGTAAGTAGAGCATGGGGTCGGTCACCTGAAGACTGCTCGTTCGAAGCCTTTGGTTTTAATTTCACCTTCAATCATCGCCTAGTTTAGTTCTCCGTGTTCTACTTCTTTTTCAAAGGTGTTTTGTATTACACCTAGTGATATGATGTAATATGATTCACATTTGTTGTTATCTGACCGTGATTCACGTGAAACGTCAGGATATTTTTCGATTGAAGCATGCAGCCATATCACTACTTATATTTCGATATGACCAGACTTCTGCATCCATCTTAGGAAACTCTAGGTAATATGACCTGGAATCGACCAAACTGATGCAAGTACGTCGGCTACTTATTTCTATCCTAACTCTTATTTTACATTTAGGTGTTGCTTCATCCTCTCTTCTCATCTCCTCAAGACTTTCTGTGATTTCTGTTTTCCTGTCTTTTGTCTTATAGCATTTTATCATGAAGTAGAGTGTAGTAATTTAAAGCGTTATGCAGTAAGACTGCGCTCACTGTCGATAATTACTAACTGCAGATGAACACTAGATGTTATCGTCTGTACTGAAACTCAACTGTCACATATGATCATTATAACTTTTACAGCTGAAATCAGTTTGATGTGGGACGTGATAGAATGTGTTAACCACTTCACCTATTTGCGAAGTCGCATCAACCGATATGGGTTGCTTGTTGACGAAATGTTAGGTAAGATACAAAAGGTATTTTGGGATTTTCTAACTTACATCATCCATAGAACCGGTGAGATATGCGACTATCTGTTGAATGACGGTTATACTGTGCTTCAATCCGTCCGTTCTGTTTCATTTTACTATTGTAAGACATGGCTGTTGAAAGTAAATGTGAGAAGATTACAAGTTTCCGAAGTCACTTGTCTTTGTAACGTAACTCATTAATGGTGGAATCACCGCGAGAGAAATGTGGAGGTTAAGCGTGGGTTACTATGCAAGACAGTCGGTGAGGTTTCGAACATTCACTAACTGAGGAGGCTTAGACATGTGTTTCGCATACTAAGATATACCCTATCTCTATATGCAATATGAATCTAAGTTGGATTGGGTTAGAAGATGGCTTAGGATGACTAGATTAATACGTGGCACCAATTCATGAAATTCCTGACTGTTGATTTGAATCGTGTTCCAGAGGTGTACACTATCTATCTCGGGTCCTTTAGACAACAGTATTCAGTGGTTATGGACTGACTTTTGATGAGATAGTTGAAAATCAGTTACAGTGGCGTTGATGTATACACTTTTCGAAGTCTTTTAAACCATGTCCACTTTGATATCAGTCTTTTTCTGTCCTATTGTTGGAATACTGCAGTAAGGTGTAGCTGCTTGAACCGATACACTCGTATGTGTGTGTTGTGCGTGTCAGGTCCTCGGTTGGTTTTGTCTACCTGTTGTGGTAGATGGAAATCTACTTTCGAAATTATTATAGGAATCACTGATTAAAATTTCGTTGATAAATATTTCAAATTTTTGAGTATATATGTTCATAACAAAGGAAATTACTTCTATTCTTGGTACTCAGTATTATCTTACTTTGGCTTCCTTTCCTTTGTTCTGTGTCTGTAAACCGATCCTATTTAGTATCGTTAATCGTTGTTCCCCTGGTGCATATCTTCCTACTTTGTATTAATTATTCCCTTCATTAGTTGATGCGTGCCTGATGAAGCATTATTCAATGTTTCAACTCCTCTTGTTCTTCCCTGTTTCCTTGTGTTTACCTTATCTAAGGTATATTTATGTGTTCTAAGTTAATACTTTTTTCCTTTTTATCCTGTGAATACTTTCTCTCTGTCTATCTTTAGGGCTTGCTTTCAACAAACTGACCAGGTTGGTGCAAGCCTTGTTATGCAATCACAAAATTGGTAAGAAGAGTGGTATACTTAATTTTCCTTACCATCTTCTAATGGCTATTGTATAGTAAAAGTGAACTGTTATGGAATAATGCCTACAACGGGAATATATCATGGAAGAATATTTATGTGGATATATCTAAATCATCGTTGATTTTTTCTTCAAAAGATTATAAGGTGTGCAGTTTACTGTTTTTTAGGACTAACAGTTTTGAGTTGATTGATGTTACTTCCTGAATTTGCTTGTTACGTTTTCGCCCTGAGAAGTCTATTCTGTCTTAAATGATTTGGTTGTATTGTGTTCCCTGAGCTGGGTTGTTTAGTGTTGCAGCTTTCATCGTCTTGCTAGACAACATCAACAGCAAGATGAAGTGGGCTGTTATTATCTCACCGTTAATGAATCAATATCTTGCCCTGACGAAGTGCTTTGTGATTGGTTGTTTCCTTCGATTGTTCTGTCATTGACTGAATAGATTTTCTTGCTGACTGGTTCTCTTTCTGACCTCTGACCTTTCTGTCGTTCATCATTTTTCTCATTGGTTTATAGATTGGGTCTAAGTCTTTACATCTGTTGATTGCTGACTGGCCTGAATGCCAAGCTTCTAGGAATTCGCTGATATTCTTCGTGTTTCCTCTGTTCAAAATTTCTACATTGTTAAAATTAAATTTATGTCCATAGTTGTTATCCACATGCATTGAAATGAGTGATGAAATGTCGTGACGTTTAATAGCTAGTTAGCGTTCACGACATTTCATCGCTCATCGCAATGCACTTTCATAACAACTATGGACATAAATTCAATTTTGACAATGTAGAAATCTTGGACAAAGGAAACACAAAGAATATCAGAGAATTTCTAGTTAGTAATCAATAGATATTTGGAAATAGACCCAATCTATCAACCAATGAGGAAAATGTTAAACGACGGAAAGGTCATAGATTAAGAAGAGGAACAACCGACAGGAAAATGTATGTAGTCAAATGATACAACAATCGGTGGGAATAACCAATCAGAGACCACTTCGTCAGGGCAAGCTACTGAACCACTTACGGAGAGATATTGACAACTCACTTTATACGGAAGTTAGGGCTGCTGTTGATGTCGTATAGGAAGACGATGAAAGCTGCATGATTAAACTACCCAGCTCAGAGAACACAACCAAGACCAGTCACCTGAACTACAAATATTCCCCGCCATCTGAAATGTACTACGACTGCTATGCTATGATTATCATGTTTGCCTTTCAACGAGTTGAGTTGTATAATTCCAGCTTTCATGTTTAGCTGTGCTGCAAACCATGGATAGAGATCATTATTTGTGTGTGATGTGAATTGTGCTTGATTGTGGTATTTCCTATTTTCTTGGTTCATTGAAGCAAGTGTATTCTTTGTTTCTTCACTCATCTGATTATCGGGTATATCTTCTTCCCCCTCTTTTATCGCCACCGGCCCCTCCTTTACAACTCTACGTGCTATTAGCTTCTTCCATCCGAATCAACACTTCCTGAAGTGAAAATATCTCTTTGTATAATCTTTAGCTTTCTGAGTATATACATTTTATATTTTACAACTTCTTCTAGATCGTGTATTCAACAAAGTGTGAATGGAAAGGAATCTATAATGTGGTAAGAATACTCTCCTTGGTGTCAAACATCAACTCATTAGTATCATTAGAAGAGAAGTTCATTCATTTTTAGACTATTAGAGTTGTTTTTTTTTGTTGACAGCATCATAACTAAACTAACAATCATCATTTTTATTCCTTTTATCAGTAGTATGTTTCATTTTTCTTTGAGTTTTCATTTGTTTACTATGCTATTGAAAATGATGAGTTGGTGTTTTTTTTATGGGGTAACTATCTTGTTAGAGGCTTTTAGTATCTATCATGAATAACTTTATCATAAGCTAAATGCCAATTAGCTACGGCTGCCATTTTATTTTAATTGCTTACATATATTGTTTTAGTCCTTGCAAGTTAACCCACTGTATCAAGAGAGGTATATTGTTAGGTGTTTTAACTGACACAATGTATTTGCGACTATTGATGAAATCAAGTCGAAATAGAATCAGAAACCTTGTGCACATTCTTATAGTACACCTACTATATCAGGGATGATGTTATTTTCTACCTGGCTGCCTAAACCTCCGTAGGTAGAGTTGTCTTCGAACCCATGACCCATTAGTTGAAAATCAATTTCCTAAACAACCAACTTGTTATTTTATGCATTGTTCTTTATCAATTATATATTCAACAGTCAAGATCAACTGTACCCTACCGGAAATTGACTTAATTTGAAAAAAGCCTGCCTTGATACATGATACCATAAATGAAACCTTGATAGTCTGAATGTAAGATTTCGTAGGAGTGTTTTTTGTATATGCACAGTCCTGAAGAGGCACGGACTATGACGAAGCAATTGTTAAAACTCTGATTAATATTCATGTTGGTAATTATCGTTACACATACTACTTTTGACTACTGGTAGTTGGTCGAGTATTTCTACGTAAAATTCTGTTTGTAGATGAATTACTCACTCCTGTCAAAATGTAAGTGATCAAAACGAGAACATCATAGCATCAAGTAGCTCTAAGATATCAAGTTACTATCATTGTGTCTTACATTTGTAAGTGTGAACATTGTTTCCTTTGTTTCTCACTATATATAAATATATTTCCTGTAGCCCTTACATTTTCAATGACTGATGAGTCCCCCGTCTGTATAAATGACCACATGTACCATTTAAATTGGTACATACAATGGGATATGATTTCAACTTTCCCTTTTTCCAAGGTCTTCGATAGGTTTATAGGCTTCGAATTATCAATTAACTGACCCTAATATGTTTCATTGATCGTGGTGTTAAGCCTGTGTGTCTAACTATCAAGCTATTTGCATCACCAGTATATGATAGCTTGATGAATACATCTCTCGTCGGGATAGAGTGTTATTATTATCATTATTATTTGTCTAATTTTATGCAACAGCTGTATGTTTTTTTCTGTACTGGCTAATTAGTTTTCCAGCCTATGTACAAATTCAGTTTACATTACACTTGGGTTTTTTTTTGCGGTTTTGCGTTCCCCTGTATATCAGCTAAGCAAAGATCCATTTGTTTCCTTTCCTACTTATTTCATAACTAACCTATATACAGTCATACTATTTCTTTAAAAAGTGAGTGAATGTCTTTTGTTTTTTCCGAAATAATAGTAAAATATGCACATATTATGCGATTATAGTTACTATGTTATTTCTGTAGATGGTTCTTCGGTGAAGTTTAACCAAATTATTTAGCGATCAGTATGTATTCATTACGAGTTTTTGTTTGCTGTGCAACTTTGTGATTCTTTTCATAGTATCTAAAATATGCGATGGTTTTTGGAATGGGTTAAGAATTCGCTTTGAAAATCATTCATCATTCATACTTAAACTTTGATGAATTTTCCAGAAAAATGGGTTGAATAGAGCTATTTTTTGCATTCATTAATTACTGGAAAGTAACTCATTTCATTTTGTGTAATCAGTCAATCATTTCTGCAGCATGGCCACTAAGCTAAGTGGCTCAACTTTACAAGGCACTTGAATAGATGTTAGTTGATTGAAAATGATTTGTAGGTAACTCTGTTTAACCCAGGTTTTGTGCTTGTTAACACTTAGCAAGGCATATCTGAAACTTTGAACGAAACTGATTTCTCGCTTCAGGTTCGAACCCGTGTCAGCCTATCTTGCAGTCAGCAATTCTGTTTTCTCCTTATTTAGCTTTATTAATTCAATATGAATTTTATCGTTCGTAGCATAAATCAGTTACTAAAGCTGTCCATTTCTAACATAATGAGCTTTGCTTGCACACTTGATTGTGTCAGATGACTACAGTGTATGTGTGGAGAAATACATTTAAACCGTATATACCATCCATGAATCTCTTAAATATTAAATGTATACGTTTTTTGTTTCCCCAGTAGTCATGTAAATCACCTGATTTTTGTAACAAAGTGTTTTCTAACTGTGGCATTCATCTGTTGATTGTGTATTCTGTTAGTCAATGAGACGTTGGTTTGTAAGTAACAATTAGTGTACTTCCATGAAGTTTCTTAATAGGCATACAAAGGATGCCCATGTTTATGTATTGCTATGCAAGCCTTCTAGCCCTTTACTTCTTTTCGAACTATAATTCAGTATATTGTGACAATTCTGTTGAAAACATTATATCACTAATTTTCAACTATCTGACTGTCTATTTACTTGGTTGTGGCTAGTAGAAGAATTCAGGATGCGTGTTTCGTCCTATCAAGGATGCGTCAGCTGGATGTACCTGCACCTCAGTGCGGAGTGATGTTCTTCCCACCGTGACTCAAACCTCCGATCTAATGTTTTGCGTTCAAAGCGATTGGTGAAAGGTTCGAGTCACAGTGGGAACAACACTCAGTGGGGGTGCAGGTACATCCAGCTGACGAATGCCAGCTAAGACGAAACGCGCATCCTGGATTCTTCTACTAGCCACAACCAAGAAAATTACTATAATAAATATTCAAGAAATATCGAGACATCTGCATAGGAGCCCATATGCCAACAATTCGATGCAGTATAACAGCAGAGAATTACAAGTATATCAAGAAATATCTACTTGTCTATTTGAAACAGTTCGAAAATTTAAGCACTTGGGATTGACAAAACCGGTAAGCAAGATTTCAATTTCAAGGATGGAATATGATTTCTACTCTTTGTAGCCCTAATTTGGAAAGATGGACTGTATTACCACCAGCTTGAAGTATAAATAATCGTCTTCTGTATCTGTTCACTCTATCGCATCAATTCATCTTCCAATGTATATATGAGTGAATGTAGAGGAAGTTAATCACACTCTAGTTTGTACAATCTACCTAACACACAGTACTTCAGTTGTACCAAGAACAGTAATCACCATTTGCAGGTTTTTGTGTCTGATGCAAGATAACCAAGGAAGTAAATTTTGAAGCCACTTTTCGCATTGAAAACTTATTGGAATTTAGAATTCTAATGCTTGCAATATTGTTCGAGTTCTCCCGTTGCTTTTATGTTGTCCACAGTAAATTTGTGTATATCATGAGAGACTGAGAACTGCTCAGTTCACCATCATAAAAGCAATAGACATAGTTCGGTTGATGCAAAGAAAAGCTATTATGAATTGCTAACTACTCTATATTTCCTACATATTTTTCTAGATATCACTATCAGCTAACTAGCTGCTCTAAGGCGAAAGTATATATGCATAAAAAGCTGAATGAATCTAGGTTTTCCCTGCTGATAAATTATAATATTTCATGTTTCCAATATATCCTGAAGATGTTCCTCACCAAAGGATGTCGTATGTAAGGAGATTACTAGGAAACATTCATTCAAAATGTAAGCAGCAAAGTAGCCGATATCTCCAGTGTATAACAGATTTTTCATACGGCAAATCAATGTTGTAAGGTAGTATTCATCATGAACTGACATCAGTTGGGGAATCATTGAACATCTGGGAGCATTGGACAGCTGTTTCGTCCGTCTACGGGACTAATCAGTAGCACACACTCACATCCCTCCTCATAGAGGTAGAACTCAGGACTTTCAGGTTTCACGGCGAACGCGTTAACCACTCAACCACTGGGTCGGAGTTCAATGGTTTAAAGTTTCCAACTGCGCCTATCACTCAAGGTCTCTAGTTGGCATACGCTTCCTTTCTGACTGGTTGACCCTACAGGTCATGGCTTCTCAGTAGAACTTCATGATATCGATCTTGAAGCATGTTACTAATGAGCACTACACAGTAATGTGTCTTTGAAATGAATGCGGATTTTAATTTAGAGGTAATATTCATCATCAATGTCGTGCTTCGAGAACCTCATACTTCAAGGTGTTTAAGCGCTTTTTCACAATTACCTACTTATCATATTCTGATCCACGAACACGCATATTTTCCTTGAGAGGAAAATGACTCATCATTCCAACTGTATATTAGACTGCGTGGAACTATAGCTCATTGGTTTAGCAAGAAGGGTTTCAATCAGTCGGTTACAAGTTAGAAACCTGCTTCACCTATTGAGATGAAATAAATTCAAGTATTTAAGAATAATATTCCCAAATTGTTGTTTATTTCTTTCTTATGATAAGTTCTAGTAGTTATCATAAAAGCAAAATCAATGAATATGAAGATTGTGGATTTTCTTTTCAATAAAAACTTTTGTGAACAATGTAATTTGGCTGGAAATTTCTTTTCATTTTTTTTTAGAAAAAGCTTGTCTACTTTACTAAATAGTACATTCTTTCACGTAATTGTTAATTTTTGCAGTGAAAATGAAAAATTATGGACATCTGAAAAGTTACAAAGTCGAATTTTTCGTCACAATGATATATCGTCTACAATATGGAAAACAGTTACACTATCATTGATCAGTTCAAATGATCAAATTTCACGTGATTATAAGGTTATTAATTGTGTTACTTCTTTTTTGTTACAAAAATCTCTGAATTGAATTAATCTAATGTTCATTAGTGACTTGCTTTGTGATATGATTCTTGAAGTTCTTATGAGAAGTTGTAACCAGTGGGGCCAGGTAAGTTGAACATGAGGCAATTACTCAACAATGGAATTGAGTGGAGATTGCGCTATATCCTGAACTGACAGAAGTATGAAGGTGTGGATCATTGAATTCTCACTTAGGAACTCATTGGTAACATGCTGGCGGCGGAAACTGAAAGTCCTGGGTTCGATCCCTGGTGGGATGGAGTCGTGGGAGAGCTCTACTGAGGAGTCCCATACTAGGACGAAACAGCTGCTGTCTAATGCTCCTAGGTTTCCATTGTTCCTCCAACTGATTTTAGTCCATAATGAATACCAAACTGAAATCAATAACATTTGTTTCACATGCATTTTGATGGTATATGATTTCAGTAAACGTGGGTGCGAATTTTATGTAGGTCAGGATGTATATGTACGTTTGTGTGTAAGTTGGAATTTGTAACTCTTTCTTCCATATAACTCATGCATACACAACTATTGCTCATCAATCTAGATACAATGCGTGGTCAGGGGGTTCGACTTTCACTCAGCGCCTTCTGCACTACTTTTAGGTAGACAGTCAGACGGGTAAACTTAACGTAGAACCTCCAAAAAACATACACAAGTGTATCGGTCCGAGCTGTCACAATTCACAGTAGTATGCAAACAACAAGTGGATAGAAAAAGACTGATATCAAAGTGGAAAAAGGTATATAGTAGTAGAGGGAATTTAAAATTAAATGTTTGTCAAACCGGAGCGACTTTAAAGATCACCCTAGGAACGATCGAAATAATCAATCAGGTTTCAGTATTCCGGCTAAAAGGGTAGTTTTTTGATAAAACTCAAAAGCCTTATTGGTTACCTCAGCTGTTGCTAGGGTGACCTTTAAAGTCGCTCGCAAAACGGAGTGACTTTTTTGGTCGCCAATTACAGTGGTTTATTCTAGTGGCAACGAACATCGTAGACGAAATATCGAAAACTGATTGGTTGGACCAGCAGTTGATAGGGTGGCCTTTAAAGTCACCCGTCAAAATGTTTAAGCTTTAGAAGACATTAAAGAATGAAAACATCTGCACCACTGTAACCGATTCCCAGCCTTTTCAGTAAGAGTCTTCAACCTCGGATTTCTATCGTCTTGCGGACCCTCATGAACCTGCTCACAGTGATACAGTAGAACAGAGCGAACTCCAGCAACAGTACGCTAGATCATTAATAGACAATCAGGTATCGTAGCGGTGCCACAGTTGATGTAAGTTGGCGGAAGCCAATCGAGCCTTTTGTATCGGCGCAGAGATTCTGTCAGTCACTGATCGATCACTTCCTGGATTAGGGAGTGGTCAACCCACTCATACGCCTCACTCTATACTGTTAGACCAGGGCACAGCTGAAGACCAGTCCTGCAGAATTAGTGTAGATTTGGATGGTGAGAAAAGCATTTCGAACATTCCTAAATTGCCACTCAAGGTGTCTAAAAGACTCTGCATCTTAACTTAATAGGAATTTATCGTCCGTGTACTCTAGATCTACCAAGGATTCTCCTGTTCTAAGATCAATCCTTGTGAAGTACTACCTAAAGGGTTGACATTTTTCAGGCACTATTACTTTCTGTTGTCTTGGATACTATTGAATTATTTAATTCTCGCTAATCAAAAAAATAATATTTTTCAAGCAAGTGATAAAAACTTCCATTGTGACTGACATATAAATGTTGATTTAAACTGTTTAAAAAGTAGCACATATATTCGACAAACATACAATTTAAACATTTCAGCTATTTATAACTGTTCAGTAATCAATCTTTTTTGTTTATCAAAAGTATTAGGCGCCATGTTCATTGATGTTGACAATTGTTGTTGTACTTTTTTTTCATTAATATACATTTATGAGCTTTTTATTTCACGCATACGTACACACCACTGTTTAGAAGTAGATAAAAAGGGTAGTAGCTCGTGTGAAATCATCATAGAGGTGTATGTGTCATTCATTCAAACATGTTCTCGTTTCTGTTGATAAATGGGGTTCTATGGAAATTTTGTAAGCATTGCTCTAGCAGACTTTATACCTTATATTGGTGGTCATACCTCTGAATTACTATAGAGGTTTAAATTACAATTGATACTCAGTGATAACTTAAGGTGAAATGAAAATTCGATCCACAACAGGATTCGAACCAGCGATCACCAGATTTCTGGTCCACTGCTCTACCAACTAACCTACGAGATCCTATTGCTAATCGGATTTTTGTTACACCTTCAGTCATCATCGAGTGTCATTAAAAATCTACCAAACCATGGCTATTCCAGATAGTCAAACTGATAAATTACAATTGATAAGTATTTAGAAAAGAAATCATAATGCACCTTAATAGGTTAAAAACGCAACTCTGTGTTACCGTACAAAATGGCACTTCAGAAGGGTGATGAGTAGTTTTCCATGAGGCTGGAATGAGAATGGCATTTAAACCGGAAAACTGACTTAGAAACAAGCTCTGTAGGTTGAAAGATCCTATTTATGCAATTACGCAACATAATTTAGTTTACCAAATTCCCTTCACGAATGATAGTGAGGTCAAAGTAAGTCGACAAGAGTCCATTAGAATAAAAAATACAAAAGCCTAACTAAATCAAGATTAGTAGATTCTAATATAATAAGCAATGTGGTGAAAAGTTCGGCTATAGCTATACATCTAGTTGCACACAATCACGCAATAGGGTGGGATCGAGGGATAATATTAAGAACTAACTTAGTGGGGTGATAGGAGAGATTGATAACCGAATCTACATTTATCTAATCGACAACGAATACACACAGTAACGTGAATGATTGCGCACCTGTCCCAGGTATATGGGAAATTTTACTACCCTTGTCATTACAAAGAAGGAGAGAAAATTAGTAATATATAAACTCTATTTCGAAGTTGTGGAGTTACCTGATATGAATATAGACAATGAATTTTATCCGAAACGTTATCCAGTAAATAATACTGTTCCTTCAGTACGTGATATATCTAATAAACGGTCTAAAATAAAATTAAAATCTACCACAGTGCCCAAGTTTTACTCTTTTATTAACTCGGTACTGTAAATTTTCACTAGCTGGATTTTAACCTACATTCATTTCATTACATCCTTTGTGGTCTGTGACCCATCAGTCTAGGCGCTTAGCTTACAACCAGTAAGTCACAAATTCCAACCTCATCCCACCTACCCAACAAAGTTTGGGCAATCAGGTAGTATCATCATCCCTCATACAAAAGGGAAAACTCATTGTCTGCTCCACGAAAGTGCATTCGCTTGTTGAGTACATCTCTCTGTCTCTGATATACTATCTCGACTACATATTAATGATGTCTTTTCAACTATAGAGAATTGTTTCTTTTACTTCATATTATAATTCTGGATATATTGACAGGTAGGTGGGGGGCTGTGGTTCATTTGGACAAGACCTCAACTTTCAAGCATTCGGCTCCTTAGTGGTATGATTTATCTTAATACAATAGGTTGCGTTCATAGTGTAGTTCACAAATCCTAATGTGAGTGCTACGTTTGTGCTTACTCTACCCTGTTAATATTCACTTAGAGACAAAAGGATTATAATATTTAATGCCAAAAATGTATATATGGTGGGGAATATTTGTAGCTCAGGTGGATGGTCTTGGTTGCATTGTATTCTGTGATCTGGGTTGTTTAATCGTGTGGCTTTCATTGTCTTTCTAGATGAAATCATTGGCTGCACTAACTTCAATATGAAGAGGGTTGTTATTATGTCTCAGTGAGTGATTCAGTAGGTTACCCTGACCAACTGTTTTGTGACTGGTTGTTTCCTTCGATTGTTGTGTCATTGACTGTATATATTTCCAGTTGACTGTTCCTCTCTCTGACCTCTGACCTTTCTGTCGTCTATTGGTTGATAGACCGAGTCCATGTCTATAAAAATCTATTGATTGGTGATTGACCTGAATACCACGCTTGTAGGAATTTTCTGATATTTTTTGTGTTTCCTCTGTCTAAAATCTCTATATTGTGAAAATTAAATTCATGTCTTCTTGCAGGACGATGAATGCTCTACGATTAAACAGTCTGGCTCACAGAACACAGTACAACCAAAAATGTATGGTTTGTTGGACTGTTTCTTAAACCTACGCCTACACACTGTTCCTCATTCACTTCTCTTTTTCTTCCAATAATTTTCCTTTTTGTCTTTATTATATATTAAAGTGTTCAGTATTTGCTGTTATCAAACAGCTGTAGGAGTTAGTTAGATAGTTAGTTATATTTACGTTCACAGGATAGGTTCACTTTCAGGTCACGACGAAATGTACAAACTGCCGTTGTACGTGATAGTTGACAGGCGTAGTCTTGAAAGCCCTGGGTTATTCGCCTATTCGACTGTTTTTTATGGAGATAATCATTACCTTCCATTGCAGTACCTGAATGAAGACTGCATGTGTGTGTGTACTGCTTATTGCTTTTGGGCTTCCTTATTGTTCCTCATCTTAGTGCTTTCGAGTGCCTTACACTGCACTATAACACCTTAGTAATATGTCAAATTCTGGAACTATGGCTATCAGCATCTGTCAGTGGACTAAATAATGCGTAGTCTACAACCAGAGTCGGAGTACAAGAGCTTTCAGTTTCGTCTGAGTTAAACTATAAAGTGTATATGTGTGTGAATTCTGCCCTTGCTTATATAAGTTGTCGATAGTTTTACGATAGAATTATATTGCCTAATTTATTTGGAATGGTTTCTTCGACTATCTATCATGAATGGAATACACTCAGCAACCTTGCGTGCATTCGTGCTATATGCAATGAACTGCACACCTACTAAGTGAGGGTAGAGCAGGGTTTCGAACCCATGTCCCATTGGTTGAAAGTCATCTCCCTAAACTATCAATGAGCTACGAATCTGCTTTCATGATAAACTATGTGAAATCTGAGTTAATGCAGTCTGGTAACAATAATTGAACTTGTTAAGCCCGTTAAAAGTAATTACATTGTGATCGTTTCATATAGTTTTTGGTATTCTGAGGATGTTATTGTCGTATGTGTTCTATTGAATGTTTGGATGTTTATGTGATTGTATTGTCTTCAGTCTACCTTCCACTCAAATTCACCTCTTACTAGTTGACCTATTTTCTTTCTTATTCATTGTTTACAACATGAATAATATATTTTAATAAATTACTCTTTAAGTGCTTGTATGAAGCATATCACATCAGAGCGTCGACAAACTGCGGTAACATGTCAAAATACTGAGCTATGGTCTTCAGGATCTACAAATGGAATGATTAATCAGTGGTCTACAGTTAGAATTGATGTACAGGATACTTCATCTCCCAATGATTCAAGTTACAAGGTGTGTAAAAATTGTTTTCTCAACTATTTTTTTACTTTTTATCTTCTATGTTACCAGCAGCAATCTGTGTCATGAATACGAAACAGTTATGTAATACTTCTAGGTCTTTAATGATCCTCTAACTGATGTCATTCCATGATGACTACTACTTTGAAATAAGTTATATTACCAATGTCTTATGTATTTGCATAACTAGCCTTACAGGAAACTCAGAAAACAGAATAAATAACCGACCCATAATGTTGATGATTTCGGTGATAAGTAGTCTTAGCCAATGTTTATATTTTTAATTGACTGAAATGACTATATCTTCAGTTATTATGTGCTTAACATTTCTTATTCGATGAACGTTCTAGTCAGTGGTGTTATCGCTCATTGGTGGTTAAGGCAGATAATATTCAACTAAATGGATTAAGCTTCGCTCCACCTACTGAGGTTTCAGGAGTCAGTTAGTAAGTGTCCCTAGCCCTTATAGAATAGGTGCGTGGCGCCTTGCCTACTGCGAGATTGTGTGGACAAGGCTATTGAATACATTTTGATTCCACATTCTAGTTGCTATTTAGCATTTAAGGAAAATATTCCCTTCCTTTGTGGAGTAAACTCGTGGTCATGATTTGGTTGTGTTGTCAGTGAATGTTTTGTTGAGTAGTTATGTGATGGTATGTTTTGCGATCATTCTTTAACTCTTTCCACTTTGCTTTCTCTTTACCCTATTATTGTTTAGTTTTAATTTTTTAAAAGTTGGAATTCATTATGGACTGACATCAGTTGGAGGAACATTGGAAACCTGAGAGCACTGAACAACTGGGTGTTTCGTCCCAGTATGTGACTCCTCAGCAGTGCGCACAGAGACGACCCTATCAGAAATCGAACCCAGGACCTTCTAATTCCGAGGCAAGGACGTTACCATTGGTCCATATTTCCAACTTCTGTCAGTTCACAATATCTTTGAGTATTTACACTCACAGCCACCAGGTTTGCCCCACCAGTTACGACTTCTTATTGGAACTTCGGAAACCCCCTGTCGAAGCTAGTCACCAAGGAGCACTAGATTAATTCCGACCCAGTGACTTAATGCTGAGGAATCCCATGCTCCCAGGTTTCCACTGTTACTCCAACTGATGTCAATCCATGATGAATTCCAACCTAAAATCAGCTAAAAACCTCCAGATGGTTTAGTTTTAATGTCTATATACTATTTGTTCAAATAGTTGAGTTTCATTATCTATTGTGTCCTTTCAACTCTTAAAGTTCTTGCATTAAACAAAGTTCGTATGGACATGGTGAATCTGCTGTATTGTGTAAAAATAATGATCTATGGTCTTCAAGTGATGATAACATCAAAGGTGCATCACTATTAAATGTTTGGTCAACGGTGAGAATTGATCTACACCGACAACTTGATTCTTCTCTCTCATCGGATTCAAGTTACAAGGTGTGTGTGTGTGTTTGTTTGTTTATCTGTCTGTATGCTTATGTTTATGGTCTATGTTGTACACTGTCAAAGTAAAAATTGAATGGAGAATTCAATACACATAAGCCTAATAATTATTATGTAGGTTTATTTGTTCGAATTAATGAAGAGGAACCATTTGGCGTATTTCAGGATGGTATTCATCATGAACTGACATCAGTCGGAGAATCATTGAAAACCTGAGAGTATTGATCAGTTGTTTCGTCATAGTATATGACTCCTTGATAAGAGTACGCACCCACGACTTCGTCAGGGATCAAACTCAATAACTTTCAGGTCTCGAAGCTGGGGGGTGGGTGCGTACTGTTGAGGAGTTGCAGTTGTACCTCTATTTTTCTACTGGTTCTAGAACGTACTTTGACTAGTAACGTAATGCCAAATTTAAACTTCAAGTAGTTACATTTTTCTTGGTTATTTTTACTTCCTTTGTTTATATTTAGTAACTGGCCTTCATATGTATTACCTATGCCTTCATCCATTGAACTGTTACCAATCGTTTATGACGTTATATGATAAACACTTGATGCCTAATGTTAACTCATTGTATTGTTGGTTTGAAGAAGTGGTATGACTCGCTGGGTTAAGAATTTAACTTTCAATCTAATGTGTCACGGACTCGAACTTTGGCTTGAGTACTTCACTCGTATCATAAGACCTCATACAGTAAGTATGGGGCTACATTATTGCAATTACACGGTTAATCACCACCAGTTGTGACCGATAAGAAGGCCACAAAGCATTTAAATGCTATTTGTCATAACTTTGTTTCCTTAACAATGTAAGCAGATCATTAGGAAACTTTTGGAGGTCACTAGTTTATGATTCAAGAGTGTTCTAAGGCAGGATGAAGTATTAGTCATGTCCCTTTTGGGGTTTGTATATTTCTTTAGATATTATATGTTAATAGTGTCAAAGGCATTTACGAAATAATTAATTTTGTCACTCTCTTGTGTCTCGATTAATGGAAATCGTAACCAAATGATTAATAGAGTACTTTATTCATCGTCATCACCAACATAGGATTAAGCATTACTGTGTAACACTCAGAATTGCCACAGCTCATATCAGTACATCAAGTAAAAAGGCAGTGAAGTGTAAGTTGAAGAAAAGAAAACTCAGTCAAAAGAAATATAAAGTACGAAAAGAGAGAAAAAAAGGATGAGAAAGCGGTGAGATTCGGGATAGCGTTAAGATGTGGATAATGTGTGTATACATCTGCGCCACTGACTTCGATTTTGAGCCGTATCACCTAGAATCAGTCTCCAATCACTGGTTTCTCTTGTCCCGCGGACCCTAACCGGATAGTCTACATAGCCCCACATACCTCAAACCAACAGTCAAACACTTCATACATTGGTGCCATGTTTTAGTCTGACCACCTCGGGCTCTTTTCCAGCCTGGACCTACTTCGACCAACATTGTGCGATGAGGCAGACGGCGACTAGGCATACGTAACACATGTCTCAACCATCTCGGTCGATGAAGATTCACAACTATGTCAACTAACTTACCTCTTCTCCCTACAACTCTATGACTGACTTCTGCGTTACTCACGTGGTGACACCACGGAATAGGGCGTATACTACGAAGGTGACGATGGTCAAACATCTGAAGCCTTCTCATGTCTTCCAATTTCAATGACCTTGTTTCACAGCCATACAGTAGGACAGACCGGACTGCTGTACAGTACACGTTATCCATGGTTTGCTGCGAATTAGCTAACTGTTATGCCAACTAATTGGAACATTGACTGATACGAGCTCAAATCCCAAGGGGGGAGGTGACATCAGTTCTCTCGAAATTGAAGATGCGCCTTGTTGATGAGTGACGAAAAGCACGAAACTTGGGTCTATGGCTTCTTGCCGATTGATTACCTTCATCCAACTAACATCCATCAAAGTCCATTGCGATTGTGAACCTTCCACCTTCGTGCCTACATTGCAAATGGATGGATAGAATTTGACTAAGATCCAGAACTCACCACTACTCTAATTCGTGAATCTACTGCCTATGTGCTTATGTGTATAATGTGCTTGCTTGTGTATGTGTGTGTGTGTGTTCGAAGTTTTAATGTCTTCACGCTTTTCTTCTTGTGAAAACGTTTTTCTTCTTCATTATTAAAATAGTATGCATGATATGTATCACTTGGACACTTGATTACATACAAATCGATTTCTGCTTACTTTACAAGATCATGTATCAAGCAGAGTTCTCAAGAATTTGGTGAATCATCAGTTATATGCAAAAATATTGATCTCTGGTCATCAAAATACTCATCATCAGATTCCTTATCAAATGGGATATGGTCTATTGCAAGAATTGACTTACCTAGTTCTGCAGTACTATCTGATATAAGTTATAAGGTGTGTATTTTAGTGTGATTTATATTGTAAGATTTTAAATATTTAAAGATCTTTATAACATTAATAAACGGCAACAATCTGACTGAAGAATATTCTTTTCAATAGATATTTTCATCAAGTTCTACAAATATGAAATTGATTTGTAACAATATCAACACAAGCCAGGTTAGAGGAGATTATAACATAGGTAGGAGTGGCCTTTAGTATGCTGAAGGTCAAGGGGAGGTCAACATTTAACAAATTTCTAATTAACTCCCGACCTGACCAATTAGTGGAGAAGACAGGATGGACGTGTAATAACGAGTATTGAGGTCGAAAGAGTGAAGGCAAGAATAAAGGAAAATATATTTAATATATAGATAGTTCTTATTAGTGACATGTTTACGGATGGATATCACGAAGTTATAATGAGAAACCGTGACCTGTAGGGCCAACTAGTTGGAAGGGAATCAGATGCCAGCTAGAGACTTTCGGTGATAGTGGCGCTATATCATGAATTGAAAGGAGTTTGAAACTGTGAACCATTGAACTCCGACCTAATGGTTAAATGGTTAACGCATCTGCCTGAGTTCTATCCCTATGGGTAGGGATTCGGGTGTGTACTGCTGAGGAAGTTCCGTAGTGGAACAAAGCAGCTGTCCAATGCTCCCAGATTTTCAATGGTTCCCCAACTGATGTCAGTCAGTGATGAATGCTACCTCTAATATATAAATAGTTCGCTTTTAAAAATAATACTGTTGGTTGGCTGATCCACCATCTGTCTGTCGAACTGTCAAAGTGATAACATAAAATACATTTCGATTGGGCCCCTCTCCAGACTAGTCTTTTCTCTTTATTCCCATATCAAGAATAACGTTTTAACATGATTTTTCTGAATGAACGGTTCATGTTTGATCAGTCGTAGCCTCAGCTATATTGGTCAGAGCAACTAGTAAATACAGGGAATCACATAGATGCTGATCAATCTTTCAATGTCATACCTCATGTAGCTCTCTAACGCTTTGTCAACATAGCTGAGGCTTTCGTAAGAAGACTGATCAAACATCACCTTTGTATTCTTGAAGAAAATATGCATGGGTTTCGCCTCCTTTGACCCTCAGTATACTAAATATTCACATTATTACTACTCTGATTATCTTAATCGGTCCACATATTAACCATCTGTTATGATGACATATCCACTCCATTTCTGCCCTTAGGTATACTCATGTCATTCTCTGTACTAATCACTAATTCATTCGCTCACTCGATACAGTGTGCAACCTGGAACTTTATTATTGATTTATTTGATCACCAATCTGTTAAAAAGGTTTACACTCAACTTATTGCCACAAGTGATATACATATATAAATTACACTACCATCTACAAACTTGAAGAATCAAATTTGTATAATTATTTAGTAATATACTTGTAATTCTCTGTTGTTATATTGGATCAAATTGTTCGACTTCTAAACTGGGTTCTTCTACTAGCCATAACTAAGTAGACAGAAGTGGAACATTTCGATCAAGTATAACAAAAGAGAATTGAAAGTACATCAACAATTAGTAATAACTGATACCCATTGTCTACGAGGTGACTATGGTGCCTCAATGATTTAGCGGAAAACGTTTTGGCGTTTGAAGCAATGGTTACGAGGTTCGAGTCCTAGCGGGAACAACATCACTCCGCACTGTAGTACAGGTACATCTAACTGATGAATCCGAAATAAGAAGAAACATGCGTCCTGGATTCCTCTGCTAGCCACAATCAAGTAAATTGCCATAAACAGATCTTAATTACAATTCTATACCCATTCGTAAATAGATTCGCTGTAAAATTCTGGCTATTAATTGATGTTACAATTGTAGAATCTGATGAGAAGTTATTGTAAAGGATATTCTTCGTTCATAATTGACTTTTAGCATTCTAGTATTGATAAATTTCAAAAGAAAAAGTCGGTTTCTTCACAGAGTCCTTAAGTCTCAGGTTATATTGAACAGTATTCACCGGTAAATCGGCTTGTATTCACTCTGTATTTTATAACTGTAGAACCTGATGAGAACTTATCGAAGAGAATAATCTTCCATATTAGATTTGTTTATTCGATTTATAACATACAGAGTGGTCTAGTATTATTTACTTGATGACGTTTCGAACATAAATTATCACTGCTCATATACATATCAATGTAATCATATTGCTTTCGAAATTTGATTTCAACAGTTCTCGCAACCCATCTCATATGGTTTGTTTTTATTGGTAGTAAAATTTTCCATATCTCTGGTATAAGTGTTGCTGTGTTGAAATCGGAACATATCGACAATTTCCTCACACATATAATCTCGGTAATAGAATAGAGGTAGTTCAATTCATTGACGAGGTAGAAAATGAAGAAGGAAAGTTGCCTGTGTTGGATTGCAGGATAAAAACGAAGGACAGACGGTGGTTTGGATACTACCGTTTACAAAAAGCCAACACATTTTAACAAGTATCTAGACTTAAAGTTATCCCATTTAATATCAGTGAAGGCAGGTTTAGTCAACTATTTAAATGATAGAGCTAAAAATACCGCCAATCATTGTAAGGACTGGAACAAGGAATTGAATCACGCAAAAGAAGCGCTAATAGTTGATAATTATCCTCTACAATTTGTTCAGAAATTCGTACGAACACAAGAAACGAAAAGATAACAGTAACACGAGTACGAATGATAACGACAACACAAATAGAAAGTAATTCACAGCCTCCATTGTGCTGCCCTATAAGGAAGGAACATCAGAAACTTTACATAGGATCCTCAACAAGGCTGGTATTGGGATGGCCTTTAAACCTACAAACTCACTCAAAGATAAGCTTTGTCGGTTTAAGAATCCGATAGAACCAATTAAGTAAAATAATCTAATCTATCAAGTTCCATGTAATGACTATGAGTGAGGTCAATTATGTAGGTCAAATTAGCCGGTCGGGGTCAGAATAGCTGAACATAAGAATTTAGCTAAATATAGAATGACAGACCCGAATAAGATCTATAATCTAGAAAAACACTCGGCTGTTGCATTGCATGCATTAAAACGCAACCGTAAAATATGTTGGGATAAACCCACTGTACTTCAGTCCAACATAATTAGATGGAGAGATTGATTGCTGAATCTTTGTTCATCTAATCAACATCCAACGCATGTAATAGAAGTGACGCAATACCTCCATACCAGAAATATGGAGAATTTTACTACCGATAAAAACAATGAATATCAGGTGACAGAACTATTACAATTGGATATCTAAAGGTGTGTGATTACATTGATATGGTTATGAGCAGTAATGATTTATACTCGAAACGTCATCCAGTGAATAATCTTGTATCACTGTATGTTATAAATAAAATAAACAAATCTAATATAGAGGGATCGAACCCGCGACCTTCAGGTTCCGCGGCCAGCGTGGTACCATTGAGCCACTGGGTCAGAATCCAATGCTCCATATTTCCAACTTCTGTTAGCTCACGATATAGCGCGAACCGCCACCCAATGTTATCGTTGAGTATCTGTCGTGTATCGTGAGCTAACAGAAGTTGGAAATATGGAGCATCGGATTCTGACCCAGTGGCTCAATGGTAACGCGCTGGCCGCGGAACCTGAAGGTCACGGGTTCGATCCCTGCTGGTGGGGTCGTGGGTGCGCACTGCTGAGGAGTCCCATACTAGGACGAAACAGCTGTCCAGTGCTCCCAGGTTTCCTTTGTTCCTCCAACTGATGTCAGTCTTCGATGAATAACAACTTGAAATATTTCCAAATCTCCACAACCCCCTCAAAAACTTAAATCTAATATAGAATTTAAATCCTACTACAGGTGTCTAGATTGTTGCTTTTTATGAATTTGTATTGTATGTTGTATGCATATGAGTCTACCGTTGATAAATGGTGACGATGTTAGCGCATTGAAATTCATTGGGTATTCGCTTCTCAAAATTAGGATATGAAAAGGTTGTTTTCACATCTATAGTTTTAAACTTACTATGAAATAAAATCAACCTTGGTTTTCTTACTCATGGTTTCTGTTTTCTAAGATGATATCGCTGGATAGTAAACTGAATCTTTAATAATATATATATATATATATATATATATATATATATATATATATATATATATATATATATATATATATATATATATATTGCCAAATACCTTATTTCATGTTTCTTTTGTATATTTAAAGCTAACCGTTGTATTATTGAAGTGACCCAGTCTTCATATGATTTCTTTTCACTGGAGAGTAAACATTTTATCAGTAGTAGAAATAAAAGTTTAGAGATTGGACTGGTCATGATTGATTGTTTAGTTTAATCACACTATTATCATGTTTAGGCATAAATTTATTTTCTTTATGGGTTCAAATGTACTCTTAGCTAAAATTTCTGATATCAGAGCATTACACGGCATGCTATTCATCATTTAATGCAACTTCAAAGAAGTGAGAAATCAAATACACGCTAACTACATGATATAAAGTTGTACTGGGTGTGATCAATGGGGTCAGTTTAAAGTAAAACTATATCCTAACAGTTTAGGTTCTTGAACTCAACCTTGTAATATTTTATACCTTAGATCTGTTCAATAATCAGCATTATTTACCTTTATTTGTTTGTCCTGTCTCTTTTCATACGGTTTTGTATACTTCGATTTTATTCTTTTTCTACAATTGCATGTAACACTAGTTCGAGTCCCATTCCTACCTGCCAAAGTTTGGCTCCCTCTAGGTAATTTCACTAGTCTTCATAAATAATAGGTGTGACTCATTACCTACTGCATGAATGTACGTGGAGCTGTAGTTTAGATAGTTAACTTTCAACCCTTTGATCATGGGTTGGAACCATGCTCCACCTATTGAGTGAGGTTTGGCCAGCCAGGTAGTACCGTTAACCTTACAATGCACCATAGGGGTGGGGTTCATTGCCTGCTGAGCGAATGTGCACAAGTTGACCGATTCGATTCAGATCCCGATTCTCGCTGTGGTCATCGCTTCCTATGTATATGCTGTTATATGAAGTATGATATTTTGAACTAATCCCACTCCTCTCACTGCTCTACGACTTATTCTACCTACTTCCATTTGTTCAGTTATGTATAGAAACGCAGCTTAATGCTGTTAGTTGTTTCTTCCATTTATCTTATTCTATGCATTAATGTTATCGGATTTATTGTAATTTGCACTTTGTTGAGCTACTCTAGCATGCTCTAATGTCGATAAAGTCGACTTCAGTTCGTTTTTTTTTGTAGTCTCCGAATGTCCCGCATCAGTAGTCCAGATATTTTAACCTCATTATTCAACTTGATATGTGTAGGGGTTACAGGTTCTTGTTTACTGATTTCACACACAAATGACGTGACATGATTGTTTACGATTATTCCAATTCATAGTTACTTTATTCTAAAGGGATATTTTGCCTCATACCTGTTGTTACCAGCACCATTTAAAGCACTAGTTAGTTATATTGGTGGCTCACAGTAGGATCCGGGATGCGCGTTTCGTCCTACCTGGGTCTCGTCAACTGGACAGACACCTACCTTCCAGGGAGTCGTTGTCCCCACCGAGAATGGAACCCAGTACCCATTGTTTCAAACACTAAAGCGTCATCCACTGGCGTAAAAGAGCCACTTCTTGTGTAACACGTCTCAGTTGTTGTTTATGGAGATCTGTAACACAGGTTGAGCAATTCTACCCAATCTAGCAAAGGGAAATTACAAATATCAATAAGGCAAAAATATTAAATTATCATAAAGGTATGAAGAGGCAGAAGAACTTTCACTCTTACAGTTAATGCTTTAGGGTACTCTTTATATATAAACCAAAAAAAGAATTATTGATTTTCATTGGGGTTAAACAATGGATTACATAATTGTGATTCTATAGCTGTGGCTGATTGGTTTAGGTAGTTGGCTTTCAACCAGTTGGTTTCAAACTCAAGCCTCGTTCCGCCTATAGAGGTTTAGGCCACCAGGTAGAGTAGTATCATTTGCTGTCATTGACTTCTGCACAGATATCGTGCAAGGTTGCTGAGAGCATTTCAAGTTTAGAAGTTTTTTTTTAGTATCATTTGGGTTAGGCTATTTTAATCATTTTCGAAGCCAATTTTGAATATGTTTTGTGGAGTGTATATTTTCAGCGTAAATTTAGATGCGTAAATACGGTGGGATGTGACTTCACCTCTGCACCTGTTCCAAAGGCTTCAATGGGTATATGCGCTTCGAATTTTCAGTTATGCGAACCTTAATTGTGTAATATGTTGTATGTAGCGTGAACTGCTTATGTGACTATCTAGCCATTCACATCATTAGAATGTGACAGAGTAGACAGTATTCCTTACTGTGCTACTATACATTGATGACGCAAATAGCTTGATAGCCAAAAAAAGATTTAACACTGCTACGGATAAAACGTATTATGTGGCTTAGGTTCGGATAATGGAAAATTCGAAGCTGATAGGCCCATCGAAGACCTTGAAACAGGTGAAACATGAATTCACATCCTATTGAATTTTATTATTATTATAGGGCTTCAGCAGCACGTTTCCATTTCACTCTGTTCTCTCTTGTCTTTTGAACCTGGCTTCATGACTGTCCAGAAGCTTTCATTTCGTCTTCACACGATCTCCTCCGTGTCCGTTACCCTTGGAGGACCGACTCGTCGTTTCCCATGTGGGTCCCACTGCACGGCCTGACCCGTGATGTCCCCTCTTCTCGCTCGTCACAAGTTGTTGTATGATCCAATCAAGTCTAGTCGACCACAATCAGAAAGACCATGGGTGATAGTAAGCGGTAACTTTGTCTTACTCTTGTCTTCACTTCGAAAGCGTCACTAAGCTTTTCATTTCCAATTATTTGGCATGTGGCGTCTTCATATAGTAGTAAAATAAGCTTGATAAAGGTTTGTGGCATTGAAATCGTAGTGTCGGAGCAGCTGCCAAACTACTTCTCGGTCGACGCTATTGAAGGTCTTTTCAAAATCGATGAAGTTGAGGTAAAGGGTTAACTGCTCTGTTCTATGATGATGCGTAGTGTAGCATTGCAATTTGATGCGCACATGATTTGTTCTTCGTGAGGCCAACCAGCCTGTCCCAGCGGTATTTTGAATCCAGAGCATTGTTTAGTCTCTGCAGGATGATGCAGATTAATATTTTGCTTGGGGTGGTCAGGAACTGGAGCATGATTCCTCGCCGGTTCTTGCAGAGACTTAGGTCACCCTTCTTTGGGAGTTTGACAAGGTAGCTCTTCTTCCAATCGTCAGGTACCTTCCCTTCCTTCCACACCTTCTGCAATAATGGTATGAGCATGTCCACTGTTGTCTCTGCGTCTGTTTCTATGTTTACTTTCGCTTTCATCGAGAGAAGACACATCGGCCGACTGGCTTCCTGAAGCGAAGGCTTTCACCAAATGGCGTCATTTCGTCTCTCCGATTCCAATGAAGAATAAGTTTTATTCTATTTTTTCTATTTTCTTTGTGCATTGACGTTTCTTTAGCGGTTATATTGGTTTTCTGGGGTAAGGTTGGTAGCCCTATACCTAACCTTCCCTGTTTATCCGGGCTTAGGACCTGCTAGTAACTAGTTAACTTGGCGAGGTTATTTCATTGAACTTACGACTTTAAATGTGGGTTTAACCAAACATAGGACTTGTTGATCCCTGGAAATATAAACTCCACGTAGCATACTTCCAAGTAGTTTCAAAAAGAAGTAGAGTCATCTGACCCGATTGATGCTGGAAACAAACGTCCAAACTCTCCAACAGCTAAGTATGTTGTATGTATTATGCATAGGTATTCTAAGTATACACGTCTTCCGTCGAGTTTTTCATAACCCAGAAAGTCGAACTAGCTTGAAGAATTGCCTAAGAATTTCGTATGCTTCATAAAAGGAAATGAAATCAATGTGACGAAGAGCACAAGATGCAGATTGAATGTTAACCCTACGTACATCATACTTTAGTGCCTGTTATGATGACTTCCGTTAATTTGGGCAAAATAATTCTACATTTCATGTCTGAATGTAATGTATGCATGTTACCTAAAATAACATCATACTTATTTCATCATATTTCTACTTTTCACCTTAAATCTTTCTTTATCTCTCCCACCTTCAATGTTTCTAATGGCTTATAATCCATCTAATGTTACTATTGGTTTTTTTCATATTGATTGTATTTTACATGATTTATAGAGCATGTGATCGTGTTACTTATCGTGGCGATCCAGCTGTAGTTTGGTAGGTGTCTTACATTTGTATTTATTATTTTTATTGTCTCTTATTGATTTACTGTTTCGAGGTCTGATGTTTTTAGCATGACGTTTATCGTTTCATGCCACCATTGTGACTAGCTATGATTCAATCTCGATAGTGTAGTACCTACTGAATTATTTGCTTGTTTAAAACTCATAACATAGTAGCTTAGGTTATACTCTTACTAATTATGTACGCTTAATATGGATACTGACTTCGTTATATCACGAATTGACAGGTGTTGGGAAATGTCAGGCACTGGCTATGTAGTAAAAGTGGTTACCTCTCTCCTTGGTTCGACCTCACATGACATCATGAATGTGAAATTTTGAGGAGTCCGGAAATAGGATAAAAACAATCGTCTAGTGCTTACTGAATTTCAATGATTCTTTGACTATGGTTGGTCCGTAAAATGAGATCTTTTTAAAATCAGTCTATTCCGTACAAACCTGCAAATTTCTAGTTTCATTTGGGTGAATTTGCTACATGTACTCTTTATCCCATAAAAACATTTACGTTTGTTCTTCCGTATTGGGATATTGCTGAGATTTGTGGATACTGAAGGAATGAAACATAGTACTCAACAACTTGCTTGGCTACCACAATAAAAAAGACAGTACTGGACTAAAAATTTTTTATCTCACTCGGAAAAGTATGAAATTAGAAGTACAATTCTTAGGTTTATATGCTATGGGAACGCTGTTGAAGCGAACAAGAATAAATTAGCCTATTAAAGGTGATAGAATAACAAATAGGAAAGTGGTGTCCTTGAGAGCAGTGTAAACAAGCGATATACACGAGCTGCTAGAAATGTCGCTTAAGGTATCCATTTTGGAGATCTTACTTTCCTAATAGATATTGATCGCCTCTGACTGTTATTCTAGTAGAAACCGCCCAATATTAACAATTATGGTCAAAAATGGATTCACTGGAGTATTACCTTCTTTTGTATATCTGGAATATTATGAGAAGTAGTTTATCGCTTAAATCAGTGGAATTTGACCAACAGTTTGGCTAATCTGCTTTCAAATTGTTGCGCAATTTCACAGTGCTAAATAAAAAGTTAAATATGCATCTCTATGTGATGTCATCAGGCATTGTCATTTTTAAGTGTTTGGAACCGTAGGTGTTGATTTATTTGTTTATACAGAAGAATACACCCATTTGACCATTGGAAAAGTTTAAAGGTAGTTGCAGTGAAGGGAAAATTTTCTTTGATTTACTAAGCTGTGTACATTCGTGAATGTATGTTATAGGGGACAGAACGTTCCAGAATTATTTCCGGTTAGGGAAGTTAATGAATACATATTTGAGTTTAGAGTGGGAAAATGGATTGTGAAGTTAAATGTAATTATGCAATACATTAGAAAAATAAGCAGGGGATTATGGAAATACATGTATAGTTACCTAAATCAAGATAAATCTATGACATGTAAGGCTTTATGATGACCGTGGCAAAGATAAAGGTTGAACCCGTAAAGCTGGTTTGAACTTCTGGATGACTAGTGCTTCAGCTATAGACAAATGCTTTGATCGTCTTACCCCCCCCCCCCCCCCTTCTATCGGTTTGATCGAACTCTGTAGAGAATTTTGAATCAGCTTTCAAAAGAGCTAAGTGGCCTGAGTTCACGAGGTGTTCTCTTGTTAGAGTGAAGATACATTTCCGTTCTCCTTTTCCCAGCCAGGTTGGCTGGATCTAGTATGCTTTTAAAAAATTATTATTAGAATGGTTATTTGAGAATTCGCACAAGTCTATTGCAATTGCTTACTGAACAGTTTTGGTTGTATTGTGTTTTCTGTGCTGAGTTGCTTAGTCGTGGGGCTTTCATCGTCCTGCTAGATGACATCAACAGCAGCACTAATTTCTGTATGAAGTGAGCTGTCAGTATCTCTCGATCAATGATTCAGTAGCTTGCCCTAACGAACTGGTTTGCGATTGGTTGTTTCCTCTGATTATTATGTCATTGACTGCATAGATTTCTCTGTTGGCGCTTCTTCTCCTTGACCTCTGACCTTTCTGGAAAATGATAAACGATAGAAAGGTCAGAGGTCAGAGAGAGGAACAGCCAACTGGAAATATATGCAGTCAACGACACAACAATCGAAGGAAACAACCAGTCACAAAACAGTTGGTCAGAGTAACCTACTGAATCACTCACTGAGACATAATAACAACCCTCTTCATATTGAAGTTAGTGCAGCCAATGATTTCATCTAGAAAGACAATGAAAGCCACACGATTAAACAACCCAGATCACAGAATACAATGCAACCAAGACCATCCACCTGAGCTACAAATATTCCCCACCATATATACATTTTTGGCATTAAATATTATAATCCTTTTGTCTCTAAGTGAATATTAACAGGGTAGAGTAAGCACAAACGTAGCACTCACATTAGGATTTGTGAACTACACTATGAACGCAACCTATTGTATTAAGATAAATCATACCACTAAGGAGCCGAATGCTTGAAAGTTGAGGTCTTGTCCAAATGAACCACAGCCCCCCACCTACCTGTCAATATATCCAGAATTATAATATGAAGTAAAAGAAACAATTCTCTATAGTTGAAAAGACATCATTAATATGTAGTCGAGATAGTATATCAGAGACAGAGAGATGTACTCAACAAGCGAATGCACTTTCGTGGAGCAGACAATGAGCTTTCCCTTTTGTATGAGGGATGATGATACTACCTGACTGCCCAAACTTTGTTGGGTAGGTGGGACGAGGTTGGAATTTGTGAAATTTACTGGTTGTAAGCTAAGCGCCTAGACTGATGGGTCACAGACCACAAAGGATGTAATGAAATGAATGTAGGTTAAAATCCAGCTAGTGAAAATTTACAGTACCGAGTTAATAAAAGAGTAAAACTTGGGTACTGTGGTATATCTTAATCTCACCATTATTGAACAGTTGTTTTCTGCGGCTTATATTAAACTTTTCCCTATTATCTTGATCGATTGAATCAGTATGCTCTTCAAAATGCTTATGTATGTTGGCTAATAATGGTACATGTTAGGTAACCCTATGAATAATTAGCTTATTTTAGAATTTTTAATGCTATGAGGTAGGTAGTGGTGAAATTTTCCCTTAGAAATGCAAGTAATTGGATATAGAGGTGAAATCCACTCAGGAGTCTTGTGCATATTTGTGAAATAGGCAGTTAGCTATGCGTATTGTGTGTGAGAGCTAATGATATAATCTGACTACCTTTTGGTTTTGTCGCTCATTGATTTAAGGAGATGACTTTCAACCTATGGATCTTGGGTCCGAATACGGCTCCATCTACCTAGGTTTGAGCAGCCATGTAACAGTTTGATTAGCTGTTATATGGTGGACATGTAGCTCATTGTTTACTGCATGAATTCGCACAAGATCGCTGAATGAATGGTATCCATAGGGGGAGCTGGCTTCAAACTCTAGTGTCTAGACCAATGAACCACACAGATCCACAACTGAATACATATTTATTTATCGTCTGTTTTCTTCAGTGTAACTTTTCTTATCGCTTACTTCTTCAATATGTTTGGTAATTATAAACTACATAATTATTACTTGCATCTATGTTATTATCCGAATTTTCCAGTGCAAATAAGCCTATTTGGTCATCTGTAGAATCTGAAAATCTCTTGGAATTCGATAATTCTATTATTTGGAAGCATGCTGTTATCCCTATTGGTCAGTCAGTAGCAACCAATGCGTCTGAATCAACAAGCTCTGATTATAAGGTCAGCAGGTTAAGTCATAATGATTTACTCTAGGCTAGTTAGTGTATGTTTACGAGTTTTATCTTAAAAAACACATGAATAGCGGTAGCTGCTGTATTGGTATCAAACTTCAATATGCATTCATGCCAATTAAAATGATTGTTGAAGCTATTCGAGTGAACAACGAACATTCTTTACGTTTAATTCTTCTTCGTCTTTAAGTCCTATAGTTATACATACATATTGAAGAGTTATGTGTCAACAATATTGACATTTCGCTTATCAGCTTGTTAATAATATTTATTATACAGTTGAGGAAGTTAATTCAGAAAAGTCTTGTGTTAATATTGATGACATAATGAATTATTACTGGAATTCAGTTCGAAATAACTGATTAGCTAAGCGATTATATGCCTTGTTTAATGAAACAATAAGGTACATTTAGAGGTTTGTGGGGATTTATTGATTTTAGGTTGGAATTCATCATAGACTGAATCATAAACGAATCTAGGACTTTCAGGTTCCCTGGTCAGCATGTTACCATCGAGCCACTGCATCGGAATCCAGTGGCCCATATTTCCTTGGATGGAAGTCACGCTATATCGTGAACTGATAGAAGTAAGAAATATAGATCATTGAATTCCGACCTGGTGGCTCAATGATAATCTGCTGGCTACGGAACCCGAAGGTCGCGGGTTTGATCCCTGGCTCTGTGGGGTCATGGGTGTGCACTGCTGAGGAGTTCCATACTAGGAAGCTACAGCTGTCCAGTGTTCCCAGACTTCCAATGTTCCTCTAACTAATGTCAGTCCATGATGAATTCCAACTCGCTCTTCTTTTTGTTTGATCCTGACTGATACTGCTCCCGCAGTCTGAAGGATGCAAAGCATGGTGTCATTTAGCTAATTCATGGGGTCCCAGTGATGATCTTTATCAAACCTACACCTACCGATGCCAAGGGGTTTCATGAGCAGGAGAAATAAAAGTTATTGGGCTGTAGCTGACAGAAAGCACATGATCTGTCGAACTGATAAACTCAATAGGAAGTGAGCAACCTAGGCAATTCTTCTTTTACTCTCAGTGACATAATTGAATGTGTGGAAAACATAATTTGTAATTTACTACCATTTAAAGTTCTCTGGGTTGATCTGCGTGGTTTGTGAATTAATATCCTGCTGACCGCGTTACTTCTACGTTGTACCCGAATGCATAGTGAGTGATTTTTTACTAGTCGTTGGAATATCCTTTTTTGCCATTTTGTGATTGTGTTTGTTAATGAATTTATCAGAATAGCCATTTTCAGTTAGTATGTTGCTTAGAGTTGTCAGTTCCTCCTAAAGTGTATCCCCTGAACATGTAGCTTTTTTAAATCAAATTTCGTCTGTACTGAAGGGGGGGGGGGGCGAAGCTGAGAGAATGTGTGTATTTTAGGTTATACACGCTATCTTATTCCTTCTTGTAATCATATCATACTCTGGTATGCCTACACTTTTTAGTGTTGAACCACTCCATCTAGATTTTTATGGGAAAAGTTTACTTTTTTCGTCTTTATCTGTGAAACTAGATGCTTGATGTTATTATGCATGGTATATTGTTGTTGTATGCGGACTTTCTCTCTTTCTTTCTCCTCTTCACGTTCTCTCCCCTCTCTAGTTTCTTCTTAGGTTTACATTATAAAATTGTCTTTCTCTTTCCGGGAATTATATTTCTCTGTTAAATTTAGAGCATGTATGAACCAAAAGCATCAAGAAACTGGTTATGAAGGCGTTTTCTGGTAGGTACATAAAAATAGTCTCTTACGATTGTTTAGTGTAAATCAACCAATATGGAATTCTACAATGAATATGTATTCAGTCAACCATAAACAACACAGTGGATGGTCTAAAGTGATGATATCATTAATCTCTGATGATGTACACTTCGATAATGATTACAAGGTGACTTTTATGTATCTTCGGTCTTAATGATTTACTATTATCTTTGTGTGTATGTTCGAAGTTTTAATTCATGTTTATCTTAAAAATAGGCCATCTGTGGAAGTTAGATTCAGTTGAAAGAGAGTTCAATGTGATCAGACTAAGATGTGGCACCAGTTCGCAAAGTCCCTGATTGTGTAGGGAAATGTAGACTGTCTGTCTGGGGTGTCTGAGACAACAGGAATCAGTGGTTGAGGTGACTCTAGATGAAATTGCTGAAAATCGGTCACAATAGCGTAGGTATATATTCACTCGTTGATGTCTTGTAGAATTTTAAGGTTTTGACTAATGTTAACTGTTAAATTCCTTCGCCTCCCATACACCTTTGTCTACTTGTGTTTGTCTATGAAGTGTGGCAACTTCAAGGGATTCATATGTATAAGAGGTTTAACGTTGTCTATATGTCTGTTTGTTTCATCATGCAATCTGGAAAAAAACAGTTGGCTGATTATGTTTTTACATGGCTTGCATTTGTAGATATTGCTGGACATGGATTGGTTTTCCGTTTTTATTTCGACATTCACAGTCGTCAATTTTACCTAAAGATGTGTGTTTGGTGGGACGGGTTACTCAGATTTCAAGAGCAAAGTAATTGTAAGATGTTTTGTAGTTTAAGCTGTGGATCATAATTGTTCGGTATGCTATGAGGTTTGTCCCATGGTGTTTCATCCTCAGGCTAGGAGACTTCATCAGCATTTGTTGACTGGTTATATGAATATGTTGTTTATTAGCACGTAAATGCTCTGTGCATAATCGTGGTTGTTTGTTTGGCCATTATTTTCTGTATGTATCTATCTACCTATCTGTCCATCCAATTCCTTTCTTTTTCTGTTTGCCACTCTTCTTCTGGCTTATCACCTCTTCTGTCAAGTCAGTAACCATTATCATAATTATTAAAATGAATTTTTTCAACTATTATTTTCATAATGACTACTGTCATTGTTATTTTGCTATCACAGTTCTTGTGAAGAATTTCGTCGTGAACAAACTGGAGCATTGGGAATATTTTGGTAATACTTAATGTATAGATTCCTTTTGAACAATCAATTTAATCCTTAAAAATTTCTAGTTCGAATGAACAACTTTGGCGGTCAACACTTTATCCCAAGCTTTATCCTTCCAATTGGGTAACTGTTAAGATTGATCTCTTACCAAATATATCTGAACCGTCATTACACTCAGATTACAAGGTGCTTATTTTTGTGATATACGATGAAGTGTTTTTCCTCCAGTGTTTTTACGTATTTCATTCCTGAGTTACTCCTGTTGCCAGTTTGCTATGACTGTCTGTTGTGACTGTTTGACTCACGATATCCAGCCCACTCAGTCCCAACTGTGACCTTGAACGTGGTTGGTTTCCTATATACTTGCCCACTTTTGTGTATTCAACCAACCCACACGATGAATCACGCAATTCAGCCCACCCAAATTGACAAAAAAAGATCACGAAGTTTGGCGCTTACTATCCGCGCATATTTTAGATCATCTGATTCATCTAAGGATATACAGGCTGATTACTTGACTACTACGCACCATAATGCAACTAGTTTCAAGGATGCAAAATGAGTTAATGTACGGTGATGAATTTCTTTCAGTATGCCACTATTTCTAGGACCATAAGTCATACTTAAATTGCTGAGGTGTCAGTCGAAATCACTTGTAAATAATGAGGTCATGAATAAAACGACTCTTAAAATAAATAAAATAATAAGACATTGATGTGAGATTCACATTTTCCACCTTTCGACCGGTATAATAGTACATATGCTAACTTGAATCACTCACTGTTAGTGCAGTCATCGGCTTAAATACTACCAAGAGTTTTGTGGTATTACTGCACTATTAGACAGAGACGTGAACACTCATCCATTGTGTATCTCAAAGCTTACTTCACAAATCTACGTGTGTTTATCGAGTTGTGAATATGCTTCATTTTAAGTGGATCATTGTAGATAAGAAAATATGATTCTATCTAGATACTTCGTTGTTACCTGGGACAGTAAACAGTCTTGTAGATCATGAAAATATATTCTCCTACTGATCATTGATGTTTCTAATTTTGTGCTGCCATATTGGGTCGAATTGCTCAACCTCCGTTGACAGATGGTTTCCTATGCAGGCGTCGAGCTACTGCATGAATACTCGTTTGATAGATAGATGTGGAATCCAGGATGCGCGTTTCGTTAGACTCATCAGCTGGATGTACCTGCACTCCAGTAAGGGATGTTGTTCCTACTAAGACTCGGACACAGTATTCATCGGTTCACACACCAAGACGTTATCCATTAAGCCCCTGGGGCACAAGGGCCACCTCTTATGTAACAGGTGTCTGTTGTTGTTAATTCACACTTGTGATTTCCTGTTGGCATACTAGGTCGAATTGATCGACTTCCTCCTAGACTACTACAGTATGTTCTCTGAGTTTTCGTCACCGTAATTTAAAGATTTCTTTCCGGCTGACGAGTCCCAAGTAGGACGAAATACACATCCTTGATTCTACTGCTAGCCGCTACCCATCATAACCATACGTAATTAAAACACAGGCGATATCGAGGCATCTACACAGCAGCCTATATGCCAACAGAGACTGATCAATTCGGTCAAATCAACGACGGTGTAATACAATCAATAACACCAAGAATACTGGTTGTTAGGTTTGTTTCAGTGGAACGCGAAAACATGAATTCTATATGAAAAAAGTTGGACTGCCTATGGGAAGACGATGAGTCTTTCCTTGGTATTTTTTTCGGTAACACGATGGTTCAAGATATTCGAACATAGATGACACTATTGATTATTACTCAGCTGCAGTCGGTACTTGGGATTTCTCCTCTTCTATGCTTAAGCTTTGTGTTTTATATCTTATCAGTAAGTGAATAATGCTTGATCATTGACACAGTGTTTCTTTTTCCGCGCCAGATATGTGCTTTGTTTCTTAAATGTAGCAAAACCTCATTCATCTTTTTGGTTGTTGGTATAGTTTCATATCAATAATATTGTTTGGATTGCATTACAAGACCTTCTGAGTGCTTCGGGATGTTATGCCTTGACTGACCATTTCATCCACCTAGAAATTCCGGTCAACTCTAGAAGTTCGATTGGCTTTTGAATGAGCGAGATATTCGACTTCCTTCTAAGAGTTAAATTTGCTGCTTATCAGTTTTTCTTACCTTCTTATATGCATGTAAAACACTGGGTTTGAAGACATGATAAGACTGCAAGTGTCCAACCATTGTTGTTTCAGAAGCATTGGGGGTGCATGTGATATGTACTGAGTATTTGATTCGACCGAATTCATTGGTCATTATTGGTATATGTGGTAGTTTAATTCGGTCCAATCAACGACAGAGGTTCACAAGCTATGGAATCAGAACTGTACTGTATACGTCGCATAGGGTATAGTTGTTGTGGTTCAGTGACCTAATAGATAACAGTCAGGCGTTTGGAGTAATGGGTCCTTGTTTCGACTCTGGGTGGGAACAATGTCACTCACTTGAAAACAGGTACATCCGATTGATTAGTCTAGTCTTAAGCAGCACGAGACGAGCATACATTATTCCACTACTGGCCACTATTCACCTAAAAAATTTATAGTTGAAAGAAATAAATTCATTGTTGTGTTGTTAGCCTTCATCTACTTGTAGTATATGTATCTCATTCAATGAGGACATCATTATATTTGAACAAATTTTTTTGTTAGGAAAAACGTTTGCAAAATTAAGTGTTTCTTTATGTCTTACCTCCAAATAACTTACTATGGGTGATTATTTTGCTGACATCAATTGTGAAGGTCAACATTTGTGTCTCTATTATGGTACGCTTTAGTTTGTTTGTGTGTTATAACCTTTGTGCATTTCAGCCAATAATAAACGTCCTAAGTTAGTTATCGGTTTTTTAAAAAGCCTACAAACAATTTCATTGGTTGAGTTGACTGACCTAAGGACATGATTAAGACTTCTCGGCCAATTAGGTTTATGTCTCACTACGTTCTTTTAAAAGTTTAGGTTTTGAGGGAAGCCTGTATGAAATTACAAGAAACTAAAAGAATTACAGTCCACTTTTGCAGTGTAGAGCATTTTAGGTCAATGTCATTGAACATTGGACAGTTTTGTCATTTTGCTTGGTTTATATGCATACATATTTCTGGGTTTTTATAGGGTAGTATTTATCACCAACTGACATCAGTTGTAGAGCCATTTAAAACCTGGAAGCACTGGACAGTTGTTTCGTCCTGGTATGGCACTCCTTAAAAGTGCGCATCCACGACCGCGTTGTGAATCGAACCCAGAGCTTTCAGGTTTCTATGCTTTTAATGCTGACGAAGCAGGCCAATTGATGTAACATTATAGCCTTGTCTTTTTGTATCAGTTATTCTGTCTGGATTTGAATGTTGACCACAAGTTTTGGTGAGTAGTATGCACTTGTGGAATGTCTGCTACAGGTTGATATATTGCATCATATTCTCCGTCTTTCTTCTGTAATCCTTGTCTATAGCAACCGCTTACTCCTTCTGTTCCTTTGTCTTTGTTAATTCAAACAGATTATCACTTTCTATTCATTCTCTTTCTTTTTTTGATCATACCTTAGAGATTGTCAGCGTACTAGGGAACAGTTGACAGGTGGTGTTGGCACGTATTGGTAGGTTTTCTAACTTATTGCCTTGCAAAAATAACAACATTCAGTTCTAGTACTCCAATATGGGAGCATAATTATTCAGCATATTCAAATCTTCAGTGGGGTCGAGCTCTGGTTTCCTTGGATTTTGGGAAACAATCAAATATAGATTATAAGGTATGAAGTTTCTTTCCCAAGACTTTTCTTACTATAGGGTGATGTTTCGCTGAAAATTATTTTAGATGAAAAATGAGAAACTATGAATTAGTCAGGTTTTCCGAGTCTTATTAAACCCTTAGTGTCCTCACGACTACCCAGTATTGAGAAATTGGTTCCTATGGGAACCAAGCTGTTCAGAGATTCTTTATTCTCAGCTTTTCTTGGTTTAAGATTGTTGTCAGGGTAATAAGTAGTTTTAGCGTCTATGTTATAATATATTTTTGTTTAAACAAGATATTTTCGTATTTATCGCCGGGTTTGAGATGCGTAGAATTTCAGCAACTAAGTTAGAAATATTCGGCGGCCTGCTTGAACCTTTGGCTACCAAATGTATCCCCTTTCAATTTGTTTTAATCGTTTAAATATGTCCTTTGAACGTATCATGTACTCTAGCACATTTTTAAACTGTTTTCAACTCTCCATTTCTTGAGTAAATAACAAAGCAGAGGAAAAATGATATGTTATACGGAAATGAACTTTTCAGTGCACAAAAGTACATAATATTTCTATCCGTCATATGCTTAGCTTGAATTGTAGATTTTTGTACCGTCTGAATGAATCACCACTACCAAAATTACGTTTTCATTTCTGTTGATTGTTCATTATGAACTAGACGCTCATTAAAAACCACCTGGCTATTTCATGTTTATCATCTTGAATACTGTTATTATAAACATCATACAGATGCAATAACCGTTTCGTTTGAAAGTATTGTTCTGGGAGTGAATTTGTTGAAAAATTGCACACTAAGAATTCCATACCGTCAGAATAGAGCGATTATTATTATTATTATTACTATTATGTGTGCAGGTCAAAAGTATGAGGCAGGTGATGCTATTTCTCATATCATGGGCATTTCTTTTTTGTTCATATTATCATCTGAGCTACGTTTTTTAACCCCTCAGTTTAATCACTTAAGCCTTAATGTTTCAAGCATGTGATGGAATCCAATTCCATCGTTTGCTATCAGAAGATATGGTGGTGGAAAAGTCTTTTTACGACTGTTGACTGCTTTTTTTTGATGAAATTGTTGTGAAGATTCAGCTGGTTGATTGTGTTGTCGTTTCAGAGCATTCTATCCTTCTCGCCTATTTTCCTTCCCACCTTCTTCGGTACCGCTAACTTAGAGACGACTTTTGTGTTTATACATTCGTTTAATCATTAGTTTCACTTCTTGTTTCAGCTCATGTGAATTAGCTAAACATCATCGTACTGGTGGTCTGGCAACTGTCTGGTAGGTATACCACTTCTTAAAAATATTGTTTCCCCTGCCCCCCTGTATCTAAACTATTCTATCTGTCCTCATTCAAGCTTCTGGTGAATATCTTCTTTGTTATTATGATCTTAGTGCAAATGATCCACTGTGGTATTCCTCCTCATCACCATCATTGTCATATCGTCCAGTTGGTGTATCATCTGTAGAATGGCAACTTGTCTATATCTCCTTAGATTCGAACGATATGGAAAAGAAAGATTATAAGGTACTTTTTTGTGTATTGCGGTTGTTAATGTAATGCTTACCCTATTAATTTATCTTTCGTAGCATTCAACGTATATATACGGAAAAGGCTGTACACAGTAGTTGCTTTGTCATATCACCTTTGTAATTCTTGTGATTCTTAGAGATAACTAACACTTTCATCACAATGTGATACTACTTATTTTCTACTTAATTTTATTAGTAAGCGAGACTCTTTTATACAATCATGGTTTAGTAAATCAGTTTTCGATTTTGATGTTGGAAAAAATGAAAAGAAAACCAGTAACCTCTGAGTTTTTCATTTCAATTAACAGATTTCTTTTCTACTTTTCTATTATGTAATCAAATGACAGAAGTCAACATAACTCAAATCAGTGATTCCCATCAACATTTCATGTAGTAGTCTTCATGGTTTTCCGGTTACAACTGGAAGTCAGTTTTTCACAATCTGATGAATAATAATTTTTTAACTAATGGATATTTTTACACATCCATTTTAGTCTGTTTATCAGAAATGTCACACAGTGAAGGGATAATATCATGTACTCGATAACGTTTCGGATACAACTTATTGTCCATGTTCATATCAGGTAACTCCACAACAACTTCGAAACAGTCTTTATATACTCTCAATTTTCTCTCCTTCTCTGTGATGACAAGGGTAGTAGAATTTTCCATATATTTGGGACAGACGCAGAATTATTTCTATTGTTGCATGTATTTGGTGTTGATTCGATAAATGCAGGTTCGGTTATCAATCTCTCCATCCCTCTACCCAACTAAGTTAGTTTGTAACGCTGTCGCTCTATCCCACACTACTATGTGATGGTGTGTAATTGCCTACAGAGCTATAGCCGAACTTTTCACTAGATCTACTAATCTTTATTTCAGTAAGCTTTTGTACCATGTTATTCCAATTGATCCTGGTCAACCTACTTTGACCTCTCAATCATTCCAAGGGAATTTGGTAAACTAAATTATTTTACCCAATTCGATCAATAGGATCTTTTAACCTACGTAGCTTGTTTTTAAGCGAGTTTATTGGTTTAAATGCCACTGTAATCCCTACAAATGTTATTGAGAATTCTTCGTAATGCTTCTGAAGTACCTTCCCTGCATGCTACTTTGTGTGTTACCACAAAAGGAAGGCGCCTCACAAGCATTACGAAGAATTCTCAGTAAGAATGGCTGAGGTTAAAGTGACATTTAAACCAACAAACTGACTTAGAAACAAGCTTAGTAGTTTCAAAGATCCTATTGATGCAATTACGAAAAGTTATTTGGTTTACTAAATCCCTTGAAATGATTCCGAGATCAAATATATGTGTCAATAAGAGTAGTCGACCAGGGTCAATAAGAATAACACGGTACAAAAGCTTACTGAAATAAAGATTAGTAGATCCTAATAAGATAAGGAATCTAGTGGAAGGTTCGGCTATAGCTCTGTAGGCAATTACACACCATCACATAGTAGTGTGGGATAGAGCGACAGCGTTACAAACTAACTTAGTTGGGTAGAGGGATGGAGAGATTGATAACCGAACCTGCATTTATCGAATCAACACCAAATACATGCAACAATAGAAATAATTCTGCATCTGTCCCAAATATGTGGAAAATTCTACTACCCTTGTCATCACAGAGAAGGAGAAAAAATTAAGAATATATAAAGACTGTTTCGAAGTTGTTGTGGAGTTACCTGATATGAATATGGACAATAAGTTGTATCCGAAACGTTATCGAGTACATGATATTATCCCTTCACTATGTGATATATCTAATAAACGGACTGAAATAGAATTACAATCTACCACAATGCTTAAGTTTTACTCCTATATGTTTCCAGTTTTTCTTACTGTGCAATTAACTCTTTTTTTACAGAGTTGTCTTGACCGGAAGGATATAAATATCTAGATTCTTTTCAAACGATTATCAATAAAGGTTTTTGATGCTAAATACTAACGGATATCTGAAGGTTGTGTAGCGTGTTTGTTAAGAGATTCCTTTGTTAAGTATGGTATTTTTGTTGTAGATGGTGATTGTTGTTGCTTCTGTATACCAATGATTGACTGTCTTTCTGTTATCTCCTTCTAGTCAGCCTTTACTTCTCTCTCTCTTCACGGTACACCGCTGTTTGTAATAGTAGTAGAAATTGTATATATACAGCACTGCTGTTCACTTGTTTACCTAAAGGCGAGAGATTTCCCCGTTGCCTTAATCTATCAGACTATAAAGTAAACTGTGCTTAATGATTGAAGTGAAATAAAAATCTGGTCAGCAGTCGTGTCTCCCAGCGAAATTAGTAGAGCACTGGACCAGGAACCTGGTAGTGGGTAGTTCAAATCCTGATGTGGTCCAAATTTTCATTTCACCTTCACCTGTCATCCACTATCAACTGTGCTAGTTGTGAAAAGTATCAGAAAATACGTAACAAACTTAAGATTCAGTTTTCTATGCAGTATATATGATATCCACCAATGGGGATGTGAAGCAAATTATTCCTTTTAGTGCTGTAGTGACTTCGCACACGAATTGCCACAATTCACAGTAGTGCACAAAGAACTAGTAGATAGGAAAAGAGGAATATCAAAGTATACAGTTGCATGAGCAGGTAAACAATTTTGAAGATAACGCCTAGTGCTAACAACCCAGCTTTAGAAGATGTCAGAGAGTGTATATATCTACTCGACTGTGACTGATTTCAAGCTATGTCATCAAGAATCCTCAACCGTCTTGGGGACTTCAGCCAGGAACCTCATACAGTGGTGCCGCCTCTTGGGTCTAGTCATCCTGGATTTTCTTTCAACCTAATTTAACTTCCCATAACATGGCACGTCGGTGTAGGTGGTAGCTTAGCATGTGCAGTACATATCCAAGGCACATCAGTTGATGAAGGTTCGCAACCTCACCAATCGAATCGCCTGTCTGACCTTACCACATCAGTATTAAATGTGTAGACTGTTGATAAAGGTGAATGGTTATTGTTGTCAACCGGAGAAGAGAGTACCCTTTCGGGATGTTCTAAGGAATAGATGACATTATTGATATAAAGGAGTAGGGTTATACTTATGTTCTCCATATCGACTCCTCGGTAGTATGGGATCAACTGCCCAGGTTAATACAAGTTGAACAGCAGTGAAGTATCTTTTGCAAGTTATATCTTCTTTATAGATTACTTTTGTTACTATTTTATCCAGAGCTTGTGAACAAACCAAACATTTTGAAACTGGTACTCAGGTGACCTCATGGTAGGTAGTTTATTCACAGTATAAACGAACAGTTCAATTGTTTTGTTATTTAACTGAATTAATAGTGCAAGCATCTCTCTTTGGGAGTCAACATTTTCCTATTCAGCGTCGAAATGGATTGAAACAAGGATTGATATTACACAAAAATCTAATTCTAATGCAGATTTTAAGGTATGACTGTGTACTGGCAAGGCTAGAATGTTTTTTGAAAAATTATATCCTGTATGTGTGTATCTTGTTTTCTTGGAGAATATGTTCAGCTCATGAAGTATACCCAATACTGAATTCAAATGGTAATTTTTATCAAGTTTAACAATTTGTTTTTATCAAATTTACTCCTTGAATAAAATCAAAGTTTATACTTGGCAATGATTGAAGGCGAAGTGAATAGGTGAGTAGCAGCAGGATTCGAAGTAGCAGCCTGTGCGTAACCAGTTCGATGTTCTACCAACCTTTCATCACCGCACACCACTAATACCAGTTTTTCAAACTAAAACTATCTCAGATAGCTTCACTGATAGTCAGAATGACATTCTTCTTTTCTAATCCAGTTCAATTTAGTCTTATTGCTTGGACTAGTCCGTCGTTGACTAGACCGAATTGATCGGTCTCTATTGGGATATGAGCTCCTGTGCGGATGCCTCAATATTACCTGAGAGATAACACTAAAGCTATGCCCATCGCCAAGAAGTGGCTATCTTGGCTCAGTGATATAGTGGATAACGCTCTGGCGTTTGAAGTTTACGATCCCGATTGCGAATCCCGGTGAGAACAACATCACTCACTGGCAGGCAGGGACATCCAGCTGACGAGTCCCAAATAGGGCGAAATGCGCACCCTGGACTCCACTGGTAGCCACTATCCATAATTACTATAATCAGTTAAATTTAGACTGGAACAAAAAGACTTTGTTGAACAGGCAGTGTGAATACGATGAACTAAGATTTACTTATCGCGGATTCCGATGGCCTGTGGGCGTAGGTGTGGATGACTGAGGGGTTAAGCTGAGATCTGACCACTATGTGGGTCTCGTAACTCAATTGCTAAAACACTAGACCAGTAAATCAAAGGAAAGAGACAGGTGAACAGACAAAAACAATGTAGAACTACGCGCACAAGTGGATCGGTTCAAGTTGAGACACCTTACAATGGTATATAAAGAACAAGTGCAAAGACAAAAGTGAATGTGGGAGGCATATGAAACTAAAGGTTAGTGAAAGTACTGAAGCTTCAGAAGATGTCAAGAAGAGGGGGTACATATGCGCCATTATGACCAATTTTCGGCCATTTTACCAAGAATCACTCCAACCACTAGTCAGGTAGTCTAAGACTAGCAGACTAGAACCAACAATCAAAGATTTCGTAAACTAATACCACTTCTTGGTCTGACCACTCTAAACCTTCTTCCGCTCTAATCCAGTCGAGATAGGCGGTGATTCGGCATGCACAACTTATATCCATACCACCTCAGCTGATGAGGGTTAGTAATGGGGGTTTGAACTTTCATATTGCAAAGGTGTCAACGAACCTAAGTTTACGGTCCTAACGATTTCTATATAATGATCTATAGGCTGTTTTGGCGCCAATCCTATGACCTTTTTCGATAGTGTGTTTGTCTATATATATGATGACATCAGTCTACCCCCTATATTCATCAGACTATTTGGATTCAGTTGTTTTTCTAGCCATTTAGGGATATGCTCCACAGCCCTCAATTTCATAGTTCGATTAATCTTCTCAATGTGTGTGTTACTGCACACTCATAGAAATTGGTATACACAGCGGAATGTGACGTAATCATTTATGAAGTGATGAGGTTTATTTTGAAGCATAGGTTTCGTTTTCTCGATAATATTGATCTTGGATGTATAGTATGTCTTTTTAATAACTGAATTAAGTCTTCATCTTAAGATGATGCTATTTGATCCCCCCTTATACGGTAGTATGATGTCAACTTCCTTCTTTGAGACACAATCCCGATTAGTTTACATCTTTGGGATGTTTTTATTACTTAACCTTGTACTGTATTGAACAGGAGCTATGAAGGTCTAGGTACTGTTTGGTTCATATAGATTTTTCTGTCCACTGATATTTTCAACGACCTATTCTCCCTTCTAGTTAATAGTATACCAAGAAAAGGAACTATTTCCTACTTCACACGATTAACTGATATGGCTTTCAGGTTGGTATTTTTATCGCAGAGTGATATTAGCTGGAGGAAGATTGGAAACCTGGGAGTACTGGACAGCTGTCGCGTCCTAGTATAGGACTCCTCAGCAGTGGGCACCCATGACCCCATAGTCCCAGGGGTGCAACCCGCGGATTTTAGGTTCCATGGCTAGCACATTACCATTGATATGGCTTCGTATGATGTCTTTTCTGTCTAGAAGACTTTTCGCATCCTTATTTTTGTTACATACATTTAAGATGTCATCAACGGATTTCCTATGCCGGGCGGGGGGGGCTATGCTGATGAGATTCTCAGCCAGAAGTTCTACATACATACGTAAGCTAACAGTGGTCTTAAAGGAACTACCCCATAATAACGCCATCAATTTGTTGAAAACAGTTTTGTCTTCTGAAGTTTTTCCCTTTTGCTTGTGTGTTTATTTATTCCTATTGAATTGGTAACGGTAATAAGATATAAGTAGCTCAGACTGACTATAACACCTTATTGACTAAATTTTTATTGTGTTTATTCCCCTGCACGTTTTAATAATCCCGTTTTTGCATCCACATGATACTTTTGGGATGAAAACATACACCTAATTATTTCTATTTCCTTTCTCGTATAAGAAAGTAACATTTATTATGTATTCCAGTCAGTTGTATATTGGATATGAAATGAACTTTTCAAAAAAACTACTGATTGTTAAATTCTGCTGTTTTTGTACATATTTTACTGAGTTAACTGGTTGTTAGTAGTATAGAGTAGAGTAATTCTTTAGGCTAGCGGAAACAATAGGACCGTTTCAAACTGTATCGACTCTAAGTATCAGTCTGAGTTATACCTCACCTGCAGATATGGTAGTTCTCATTTCTTGAGTTCAGGATGGCGAGATCACAACATACTACCAGACGACGAAGTCCCTGACTGTTGGCTTGAGTCGTATGGGCAGGTGTAGACTATCTGTCTAGGGTCGGCTAGACGGTTGAGAACTGTTGGTCACAGTTGCACAAATGTATTCACCCGTTGGTGTCTTCTAAAGCTTGAGTATTCTTACTAATCTTTATCTTCAGATTGTTTCTTCTCTCACACACCTTTATCTACCTTTCTATCAGTCTTCTTATGTTCACTTTTTGTTTGTATGCTGCTGTGAAGTGTGGCTACCTGAAGTGATGCACTTGTGTGTGAGGTTCTACGTTGATTTTGTGTCTGTCTGTTGGGTTACAGAAAGCAAGTGAGGTTTTGCGCTTTAACGGTTGAAACTATTCCCAATGGTTTAAATGTATCCACGTTTATTACTCTGTTTCTGATATTTGGGTTTTTTTTCTCACACGGTTCTGTATCTTTTTCTATTTCACATGATGTTAATTGACTTTTGTTTTGCTTGGTTATGTAGCAATCCAAAGTAGTCGAACAAGATTTCTGGATCCATAATGTTTTAGAGAATTGTAACACTAGTCCGGTCAAATGAAATCGCTATATAGATGTTGGCTTTGTAACCACTGACTGCAAAGTAACCAAAACTGTTGTTGATGATGATGTTGAAGAATAAAATGGCTGAAAACGAATCTGTCGTTTAGATCTATTCCTGTATCGTATCATTTTGCACATATTCTAGTATTTTATATATTTCAACGCTCTTCCTAGTGTGCTTCTCTTTCCGGCTTCTTGCAATTAACTTGTTAAGGTTTTGTTCCTTTTGTCTATGTGCAACTGGTGTGTGTATGTGTGTGTATGTATGTAAAAGCTTGTGATCTTATCCGATTAATCATGTCAAAGTAAGTTGGGTAGGACTCAGTTTTGAACTCAAGATTTGTTATTCAAAAGTTGAATGCTTGAGCCAGTGATCCCACAACTCTTTATTTACCATCTACGAAATGACAATAACACAGTAATTGCTAAATCTGATAAAAGGAATTCAATAGCATTTATGGACAAATCGGATTATCTCAACAAAATTGATGAACATATTCAAACAATAAGCATATGAAAAGATCAAGAAACTTGTAAACACTGTCATAAACAAAATTAAGAAATTTACAACGGATCTGATACGCCGAATAAAGCCATCTTTGGCTGACTAGCAGAAATACTTCTACATATGAATTATTAAAGTACTTAACAACCGTATTATGACCCATTAAAGACCGTTCAAATTCTAGACTACTCAGTTTCTACGAGTTAAAACTAAGACTTAATAATCCTCATATAGAAGAAGATGAAAAAGCGGTTAGTTTCAACGTAACAAGTTTTTATACTAAAATACCAATCAATATAGCGCTGGAGATAGTCAGAAATCAACTAAATATTGACTCCGAACTTACTTACCACAGAACTGAGATATCGGTTGATGAGATCATATTAGGCGTACATTTGTGCCTAACCTCCACAATCTTCAACTTTCAGGGGAAAATATATCGACAAGCAGAAGGAGTAACAATACGATCTCCAATATCTCTAATCGTAGGAAATATATTTATGGATAGTTGAGAAAACATGACTTTATGAACGTTTAATCCCAACACCTAAAATATGTGAATGACACATTTACTGTGCTGAAGTCGAAACATAGACAATTTGTTCACACATATAAACTCAGCAGTAGGGCCAATCCACTCACGAGGAAGACAATGAACAAGGATTGCAGGATAAAACAACAGACAGACGATAGTTTACATACTACCATCTACAGAAAATCGACACATCCCAACTGGTATCAAGGCTTCAAGTCATCTCATCCAATGTCAGTTTGGGCGAGTTTAGTCAAATGTCTAAACAATAAAGCTTCAAAATTTACCAGTCAATGCAAGGTATTAGGCAAGGAATTGAAACACAAAAGAAACGTTACTAGTTATGAATTATCCTTTGCCGTTTATTGAGAAATTCGTACGTTCATATAAGAAATCAAATAATAAGAATAATACGAATAGGAATAATGGCGTTAACACAAGTAGAAAGGAGTTTAAAGCCTCTATTTTGTTACCATGTAAGGAAGGAGCATCAGAAACTTTACGTAAGATTCTCAATAAGGCTGGAATTGAAGATGGTATTTGAACCTACTTCTGTGTGGACTGTTTGCATGGGTTATGTAACTGATGTGTTTCCTGTATTTTCTATTGTTTGTAACTTCAACTGTCTTAGCACATTTTGTCTTATCTTTCTTCAGTTTCTTCTTTCATTCGCTAACAGATGTGTTGTCTAAACCTTTTTAAAATTTTATTTTGTTAATGCTGTTTTTCCTACACACCGATTAGATCGTGTCGACCAGTGATAGATAATGAAAGCGGTCTACCCTCTATGCTGTGGTAGGTATAACCATTTTTCTAATTCTACATCCATTATACTATTCAGCTCAAATGAACCATTATGGAAAACTGATGGATTAGTTGAAATGCATAGATTATGGCGCATTGTTCATATTCCTCTTAGTATAAATCAATCAAGTGATTTTAAGGTTCGTTGTTTGTACATTTATTACACTGAAATGTTCTTTTTAGCCACAAAAAAAAATCTATTTAAAGTTTACTACTCTAGAGTGTTGAAAGTTACAGGTATTTTGAATGGTTAACTATTACATCATGCAACTGTAGCGAGGTGGATTCACGATTATTCCACTTTATACTACGATTTATTAAACTTTTCAAAAAATCTTTTTCTCTCTATAAACTCCTTAGTATTACATGAATAAAAGAGAATAAGTTTTTCATTTTGGAATGTTAATGTATCATCTTGTATTGTTTTCACACATGTTTATGAGATAATTGTTTTGTTAATAGCAGTAAAATCACAATATTCCATCTGTTTAATGGTTCCTTTTCATCAAAGTTTATAATATTCACTAAAATGGTTTTTTTGTTAGAATATTTTTCTGTCTAGGCACTCGAATTCCAACGACTAGGTCATTAGTTCGAACCTCACCCTGCCTTTTATTATGTCATGGGCAGCCAGGCTGTAACATAAGCTCATCGCCTACTTCCCTTAATCATATGCGGTTGCACTGACTTCATTTCCATTCATAACAATGGTACACTTCTTTTGAGTAGATACTCATCTCCAAAAAACTTTATTGTCTCATTTTTCGCCTTGAAAAATGACAACTTTAACCAATGTATAAATGTACCACATTCTATGTTTTCGATATTCGTCTATTGAATTTCGAAAAATCTTTTTTTTTCTGGGTGATTTCATTTTCAAAGCTGTACATTTGCAAATTTATATATATATTTTTCAGTGTAATGATTTAATAGTTAAAAACGGTTTGTCAAGCATGACAGACAACACAAATAGTGTCAATAAATGAGCTGTCGTTAGAATCATGACGATATGACTAGAAACTGAATTGTCATCAGGCAGAGTATAGCAACAAGAATGAGTAGTAAACTACCTAAGAAGTGAATAGTGTGAAAACAGAAAAATAAAAAGAGAAGTGAGGAGGAGGTAGAGGAGATTTCAAAGACTGAGAACTAAGACTATGAAAGGAAAAGGGGTTGAACAGTCTTCTTTCGCGTGGATAACAGTTCGATTTTTCCATATGGTTGTCAAGAGCTTCAGCAATACAGAGAATGCGAAGACATACAGCCTTTGGAAGGTTTCTTTTCACTTTATAGATGACTTTGAACGAGAAGGTTCTTCAGATAAGGTGATTCGTGTTCAGAATGTGTTCATTTATAGCGCTCCTCATCGCTCCATTGTTACCTCTTTGTAACCACGTGGGATACTATTCTTGATCTCTTTTGCATAACAGTCACATCGAATGACCTATATATTTAGAAGTGGTCAGATGTGAAAATTTCTTTTTTAAGTTGTTAGAAATCGTTGGGCAGCAAGAGAACACCCATCCTAGGGTTGATGCAATGAATGTCTTCCTTAGAGCGTTTGATATCCTCCTTTTTAGATGTTATTACTAGAGGTGTCACTCATTGCTCTAGGTGTCTGATTTTCCAAACATTGAGTCATGAGTTCGAACCCCACTCCACCTACTGAGTTAGGGTTACTAAAAACAGACATGATCATTGTTTCATTGTAGTATTATTGTGTCTTAGTTTTGTTAGTGTATCTATTATTCGTTTTTATTATGATTGCAGAACAGCTATCCAACGAAAAGTTCAATTTGATCTAATTTTCATCCTGTTTTTTTGTTCAATTATTTGAGGCATATATAAGGTTGTTTGCATGTTTGCCTATGATACTTTAGTGGACTGAAAAATAGTTTTCTTCCTGCTTGTTTGTTTGTATGATTACTGAAATCGATGTTTTTTTTTATAATGAGTATTGTCTGAATGATTACCTGGTTGAGTTCCTCAAGACAATAGAAATCAGTGGTTGAGTTGACTTTTGGTGATGTAGCTGGTCGCGGAGACGCAGATGTATTCGCTCCATGACATCTTCTAAAGCGTAAATATTTACGCTAACCGCTATCTTCAAATTTTTTGTTCATGTACTACTATGAAGTGTGTCAATTTGGATCAATTCAGTTGTGTGTGTGTATATGGTGTTCCATGTTGATTTCATCTATCTGACTGTCTAGGCATTTTGTCAACATTATTTCCTCTCTCTTGCTTCCGCTTTTATTAGTCTACATTTCTTCTTTATCCATCTTTTTTTCTCTCACTTATTCAACTTCATAATTGTAAGGCTGATTTTTATTTCATATTATATTCATAATTAGATCGTGCCAATCAGATGTTGGTGTTAAAACGGGAATAATTGGTGTTGTATGGTAGGTTGATGATTGAAAAAAACTTCAATTCTCAAAAAAAATTAGTGCCAATGACCACCTATGGAACAGCAGTATTATTAATAGTCATAATGATAAAAATCATGGACAAGTGGTTCATTTAGGTCAACAAACATTTCAATGGAACAGTGTGAACATAGAATTAACAGGTCAATCAGATTATAAAGTATGTAGTGTATATTATATTCTTGCTTCCATTTACATATACTTGTCTGCATATTTACTTATGTTGCTGGAATAATGTTGGTATTGCCTGTCAAACCTCTTTATTGTGGATATAATTGGTTAGTAACTGTAATATCATCTTTTATACGATGGTCATAAGATAGCGGTGGTTTGAAGTGAGTGAAGTTGGTAGATCACTGGGCCAGAAACTCGATGGTCGCTGGTTCGAATCCCGCTGTCATCCAAATTTTCATTTCACCTTTAATCATTACCTAGTTCAATTGTCACTAATTTCTCCGATCACTTTCTATTACGCTAGTCACTGTTAATGTTGTTTGTGTGAGTGTGTTGCTGATACGTCAAACGATATAGCATTAGACTTCATAACCACGAAGTTAAACCGTTTACGTCTATTACAAGTGGATGTGACTCAACTGAACTGGGAATATTGTTCTTTTTGAATGTAATACTGCTTACTTGTGCTTTTTCCCTTCTTCATCAAGATAATAGAAATCGTGACGTCTTCATTTGCATTCAATAATTTCTTTGCTGAAGTTTTTTCCCTGAAAGATGTAAATTATGAACACTGGGTGACGATTAAAAGTGGAATGAAAATCTGTACCATGACAGGACTGAATCCAGTGACCTGCGGATGGTCGATGATGCCGTATGCAGTCTAATACAATCCAACAATCCGTTTTAAATTTATTTAAGAGATTATACATCCTACTTGCTGTGAAACGGTGCATAATGCTACTTACCCACCCATGTATCAATGAGGTTTTGAAGGTTTATCGTCTGGGGTGACTAGAACATGTGCTGAGCATGCCGAGTCATCGCCTACCTCTAAGTACAATATTAGGCGAAGTCGGATTACATTGGAAGAGGGTTCTGGGTGATCAGACTAAGAAGTGGTACCAGTGTATGAAGGTTCCTGACTGCTGGTCTGAGCCGTGTAGAGAGGTGGGGTCCCCGAGACCAGGTAAGAATCAGTGGTTGGGATGACTCTTAATAAGATGGTAGAAAGCCAGTCACAATGAATCAGTCATCTTCTAAAGTTGAATGTCTCGATTAACCTCAATTTTTAAATTCCATCTCTTTCGAACTTCCTTTGTCTACTTTGATATCAGTCTTTCTTATCCACAGACTGTTAGTCTACTGCAGTGAAGTGTGGCAAGTTGAACCGATGCACTTATGAGTGAGATTTCACAACAATTTCGTCTGTCTATCTGTCCCCTACCCGTGCTTAGGTGTCGGAGTGTAGTTTGACATCGGAGCGCATTTCTTGAAAGTTGACTGCCTAAATAAATCAACAATGTTTCTTATATCATGAGTTTCAATTCAATCTTATTACACATGTCTACTGTTTCTTATAACCGCTATTTAAAAACGATGCATGTATGTTAAAGTTTGGTGTCGATCTTGTATTGTGGATTGTTCGAGATAATGTTTGCAGTGTATGTCTGGATGTTCTCTATCTCTGCCTTTCATCATTCCCGCTCATGCACAGTCTTTAGTTTGAATTTTTCTATCAGCATCATTAATAATATGTCTTATCTTTCATAGAGCTTGTCGTAGTCAGACACAGGATGTGCAAGCACTTAGTGTATGGTAAGAGATGATATGCAATGACTAATTCATCGCCTGATAAATGTGTATTTTAGTTCATCTGATGTTCTATGGCGTAACACATATATAGGTAAAGAAAAGTGGAGTCAAGTGTTTATCAGCTTGAATACAAGTTCAAATCAAGAGTTGACGACGGCCTTGACAGATTTCAAGGTTAGTAATTTATAGTTTGGTTTACCTATATCAGCATCGTATAAGATATACTTTGTATCATGTGCTGACACCAGTCGCAGGAACATTGGAAACCTGGAAGAACTGGACAGCTGTTTCGTCCTAGTATGGGACTCTTCAGCAGTGCGCACCCACGACTCCACCCCACCAGTGGTCGAACCCAGGACCTTCAGCATGCTACCACTGAGCTACTGAGTTGAAATCTAATGGTCCATATTTCCTGCTTCTGTCAGTTCACAATATAGCGCAACCATCACCCAATGGTGTCGCTGAGTATTTATCTTCACATCCACTAGGTTTACCTCATTGGTCGTAGCTCCTCATTGGAGCTTCAGGAATCATCTCTCGAAGCTAGTTATCAACGTGCACTAGAATTATGCAATTTGGAGGGTTTGTGAGGATTTATTGCTTTCAAGTTAGTATCCTGAAGTTCCAGTGAAAAGTCATGACCGGTGGGGCGAACCTGGTGACCCTGAGGACAAATATTCAGCGATAACATTGGGTGACAGTCGCACTATGTCGTGAACTTACAGAACTTGTGAGTATGGACTACTGGTTTTCAACCCAGTGGCTCAATGCTAACCTGCTGGCCACGCAACCTGAAGGTCGTTGGTTCGATCTCTCGAGGGCGGGGTCATGGATACCCACCACTACAGAGTCCCATACTAGGACGAAACAGCTGTCCAGTTCTTCCAAGTTTGCAATGTTCCTTTAACTGATGTCAGTTCATAATCAACATCAACTTGAAATCAATAAATCCCCACAAACCCAAATTAAAATATAATTTATAACCTATTACATGAAGTTTAATTCAGTATTTCCCTAGACCAAATAGCAATTTTCCTAACGCGCACATATTGGTGCGTCATTTAAATGGTTTTTGCAAGTGATAGAGTTAGATATTTGGAGTGACTTTGAAGGCCATTCTAGCAACTGAAAGAATAACATCATCGAAATACTGGAATGTGATTGGTTATTTCAATACTTGCTTGGGTGGTACTTAAAATTACTCTATATTCATGACCTCAGCCTTTCTCGCCTGTATATCTGTTGTCACATGGTTATATCTCAGATCGTTAAGTTTGAGGATGTAGTTTTACAGTAGATAATATTGCTAAGTATACTGCTCTTCTGAAGCGCATATTGTCATGAAAGCAAGTCATTGTAATTTGAATCATAACCGAATTGTATGCGTTACTACATGTACGGATGTGTACTGACTACCTTTTTCATAGGGTGTTTTGATGGAAGAATTTTGTCATTTTACTGCAGTGGTGGTAGGAAGTATCTTAAATATTAGTTAGATGGAGGAAATCGGCAGGAAGCCATACTTCAGCTAGGTTTCGTTCCTTTTGACACTCGTCAGCAAGACGTGTCTGCAATCCCATCGAAACTGATGTTCCGCCTGAGATTCGAAGCTGTATCATACAGTGCTACAGTCGAAGACGTTACCACTGAGTTATTCTCTCCACGACTGACCTCTTGCAGGATTGAATGGGAGGTACATTAAGTCCTATTGATTAACATTGAGGATTAGACAACAAGAAGTTGGTTGCCCTCCAGTAACGAGTGAATTTAGGTATCCAATATGCTTTGGATTCAGTAGATTATTGTTCATTCAGACAATGGAAGTGGGCGCTTTCATTTCAACTCATTCATCAGACATATTAAATATGACAACAGCCGTCAATGGTTGGAGACTCTAGGTGATATGGGGTTCAAAATCGCACATGTATCCACACATTGTCATCATCTTAATCATCATACCGAACTCAGTATTTTCTTATTGGTCTTACCTCTCTCCTACCAATTTTGACTGCTTTGTTGATTGTTGTGATATTTGCGATTTTCCGTTGTTATGCAGGGCCGAATTGCTCGACCTCTGCTGTTGGCAGATGGGCTACTGTGAAGACCCCTCGATACTGATGGATATTCATGACGTTATATTGATCTTAGTGACTGGCAGAGGAATCCAGGACGCGCTTTTCATCCTATTTGGGACTCGTTAACTGGACGTAACTACACTCTAGTGCGGAGTGATGTTGCTCCCACTGAGGCTCAAACCCAGTACTTTCGCTTCAAACGCCAGAGCTGCCCTGTATAACAACGGAAAGTTACAAGTATTTTAACAACAAATGATACCCGTTGCGAAAGAGGCGGCTATTGTACCCCTTCGGCTTATCCGAAAACTCTTTGTGGTTTGAAGTGGTTACTGGGTTCGAGCCTCAGTGGGGACGACATCACTCTGCGCTGGGGTGCAGGTACGTTCAGCTGACGAGCCCCAACTAGGATGAAACTCCCGTCCTGGATCCCTTTGCTACTCACCAAGATCAATATGGTTTCTCGGTTGTAGCGCTGATGTGAGGTATTACAACTTGGACCGTTATACAGCTATTGCCTGGTCCTATGTTGCTGTTGATAATAGTATGCGTAAGCAGTTTATATACAGTGTATATCTTTCTGGATGAAATTTAGTGCTGACACTTATATCGAGATGACACCATCGCAGCTTTAAGACGCAACGTTTATAGTTTTAATGCCCTATGATACTTTGTTTTCAACGTAGTAGATTTCTCTTTATATCTCAAGCAAATGATTGGCTTTTTTCATTGTATGTGATCGATATTGATTCAGTGAATAAGGTTGTAACCATTTCAGTCTTTTCTTCCACCTAACTAGACTACTGTTTAGGAACTATCACTGCATTTTGTTCCATCCTTCTCTGTGACTGTGTTTCAAACCATACCTACCTGTAGCTGGGTTCATTTTCCTACCTTTTATGTTCCACTGACCTAAGTAACCTTCACCAGTTTCATCGATGTACGTAATTGACCTCAAAGTCATTTCATGAAATGTAGGCGACTAAACTAGTTTATACAATAAGCTCAACGGGACCGTAAATCGTTTGTCTTCAATTGAGTTTTTACGCTTCACACTGATACCTGTTTCGATGAGAGATTTCCGTGAGGTTAGTGTTTCTTCTTTGTTGATATGACAACAAAATAGAGTTTTTGAATACTTTTTGCACAAGGTTCAAATTATTATTATTTATTTCAGTTCACAGTCCGAAATGTGTAGTTTCTGATCGCTTTCTTACTAGTTTCAGTTTCTTGATGAAAATGATAAGAGTAACGTTTTCTTTATAGGCATACATCTGTACTAGTGTAGACTGTACACTTCGGTATCTCAAAGGAGAATAAAATCAATTGTTCAGTTAATTAAAATGATTGTGGGTGTTTAAAGCTTCACTATCTTTACACTACTGGCATCCAACATGTTACTTTATAAGCTTAATGTGACACTGTAGATTAAAAGTGTCGCAATAAATGAAAATATTCATCATTATTATACTCAAAATTACTCATTTCATACACTTTTTGAACGGAATAATGACCAGTAATGTCGGTCACACTACAGAATGCTTAATGTGGTGCAGTTATCATTTTCCATGTGGGTATCAGGGGAAATTTAGAAACCGTATTATCCCTCAGTAAATCTGTTTGAAAACCACCAAATAAGATAGTGGTAGTTCGTCGTCATTCCCCCTCCTCCTCCCTGCTGCCTCTCCTATAGTTGATATCTGTTAAGGTTGCAAAGCTTTTCTGCTAAACAGTAAACTGATTTGACAGTATTTTCGGACAGTTTAATGGAAACATTCGCAAAAAACTGCATAACTACTGACTGATTGCGTTATAAGGTACCATGAAGATGGTGTATTCTCATCGAATCTTCCCTTTTTCCAATTTTTATAATTAAAGTATACATAATAGAAGAGTACAATAGATTAGGATACAGTTTCTTCATTTTCTCACTCTCTTTATTAATGCTGGGAATTTATTTGTCAAGTTCCGATTACGTAAGTAAAGGAATAAGTTTCTGATGTTTCGCGAACTTGTGGAAGCTGCTTCTTCAGCGAATAAATCCTGTACAAGCTATCGCATATTTAAGTAGTAAATGGAGACATATTGGATCACGTTTTTCAGTTTGTTTGTGTGCATATACACTTCGGTGATGACTAGTTTATGCTACGTGTTATTTAGGACGTACTGTCCAAGTTGGTGTTTGGATGTGTAGGTTTTCCTTTCTGTTCAGTGAATTGCCTCAGCTTTCCATCCTTCCTTGTAGTTTGGAAATCCTGGGACATACACTACGCATAGAAGCTACCACTTGCCTTGACGTGCCATTCTAGCGGAAGTTGGATTAGGTTGGAAGCTAGTTTTAGATAGCCAGACCAAAACGTGTCACTAGTACATGAAATCACTGACCGTTAGTCTGAGCCGTAAAGGGAGGCGTAGACAACCTATCTGGGGTCGGCAAGACGAGAAGGGAATCACTGGTCGGAGACTCTTAGTGATATGATTGAAAATGGGTCACAATGACGCAGATGTATTCACATCACTCCTTTTCTAATCTACCTGTTCTCTGTATACTACTCTGAAGTATGGAAAGTTGAACCCATGCACTTGTGTTCAAGGTTCTACGTCAATTTTTTCTGTCTGCCTTTTGTTTCTACTGAGAATGTTTGGTGAAATACGTTAATAACTATTACTGACCTACCTTCGTTTGACATGTGAAAGGTCTTTTTTCATACATATTTCGATTGATTTGTGTCTTTCGATGCTTCGGTTGTCCATAAAACCCTTTAATATGGAAAGCCTCCTTGTTTGTATCAAAATAAAACTGTTTCATGCCTCTCTCTTTCTTTTATCCGACTGTCGTACACTGATCTGCTCACTTGAAAATGTGTTCAAATTGTGCCCATATGTTGCAGTATTAATTTAGTATAGAGCATGCTATTGGTTTTGCATCTAGTTTTCTGTGTGTGCATGTGTGAGAAGTATTTGTTGGCCTAAATCAACTATTTCTCTTTGCTATTCTTCAGATTTTCCCTTGTCTTACCTTTCTACCTTGATATATTTGCAGTTTGCTTACATAGCCTTATTCTTGTTTTGTCAAGACTTTTATGTTCATAAGCTTTTTAATTTTACTCTAGATCATGTCATCAAGTGAGACGTGGATATTCACGTGGAACAGCAGTTACTTGGTAGACAGATGAATTTCTACCTAAACTTAATCTTTATATTCATGTAGTGAAAATGAAGATCTTTGGATTTCGGATAATGATTATTCTGTTCATAAAAACCAATGGTTATCTGTACGAGTGGAATTAGACAATCATATAAATTCATCATCTGATTATAAGGTATCTTATTCTTTTGAGGGTGGCATTTCGTTGTATGACTGAAGTTTGTAGGGGAAACGTGAATCATTGTCTAAATGTTTAACCAAAAGTTTGAAGCCTGAGGTCCTCGTAGCTCAGTTGGTAGTTCATGAGCTCGGAAACCCCACTGCTCGCTGGTTCAAACCCGGCTGGAGTCCAAATTTTCATCTCGTCTTCAATCATCACTCATTGACTATCAATACAAGTCTACCAAACTGCGGCTATCTCAGGCAGTCAAAATAATAATTCACTTTGGTTCTTTCAAGTAGGATTCATCGACTCAGTTGGTCGCAACATGTTTTACGCCTTTCTAGTCATCGCCTGCCTCCTCAGACAATGTTAACTGTAGTAGGCTCAGACTAGAAAAAGATTGAACATATGGCATCATTGCATGAAGTCTGTTAACCTGAGCCATATAGGAAAATGTAGGCTTCCCTGTTAGGATCCATATGACAATAGAAACCAGTGGTTAGAGACTAGGTGTTATGGCTGAGAATTGACATCGATGGCGCAGATGTATCGTAATCGTAATACTGAATCCTCGTATTTTCTTATTCTTTCTTACTTTTTTTGAAGGAATTTGATTGCTTTCTTTTTCACTTCATCTTTTATCTTCCTGCATTCTCGTGTGATACATTGATATAAGTACGGTAACATGAACTGGTACACAGTAACACTTGGTCCCATTTTGATATTGACTGATTACCAACTGACTAGGAGACAGCTATACACTGTTAAGACAGGAAGTCTGATGAAGTACTATCAGTTAGTTGTCTGTTTTGCATCTTAGAAAAAGCAGACTTTTCAGTATTTCAAGTGTAGTTTAGAACTGTTTATCAAATATTTCTCAAATCTCAATGGACAGAGCAGCTAGTGAATAATGCTAGAGCTTCCCTCCTGTAAATAATAGTATAATTTCAGAGACTAAAGTTTCTGATCCCCGTTTCACGTTTATAGGGATTTTATTTCAAACTGGCATTCATCACGAGGTGACATCAGTTGAAGAATCATTGAAAATGTTTGAGCAGTAAACAGCTGTTTCGTTTATTTGTGGGACTTCACAACAATCAGTACACACATCTGACCTTGTCCCGCTGGAGGCCGAACTCAAAACCTACAGATTTCTCAGTGAATACTTTAACCGTTCAGCCATTAATTAGCGCGTTCGCGACGAAACCTGAAGTTCTTGGGTTCGATCCCTGGAAGGGTCGTGGTCGCGTACTCTCGAGGAGTCCCATACTAGAAAAGAGCACGTTTTCTTCAAAAGTTAGAAGCTGGAGTTCCAATCTGTCTAATTCCCTCATATAATATGTGCATGGAAGAATGATCACTCATACGGTGTTCTATTTATGATATTCTGCATTATATAAATCAATTTTGGAATATATTCAATTTTCTAATCACTTATCTACTTGTTTCTTTGTGAACTGAAAAGTTTATTGTAGAAATTTATATCAACATAAGGAAAAATGAATCTTTCAAGAATTCATACTTTATACACAAATATAACTTTTCATGCTTTTTGACACACGATCCTCCTGTGTCTCTTAAAATGAAACAAGACTATTGACTTTTGTGAATATGGGTGAATAGTGAAGCATCCCACCTATCTTAATCGTTCTTTATGCTTACATGTTCACCAGGTATTTTTATTCTTACATACTGACACTGACAAAATCAATGCAAAATCCTGCATGCAGGTACTTCGGCTCAAGTTGCCACACTATACAGTAGTACACTAAGAACAGTTGGGTAGAAAAGAACTGATATCAAAGTAGACTAAGTTGTTTGAGAGAATAAACAATCTACACATGAAGTTTAATGTGAATATTCAAGCTTTAAATGTTGAGCAGTGAATACATCTGTGCCTTTATGACCAATTTTCAGCCATGTCACTAGGAGTCTTTAACTACTGATTCCCATCTTGTCTCGAGGACCCCAACCAGATGGTCTACTTCTCCCACACTACTCAGACCAACAGTCATCGACTGGTGCTATGTCTTGTTCTGGTCAGCCTGAATCCTTTTCCAACCTAGTCCAACTTCCTCTAGTTATGACAGATCGAGGTAGGCGGTGATTCGGCATATGCAGTGAATGAGATAACTATATGGGAATCGGTTTGACTAATATTATGTCCAGGATTCTAAGGCGCATAGTTACCCAATGCCATACTGGAGCTTGCGATCAAAGAACTCGAGAAAACCAGGCATAAGAGGCTGATATATTCTGGCAACTTTTCCTTTGTTTTAAAGGCTATTTCGATATTTTTCTTTATACAAGCCTGCAGTATACTTCAGAAGTTATCATAATTGAAATGATAGGACTTACGGACTGATCCACCAGTGTAATTGACTTGCATTGCTTTCATTTCATCAGTTGGCCATATATGATTTGGATATCTGATTTGTTATATAATGATACAAAGTAGTATTGAAGTGAAATAAAAGTCCGACCAGCAGTCGGACCTCGTAGCTCATTTGGAAGACCATCAGGCTGAAAACCCGATAGTGGCTGGTTCGAATCCGGCCGCGGTCCTAATTTCCACTTTACCTTCAATTATCACCCCAGTATAGATACAAAGTAGCTTTAAATTATTCTTCACTTCAGTTGTGTTGGTTGTAAACATTTCGGTTTTCATAAAGTATTTTTTTGAAATCAATTGATGTAGTGCTGATTAGTTGTCACTTGGGTACTTTGAGCTCTATGCCCAATGCTTTTTTACTAGTGACTTCTATTTATTTGTCTAAATACTAGTCACATACATCTAGAATCCTTTGATGAAACGAAGTTTTTTCAAAAAATCTCTTTCAATTAGTAAAAAAATCACCCTTGATTGAATCTCTGACATAAATTTTTGTGTTGATTGTGCTCTGAAATCCTTATGTATTAAATTCACATTATGAGAAGTTAGCTGATCTAAAATTGGTGTTTTTGTGACAATCTTGTAGGTGACCTTGCATGTGTGTCTGTGTATGTGTGTGGTATGAAATATGCGTGTCTTTCTTCTAATTTCCAATGCTTATTTATTTCTTCTCTCTATTGACCTTAATTATTTTTGAGTTCATCCATTGACTGTTCATTAGCGTTTTGATATTCACCCTAGATCCTGTACTCAAGTCAGACGTGAACATTTGCGTGGTTCAACAGTTATGTGGTAGGCTGAACTTCATATTAACCGCTTTGTATAGTGACAATGAAGATCTTTGGAGTTCAACTACTGAAACTTTAAATCATATGAATACATGGCAGACAGTACGTGTGAATTTAAGCGATCAGATGAATTCATCTGACTATAAGGTATCAATTTTTTGGATTTAGAATATACATCATTGCGTCGATTAGCAGACTGAGTTGTATATATGATGATCAACATGCTTATATTATCATGAAGTTTGAAGAACAGTTCTGTCCCAGCCGTACTACAGTATCTCTCCTCAACACACAGATGCCACTGACAACCCCTAGGTTACTGACCTACAAATGAGTTACTGCGCAACCATACTTTCATCTTATTGACTCACTGCAACTATTTCAATCTGTTTGACTCAAAGAGGTCTTTGATGCTACATTTCAATTTAAAAAGACCTGTAGTCGAGTCTCTTAACTTAGGAAAGATAGTATTAACACAAGTCTAAAGATCTTTGACTACAGTATGATCTCTATTTAGCCATTCCTAAGGCTTAACCGTCAACATTTTTAATTTGATGTTCATTCTTTACCTTGAAAAGCATTTGGAGAGTCATTGAAAACTTGGGAGCTAAGTGAAGTGCCCAAAACTCATTGGTAACGCTCTTTGAAATGGGTTCATACACTTTCAGTGAGAAGTCATGGCTGGCGGAGCGAAATGAGTCAGATGTGAGAACAAACACTCAGTGATGGCATTCAGTGGGGATTGCGCCACATCGCGAGTTTAAAGTAAGGAAACGTGTAACTCTGGGTCCTAATGGCTCAGTGGTAACGTGCTGGCCTCAAAACTAGTGTCGTGGTTGCGTACTGCTGAGGAGTCCCATACTAGGACGAAACATTTGTTTAGTGCTCCCAGTTTTTTAACTTTCCTCCAACTGATATCAAGCTATGATGAATACTAACTTGGAATAAATCAATAAACAAATCCCCACAAACCTCTAAACTCAATATATCCGTATATGTAGAAATAATGTTTCTTGAGAATGATTTTTAGAACTTAGGAGGTTGTAATTCTTTTTTGTATGTATTTTCCTCTCTTTGAGATAATTATGCCTTTAATACAGAATAATAGAGCCTACAGATTTTAACACAATCAATGATTGAATTTTGAGGGAGTTGTGGGGATTTGGAAATATTTCAAGTTGTTATTCATCGTAAACTGACATCAGTTAGAAGAAGAAAGGAAACCTGGGAGGACTGGATAGCTGTTTCGTCCTATCGTGAGCTAACAGAAGTCGGAAATATGGACCATTGGATTCTGACCCAATGGCTGAATGGTAACGTGCTGGCCACGGAACCTGGAGATCGCGGGCTTGATCCCTGGCAGGGTCGTAGGTGCGCACTGCTGAGGAGTCCCATAATAGGACGAAACAGCTGTCCAGTGCTCCCAGGCTTTCTTTGTCCCTACAGCTGATGTCAATCATTCTTTATAGTTTTTATTATGTTCACCTGCAAAGTTCAAATTATTTACTGACCTACTTGTATAAATTAAGTTGGTGATTCTGTGAATATTGTTTTTTTTCCCTCTCAAATCCACAATATTCTCAGTAGTTCCAAAGCCTCTATAGAGTAGCTCTCTATCCTTTTTTATGGTTCTTTATGCTTGTTTAGAAGACGTTTGTTTGATAAGGAGTGTTCGATTATGAATTGAAGAGATTTTCTTTTAAAATTTCTCTTTTCCTTTTGCCTAAAGTTGTATAGAAAGGAAGTATGTTCATGAATAGAATAAAGTAGTAGATTCTTCGTTAATCATAATACCGCCTAAATAATAGTATTTGAAGCTGCTTCAAGTGGTGCTGTGGCTCATGAGTTTAGGGAGATGACTCTCAACTATTAAGTGACCAGTTCGAACCTCACCCCACCTGCCGAGGTTTTGGGCAACCAGGTAGTAGCACTAACCGTTGTACAATAGGTGTGTAGCTCATTGCCCGTTGCACGAATATGTACAAAACTGATGAGTGCGCGCTTCCTCTTTCTTCAACTGCCTCAAGTAATACTGTTGATAGCAGAGATGTTGCTACATACCTGTCTTGTTATGCTTGTATCAATTGTAAGATGTTCGGCTACGGTTAATCAAATTACCTGTAAACATGCTTACGACTTGATTTTATTGCCTATCCCTTTTTATATGTCAAGCAAAGGTGAATGGCGTTAAAATATATATTCATTTTGCATGTGCCATAATTTCTATAGTCGATTTGCTTATTTGATATGTATATCAGACAGTAAATGATGCAATCTATTGGTGTATTGAGCATAAATCACTGCTCATAATCATACCCAGTATGATCACAACTTTCGACATCTGATTTTTATAGCTGTATCACCCCTTTATTATTTGTGTTTAGTCGTAGTAAAATTTTAGACATCTCTGGTCTGTGTGTTGCGTCATTCTTATTAAATGTGTTGGTTGTTGATTCGATGAACAAAGATTCAGTAATCTTTCTCTCTCCATCTAACTGGTTTTATTCCAACTTATTGTCTGGTTATGTCTCAATGCATGCATTACAATAGCCTTGTTTTTTCTATATTATTGATCTTGTTCTGGTCTGTCATTCCATATTTAGCTAAATTCCCATGATCCAATAATCAAACTGATCTCAATCGGTTAGTCTTACCTATGTACTTGACTCTGTAGTCGTTGCATAACATTTCGGTGGATTAGATTATTTTGCTCAATTAAACTTATCGGATTCTTAGGTTGATAATGCTTATCTCTGAGTGAATTTGTATGTTTGAATGCCACTCTAATTTCAGCATTGTTGAGAATCTTACGTAAAGTTTCTGATGCTCCTTCCTTACATGGTAACAAAATAGAGGCTTTAAACTCCTTTCTGCTTGTGTTGTCGCCATTATTCCTATTCGTATTATTCTTATTATTTGATTTCTTATATGAACGTACGAATTTCTCAATAAACGGCAAAGGATAATTCATAACTAGTAACGTTTCTCTTGTGTTTCAATTCCTTGCCTAATACCTTTCATTGACTGGTAAATTTTGAAGCTTTATTGTTTAGACATTTGACTAAACTCGCCCAAACTGACATTGGATGAGATGACTTGAAGCCTAGATACCAGTTGGGATGTGTCGATTTTCTGTAGATGGTAGTATGTAAACTATCGTCTGTCTGTTGTTTTATCCTGCAATCCTTGTTCATTGTCTTCCTCGTGAGTGGATTGGCCCTACTGCTGAGTTTATATGTGTGAACAAATTGTCTATGTTTCGACTTCAGCACAGTGAATGTGTCATTCACATATTTTAGGTGTTGGGATTAAACGTTCATAAAGCCATGTTTTCTCAACTATCCATAAATATATCTCCTACGATTGGAGATATTGGAGATCGTATTGTTACTCCTTCTGCTTGTCGATATATTTTCCCCTGAAAGTTGAAGATTGTGGAGGTTAGGCACAAGTGTACGCCTAATATGATCTGATCAACCAATATCTCAGTCCTGTGGTAAGTAAGTTCAGAGTCAATCTGATTTTTCGGTTCAGTAAAACTTTATGACTTGCTGTTTGTTATATCGAATAAAAAAATGTAGTGGGGAATTACACTCTACCAGAATGCCTAAGTTTTACACTTTAGATTGATATCAATTATTGTTATTGGTTTCATTGAAGCTTGAAATTCTGTATACTGGTTCAGCATTGTCAGAGCTAAATATTCATTGAGATGACGACTCATAAGTAAATCCATAGCGGAAAACTTTCACTTGATAAGCACTTTTTATCCCTTTAATTGTTGACATTAGCTTTGCATAACTAACTTCAAAAATGGGCTGTATTGAATGACAGGTAACTGTCTCCATGTTTTTTCTGCTATATTTAATCGGTAAACTAATATGTTTTATTAAATTTTGAGGGAGTTGTGGAGATTTGGAATATTTCAAGTTGTTATTCATCGTAGACTGACATGAGTTGGAGGAACAAAGGAAACCTGGGAGCACTGGACAGCCGTTTCGTCCTAGTATGGGACTCCTCGGCAGTGCGCACCAACTGATGTCAGTCTTCGATGAATAACAACTTGTAATATGTTTTAGACTGTCTTCACATTGTCATATTTCTTTGTTCTACAAAGCTTGTAAGTATACTTAACCCTCACACAACAGGCAGGCATATGACTTATCGCTAACTGTAGGAACTTGCAAGAAGTTGTTCAGTGAACTTTGGTTTTTTTCAGTACTGTCATAACAGTCATTGTTACCAATAAACATCTCAATAAAACAAAAGATGTATAACGCAGAGTCACTCTTTCCGGTGATATCACTTATGAAGCTGTATAGTTGTACATAAATATTCTATTCATATGGAGCAATAGAAAAGGAATGTTTCATGAAATATGTTTGGAATGAAATTCCCATGGTTTCCACAGTTTGAAGAATTTTTAGGGGTAAACCTTTCATGAGACTTGCACAAACTCTATAGATGACACTGAAGTTGTTTTCTGCATTTACTGGTTGGTCATAAACGACTAAATGTTCTAAAATAAAGCTGTGAAGTGTCCTCCTTTCTCCTATGTGGAACCGGGTTGATATATTTTCGGAAATGCGTTTGGAAAGCGAACATATACCAGCCTGGTCCCACAAAGGAGGAAGGAGAAGATTTCGCAGCTCTATTTTAGAACATTTAATCGATTACGACCACTTAGGAAATGCAGAAAACAACTTGAGTGTCATCTATGGAGTTCGTGCAAATCTCGTGAAAGGTGTACGTCTAAAACTTCTTCAAACTGTGGAAGCCATGGCAATCAGTATTTTGAAGCTTGAACTCTGTATTCAAAAAAAAGTTCGGTCACTTGAGTTGCAATGGACATAACCCATAAGAACATTTTTACCCTCCTACCGTCATAATTCTGATTTCTCTTTACATTTACCATTATACATTATTTAACCTTGATAACCAAATATTACTTCAGTCTTGCTAAGTCTTCTTCTCATTATTGTTTCAAATATTACGTAATTCTTTTCTTTTTTTCTGGTCTCTTGGTTTATAATCGAGTCTGAACTTGGTTAAAAAGTTTCATCAAACATTCCTTTACTATTACTATATGAATAGAATATTTATATGCAGGTGTACAGCTTGAGAAGTAATATCACCGAGAAGAGTGACTCTTCGCTAAACCTCTTTTATTTAATGACAATTGGGATTTTCAAACTACTGAAACCCTTCAGTGTAAAGATTACCACTTACTTACATACATCATAATAAATTGGGTAGGTTTCAAACCCGTGACTCATTGGCTACAAGTAGAGTGTCTAAACTATTGTGTCGTTACTCCACTATAAATAGATGATGGCTAACTTCCTGTTCATTCACCCACCACCCTAGAAATAAATACTCAGGTATAAGTGCATGAAATCCCTGATTGTCGGTCTGTATCTTCTAGGAAAGTATAAACTGCCTGCTTGAGGTTTCTGCCCGGATACAAAAGGTTCGATTGACTTTCGCTAACTTCGGCGCCAAAGCGATATCCGATTGTCGACTAAGGGTAGGGTGTATTGTGCTACAGTTCGCTTTGTTCTATTATTATTATTATTATTAGTCCCTCGGGTTCCTAATGGAACATAGGGCTTCAGTAGCACGTCTCCATCCCACTCTGTTCTCTGAAATCTTTTGAACCTGGCTCCACGACAGCCCAGAAGCTCTCATTTCCTCCTCCCACGATCTCCTCCATGTCACCCTCAGCTGGGATGCCCAACTCGTCGCTTCCCATGGGGATTCCACTCGAGTACCTGGCCTGACGCGTGATGTCCCTAGTCGGCTTTCTCAGTGTATGCCCAATCCATCTCCACTTCCTTCCAGTGCATATTTGTTCAGCCATAGGTTTTTGGTTGGCTCGCTGCCTGAGTTCCTTGTTACTTATTCTTTCCGGCAATCCATCTGATCTTCAGTGTCGACAGGGGGTAGGCGGCAGTTGTTGATGAATGTGTTTAGTTTGTTGGAAATGCCTTTGATAACGCTCCAAGTCTCTTAACCATACAGAAGCACTGACTTGACGTTGGTGTTGAAAATCCGGATCTTGTTCCACATGCTGAGTGCAGAAGATCTCCACACTGGTTTCAGGTTAGTGAACGCCTGTCTTGCTTTTCCGATCCTGGCTGTCTTTGACGTCCTTGTCTGTGCCACTTGTAGTTGAAACGGTGCTTCCTAGATAGGTGAAGGAGGTTACTTCCTTTAAGTTTCTCCCGTTGATGGTGACTGTCGACTTGTTAGTTTTCGTCTGTAGATCTTCAAGTTTGTGTGACATCAGACACAAGTCATCATTGGCGAAATTCAGATCTCCTAGGTTATTTTCCGCAGTCCAGCGTATCCCCCTCTTCTCGCTCCCCACTGTTTGCTACATGATCTAGTCGACCACAATCAGGAATATCATGGGGGATAGTAGGCAACCTTGTTTTTGTTCTACTATATGGCTGTCAAACATGGCCATTAAAGATAGAAGATATAAGAAGTCTTCAGTTGTTTGAACACTCTTGCATTTGTAGCACAGACCGTGTGCCTTGGTGTCGCCATTTCAGTCACTCAAAAGTCAGATAAAATGTCTAGGGTAGGAGAGGAAGATCAGTTGATGAAGTTGTGTTATGAATGCCTGGTCACCATCTGACTCGTCGCGCTATGTTAGCTGAAGTAAGTTCAGGCTAGAAAAAGGTTCGGAGTGGCTAGACTAAAGCATTTTATTATTTTATGAAGTCCGCTTCCTTGTTAGTTTGAACCATGCTTGGAGATGCAGACTAACCGGTTGGCATTCACTTGACAATAGAAACCAGTGGTTGGAGACTAGGTGATATATGGCTCAGCATCAATGTCAGTGGCGCAGATGTATCTCACTTTGTTCTCATACTAACCGTTATACTGAATTCAGCATTTTCTCACCCTGCCTTCCTCTCTTTTACTACTTTCTACTACTTTTGGCTTATTACATTGTTACTTGGTATGCTCATATCATATGCCTGATCCTATATTGATATTGATGATAATGGTTGGGGTCTACAAGGTGATAGAATTGAGTGGTTACAGACTCTCAGTGACAGTGGCGCAGATGTGTTCACTCTTCGACATCTAACGCTTGAATATTTTTCACTAGCTTTTGTTTTCAAATTGGTTCGTATCTCTCACACTACTTTATCTACTTTGATATCAGTCTTTTTCTATCCACCTGTTCTTTGTATACTACTGTAAAGTATGACAGCGTGTACGGATACACTTGTAGTCCAACGCTGATTTTGACTGTCTGCCTGTCTGTCTGTCTGTCTCTGTGACTCAGGCATAATTAAGCCAGTTCGACTTCAGGTCACGCTCTAATATTGATGATGATGATGTTTAGTATGACATTGAAAGTCTTCTCAACCATATTCAGTGAGTTAAGTATGGATGAATTGTTTGCTGAGTTTTATTATTCTTTTCTTTCTTTCTGTCTCGTTACTCACCTTTTTATTCTTATCTACATCTCTTTATAAAAAAGGGCATAGGTCACAGGTTTATATTCAACTCCAAAGAAAAAATTGCTTCCCTTATTTTTGTGCCTTCAAATTTTTTCTAGCTCTTGTGTCGCTGTAGAACGTGGATTGGCTGATAACTTTGTTGTTGCTTGGTAGGTTATATACATCTTCCTATGATATTTACGGTATGATTTCTAAGTGAAAATACAAGATTATGGAAATCGAATCGAATGTATGGGCAATCAGGATATTTATGGGAAACAGTTTATATTCAGCTGAACAATTCCTTAACATCAGATTACAAGGTGTGTCACATGTTTCTTCTGTTTTCTATTCAAACTACTTTAATGATATTCAGTAGTGTATCACCGCGTTAATGTCTTAAACCAAAGGTTAGTCCGTATTCTGAGTAAAAGGCTAAATCACACGATATCTTGATACGATTTCCTCCGTTGGAAGCTCCAAACTGAATGTTCGTGATGCGAATATGCACCTCTGATGACTCTTCCAGTACAAATCAAGTGATTATCATGGTGTTGTATCACTTGCCTCATTCTTCGCATGAAATGTTTACATCTATAGACTTCAGTCATCATCCTGATAAAAATGGTAGAAATTTTTATTTTCTGATCACCAAGTATACATACACGATGCTGTCATGCATTTTTTAATCATAGAATTATATGACTCGGCGGTAAAGTGTGGTAAAGTGATTTTCCAAATTGGTATTCATCGTGGTTTGACACAAGTTGGAGGAACATTACAAACCTGGGAGCACTGGACAATTGTTTCGTCCTGGCATGGGACTCTTCAGCATTTCGCACGCACGGTCCTGTCAGGGGTCAAACCTATGACCTTCAGGTTGCGTGTCCAACACTTTACCACTCAGCCACTGGATAGGAATCCAGTGGGCTACATTTCCAACTTCTGTCAGTTCACGACATAGCGCGACCGCCACTGAATGTTATCGTTGAATATTTTTCCTCACGGCCACCAGGTTCCCCCCACTAGTCACGACTTCTGTCTTGGACTTCAGGAATCACCTCTCGAAGCTGGTTACCAATAAGCACTAGTTCAAGTGAATTTGGGCAATGATTTCCTTGATGTTCAATACACTGCGTACAAATGAATCTCTACTAAGCATATTTAAAGGTTTTGCTGTTGATTTCATTCATTGAAACAACAATCTTGGAAGTTAAAGAAATCCTTGGATGTTTATTTTCCAAAAGACTGGTCACTTGTTCCTCAGTGTGACTGCTATAAAATGCTGATACTAGCGTTTTTCTTCATCCTTTCTCATGCTCATATACGAGAGCATTTGCCAGCTTGGTTCAGAAAGGGGGAGGTAGAAGCGGTGAAAGATTCAGTCGTGGCGCACCTAGTTGACACGATGCATCACACAGACGCTAAAAAAGCTCTCAGTGTCATTCATCATGTTCCAAAAACGTCACCATGTGTGGCTTGCCAGTGCATGCTCGACATAACTGAGGATGTCTCAATAAGAATGATCATGTTTGAACTCTGCATTCAGAAAGAACATGTCGAAGTTTAACTTCTCTCTTGGCGCTCAGCTTACGAAAGGCTAATCCTTCCATCTTATTCGTTATTCTTTTGTTTCACCATCATATCATTCATCTGTATATGTATCATCCCAATATTGACTAATTTAAAAAAGATAAATCGATTTCCTTACAATCCCTAGATCTCACTTCGTTTTGGAAAATGTATCTGCGGCTAGCATAGCTTGTTTTTACACTGTACAAATGAATCTTATAATTCTAGAACCTTAAGAGAGTATTTATAAAAGAGAACATTCTTTGTTCAAGTTGTTGCTTTTTATACATTAGTTGTTAGCAATTGTATACTGGGATTTAGCAGTCAACTACACAGATCCTGAGGAGTTTTACAGCTGTAGAAGTATTCGATGTGTCGTTTTTTTTTTGTAGAACGCCAACTGCATGATTTTCTGCAGTATGATATTATTGAATTGGAAACTGCAGGTTTTCAAGTTATTGTCTTTTCAACCGATTGTATAGGTCAACTTTAGTTGGGAAACCTTTTTCTTTTGTGTGTAACGACTAGGGCATACTCTAAAATCTCCTGTTTTCTTATAGACATACTGAACAAGAAATTAGCAGCTATTGCTTTGCTAATTGTTTTAATTAAATCTGCTTATTTCTTGTGTACTACTACATCTGTTACATGTGATTGGCTAGTTTTCAGACATTTCTGTGATTAACACTGTGGATTGTAGTTAACTTAGCCTCCATTGTATTATTATTATTGCTTGAATTCATTTCTGCTTTCTGTTGTACACCTAGTCCATAAATAGACTCTTAAACTGTTCAACTTGAGTAAAGACAACTCTGATTTTTGCTTCTGACTCCCTTTGCACAAGTCCATAATGTTCTAGATCATTTGAGTTTATCGCTTGTTTTGTCTGTCTTGTCTTCTGTTTTAATTGTTGTGAGTTTTGTGTTAGGTTGTTGCTCTGATATAGCTCACAGTGATCCAATATTATTCTCTGGATGACGTTTCGAGCATAATTTGCCTCTCATATTTATATCAAAGTAAATCACACAACTTTTCTACCTTCACATTCATAGTCAGCTATTTCTTCACTTTTTTATATTTATTTTAATGGTAGCAGAGTTTTCGAGGTACCTGTAATGTGCGATAAATCATCCCTGTTACGTGTCAGTCTCTTCTTCGATTTAGCCATATTACACTTTAGTATTGTCACGTTATCCGACTCCGTAGTAGGATTATGAGTCGGTGCATACAGGGTGATAGCCGAGCTTTTCAGCGAATTACTTATTACCCAGTACATGCCTACATTTATGTACTCTGTTATCCTATCTGGCTCCGACCAGTTGCTTTGACCTGTGTACTTGACCTCATAAATCAATAAATACTTTGTAATGATTTTTAGTTTGTGAGTACATAGATGAAAGCAGCCGATTGCGATCAGTTAGGATAGTGTGCCGAAATATCTAAGCATAATACCTGTGTATGCTATGTAGTTTCTATTAGTTTCATTCGTAAATCCAACCCATGATGTATTCAGAAAGAAAAGGATGTGTGCATTCTAGATGCACCAGTGGGACACAGTGACAAGTAAGATTCTTGGAAACCATTTGCGAATTGCTAAGTACATGTAATACGTGAAAAGATGCTTAGGAAGTAGAAGGAAGCAAGCAGGTCTTCTAACAACAAGAATGTGTACTTTTGATCTGATCTATATCTCTACTTCTTTACTCTTATTGATTTCAATCTCTCATAACCATTATGTAATAAGTTTTAATGCTGTATCATCAGGTCAACTGTATTTGGCTAAATTTTTTATACTCAGTTACTTTGACTCATCTCGATCGGCTGTTTGTCTTATATACTTGACGTCCCTATCATTACATGATATTTCACAGAATATGTCATTTTGCTTCACTGGATATACCGAATCTTTTAGCCTACAAGGTTTGTGAGTTGTAACGTCACCTAGTGTGCTTTATCAAATAAACAGTTTAATGTGCCCAAGGTTTACTTTGTATATTAATAACTGTCACATTAGTAATAGGGGGATGTACTTCACATCGAAGGATGTAGCTACACGAACTCTAATGCAGTCTAATGCTTTGTTTCATTATATTAAATGCTTCATTTGCAACCCGGTGGTCATGGCATCAAATCCTAAACCAAATGTCGAGGTTTTGACTGTTATCCAGTGTCGTTGACATATTGACATTGACTTTTGTTCATGGCCTATGATAAGGGCCTGCATATGTTACAGGATATAAAACTGTTTATCTTCACAGTAATGATGGGTAGTGGCTAGGCATGGAATCCAAGATACGTGTTTCATCCCGTTTCGGACTCATCAGCAGAATGTACTTGCCTCTCAGTGAGGAATTTTGTTCCGAGTAGGACTGGAACATGGTACTGATCATTGCAAACGCCAAAGCGTTATCCACTATGCCACCGATTCTTGCATAGTTAAATGTATAAGTGTGAACCTAATCGAAATCAGTTATCTGTCTGTCATGTACATTATTAGTCTGAAGTGACTTTTTGACTGAGGGAAGGGAACAATGGGAAAAGTTTGCGGGCAAGAAAAGTTTGAACATCCATGCCTTGGAAGTATCATTACCCAGCTCATGTGGACTTTTCATTGTCACCCTAGGACTTCAAGTGAGTACTGCATTCCTTATTGTTGATCATACTGTCCCCTTGATGTGATTTTCCTTTGTTCAGAATGGGCGAAAATGTGACTAGTGCCTGTTCATCTTGGTGACTAGTAGTGGAACCCAGGACAAAAATTTTGTCCCATCTAAAAATCATCGGCTGGATGTATCTGCATTCCAGTATGTGATGGTGTTCTCGCTAGAACTATGACCCCAGTACTCGCCGCTTCAGACGCTAAACAGTTATTCACTAGGCCACTGGGTCACAAAAGTAATCTTTTGTGTCAATAGAAGTCGATGGATTGGTTTGATCTGTGTTGTTGAATGCGTTTTCTGCTGTTTTTTCATCTTCAACTTTTTCTTCCTTCTAATCATTTCATCTTGAAAAAAACGTAAAATCTAAAATTATTTCCTTTTTAAGAAGATTATATCAATCAATCACTTAAATATAATTGTGTTTAGCTCCTGTCGAAGTGATTTGGATCCTAAAACTGGACTTCCTTCAGTTATTTGGTAGGTATTCAATTTTGCTAGATAAATAGATATATGGTGTTTCTTTATCAGCGCCAATGAACACTTATGGTTTATATCTGGTTCTGTAATTGATAATGATGATTCATGGACGAATGTTAACATTGATTTAATCACTTCAAGTTATTCAACAGATTACAAGGTATGGATTATATAAGATGATATAATAATTTTGTTATACGTCTGTGTAGTTGATTCTGGTGTAGCTCACTCTCGTAGTTATTTACATGTGATGTTGGCAAACGTTTGTTGAGCATGTTGAACACGAAGAAATCCTATCCTTCCTTCTTATCGCTTTATTCTTACTGTCTACTTTCTTCGTTCGGTTGATGTTGCTTGTTTTAGAAGAATTTCTTTGTGATAATATCTTCATATTTTATACAGATCATGTACTGAAATCAAACGTGGACCATCAGGGGATCAGCAGTTACTTGGTAGGCTGGATATACTAATGACATAAATTATTCTTTCGCGTTTAGTGAGAATCAAGGCCTATGGACATCTGTGTATGCTACACCTAGTTATAACAATGAATGGCATATTGTACGAGTGAATTTGGATGATAAAGCAGAGAAATTTGATTATAAGGTAGTTAAAACTGTATACCATTGGAGTAAGATTTTATCTTTTACCCCACGTAGCATAGTGAAAGGTAAACACCGATGGCAGCAAGCTTTCCTTCACTCTATCTCAAGCCCTCAAGGTGTTTAGGTGGTGCAGGAGGAAAGTAAACGTCTCAAATTTGTACTTTTATCCTGTAAAAGAGCATAGTCAGTATATTTTAAGGATTATATTACAGTTTGCTAGGTGACTAGAGGTGGAACATAATGAATATTCGGGTAGTATTGAGGAGTTTGCATAGGACCGCATCTGTCAACAGTGGTCGACCTATTCAATCTAGTATAACAACATATTTTACGTATCAAGTAATAACAACTAATACCTGTTAAATAAGATGTGACTCTCATGCCCAGTGACCTATTGGATAACTCTCTGACATTTCAACTTGTGTGTACCGAGTTCGAGTCCCAGTGGGAGCAACACTCTGCACTGGGGTGCAGGCACATCCAGCTGACGAGACTCAAACAGGAAGAAACACACGTCTTCTTCTTATAACCACCTTTTTCCATTTTTCATCGAATGTTCCAAATAACCTTAAGCCATGAGTTTTTGTGAAACGTCGTTTTCAGTAGTTAGTCAGTGCTTAAACACACTTGCATTTGCAAGTAGTTAAGTAATTCCGTCAATAAATTATGCTATGCCTTTTCAATATATCAAGCTCTTGCAAATCAATACGTATAGCATACTGGGAATACTTCTCCAGGATTGAACCGCCAACCATTGATTCCTTGATCGAAATCTTGCTGCATATACTTTCACTTGAGCCAATAGGTAGTATCAGAAGCTTTCATATAGCAAATTTAGCCAAAAGTGTATTAAATAAATCTGTACAAAGTTGAATTGCATCATTTTATTACCTCCACTTACGGCTTTGAGTTCTACATTAGTTGAAAGATTTGAACAGAATATATCAAAATCAGAAATATACTTTGGTGACGGCTTATCACTTCCAAGTATACACTGAACAATCAGAATCAAGTATATGAAGGACAATGTAACTGCTAAGGAAAATGGTACTGTGTTTACAATTTATAAATGGTCTACATGAGAAATGAATATAAAAAGGTTTTAAATAGGTTTATCATCTTTGAAACCATACCATATATTTTCAAAGTTGTTTGTATGCACTCCAGTTGTTCGATCAATGAAACGCTTCTTGTGAACAGTAGCTTGATCGAGGATAACTCATTTCAGATAACGGTATATACGACTTCCAAGCATCTATGTATATTATGGCACCCAATACCACGCATTTTTTAAATAACTGCTAGGATAGATTCTTCCGATTCATCGTTTATCTACTGAAGATGTCCTTCCTTCGTTTTTCGGTCGTACATAACAAGAATCTGTGATTTATCAAGGCAGATGTATGTAGCTTCCCCACTTGTGTTTAAGTCGTCTTCCTATGTCTGTGAAAGAGACATTCGTCTATTTCAGTCACATTACCTGCTCTACCAAATTTCAAATCCAACCTACATTTTCATTATAGTTCATCGAAAGGCTATACAGTGTAAACAACACGGTAAATGGATGTAACGAATGATCATGCGTTGCGCACCTACAACTTCATCGGTTGTCCTCAAGGTTTCCCGTCAATAAAGTTTAGTTCCACCTTTGTACTCCTTTAATTTCAGTGAGAAACTGACAGAAAATAATAATAAGCTACTATTCATGTCTAGTTTTAAACTGTGTTCCACTGCAGAAGGCTAAGTCTACTACTCTACAATTTTTTTAACTATTCGATGCAAATTGAATATTTCTGTTTGCAGCCAAATATTTCATTACTGAATTACTACTGGTACAATAAGCGTACATAAGTTGTCTTCTAGCCCCCATAACTTAGTTTCCCTCTGTGTTTTTTATACTCACTTTTGTGCTTTTTATTTGTTTGTTTGTTGTTACATACTACTTATATTTCTGTATGTATTGCTCTATGTATTAGTTGTGACTAGTTGACCGTAGGCAGTTTTTACCTGTCGATATATAAAAGAATTTCTGTTTATTCCCACTGCTTCCTTTATGACCCGACCGATAGCTGCTACCTTGACGTGGTGGTCGGGCTTGCATATCACAATGACCCAACGAGCTATGCTGGTGGAACGCTTGTTCCCTCGAGGTCCTACCATACCAGAAAGGTCTGTTGGGTAGTGGTTAGACGAAAAGCAGTTACCGTTATAGTGTAAATTGCTACACTATGATGGGGGTCTGAGGGCGAAGTCGTACTGCTGCTAGCTGGATGGGGTGTGACAGCAGTAAGGTGTTTCCCTTGGATGACCAGCAGTGCCAAGCTGATGCTGCCTTCTCAGTGGAAGGGGGGGTTAGAAAAGGTCGGCCCCAAAAATAACACACTCCACCACGCCCCACGGTCTGCCGGGCCGGCGGTGTTGGTTCACTTGTCGTTTCCTTTCGACCATCCGGCCCCAAAAATACAAAAATTCAAAATAATCATACTCAAAAGGCTGGGTGTGACAGGCCTCAAGCAGATGTCCGATGGGCTCTGCGGTCACACAAATCTCTTTCAGGTACCTTAAGAAGAAATAGCCTTCCACGGTGTGGGCAGCCGGGAAGTGTCAACCGCCCTCACAACTCTGTCAGCACCCAAGTTTCTTCTGACTGCTATCCTCCTCCTCCATCATTACCTTCTAATCTTCCTTCACGTCTCTTAATTAATGATGCTGCATCATCTTCAATTTCTCCTACCTCTGCAGCCTTCGACAACGATCTGAGTCCACAGAACAGCGTCCCTGGTCTCCTTAAACCACGCTCCAAATTACATATTGGAGCCTTCAATGTCCGCACCCTCCGTCAAATTGGCCAACAGGCTTCGTTGGCAAAGACTCTAGCAACTCGAGGCATGGATGTGTGCTGTGTTTGTGAGACACGCATACAGGACCCAAGTGTGGTTATTCACCTGACCTCTCCTGACCAATCTGGTGAATCTGCAAAATTCACCCTTCGAGTTTCTGGAGATTCGATAGCTAGCTCTCGTGGTCTTGCAGGTGTAGGTATAGCATTAAGCACCAGGGCAGAAAACTCACTACTAGACTGGATCCCAGTTGATAGTCGCCTCTGCGCTATGAGGCTGAACGGCACAGTGAGAACTAAAAGGAATAGTGAGACTCGCCGTTGTCTCTTTGTAATCTCTGCTTACGCACCCACTGACTGTAGTTCGGATGAAGTGAAGGACGAGTTCTACCATAAACTGTCTAACCTCCTCTCGAAAGCCAAACGTTCGGACGTAGTGGTTGTTGCAGGTGACCTCAACGCACAGGTGGGTAGACTGAGTGAGGCAGAAAGGCACTTAGGTGGCACTTTCGGAATCCCAGCTGAACGTACAGATAACGGTGATCGCCTATTACAACTATGCTCAGATAACCGCCTATTTTTAGCCAGCACAAATTTCAGACATAAAGAAAGGCACTGTCTGACCTGGCGTCCACCGAGCTCGACTCAGCGATGGACACAGATAGACCACATTGCTATTAGTCATCGCTGGAGAGGATCGGTGGAAGACTGCCGCTCCTTCTGGAGTACGTGTTTGGACAGCGATCATGCGTTGGTCCGAGCACGTATATGCCTGCGTCTCAATGGACGTAGAAAAAATTTGGCAACAAAACCACTACGAGTTCTGCTGGACAACGAAAACACCAAAGCCGTGTTCAGTGAGAAGTTGGCTAGGCAGTTATCGGAACAAAAGACTGTCACTCATCCAGAAGAAGCTTGGTGCCATCTTCAGTCTACTGTAAAAGCAGCACTGGAGACTGTAGCCGACTCCAAGATAATGGCTAAAAAGAGCCAGTGGATATCAGCAGCTTCTTCCAAACTAATGGATGCACGTGAATGCATCCCTGCAGGCTCTGAGTACAATGAAGAGCGAGCGCAACTTAAAAATAAACTGACGAAAAGTCTGCGCAACGATCGTGAACAGTGGTGGGCAGCAAAGGCTAAAGAGATGGAAAAGGCAGCGGCGATCGGTAACAGTAGACAGTTATTTAGACTTATTAAGGAGACTGGGGGGAAATGGTCAACAACAGTTAGTGAGGTTATAGCGGAGAAGGACGGATCGGCGATTCACTCGCAGGGAAGGCGACTGGGACGATGGGCAGAACACTTTGAGGAACAGTTTAACTGGCCTCCAGCCACCATTGCGCTGCCCGCTATCCAGTCGGACCCTGAATGGGACATAGAGACAGGTCCCCCAACACTAGAAGAAGTTGAGAAAGCGGTAGGTAGCCTGAAACGGGGAAGGGCAGCAGGACCAGACGGACTACCTGCTGAGGTATACAAGAATGGTGGTAGAGTTCTCTTAGTCAGGCTAACGGAAGTGTTAGCCAGTATATGGGAATCAAATACGATCCCCTCCGACTGGTCTAAGTCACTCATCATCCCAGTCTTCAAGAAAGGCGAGAAGTCCTCTTGTGATAACCACAGAGGAATCAGCCTGACAAACATAGTGTCTAAGATCCTAAGTTCTATAATTCTCCGACGCCTGAGTGGAGCTCGGGAACAGCAAGCCCGAGAAAACCAGGCAGGCTTTAGACCTGGCCGTGGATGTATCGACCAAATATTCACACTGCGCCAGGTCCTGGAACATAGGCATGCTTACAGACGCCCGACAATAGCTGTATTTCTCGACCTGAAGGCGGCATTTGACTCCGTTGATCGAGAAGTCTTATGGCAGTGTCTGTCACTGAAAGGCGTGCCTAGTAAGTACATCACCTTATTGAAAGCTCTCTACTCGAACACTTGTGGGCATGTTAGAGCCTATGGTGAGTTGTCCAGGGAGCTATACTCATCAAGTGGTGTCCGTCAAGGATGCCCACTATCCCCATTCTTATTTAATTTTATCATAGATATTCTTATGGAGGTTTCCCTCTCGTCACCTAATTACAAAGACGTTGACCGGATCACAGGTGAATTTTCCTTAGATCTAGAATATGCAGATGACATAGTCCTGTTAGGTGAAGACGCTGACAAGATGCAGAGTCTTCTGAACACTTTGAGTGGGAATTTGAGAATGTTTGGGATGCGATTTTCACCACCCAAATGCAAATTTTTGCTCCAGGACTGGTCTTCAGCGGTACCGCGGTTAACAATAGAGAGTGAAGTGGTTGAGTGTGTTGACCACTTCACTTACCTGGGAAGTAGGATCAACCCGGTGGGTTAGTTGCCGATGAGATTTCTGCACGGATACAAAAGGCTCGATTGGCTTTTGCCAATTTGCGCCACCTATGGCGCCGCCGTGATATTCGTTTGTCTATTAAGGGTCGCGTGTACTGCACAGCAGTCCGCTCTGTTCTACTGTATGGCTGTGAAACATGGCCATTGAAAGTGGAAGACATGAGAAGGTTACAGGTATTTGACCACCGTTGCCTTCGTAGTATAGGACGTATTCCGTGGTGTCACCATGTGAGTAATGCAGAAGTTAGGTGTAGAGTTTTAGGGAGAAGAGGTAAGTCAGTCGACGAGGTTGTGAACCTTCATCGACTGAGATGGTTGGGACACGTACTACGTATGCCTAGTCACCGATTGCCTCGTCACACAATGTTGGCTGAGGTGGGTTCAGGCTGGAAAAAGGCCCGAGGTGGCCAGACTAAAACATGGCACCAATGTATGAAGTCTCTGACTGTTGGTTTAAGCCATGTAGGACGATGCAGACTAGGTGGTTGGGGTCCACGGGACAAGAGGAACCAGTGGTTGGAGACCCTAGGTGATATGGCTCAGAACCGAAGTCAGTGGCGCAGATGTATACACACATTATCCTCATCTTAACAACGCTATACCGAATCTCACTATTTTGTCACTCCTCTTTCCTTTCTTCTCGTACTTTATATTTCTTTTGACTGCATTCACTTATCTTCATCCTTCACCTCACTACCTTTTTACTTGATGTGCTGATATGAGGTGTGGCAACTCGGACCGTTACGCAGTAATGCCTGGTCCTATGTTGATAATGATGATGATGATGATGCTTCCTTTATGAAACCTTTAGTGTAAGTATTGAGCTTCAACAGCCTATGTCATAATCTTTTTCAGTCGAAGTATGGTACTGAACAAATTTACCAGTTAAAAACCATTCAGGCTGATCCGTAGAATTTTGGTAGTCACTGAAGTTAAAATACAGATCTCAGTGTCGGGTCATTTACGGCGCCGGTGAGGTATCTGACTATCTATGAAAGGATGTGTTTACTGTGGTGTGGTCCGTTCTGTCCTGTTATATCGTAGTGAGACATGGCAGTTAAAAGTGACAGCAATGAAGGGATTCTAGGGTTTGATCACAAATATCTTTGTAGCAATGCTTGCGTTTAGTGGAATCACCGTTTGAGCAATGTTGAATTCAGGCGAAGGGTACTAGGCAAGATAGGCAAGTGGATTGATGAGGTTATGAACCTTGATCGGCTGAGGTCGTTTGGATATGTATTGTGCATGCCGAGTCACCGCCTACCTCGACGTGTCATGTTAGAGGAAATTGGATTAGGTCGGGTGAAAGTTGAGGGATAACCACACCAAGTCATGGTACTACTCTATGGAGTACCTTATTGTTGATGGGAGTCATATTTGGAGATGTAGGCTACCTGGTTAGAGTCCCTGAGACAAAAGGAATAGGTGGTTGAGGATTCACTGATGGTGACATGATTGGAAATCGGTCACACGGGTGCAGATGTATTCGCAATAACCTTCATCTCCAAATCATTTATTCTCTCACACAACTTTGTCTACTTTAATATTACTCTTCTTCTATCCACTTTTTCTTTGAGTGCTACTATGAAGTGTAGAAACTTGAACGGATGTGCCTGTGTGCGAGGTTGCACGTCGATTTAGTCAGTCAATCAGGGTTACTGATAGTTTCTGGATGCAGTATCTCCAGACTATCGTTTACTCTTGTATAGGTTGTGTTTTTACAGTCAGGAAATGACTGTATACCTAAATTGCTTCAAAAAATATTGAGATCCATATCATTATTGGGCGTCTATACCACGTTATTGTTCCATTGCAATTTATGGTCACTATTTATGTTTTTTTGACGACAACGTTAGTGTTAGTGAAATTCTTTTTCCTCCAGTTAGCTATTCTTGATGATAACTAGCATATATTATCTAATGCTTTGTATTACCTTTTACCTAGCTAGGAAAACTTATATGATCATAGAGAGTGAATTATATGGTTGACACAATATATGCGTTCAGTGTACTATGAACAATCTATCTCAGTTGATATTATCTTAAAGATACACTTTTGTATCTGGAGGTTTGTGGAGGTTTATGAATTGATTTTAGGTTGGAATTCATCATGGAGTGACATTATTTGGAGGAATATTGGAAACCTGGGAGCACTGGACAGCTGTTTCGTCCTAGTATGGGACTTTCCGGAAGTGCGCACCCATGACCCCGCCAGGGATTGAACCCAAGACTTTCAGGTTCCGTGTCCAGCATGTTACTTTACTCAACGACAACTTTGAATGTAGGAACTGACAGAAGTAGGGCACCATGAACCACTGAACTCATGCAACCCAGCGACTGAATGATTAATGCGTTTGCTGGGAAACCTAAGGGTTCTGAGTTCGATTCCTGGCGATATAGTGGGTGTGTACTCCTGAGGAGTCGCAAACTGGGACGAAACGACTATCCAAAGCTTCCAGGTTTCTAGTGTTTCTCCAACTGATGTCAGTCTGTAATGAATACTACCTTAACATAAACTTGTCAAAGAAGATATTGATTTGTCTGACTGTCTAGCATGGGGATGGTTGATATGGAAAGATTGATTGCATTGTGAATGTGAACAGAAACGCTTTACTTTTCTTATCTTCTATTCATTCACTTTTATCTCCATCTGGTGTTATCTAATAGATAGGGATCACATGTTGATTTTGTATTCCGTTTCTCTTTTCGCCTATATCATAGATCTTGTGTTGCTGTCCAACGAGGAATAGATGATAATATTGCTGTTACATGGTAGGTTTTTAATCAGCCATATGTGATATAGGTTCCAATTTCAGTGAAAATAAGCGATTATGGAAATCGGAGTATACAAGTGATACAGTAACGAATCTTTGGCAAAGTGTATTTGTACAGTTGGACAATTCAATGAATTCTGATTTTAAGGTGTGAAAAGTTGAATTTAGCCTGTTATATTTATTAGCAGTTGGAAATGAGCTAATTTTTATAATAGTTAATTTTCAAAACAAATAGACAAACATTAAAATATACTAATTAAGAGTTTAGGTGATTATGTCTAAGAATCAATCTCAGTAACATAGATGCTCTCACAGATTACTTTCGGTCTAATCTTTATTTCGAAAAAATCGAAGCGCTCTAGGCCACCTTGTACACACCTATTGTGTGAATAGTAGTGAGACTACTTGGTTGCCCAAACCTCAGTAGCTGGAGCGGCTACCTGCAGTTGAGATATGGCTGTTAAAAGTAGAAGACATGAAGGGATTATAGGGTTTGATCACAAATATCTTTGTAGCAATGCTTGCGTTTAATGGAATTACCGTTTGAGCAATGTTGAATTCAGGCGAAGGGTACTAGGCAAGATAGGCAAGTGGATTGATGAGGTTATGAACCTTGATCGGCTGAGGTCGTTTGGATATATGTTGTGCATGCCGAGCCACTGCCTATCTCGATTTTTCATGTTAGAGGAAGTTGGTTTAGGTCGGGTGAGAGTTGAGGGTCTTATTGGGAAATGTAGGCTACCTGGTTGAGGAATCTTGGTGACATGATTGGAAATCGGTCACAATGGTGCAGATTTATTCACTAATTGAATATTTTCACTAACTGTTATCTCCAAATCGTTTATTCTCTCACACGTTATCCACTTTGAAATTGCTCTTTATCTATCTGCCTGTTCTTTGTATACTATTGTTAAGTGTAACAACTTGAGCCAATGCACATGTGTGCGAGTTATTACGTTGATTTCGTCTGTCTAGTGCGGCGGGGTTTGAACTCATGACCTACTGATTGAACATCAGCTTCCTGAGCTGAAGGACCACAGCTCCGCTCTTTGTTTCACATTTCGTCACTTTCTTCTCCTCTTCTCATAATTTTTTCACAAAGTTCGGTTAAATTTCTCCTTCTTAATTCCTTACCTTTCATATTGTTATCTTGGATCTTGATGTGCTGATGTAAGGTGTAGTAACTTGCATTGTTATGCAAAGATACCAGTTTTTACATATTAATATTTAATGGCTGACATACTATTTGAGTCACTGGTAGAAACTAGACTGTGTCGTGTAAGTTCTGGGTCCTAGTTTAAACATTCCAAAAGCAATACCATGCTGACAACTTTTTTAGATTACAGACTGAACCTCTGACGTTTTCTTTTAAAACTTGATTGATATCAATTCGTAATGGAAACCATTCCTAGATCTGTCAAGTTTGTCAAAGTTGCTAAAACCGTTTGTTTGTAAACAGAAGTTTTAGCGGAGGTGTTTTCTTTCAAACTGATATTGCTCATGTGATTATCAGTTACCATGACGAGACATTTTATTAGAATTCAAGAAGATATTGTCGATTCTTATGATGTTTTACCAGGGGTAGGTAGACTCAGATCTTTCTTAGACACCTAAATATGACAATTGGTGTTTGTCATATACCTAATATTCTAACAAAAAAGCTTAGTTGATTTGTTAATGTCATCTACTGAAAAATTTGTAAGATAGTTACAGTTCTATCCTGAGGTTTTTATCTATGCTGATTGTACCTCACAGTAGTTTCAGTTCATGACGTATGAAGATGTATATTTTGAGGTTAATGGGGATTTCATTTTTATGGTAGCATTCATCACGAACTGATATCATTTGGATAATCATTGAAAACTTGGGAGCGTTGGACAGATGTTTCGTCACAGTATGCGGTTCATCAACAGTACGCACCCTCAACTCGCCCCGCTAGGTATCGAACTCAGGACTTTCAGGTTTAGAGGCGAACATGTTAACCATTCAGCCACTGGGTCAGAGGAGTCCAATAACCCACAGTTTCCTACTTCTGTCAATTCGCGTCTGAATGGTGAACGCGTTCACCGCTAAATGTGAAGTCCTTGAGCCCGATTTCTGATAGGAATGTGGGTGCGTGCTGCTGACGATTGACGTACTGGGACGAAACAGCTGTCCAGTGCTCCTTGGTTTTCGATGGTTCTCCAACTGATACCAGCCGGTGATTCATATCATCTTAGGAATAAGTCCTAGACACTTGTAAAAACTATGGTCTCAATTTTTTATAAGTTTTTGTCGTTTTTTTCAAAACAGCGTACTGGGTACTTGTTAGTTTCAAGACCCAGTAGACTGAGGTTGTTACTCACTACTACTACTTAAGTATGATTTGTGACAAAGATTCTCGTGTGTTTCATTATCGTTAGTATAAAAAACATGGAACTGAATTTTTCCTGCTTTTTTCCCTTCCCTTCTTTGCTTTTGAGAAGTTCGGTGTGCACTTAGTTATTTTAAGCTGATGGCTTAAGAATTCACTGCTCCTTCAACGGTTTCATGTCTCTTCATCCGGTTTTCAATGATTTCTAGGTTCCAGTGCATATCTTAAATCACTTATATCTATATAATTTCTCGAATCGTATTCGAGATGCACATAGTGACCTTGTGCGTATTCATATAACAGGCAATCAGTTCCATCTATTGTAGGCTCAAACCTCGGTAGTTGGAGTGGGGTTCGAACACATGACCTGTGGGCTGAAAGTCATTTTCTTAATTTTTTTAAAGCATTATGCGTCTGTTTAAAGGTTATGTTTGTTATGCAAAAGAATGAATTGAGTGGTCAGTGTTGAATATATTTGCATTGTTCATTGGTGGCGTGTCTGTTGGATACCTTCATCTATCAGAGCTAATCTTCTTTGTTACACTTTACTTTCAACTGGTTCTTCAACAGAAACATCCTTTGTTATCTTTTCGTTTACTGCTGATTCTCATGTTTACCTGTTCTGTTACTAGATTCTTTGAATTGCTTTCTCCTCTTTGTTATCAATCATTAGTTCTTGTGTAGCGTTCAAGAATCAAGAGGAAAAGGAATTCGCTGTTACATGGTAGGATATCTTTTCTATATATTTAACAGAAAGTTAATTGTATACATTTATTAAAGTAAAAATAAACAGTTATGGATCTCGGATATCAGTCAATCGGTGAAGTCTAGTTCAGAAGTCACTTGGAAAACCGTGTTAATTAATCTTGAGACAGATAGACAAAGTGATTATAAGGTTTGTGTTTGTATATTTCATGTTTATTGTAACTAAAAACTTTTAATGATACGTGTAATTTCCCCTTGCTGTATTGGGTCGAATTGTTCAACGTCTGTTGACAGATGGGCTCCTATGCAATTGCCTCTTTACTGCCCGGATATTCATCAAACTCTGACCGAGAAACCATCGGTTTGACAAACTTTAATTTGTAGAATATGGTTTGGTGTTTTTCACGTATAATGTTTGCTCATTTGGTTGTCTCGTTGTATCATACAATCCAGGGATTGACTTGATCACAGGAAAATTTCCGGTGGACCACAAATACGCAGATGACACAGTCCTGTTAGGTGAAGACGCTGACAAGATTTAGAGTCTTCCGTACACCTTAACGTCCGATTTGACAATGTTTTGGATACGTTTCTCGTCACTCAAGTTTAAATTGTTGCTTCAGGACAGGTCTTCAGCGGTACCCAGGCTGACATTAAGGAGTGAAGTGGTTGAGTGCGTTGAACACTTCACTTACCTGAGAAGTCAGATCAACCCTAGTACATGAGTTACTTGCCGACGAAATTTCTACATGGATACATAAGGCTCGATTGACTTTCACCAATTTATCCCATCTTTGGCGCCACCACAATATGCAACTGTTTATTAAGGGTCAGTTGTACTGTGCTTCAGTCTACTATGTTCTACTGTGTGTCCATGGAAAATTGCCATTAAAGATAAAAGACATGAAAAGCTTCTGGTGTTTGACTACCCTTTCCTTTGTAGGCTGTATTCCATGGTGTCACCACATGAGTAACGCAGAAGTCAGATGAAGAGTTTCAGGGAAGATAGGAAAGTTTATTGATGGGCTTTTGTTGTGAATGCCTAATCACCTTTTGCCTCGTCTCACGATGTTGGCCGAAGTAGGTTCAGGCTGGTAAAAAGTTCGGGATGACCAGACTAAAACATGGTATCATTACATTAAGTCCTTAACTGTTAGTGTGAGCTGTGCAGGAAGATGCATACTAGCCAGTTGGTACCCGACTGATAACAGAAACCAGTAGTTCAGGACTTTAGGTTATATGGCTCAGAATGGATGATAGTGGCGCAGATTTATCCACACATTGTCGTCATTTTAATCATCATACTGAGTTCAGCATTTTTACCACTCCTCCCCCTTATTCACTACTTTCTACTTCTTTTTACCAGTTTTCCTTTCTTTCTTCATCTTTCTTCTTGTTGCTTTGTTACTTGATGTACTGATATGATGTGTAGCAAATTGGACGGTTGGGCAGTAATGCTTGGTCCTGTGTTGTTATTCATTGATTGATATTCTCAAAATACTGATTGAATAACGATGTAGAAGGTTGACGGACTAAGCGTTTCTCAACTAGTTTTTTTTAATTTGACTCATACTAAACTCTTACTTGAATAATCAAACTCACAAACTTATGAACAGATATTTGTTCTAACTAAAAATGTATATTAAATAAGACGGAAGATAAGTCATAAGACGGTCAGCAATCTCTTTTCAGTGATTTTAAGTTTGTTCTTTCTTTATGTGTCTGCTCTGACATTGTTCCTTAGCTTCATACAGTTTTACCAGCTCCATATATGTAATGCCAGTTAGGTGTATCCGAATAACTGTTGATTTTTGTGTTTATCTTTGTCGAGTTTTTGGTGTGGATATTTTTAAGACATCAGTACTGCATGTATAAGACCTCTGTCTTATTGCAGCAATAGAGTTATTAGCTCCTTCGAGGATACCTTGATATTGCCTGTAATTTCATTTTTATAGCTCTGATGGGTAGTGGCTAGTAGTTGAATCGAAGCTTGTACTTGTCGTACAATGAAGTGAGTGTCATGACTCAGTAGCCTCTGGAGTCCTCGTTTTGAGACCCCGGGGGAAACGTAACCACTCACCAGCAGGCATGTACATCCAGCTGACGAGACGTGCGTCCTTAATTTAACTCCTAACCACTGTCCATTATTGCTATTAAACTATGCCTGATTTTAAAGTTGACCGGAAGGTCAGAGTTTCTAATGATACTTCACCTGTTTATGACATTATTTCGTACACTCTTAAAGAACGAGTTTTTCGCTTTGTATGAATACAGTTTGAACCTTTGGACTGTTGTATACCTCTTGGGATCTATTGGTCTCTATGTGAAAATCATTGGTTCCTAACCAGTGTGCGCAATTGTCTGTCTGTTTGGTTTGCTTGTTGAATAGTACGCCTGGTGAATGGTGTTGTTCTTCAATCTGTCCACCATCTGTATACCTATTCATTCTGTACTCGTTACTTGATATCTAGTCGAATGCAAGCCATTATTATTACTGCTATTATTTCTTTTAACAATCATTAGATCTTGTACAGCATTCCAAGAACAAATGGATGATGAGTTCGCTGTTACATGGTAGGATATCTCTTCTATATATTTAACAGAAAGTTCATTGTGTATATTTGCTCATTAAAGTAAGAATAAGAAGTTGTGGAATTCTGCAACAACTCAACCAATGAAGTCTAATTCAAAAGTAACCTGGACAAAAACTTTTATTAATCTTCAAACAGGCGTACAAAGTGATTATAAGGTGTGTGCATTTGTGTTTCAATGTAGACATTTTTCTACTACACCTATTAACATAGTCAATATGACCCTCCTCCTTTCTAATTCAAAGAGATTTGGATTGGAATGAGAAGTTGTGACTGAGTAGTCAGTGCGATTAGGGTCAAGTGATAGTCAAACATCATAAATTTATATGGTATACAGTTTAGTTGTTAGAGCACCGGACTGGTAACCTGGTGGTCACTGGTTTGAATTCTGCTGTGGGTCAGATTTTCATTTCACCTTCAATTATCACTTAGTACCAACAATCCAAGTCTGTCAAACCTAAAAGGATATCTCAGATAGTCAAAATGTTAGTGACATATGCCAAAGTAGGACTTGGATACAATGACAAGGCAGTATTCTATATTGGATGATATATGGTTGAATGAATAACATTCAGAATACTATTAACTGCTTGAATTCTATAGTTTCATTGAATACAGACCAGAATAATACCAACACAAATGGAATACAGATACATGTTGTTGTGCCTTTTATTGGGTTTTAGTTTCTTGAACTTTATTGGCATTCATTCCTAAGACCTACTCGTCTTGATTTCCACTATAAATTAGAGTGGAATTGGATTATTTAAAGTGAAAGGATAGAAAAGCCTAGTTGCAATAAAACAAGTGTACATATAAATAAATATTTGGGTAGTTGTGATACTTTTAATTTCTCGTTGATACACAGGGCTGAATTGCTCGTCCTCGGTTTGCGAATGGGTTCCTCGATACTACTGGATATTCATGATGTTATGGTGATCTTGGTGACTAGCAGAGGAATCCAAGACGCGCGTTTCACACAGTTCGACACTCGTCAGCTGGATGTACCTGCAACCCAGTGAGTGATGTTGCTCCCACTGAGGTTCGAACCCAGTACCCATCGTTTCAAACCCCAGAGCGATATCCCCTAAGCCAGTGGGGCACGATAGCCACCTCTTGTGCAATGGGCATCAGTTGTTGTTATGATGCCTGTAATTTCCGGTTGCTACACATCGCTCACTGGGGTTGAGGTGTGTCCAGCTGACGAGTCTCGGACAGAACGAAACGTGCATCCTGGGTTCCTCTGCTAGTTCTCAAGGTCGATGTAATATGAATATTCAGCAGCATCGAGGCATCCACATAGGAGCCTATCTGCCAACAGCAGACATCAAGCAATTCGGCTGTGTATAGCAACATGAAATTACAAGTATCATAACAACAACTGATATCCATCGCACAAGCAGTGACTGTCGTACCCCAGTGGCTTAGTCGGTAATTTTCTTGAGTTTGAAGCGAAGGTTACTGGGTTCAGGACTCAATGGGAGCGATATTACTCTACACAGGGGTGCAGGCACATTCAGCTGCAAAACACTGACTATCTTATTTCAGGCATACCAGTCCATGCAAGTCAGCCAGCCAGGTTCAAGGAATTCGAACTATATTCGACTCTATGAGATGAATGTGTCTGAGTGCACTGCTAAATGACCTGTTTCGGCTTTTAATGAGCTAAAACGCCATCTGGTGTTTGCATCACTCTGGTGAAATCTACAAATTAGTCAGGGTAGTTTCTAACTACTCAATTTGGTTTAATAGTAGTAAGTGTTCCTTTGTACGCTTGTATTGTGCTAGAAATTAAACATTATGATAAGGTGTATCAAAATAAATTGTGTTATTAAGTTTTAACTGATAAGTGATTGCCACATCTGGTAATATGTAAATATTGAGACCAATTTTTTCAAGAAATCCTATTAATTCTATTGAAGTTGTTTCTCAGTTTCTTTGTTTATTTTTCCACTATTTTGCTATTGAATACCGCGTCAAGTTCTAAGTCATTTCTTCTGAATCATTTTCAGTCAATATTGAATCCGATGTTGACATCGAAAAAGAATACCTTCATGAACATTTTTCAAACTATTTCTTTTTTGTTCCTTTTGAAACTGTTAAAATAAACTAGAATGGTTTTTGATATTATAATTTGTGACTCTCCACTGTTGATTACGTGGAATCAACCGGCTAGTGGAAGCTGAGACGCACTTTTTCTCCTATTTGAGACTCTTTAAGCTGGGATGTACCTACAAGCCAGTGAGTGGTGTTGTTCCCAACATTGTAACTCAGCGGCCGAGTGGATAACACTCCTGCATCCACTCACTGGGAGTCAGGTATCTTCGGCTGAGGAGCCCTAAGTTGGACGAAACATGAGTCCTAGATTCCACTACTAGCCACTATTCATCATAAATATCGACTAAAATGATTTCTAATAGTACAGTGTCATAGGCTTTGTACTTTTAGATTGGTATCTAGTCATTGTTTGTATGATCCTCGTACAACTGAGCCTAAGGATTCTATTATTGAGTATCCCGAACTATCATTCCTTTCACTCACCTATTACTTGTCATATCATGGTCATGAAAACGTTTATTATCTTATGACTGCGACTGTGATCACGCTGCCTGATATATTTTTTAGACATGTTTACAGTTTTCACGTGGCTTGTTGTCAGTGTATAGATGAGTGGTTGTTTGTTGAAGTGAAAAGCGTTGATCTAAATACCTTCTCACTTTTATTCTCATGCCTTTAGCTACTTCTCTTTTTCATCTTTCATATTTGAAATTAGTTGTTCTCAGTTTTTTACAGTTTTCTGATTTATTTTCTTCATAGATCATGTATCACCGTTCAAAAAGGATCAAGTGGAGATAATTCACTTATGTGGTAGGGTTGTTGTTTCAATTGAATTTAGTTCCCTTTCCATATACTAGTGATAATAAAGGTTTGTACAAATCTGAGGAGAATCAATTATTTCTTGGATGGCAAAGCATCCTGGTCGACTTACCACCAACTCATGCAGATTATAAGGTATATACTACATGAATGTCTAATTATAGTGGTTTCAGCTGCTTGTCTTGGAGTAAAATTAGTTATGTGAAATTATGTTCATATTTCTACTGCGTTTTGTGTTAGTGCTACATTTCAATTCGGTTTGGTTGATTCAATTGAAGTCGGTTTAAGTAGAAAGCTTTTCACACACCACCAATGTTCACTGTAGGTATCAATTTATGGGTCTGAACTATTGCCGAAGTATTTCAGTACTATTGAATTATGTAGACCAGTTAGTTGATCTTAACAATTCAGTTGTAATCTGATTAGCTGGACCTCAAATGGGTGAAGCAACCGTCCAGTGTTTATATCATTCTTTCTAGCTGCTCCTTAGTAGTATATTTGGATCAGAATTAGTTCTGAGAGTTTAATATTGGATTCACTGTTAGTTTAGCTTTGTCCAACGGATTTCAAGATGCACCACTAAACAGTCCTGACTACAGTATAACAGTCCCACCGATTCAGAAGTTTATAGTACATTTTTACTGCTGATCTAGTTGTGAGGGTTAGTAATGTATACTAGGGACTTCTTTGAAAACACTAAAAATGTTATTTCATTTTACCAAATGCTATACTGAATTCTAAGGTAGTATTCATCATGGAGTGATCTTATTTAGAGAAGCATCTAAAATTTGTCAGCCTTAGACAGCTGTTTCGCCCTAGTTCGGGACTCGTCAATCGAACATACCTACGACCTCTCCATCGATCGAACTCAAGACCTTCAGGTTTCACTGTGAATGTATCAGCCATTCAGCCACTGGGTTGAAGTTCAATGATCCATAGTTTCTTACGCTTGAGGTTAATGGGGATTTTATAGTTAAGGTAGTGTTCATCCTGGAATGACATTTATACTGATATTTATTTGTCACATTTAAAAATATTTCTGATCGTAATTGTTTTTGAAGCTTTATTGTTTATAAATGTGTAACTCTATCAACAGTCAGACAAATCCATAGTGTAGTTAGATGCATAGAGCTATGGCTCACTTGTTTATGGAGTTGACTTTTAACTTGTAGGTCATAGGTTTGATCGCCGCTCCAGCTACTATAGTTTTTGCAGCCAGATAGTACCATTAGCCCTTCATACAATAGATATGTGGCTCACTACCTACTGCACAAATGTGCACAAGGTTGCTAATTGCATTTCACTTTCGATTCGATTCCAGTAGTTTTGCTGTTGACGTCCTCTCAAGTAATGTCCCATACTATCCTACATCACCGTGGTTTCAGCAGTCAGTTGATCTAAGCTTCTTGTTGATTAGTTCTGTTAGTTAAAATTACCAAAATGTGGACGATTTGTCGGCAATAAATTTATTGGGGTTATCAGATTTTAGAACTGAATAAAATCGTTTCAAGTCAATCAAAAACTATACATTCCTCTAAGACGGCTTCAAAGTAAGATTGCTTTTTTTGTCAAACGAATTGATTCCGATCATTCATAGATTTATTTTTCTGAAAGCATGTAGCGCAGTAAAAATAAGACTAGTGAAACCAGTATTCTCGACAATTTGTCTAAACATATGATTTGGATCAGACCTCTTCGGTGAAAACTTGAAAGTCTTCAATATATGTTATTAATAACATAATCATTATTCTGATAACGAATTTACTTATGGTTTTGAAGCCTTCAACAACACGTATATTAATCCAAGTTGCCACACTTCATCACATCTAAAACTAAAGGATAGTAAGATTAGAAGAAGTACTGAGTAATAAAGCTTTCACAGTCTATTTCATATTTTAAATCAGTGTTTCTTAAAATGCTCAAAGGGAATTAATTAAATGGTAGATATTTTTATATCTTGCTCAAGTTAACGGAAATTATAGATTAATGTCTTGGTTTGGTGAAAATCACTCCCTTTTTTTATCTTATTCTACCACAGTGACCAAACTGAGGTAGTAGACAGTGACTAGACGTGGCTCGGGCATTTCTTAACCACCTCTGTGTATACGTTGATAAATATATTGTCTAACTTATCTTTCTAACAAAAAACTGCGCCTGAAATCCACAGCGCATACTTGCTGACTGCATCACACATAAGCTATAAAAGGAGGGGTCATAGAATGCTTGTAAGTCTACAATGCATTTCTCACTACCCAATGCAAACTGTTGCACCAATACCGGTTTTCAGTGCCCCCCCCCCCAGCTAATAACAGTGAGTAGAGTTGCTGGGCGCGTCGACCAACTTACTTACCTGGGAAGTTCGACAAGCCCTCATTGTCCAGTTGCTGACGTAATCTGTGCACAGATACAAAAGGCTTGATTGGCTTTTGCCAACTGATGCTATCTGTGAAGCCTCCACAACATCTGACTGTCGATTTAAGGGTCGAGTGTACTGTGCTGCAGTCTGCTCTGTTCTACTATATGGCTATGAAACATGACCATTAAAGATAGAAAATGAAGAAGCTTCAAGTGTTTGACCACCGCTGCCTTCGCAACATAGACCGTGTTTCGTGGTGTCACCACGTGAGTAACGCAGAATTCAAGCTTAGAGCTTTAGGGAAGAGAGGTAAAACAGTTGATGTGGTTGTGAACCTTCATCGACTGAGATGGTTTGGACGTGTGTTACGCATGCCTAAACACCTGTTTCATCGCACAATGTTGATCGAAATAGGTTCAGGCTAGAAAAAGATTCTGGGCTCTCGGCCAGAGTAAAACATGGCATCAACGTATGAAGTCGTTGAATGTGGGGGCGATGCAGAGTAGCCGGTCGGAGTCCGTGGGGCCTGACTCTAGGTGATATGGCCGAGAATCGGTTTCAGTGGCTCAGATATATCCACATTTTTTCTTCATCTTAACACCGCTATGCTGAATCCAGCATTTTCTCATTCTTCTATTTGGCTACTCTCTACTACTTTTGACCAGTTTTTCTTTTTTTCTTTCTTCATTTTTCATCTTATTTCTTTGTCACTTGTTGTGCTGATATGATGTGTGACAACGCGGACCGTTATGCAGTAACGCAACGTCTTGTCCTATGTTCATACTGAGGGTGATATATTCCATCCGTAGTGAAATTTTCCCATTGTTGCTTAGTAGGAAAAAACACAGTGAATTAATCACTTCATGGCGAACAGCCTACATCTTGCTTTGCAGTCCTGAGTGTTGAATGAACCTCATTGTTTAAGTTTATACTTTAGCCTATCAGCCGAGTAACTAAACATAGCCGTATCACTCCATTTTACACTGTTGGTTGTTAGTGAAATTTCATACACTTATTGTATATTTGGAGTATCAGGTGTGTGTGTGTGTGTGTGTGTGTGTGTGTTTGCTATCCAGCTCAATATTGTAAAATATGTCTGATTGAAGTTTGTTCTTTCGATGCTTTTCTTTCCTTCTTTGTGATTTCCATCTCCTGCATTATATACGCCTTTTGTTCATGTGTTTGTTACGTAATACTGAGGCAAAACTTCTACTTTCTATAATAAAAACACATATAGATCTTGCAAACCATCACTTGATCCAGTAACTAAACAATTCGGAGTGTTTTGGTATGTTTCTGCTGTTCACTTTTACGTTTAAACGAATTTATGTCTAGTGGGAATGCAAAGTTATGGAGTTCCTCTAAGGATAGAATTATTCATACAACAAAATGGCTTACAGTTCTAGTGAATATAAGTTCAATTGATCAAGATTTCAAGGTATTTAAGTCAGTATTTGTTGAATAGTTACCTTGCTACACTATCAATTAAATTTATCTACTTGCCAACGTTTCAGGTACTTGTTGTTACCAATACTTACCTCTTCACCTTGTGGTGATCACTTTACTCCTTTCCTTCTTTTTTTTCTTAAACTCTTATCACTTTCTTATTTACTTATGTAGATTTAAACGTTCTCACTGAGTTATAACGGAATAAAGACCTCAGGGAAGAAATTTACTTTCGATGATATCGTCCTCTTCAATTGTTAATATTTACTAATCAGTAATTGTTAGCAGTTTTTAACCATAAAAATAATCCAGGAATGGAAATAACGTAAGAAATGGAAAGTTTGAGAATCAATAAAGTGCATGATAATAGGAAGTGACTTTATCACTTCTCGATGCACAATTCTAGTTTTCATTATTGTATTTCTAAAGCTTTAACAATGCTAAGTAAACCTTTCCAAAACACCTTTTGGGAGATTGTTTTATACTTTTTAGACTATTGTCCACCGTCAACTAAATTTTGTAATATGGAGTTTTTAATTTATCTGACTCATGCTAGAAGACGTTGGCTTCGACACTGGACAATCTGTCTATGTAGCTGGCTTGACGGGACTACTTTGAAGCGGCTATCAGCGACAGATTGTCCTTTGAACATGTGTTCGCCTTTAAACGGCTAATATAGATGAGTTGGAGAGTGACTGCTTAGAACGTTCCTCTGATAGTCTTCATTAGTCCACTGAATTCGAAGCTCACAACTAGCCTTTTCTTCTCCACACTGATTGATAGTTATGGATAACATTCCAGTGTCGGTTTTTCTCCATGACTGTCTCTTTCTCGGGGTATCTATTCCTGAAGAACGTGGCTCTTAAAAAATGTATTTTGTCTTCTGAAGTATCCGGAGTACAAATCTTCCGGATTCGCGAGGAAAGAGAATGGATTACATCTATTTTCCGTCTGGACCTAGATGTGAAAGCCTGTCATTTATCTGTTCCACATAGATTTTCGAGAAGTATATCTTTTAAGGGTCCCAGATATGTGTTTTTTTTATACTCCTACTGGTTGTCCTATGCGTATATGTTTGTCATTTCTCTTCGTTACATCTTTAAACATATATCAGTAAAATTAGGCAAAGCTCTATGACTATGTGTAACTGAAACCAGATAAGTATGATGTTATGTAACTTTTGTAGTGAAATCCTAGTTGATCTTGGTTATGTTGCGTTCTCTGAGCTGAGCTGTCCAGTCGTGGAGCTTTCATCGTCTTTCTAGACGACATTAGCCACAGCATTAAGTTCAGTATGAAATGAGCTGTCAATATCTCTCCATAAGTGATTTAGTAGCTTGCTTTGATGAAGTGGTTTGTGATTAGTTGTTTCCACTGATTGTTTCGTCACTGACTGCATAGATTTTCCTGTTGGCTGTTCCTCTACTTGACCTCTGATCTTTCTATCGTTTATCATTTTTCTTACTCGTTGGTAGATTGGGTGTATGTCTACATCTATTGTATTCTGACTGATCTAAATGCCAAGCTTCTAGGAATTCTCTGATACTTTTTGTTTCCTCTGCCGAAGATTTCTACATTGTCGAAATTGAATTCATATCCATAGTTGTTATCCACGTGCATTGAAATAAGTGATGAGGTGTCGGGATGTTTAATAGCCATTTGGTGTTCTTTTAGACGAAGGCGAAGAGGGTGACCACTTTGTCCAATGTAGCGTTGACTATAGTTATTGCAGTTAATTTTGTAAATGATATTCAGTTTGTCTTCTTTGACTGTTGCATCCTTTGGTCTGTATAGTAGTGTTTGAAGGGAAAGTGTTTGTTTATGAGCCACACCGATTCAACCAAGTGGTCTCAGTAATGTTGTCATGATTTCTGATGCGTTTATTGATTTCTGTCGATGGTTTTGTAGTTGATGGTGTACAGGATAGTCATCTTCTGATAAAGTTTCATGGGTATCAATTCTTCTTTAGGATAAACATCACGTAATTTTCTTCGTTTCTCCATGAAGTTGATGTACTTCAGGATGTTCTCATCCTTTTGAATAGAGTCTGCATGCAACTAATTTTGTGTGTTGTTAGGTTGTTGCTACTGTAGTTGAGGATTTGATCTGTGTGCGCTGGCTTTCTGTACACTTGGATTTCTAGCTTTCCGGCATCTGTCCTACTGACTAAGACATCCGGTTCGTCAGGGCAAGCTACCGAATCACTCATGGAGAGATAATGACAGCTTACTTCATACTAAAGTTAATGCTGTGGACGATGTCGTCTAGAAAGACGACTAAACAACTGAGCTCAGGAAACACAATACAACCAGGATCATCCACCTGAGCTACAAATATTCCCACCAATCCTAGTTGAAGATAATCATTATTTTCATAATTATATGAAGGTTACAACAGAAACACGTCTAAACGTTGTCATATCCGGAACCTTAATTTTATTCGTATCTCGATGCTCTCTTGTAGACTGTTCTTATCAGCTTTTCTCTGTAGTCAGTCAAAAGTAACTTATGCTGAGTCAATGAATAATTTTCATTTTTAATATCAAGTTTTTGTAAGGAATGGTTAAATTGGCTGAAGAAAAGTGTTCTGGGCAGCCTGACTAAAATATGGCCTCAGAGGATCAAGTCTTTGATTGCTGGTCTAGATCGTGTAGGAGAATGTAAACTTTCCGGTTGAGGTCCATATGACAACAGAAACTAGTGGTTGGAAACTCTAGATAATACGGCTGTGAATCGATGTCAGTAACAAAAATGTAGCCACAGATTATGCGAATCTTTATCGTCATACTGAATTCAACATTTTCTCATTCATTCCTCCCCTTTTTTACTTTTTCCTACCGCCTTTCACTGATTCTTCTTTAGTTCTTTATCTTTTATCTTACTACTTCGTTTTTTGATGTGCTGATATGAAGTGTAACAACTTGGGCTGTTATGCAGTAGTGCCCAGTGTATATATGCTGATGATAGAATAGGCTGACCTAATACATTGCCAAGAAATTTAAACAACTAGAAAAATATTTTCAAAAAATGTATTAATGTAACACCATCAATGAACAATGGTTTTGTCCTAAATTGAAACTCCTTCATAGTGGGCACTTGTGACCCCTCGAGGGAGGTTTGATTTCATTTCAGTTATCATTATCTATGAGACTAGACGAATTCCATCTGTTCTCTGTTATCCCTATACCTAGAAGCCGCTACTATTGAGTATCGAGGTCTAAACTAGGGTATCAGGCTTTCTGATGTTATATCATTGGTGATATATCTTGTACTATCAACTGGTCTTTTATGTTATGTAACAGTAATTGTTAAGAATTTCATTCATATCACACATACCAGCAAATTTTATTTTTCCTAATGTCTCGAATACTACTTTTTCTGATTTTAACGCTTAGTTATTTATTTACAGAATGATTCACTAAGTTTTTGCTGATTACTTCATTTTTCAAGTTCTAAGACATTGATTCATGTTCAAGAATGCATTATTATTATTATTATTATTATTATTATTATTATTATTATTATTATTATTATTATTTATCCCCTGGGTTCCTAATGGAACATAGGGCTTCAGTAGCACGTCTCCATCCCACTCTGTTCTCTGAAATCTTTTAAACCTGGCTCCACGACAGCCCACAACATCTTATTTCCTCCTCGCACGACCTCCTCCATATCACCTTTACCTCGGACATCCAACTCTTCGCTTCCCATCTGGATTCCACTCGAGCGACTAGTCTGACGCGTGATGTCCTCAGTCAGCCTTCTCAGTGAATGCCCCTTCCAATCCATCTCCACTTCCTTCCAGTGCATATTTGTTCAGCGATAGCTTCTTGTTTCGTTGGTTCGTTGCCCGGCCAGCCAGAGTTCCTTGTTCCTTATTCCTGTTATTCTGGCAATCCATCTGATCTTCAGTAACGAGGCAGCGTAGGCGGCAGTTGTTGATGAATGTGTGTAGTTTGTTGGTAATGCCTTTGGTAACACGCCAAGTCTCTGAACCATACAGGATCACTGACTTGACGTTGGTGTTGAAAATCCGGATGTTGTTGACGCTTTATGCTGAGTGCAGAAGATGTTCACACTGGTTTCAGGTTAATGAACTCCTGTCTTGCTTTTCCGATCCTGGCTGTCTTTGACGTCCTTGTCTGTGCCACCTGTAGTTGAAACAGTGCTTCCTAGATAAGTGAAGGAGGTTACTTCCTTCAATTTTCTCCCGTAGATGGTGATTGGAGTTTGTTGTTGGTGGTGGTGGAAGTAGCTGGGTATCATCACCTCTGTCTTCTCTACATTCACTTGAAGTCCCGTCTTCTCTGCCTCTTCTGTCGACTTGTTAGTTTTCACCTGTAGATCTTCAAGTCTGTGTGACATTAGACATAAGTCATCGGCGAAACCCAAACCTTCTAGGTTCTTTTCCCCGGTCCAGTGTATCCCCCTCTTCTCGTTCCTCACTGTTCTCTGCTGCATGATCCAGTGCATTACAATCAGGAAGACCATGGGTAACAGTAGGCAGCCTTGTCTTACTCCTGTCTTCACTTCAAAGACATCACTGAGCTTCCCATTGTGAACTACTTGACATGTGGCGTCTTCACATAGTTGTTGAATGAGATTGATGAAGGTTTGTAGTATTCTGTAGTGTTGAAGCACTTGCCTGGCAGATTACTTCTCGGTTGACGCTGTCAAAGGCCTTCTCAAAGTCGATGAAGTTGAGGTAGAGGGTTGACTGCTGAAAAATTCATTAGTTACATGTAATGGAGCAGAAAGAATGTATCAATGATAGTCGTTTCTCCGATAATAGCTTACTTTGTGAAGTAATACTAGGCTAGAGAGCCAAGAGAACCTGAAAAAGTAATCAATGTTTACTTCATCCTACTTATGGTTCTCTTTATTGATCGAAATTGTCAGTTTCTTCAAAAAATAAACAGAGGACTGACAGGTTATTTGGTTAATGAACTTTAAAGAATACTGTACATACATCCGATCACATAAATCTGCTTAGCATCAAGTTAGACATTCATTATTCTTTTGAGCATACCTTCGTTGCATTGCTCGTGTATGATAAAATCACTATGTGAGCAATTTTGAGGTTAGGCGAAGCATACTGGGTAAGGAAGGCGAGTCGGTCGACGTGGTTGTGAATCTTCATCGACTGTTTTAGAAATGTACTGTTCATGCCGAGCCACCGTCTACCTCGACGTACAATGCTACGGGCACGTTGCATTGAGTCCGAAGAGGGTTCAGGGTGGCCCCACTAACAGGTAGCATCAGCGCATGAAGTCTGTGACTGTTGGTCTCAGCTGTGTGTCCAGGTGTACACTACTAGACTAGGGTCATCGAGAAGATAAAATGTATTCACTCCTTGACGTCTTCTAGAGCTTGAGTATTTTTACTATCTCTAAATTATTTCTCTTCCCCCATTCATCTTTGTCTAGTTTAATATCGGTCTTTTTCCATCCACTTTTTCTTTGCATGCTACTGCGAAAAGTGGTAACCTGAACCGATGCACTTATGTATGAGACTGTATGTTTTATTTGTCTATCTGTTTGTCTATTTGCTACTCTACCAAACAAACGACGAAGTCTATTTGTTTGGACCTAATTATCATTTTGACTTGGTTGGTTGTGGCTGGCAGAGGTCGAACATTTCGACCCAATAAAACAATGAAAAATTACAAGAATATCAATAAATGGTAGTAACTACTACCCGTTTTGCAAGAAATGGCTATCGTTCCTCTGTTGCATAGTGGACAACTCCTTGGCGTTTGAAGCGATGGGTACGAGGTTCGAGTCTAAGTGGGAACAACCTCACTGCGCACTCGGGTGCAGGTACATCTAGCTGACGAGTCGCAAATAGGACGAAACGCGCGTCTCGGATTCCTGTTAGCCACACCCAGCCAAATCACTATAATTAACACTCAGGCAATATTGAAGCATCCACATAAGAACCCAGATGCCAATAGAGGTCGAACAATTCGATCCAATAAAATTACAAGTATATTAATAGGTAGTAATATCATTTTGACTTTTTGAGATAGCTGTGGTTTGGCAGGCTGGTATGATGCTTACTGGGTGATGATTGTAGGTGAAATGAAAACTGAGACCGCTGTGGGATTTTAACCAGCGATCACCGGGATTCCGACCCGATGCTTTACCAACCGAATCTTATAAACTCATCTTGAATTGCATTGTATGTATATGCGGTACAGTATTCTGGAGTTTGTAACTCATCGGTCGGAAGACTACTTTAAATCAATAGATCCTGAGTTCATTGCCCACTACATTTCCTTCACTGTGTACAACTGGATGCTTATTGTGCTTTATACCCCAGTATAGAAGCATATACTAGATTGAACCTGCAATTTTCTAATAACATTATTTGTTGGTTAGACAAAGTTTCAATATTTGTTATTCTCATTATATGTCCTATATTTTATTGATTTGCAAGTAATTAGGTTCGCTCACAAATCCCTATCTACCTCACATATCGTTACTGTTGAAGACAGACCCTCTGTGTGTTTATGTTAACGTGACAAAAGGATTGATTCGTATATATTTCAAGAGAATACTTATTTGACTAGTTTGTCATATTGAGGTGTCACTGTAACGTGTTAACTCTGATGGAATCTTGTTTCATCATTGTATTTTGATAGATACCAGTCGTTGGTATAAATTCTGAATCATTATAGCACTTTTCCATTTTTTTAATGGGATTGTATTCTCTGAGCTGAATTGTTTAATCATGGAGTTTTCGTTGTCATTTTAGACAACATCGTCAGTACAATCTTCAGGAAGACGTGAGCGATAAGTTTCTCTTTGCAATTTATTTAGTTGCTTGTCCTGATCGTCAATCACACAAAAGGCTATCAGGGCAAGCTATTCAATAAACTAGGAACAGAAACTTATCGCTCACGTCTTTCTGAAGATTGTACTGACGATATTGTCTAGAATGATAACATAAGCTCTATGATTAAACAATTCAGTTCAGAGAACACAATTCTATCAAAATTATTCTCCTGAGCTACAAATATTTTTCATCAACTTTTTCATGCAAAACTTGAGTTTCTCTTAGAAACCACTTAGACAAAAAGCAGAGAGAATAACGTAAACTGCTGATAAATTTTTCTTTTGCATTAGAAACTCTAGTTAGAGCTTTGAAGGTTAATTTGAAACTGTTAAATGTTTTTATGATATCACATTAATGGAATACTTTGTTCATTATGCTTGTAATGGTTTTCCAAATACTACCAAACAATATAAACAGGTGAAATTATTACCTGTTTTGTAAAGATGTGAACAATATTCTTGGGTATGATTTGTAGATCCATTTCAAGCTATGGTCAGACACCATATCCTGTTGATGTAGTATTTACATGCTATTCTGTACATTTTTATTTTACTCTTCAGCTGATATTGGAAGGTACAATTCCTGCTGGATATCCAGATGCTAGAATTTGTGTTGATAATATTACTTCTTATACTGAACCATGCAGTGGTAAGTTTATGAGTTATAGTGTTGTATTATTGTACTTCAAAGTATATCTCTCTCATAATTAGATGTAATAATTGTGATTAAGTTTTGCTAGATTTCACATTCTCCTTATAGTCAAAGGTGTACAACATTTAAGAGATTTTTTTTTCATCTCTTCAAAGGTTCGTCTCATTTTACTGTAAAGGGTGCATAGGTTTGTACTACGATGTTATTTGAATAGGGAATAAAAAATATATTAAACAGATATGGGTTGTGTAAGCCATAACTGTCGGAAACTGCAAAATAATCGACAGCGTTTTATCAGCACTTAGGAGTAGACAAAATGGAATTGATCACCCTTCAGTGACCAATCAGTGTACCTAATTCAGTCCTACAGAAGGTTAATCGCGGCCTGAATAGTTCTGAATGCGGCACTAGGGATACGGATTCGGATCTCAGATAGGACATCACTTCTATTGAGGTTTCAGATGCACCATGCTGACGAGTGTTGTTTAGGACGAAACCTGTGTAAAACAGGGTATCCTAACAATTACTTCCACCCAACTAAGATCTATCTCAGTGCACCACGGTGGTGACTACATCGCAGAATGATCGATTGCATTACTCTCTAGTGACCAATCAATCTATCTGAGATTGTCTAAGAAATGGACAAATTTTAGAAGTACATACCATACTCTTACATCTACGTTTCAGTCACATCCACACCTCAGCGTATGACAATATGGCGTTTTACTTAACTGACTGAAATACTTTATCATATTTTCTTACAGTTAACACTGAGTTATACTCATTTCTTAAATCTTCAGTCTATCAGGTAACTCGTAAACCAACTGCAATATCAACTCTTATATGTAAAATTATAACCGAACGTAGGTATAAGAAGATAAATTAAACCATATGATATAAGATTGTTTGAGTGGTGACTGAATGAATCGTAATCAATATGCGAACGATGCTGATGCGATGAAACACCTGGAATGGACATGCATACCAACTTCTCTCTCTCTCTCATCGGACTGCAAAAATCAGAAGATAAAGACTGACCTGTGACTATAAGGAAGAAACTGTGACACTAATGTATCACTTATATTCCGTTTTCATAAACATATAAAACCACAAGGTCAAAAGTTAAATAACTTATTCTGATTGGTCAACTGTAGGATAAATTGTCCAATAAGATTTTTTCCGACCACATAGTGACACGAAACAAAAGTTCCAACCCTAAACGTTTATCTTAGTGGTTGACGACTTCAAGTGTCGATTTGCTTCTTATCATTGAGGTAAACGACTAGAATCCTCACCAACACAATATTTCTCTATTTTAAGGGAATTAATTTACATGTTGAGGATAGAACTTACCTCGTTCAGCTCAGTCACTTGACAAAGATTACCATTGGGCTATTTATTTCATGAAGCAAAGCATTCAGGATTTACTCGTTTCAGTTATCTTATTGATAGTGGACTGACATCAGTTGGAGGGACATTGGAAACCTGGGAGCACTAGGCAGCTGTTTCATCCTGACCATGGGACCTGAAGGTCCTGGGTTCTATCCTCGGTGCGATCTTGCGTGCGCGCCGCTAAAAAGTCCCGCCCTGGGACGAAACAGCTGTCCAGTACTCCCAGGTTTCCAATGTTCCTCCAACTGATATCAGTCCATGATGAATACCAACTTGAAACTAGAGTTCTTACAAACCTCTAAATTGAAATTTTTATAAATAATAGTGGAAAAATACCAGTGACTGAGAGGTAAGTGTATTGAGCTGATGAGTCCTAAAAAGTATCAAATATGAGTTCTGAATTCCACTTGTAGCCATTATCCATCATTACTGTCAAACTGAAATCACAGGCAATATCGAGTGGCTTTCACACAGGCGACCAATCAATTGGATGCGATCAGTGATGGGGAATTATAGGCAACAAGACGATAACTTTTACAAGAGTTGAAATCCAGTAGCTTGAACATTCTGTGTATTCATTTTGAAAAGTACCTGCTGAAACTATGTAACCGTACTTCATTCCTGGAGTTAAGTAATTAATTAATTTTTCGCGTGTTATTCATCAGAATAGTTTCTTTCGTTTATCTATATTTCTGTTTCGCTTAATAGCTTTAGAGAAAGCTTCTGCACCGTTACCTAGTCAATGGAGTTGGGCTCAATACTTTGGATTGACATTTGTTGGTGCTTTGATCTTAGGATTGTTAATCCCAGTACTATTTTTGATTATCCTCATTTGGGCTTGTCGTCGTCGACGTCATCATACAATGCATTCGAATTATACAAATAGTAAATTATTTTCAACAAACTTATGGTATTATATTGGTGGAAAAGAGATTTGTGATGATCCTAACGGTTTTCGTGGTAGTTCCAGCTTACTTCGATCAAAACAGTTTAATTCACCATCGAACACTGGTACCTTATTGAATGGTGGTGGACATCATCATATGGGTATGATGAGTAATGCTGATGTGATGGATTTACCGGATGTTGTTATACCTGGGGGTCGAGTTGTAGCTTTCAATTATTCTGGTAATACATTAGGTGCAAATACTCTACGACATAACAACAATGCTAATAATAGTGGTTTTACAAATACAAATTATCTACCAAATAATTCACAAAATGGTCAGGTTATGCTTGGAAATGTTAGTGGAACGGTTTCATCAAGTGGTTCTGGAGCTAATGCTACTACTGTTGCACGTATCTGTCAAAATCCAATACCTTTGGCGTCAAATGAACTTAATCAACAACAGCAACAACCACAACTACAAAACCAACAGCAGAATGAAGCATTTAACTACCAAACAAATCCAGTTTTTGGAGGTTAGTAGATTGAAATCAGTGGGTTATTGCTTCTTTATTGTCTGTAAGATCATTCTTCCCATAATATTTTATCATTCTCCATCCAGGATAGTAGTTTTGAATGCTGCCTTTCAGTTGATTGCATCATGAGGTGGTGATCGGTACTCAGTGTCAATTGATGTCTGCTAATCGAAGAACAAGTTGCTGTAATATATGAAAAAGTAACTTGTGCACATATAGCAAGCACGAAAGTCTGTATCTATGGTTTAGTTTTGTTTCGATTCAATAAATAGAAGCTAGGAGCACTGAAAACCTATTTCATCCTATTATGGGACTCCTCAACATAATTCATTCATGACACCACATGAACCTTCATATCTGGTGGCAAGCGTGTTAGACATCTAGTTACTGGGTCACAGTTCTGTAGTTCACAATTCACTACTTCTTTCAATTGGTGATATACCGTGACTATCTTCAGTTGATATCCCCTTCATTTCTGATTAGTTAACCCCACAGGTCATGACTTCTCATTCGAAATTTAGTTTGAAGTTTATGGGGATTTTGTTTATTTCAAAGTGTAGTACTCACCAGGAACTGAAATTAGTATAGGTACCCTTGAAAACCTGGACGATCAAGTAAAACGTAATATACTACTACACCACATACTTTATCCATAATCAATGCATACTACTGAAGAGTCCCGTACTGGAACAAAACAGCTTTCCACTGCTTCTAGACTTTCAATGGCTGTCCAACGAATGTTAGCCCGTAATGAATACTACCTTTTAAAAAAAGTTGGTGTTAAGTGCAAATTTTTAAAAATATTGTATACTGCAAGCAAACACTATTCACCTATAAACGTATAGCCATATACGAACAGAAAAGTGTGACCTTACTCATATGGATTCTACTTACGCTTGAGTCTCTGATATCATATTTTGTGTAAGTAAGAAGTAACCATTATAGAAGTGTATCTGTGATACAACTGGGATTGTTTGTGAAATATTTTGTCTGGTGAAGTTTGTTGCTTTTAACGTTGAAATATTTCACTGTTGAGTCAAGTAACATCGTTAAAATTCAACGTCGACGAGAAAAGTATTACCTCCCCAACTTGAAGTTCGCCCTATTTCCTTTCTAGCATCTATGTTTACACACAGGAATTAGATACATTTTGTCCAGTTCAACGGGTCCTTTCTTTCCACCAATTAGAGTGTATTGTCCTTCGGATAAAGTGTTGCTTTCCTCTCATCTCATCTGTTCTGTTCATAATGACTGTTATATTTCCTTTATCTGCTTTTTTTTATTGTAATATTCTTGTCTATCCTCAAATTTTTCAGGGCTTGAAATTCTTGTTTAGTGATATTATAAAGTGTATTTTTTTGCGTTGCGAGGATATGTGAAATTTTCTGACATACATTCTGCACCTTGTCGTTAGGCAGGAAATCTAAAGCCGGTTCGGTGATTGGTGCTATCTCATGAGTCAATAATTCCTTTCGGTTGATGTTGAAATTGAGATTTTTCTGTAAAAAGGATATCTTATTTTTCCCTAGAATCTTATCTAACGTGTTGTGTACTGAGTTAGGAGTTCTCGTGTCATATTTTAGTGTTTTTTCTATATGTTTATGCTCTGTTAATTTGGAAAGTTCCTAGATTTGCCTTCGCTTGGCCATATTCTGAAAATATGATTCCTGTTCTTGGAACAGTTTATGAATAGATTTAAGTATATCAGGTGTAATCAGCTTTGACAAACATTCATCATTATTTTTAATCTGTGCTCAATGAAATTCAAGCTTCACAGTACTATTATGTATTCTTTCACGTAGGTATGCTGTGTTGCAAGAATAAATCTGTGGGAATGTTCGAGAGGTTTAACACATGGATTCAGCAATAATCCCACTATGTAAACATCGCATCTTCCAACACATTCATATATCCAGCTATGAGTCGTACATGTGAAAACTGATACAACCTCTGTAGGTTAAGGAAGATGCCAATGCATGGAGTCGTACTGCTGGTTGGACGAGTAATTTGTTTCTTTTTGATGACAAGCAATACTACGTTGATGGTGCCTGCTTTATGAGAATGCGGTGTGGAGGAGAGGGTGTAGAAAAGGTCGGTATCAAAAATACCACCCTTCTACTACCTCGCTACTCCGCTACCTGGGCTCATAGTTAGATTCAAAAGCAACCAACCAAAATCCCGAACTTCCAGAGAATCTGTGTGCAATCAGCCTGAAGCAGATGTCCCTTAGGCTCGGCGGTTACACATTAACTCTTCTTTTTCAGATACCGCATGCCTCTGTATTATACACCTAGTCAATATTTATGTAACATAATAAAACTAATTGTTATGATGAATACATCACTCTTATTCTCTTTTATGTTTGTTTTCTAGAACCTGTTTCTATGGCAATGATGACTGCTAGCCAATCTCCAATGTTGATGACACAATCGATGGCTCCAGTTTACGGATCTGAGGCAAATCATGTTAATCAAGCAAATTTCTTGAATGTAATTAAAATTTATTGCATTTCTGAAGGGCTTTTAAACAAGGTTTTTGAACTGAGATTTTATTTTTAAACTATGTTTATAGAATGCAACAAAAAGTATTCAGTAAGTGGTTTGAAGTCGTCTATCTATCCATCCAATTCAATATAGGACCAGGCATTACTGCGTAACGATCCGAGTTGCCACAGCTCATATCAGTACATCAAGCAAAAAGGTAGTGAAGTGGAAGATGGAGAAAAGAAAACTCAGTCAAAGGAAATGTAAAGTACCAAAAGGAAGAAAAGAAGAATGAGAAAATGCTGAGGTTCAGGATAGCGTCGTTAAGATGAGGACAATGTGTGTGTACATCTACGCCACTGACATCGGTTCTAAGTCACGTAGCTTAGAGTCAGTCTCCAACCACTGGTTTCTGTTGTCCCCCGGACCCCAACCGGTTAGTCTGGATCGCCCCACATGGCTCAAACGAACAGTCAAAGACTTCATACATTGAAGTCATGTTTTATTCTAGCCTGAACCTACTTTGACCAACGTTGTGTGATGAGGCAATCGGCGACTAGGCATACGTAACACATGTCCCAACCATCTCAGTCGATGAAGATTCGCAACCATGTCAACTGACTCACCTCTTCTCCGTAAAACGTTACGCCTAACTTCTGCGTTACTCACGTGGTTATACCACGGAATATGGCCTATACTGAGAAGGCAACGGTGGTCAAACACCTGAAACTTTCTCATGTCTTCCAGGAAAGACTAAACACTTTTCCAACTAGACTTCCATCAGTACTTAAAACTTCAAGTCTACAATGGCCATTATATGATAATCGAATCCGTTGAATCTCAACTTTTCTTCATCCTTTATTCATTCAACAAACACTTATTATTAGTTTGACAATCAGACAGACAGTAGAAAACAACGTAGAACCTTGCGCACAAGTGCATCGACTCAGTTTGCCACACTTCAAAGTAATTTACAAAGAACAGATGGATCAAAAACGAGTGATATCGAAGTAGACGAAGTTTTGTGAGGGAAACAGCGATTTGAAGAGGAAGGTTAGTGCGAATATTCAAGGATTAGAAGACGTCAAGGAGGGAATGCGTCTTTGCCATTGTGACCGATCTTCAGCTATATCTGCAAGAGTCAGTCCTGAAACACTGATTCCTTTCGTTTAGGTGACCCACACGGCTGAGACCAAGAATCAGAGACTTCATGCACTGGTGCTACCTGTTATTTGGGCCGCCATGAACCCTCTTCCAGCTCAATCCAACCTGCCCGTAGCATTGTAGGTTGAGCTACCTCAGTCGATGCAGATTCACAACCGCATCAACTAACCTGCCTGTCTTACCTAGTACCCTTCTCCCGAACTCAACATCGCCCACCAAATGCGAGCAATGCAATGAAAATAGCTAATCTAGCAGGTAGACAGACGTACCACCATAGTTCATGAACAAGGAAGACTACATCAACAAGCCCAAAGGTGCACATGTTGAAATCGAAATAACGTGATAACATGATACCAAGAATAGATGACGTGACATTAATGCATATCGGTTGAAGCTACCATACAAGACACCAGCGATAGAGTTGAATGTGACCAAGAATCTAAGAAATAGAGAAATTGTAGGATGTGTGTGCTTGTTTTAAGAAGTCTTGTTGAAAAATACAGGAGTCACTACAAGTACTTTTAAAGCTCATAGACTAAAAAGGTTACACAAAATAACAAGTGAATGTCATCGTCACCGGAAGTCATCGTCTTCAGTCCAACCAGAAGTGGATAGTTTTATTGATATTAGTTGATGAATGAAGGTGAACTGAATATTTGGGTAGTGGAAAGATTCGAATCGGCCACCTCCTGCTCGATTTTCTACCAACTGGACTACAAGTCTCAGCTACTGATCACATCTTAACATCACTTCCATCACCAAGAGTTTTATCCGGCTGCCATGTGAATTCGTGATGCGTGGCTTGACCATAATTACACTGGCTGCCCAGGCCTTGTTAAGACTTCTCATCCCAATCCAAATCGATCTGAAATAAAGAAGAGGAGCATCACATTGATGATCATTTTAACTAACTGACAATGCTGGTTTGAATTTTTAATATAGGAGTAAAACTTGGGCACTGTCGTCGATTTTAATTCCATTTTAGTCTCTATATGAGAAATGTCACAGTGAAGAAACAGTATGATTTACTCGATAACGTTTCGGACATGATTTATTATCCGTATTCGTATCAGGTAACTCCACAACTTTGAGACAGTTTATATGGTCCTAATTTTCTCTCCTTTTTTGTAATGACAAGGGTAGTAGAATTTTCCATACATCTGGGACAAGTGTAGAATCATTTCTATTACTGCATGTATTTGGTGTTGATTCGATAAACGCAGATTCGGTTATCAGTCACTCCCTGCTTCCACCCAACTAAGTTAGTTTTTAACACTGTCGCTCTATCTCACCCTATTGTGTAATTGTGTGCAGAGCTATAGTCGATCTTTTCTCTAGATTTCTTGTCTTTCTAGGATCTACTAATCTTGATTTAGCTAAGATTTTGTGCTCTGTTATTCCTCTTGATCCTGGTCGGCCAATGTGACTGACGTATGTATTTGGTCTCGGAATCATTTCGAGGGATTTGGTAGACCAAATTACTTTGCCTAATTGCATCGATAGGATCTTTTAACCTACAAAGCTTGTTTCTAAGCGAGTTTATTGGTTTATATGTCACTTTAATTCCAGTCAGCCTTATTGAGAATTCTTCGTAATGCTTCTGAGGTGCCTTCTTTGTATGGTAACATAGCAGATGCTTTGAGTTCTGTCTCAACCTTGTCACCATTATTACTATTAATAGTAGAATCATTGTTAATAACACTTGTATTTCTACTACTACTACTACTACTACTGCTAATATTTTTGATTCGATTTCTTATGAATTTGTTTATAAATTTTGGTGGATAATCATTGAGACGCAAGACATTCTTGATGTGTCTAATTTCTTGCCGTAAATCTTCTGTCCTACTAGTAAGCTTTTCCGCCCTATCACATGGGCATTTAGCTAAACCTACTTTAAGTGAAATGGAGTGGGAGGATTTGAAGTCAAAGTAGCGATTCGAATGGTTAGGTTTTCTATAGACAGTAGACTGTAAACTTCCATCTTGTGTTCGTTTATTCTTGCAATCCAATGTTTCTAGCTCACCTTCATCACTTTCTTAGTCACAGGTGAATTGAGTTACATTTACTACTGAATTTATATGCGTCAAAAAGTTATCAATGTGTTCCGATTTCAGTACTGTAAACGTATCATCTACATATCGGAACTATTCACATCTTTGAAGTAGGACTAAATGTTCGAAGGGCCATCTGTTCCCAACTATGCATAAATATGCCTGCGACGATAGAGGATATTGATGATCTTATGACAACCCACTCGGTTTGTTTATATATTTTATTTTGAAACTTAAAAACTGTAGATGTTAGGCAAAATCGTACTCTTAGCATGATTTCTTCGATTGGCACCTTAGTTTGATGCGTAAGCTCATTGGTTTGAATCTTGCCGCGGCTCAAATTTTCATTTCACCTTCAATCATGATTCAAGTATTAATAATATAAGTCTACAAAACCATAGCTATCTTCTCATCTTATGATTCCATCTTAGAAAATATGTCCACTGTATTCTCTGATTGTTTTCACATTTTATGGACTAAATTTTTTTTGTTTTCATTCATAATTGTGCACAACCGATTCGCGTAGACACGCAAGAACACTTGATGTGTACCATAACATAAGGTGATATTCTGTAGGTAGTTCTGTTAACTAGTGTTTCACAACAAACACAATTTAATAATAATCACTTTAATCCAAATTTGCAGATTAATTTACTGTAAATTCAGTCCTTATTAGTGAGTGATATGCTTGGAGATGAGATTTCTTAGTTTTAAGCAGAATCAGTGATCTATAGGGTCAATCAGGTTGGCCATGTAGAGAAATATACTCACCGATGGCGTAACATGATGGCTACATTATAAGTTGCTAATTGACATAAGTGACGAAACCTGCACACCTGGATTCGTGACGCCAGATCTAATGTTATTGGACTCGATCGCTTGCAAGTTTGTGGGTGCATACAGTTGTGAAGTTTTATACTTGGACCATGTAACTGTCCAGTGCTCTGTTTTAGTAGTGACTCAAGCATCAGTAAATAAAAGCACTAGTCATAAATAAACAGAAATTGCTAAGTGACTTTGGTTTTTCTTATTTCTTCTTTCAGACTGCTGTATCACAAATGAATCACTTCAATACAAATGCTCAAGTCTACAATAAACCACCACCATCAGTACAACAGCAACAACAACAACCTCGTGCTCAATCTCAATATTTTCCGTCATCTCAACTTCCTCAGTCAAATTTAATTCAACAACCTCAACCACAGCAACAAGTACCATCCGGATTTCAACAACAGCAAGTATGTGGATTTCAGAATCAAGCCCAACTTCACCACCAACAACAACACTTACCAATTAATCAGACACCTGTTACTAATCAATTCTATCCACAACAACAACCAGTACAACAACAACAGCAACAATTCCCGCTACCGCCTCCACCAACATCACAACAATTGCAACAATTAAATCCTCAACAACCTTCAGTATATTCACAACAACAACAACAACAAAATCAACCCGTCCCTGTTGTTCAGCAACCAGTAGGTCAATATCAATTCCAACAACACCAAAGTCAACAACAAATACTGTCTGATCAATGTGGACAACAGATAGTAAACGGACAAGTACAAATATCTAATACACCAAATCAAATTCCTGTAACACAACCGAGTTATCAGCCGATAATACAAAACTGTCAACCTCTACAACAGCAACAACAGTGCAACAATACAAATTCTGGTAGTAATATGACCAATGGACAAGTAATAACAACATCGAATAATCGTTTTTTATCAATGTCTCCAGTTTCAATTGGCACTGATTCACTAACAGAAGCTGATCAACAAGCTGCAATAGCTTTATTGGCTGCTGCTACTGAAGGTATGGATGTCTATAGGGAAAATCAAACGACACCGAACAATTTTCAAACTCCTGTTTCTAATGTCAATAATAATATAGGATCAGAGGCATGTTTGAATAATGTTAACAATAATAATAATAATAATAATAATAATAGTAATAACTGTGCTAATAACAATAATACACAAGTGTCAGTTGATGAAGATCATCCACCACCAGGTTATGATGAAGCTATTGGCTTGATACAAAACAATTGTATGAACAATGTTAACATGTCGGCGACGACAGTGGCTTCGATGATGATGATGATGAATACAATGGCGAAACCAGCTGTCCCCATACCGAATACCACTTGTACACCACCACCAGCATTACCTCCACGTAGAATTATCAATGGAGTTGGATTAGAAGATATTGAAGATGCACAGCCTATGGCATGTTTATCATTAGCTGAACGTTACGGTCTACCAGTAGCTGAAATCTAAAGGAATAAAGATACAAATCGTCAGTGTATTCAGCTGATAAACAGGAGATCGTCATAAATACCTTGTTGAATGTAACAGTGATGTTTATGTTGAGTTCTTTTTGTTGTTGATTGATTGTCTTCACCTTTAGTATTTCATCGGCTTATTCATAATTAGTGTTCATTGTCGTCGCTGTCGTGTATGTGTGGTGGCGTGCATGTTTGCTTTCCTGATATTTCCTCTCATTGCTTACTAATATATTTTATTCATTGCTTTGCTTGTGTAGTGATTTTATTTGTTGTACGCTTTAGTTAATTTCGTCATATATTATCATATTTAATTATTCTACAAAAACACTACCTACTACTTCTAGTACTATTTATACTACTGAATACTTTTAGTTACATGGTTACTTATTGGTAATGCTGACAATTCATCTTCACACCATGATTGACAAGCAATATGCTATGAGCATTTTACTATCTTCGGCTTTAATCAATAACTCCTATATGAATTCATGTAGTTGAACGGTTTTACACCTATCCTTTGATTTTGTCAGTTTATACTTTAACTTCTATTATTTTATTTTTCTGAAGTTCATTGTTTTACATGATTTATGTTAATCTCTTGTTTATATTGGATCTTTTTTCTCTCTCTCTCTCTCTCGTCCCCACACCTCTAAAACTACTTCGTGTGCATTTCATCTATGCGTTGTTTTCCTCTTGCGCCGATTTCTGAGATCTTATTTATTCGAGTTTGTGAAGACTTTATTTCCAGTTGGATGTTGTTTATGCAGAAAACTCTTGTTGTTTATCTTCCCTACTTAAATATACATCATTTTTTAAAGCTAATTGACCTCAACAATATTGTTGTTATCAGTTCTGTGTGGATGAAGTTTTCTTTTCCTTTTTTTTCATTGGACATTGGCAGCAATATCTTCAACTATTCATCATTGACTTTCTCAGTCAGTATTAACGGCAATAGTGTGAATAGTGTGAAAATCTTCAAAGTAGTTATAGCATGATAACTACGTTTCAAAATGCTGCTGTATTATTGTTCTTTTCTTCTCTACTTTGCTTGAGTGAGTATCTCGAGTTTTATTCCCTTTACGGGAGTTAAGTCATACATACCTAGTTACCATTAGGTGATCATGAAAAAGGAATACCAATATGTGCTCTTGACTTGTCCTCTTTAACGTCTGTGAAGTGTTTGCATGAATGTGTTATTGAATGGAAAACTGTTAAACAGTGTGAAAGTCAACTAAACGAATTGTCTACAGAAAGAAAGAGGCTAACACCGAATAACCATAGTATTACGCAACAGTCATAGGTTTTATGTACCCTTACTAAATGTCATCGTACTTGGTAGCTTTACAAAAAGGTTTTAGCTGACCATTTATCATTCTTTTTTACCACCATCACCATCATATTTCTTAATTGCAAGCATTATTCTATTAATTTGATTGCTTGTTTGCTTATAATTTTTGACTGGTCATTTGTTTCTTCATTGTTTTGTTTTTATCTCTGATCATCATATTTGTGTTGTCATAATAATGATAATAACATTGTCATTTTACTTGTCATTTTTTTTAGTCAATTGTTAAGCAATTAATATCACTGTTTCATGAATTTTTTCCATGCTTCCCCCCCCCCTTTGCTTCAATAAATTTATCATTTTGACAATTTCTTCTGAAATATCTGTCTGTGTTGTTTTAACTACTTAATTATTATTTAAGTAGTCTATGTTGACTAGGCGTATTATACGGTTGCATATAGCACATTAAACCTAATCGGTATTAGTTAACCTTGTGTTTATCTACTTTGTTGCGAAGACAAACGGATGTGACTGATTGATTTAACCAGTTGACTTTCAACCTGGGGGTCACAAGTTTGAACACTGCTTCAACTACCGAGCTTTGGGGAGCTAGGTAGTATCACACACAATAGGTGTCTCAGTGCATGCTGCACAACTGGGCATCTAGTTGCTAGATGCAATTTTGTTGTTGTCAACTGAGCAAGTAAAAACTAGTTTGGTAAATTTTTTGGGTGAAATCAAAACACACTTTATAATTGTATAGTTTGTCCTCCGTTCATTCAGGATTAAATGGTTCTATCAAGAAGCTGATTTTTCAATGAGTGAATTTGATATTGGATTTTATTCCCGTTGGACAGAGTACTTGACACGTCAGTCACATATAAACTGTAATCAATGGCAGAAGATCATTGTTATGGGACTTGAACTTACCGCTAACTGAGAACTGTCCACGTAGCGTAATAGCAATCTTTAGGAGACTCATGGTTCTCCTTATGTTGAGACCTGCATCACTTACATTGATATTACTTCATTACACTGACTTTTTCATACTAAAGTTAGCTTTCTCTAGGGTTAGACTAACTCTACACATAGTATAATGTGTTACTGGACAGCAGCAGTCAGTGGTTATGCTCTTTATTTATAGTTTCATATTACCATCATCAGGCTAAGTTGTAAATCCTCCCAATGGATTCCTCCAGCTCTCAGTAGCTTTTGCATTACCACTAGTATCGATGTTTAAATAGACCAAGATATCTTGAGACACCGAAATCGTTTGATTGATCATAATCATGCTCTATGCGCCTATCTCACTATCCATCTATGATGTGATGTAACATTTATGTCATGGGTTCCAACCCCATCCCATCTACTGAGGTTTGAGCAACCAACTTTCTCTCTAACACACATAACAAGTGTAGCTCATTGCCCACTGCATAAATTTGCTTGAGATTACCTAGTACGCTTCGATTTCTTCGTGTGTCAACCGATATAAACATACATTGACAATGAAGCCCCTCACCTTCTTGAAAAGAATAATAAAGAGTTATTACAATTGTATTCCTTGATACCCAATCATTCCCCTGTATCAAAACAACTAGTACTGTTTAGCTTCAGTAACTGCTAGTAGGATACAAGTAAAATCAGTGTGAATCGTTCCACAGTTGTCCTATTTGTCTCATTTCAATAAGTAAGCATTCCTAAACCTAATCTCATCCTGTTAGGTTTGAATAACCTAGTCAACAAATAGAAAAAAAACTATAATTTTGTCTGAAATGTATCAAAAACCCTAGGACATAGACATCTGAGGATAGTTCAGTGATGTTATCAAGTGTGGGGATGAAATATCCACAAGGAAACATCAAAACTCAGTGAACCCTTAACTACCGGCATTCTCATCCTCAGATATAGATCCTTTACACTACACATAAATAACAATTCTAACAGCATATTTTATCGTATAGTTGTTAGCATTTTGAGTTTAGACCAGTCTATCTACTGATCTAGCTGAATAGAAACTCTAAATGCATTCTGTAACTTTACAGTAGGCAGTTATCATTTTGTGTGAGGGCTAAGAAAATTCACTACCTGACTATCCGAATCACAACACATGGAGCAAGACTTAAACTCGTAATTTATTGGTTGAAAATCAACCTCTCTGAACCAGTGAACTATAGCTCCCCGGTCTTCTAATTGTGCCTTGGTTTATCCTTTCCTATATTTCAGTGTGTCATGATTGGTCTATAGCTAACTACCAGTAGGAAGACCCTAGTATCGAGGGATTCAATGAATACTTACAAGCGTTTTTTAGATTTTATTTTTGTAGTTATGTGAAATTCATCTGTCCATCTAGTCTGTTGTTCAACATCGGTTGATTAGCGACTTAACTTAACTTTCTCTTAAAGATACACGGTACGTTAAGGGTGTGACAGCTTTTATATTATCCCAAGCTTCTGTATTATTTAGAATACCTTTTTTATGATCATCTATTTATACTAGGTAATGATCAGCAATCAATTAAAATTCTAGGTCACTTGAGGTTTGGAGTTCGCAGCCTCAAGGTTACTGACTCAGTGCTTCACTAACTGAGCTAACCAAATTCTAATTTCACTTCAATCACCAAGGGTTTTGCCCAACTATCACATAAATCTATTTCATTAACTTAATAAACTGATGGCCACTTCATCAGCTTACTATGATAATTCTTTTTCCAAAAGAATTTGCCTGATAATTATAACTGGGGGTTGGCGGCGGCGGGGGTAGTTCTCAAAGGAAATCCTGCAGAAAAAACAGCTGAATAATGGAAGAGTAATTAACCGTGTAAATAAACCTATTATATTTTGCTTAATTCTGATAACCATTGATACATCTTTATTGGTTGACTAGATTCTGGTACAGTGAACTAAATATTCGTGCATACTTGATTGATGACGTTTGTTTAACTATGTAGAAATAATCGTCAGAGGTTCACATCAGTGTTGTCTAGACAGAAGCTACTGTTTATTGGTGGTAATGTCATCGAGTGAAATATTCCATCATCTAGCCCATATTTAAAATATACATTCAAGTCAGTGACTGACCAAGATTTCTTTAACCCAATGAAATCTACAATAATTACCTCCCTGAATCCTTTCATTCAGGGTATATCTGTACTGCATATATTAGGCTTATCAGTTTGATTATCTATGATAGCTATTGTTTGACAAAGTTGTATTTTTGATACTCGGGTAATGATTGAAGGTGAAATAAAAATATATACTGCCGCAGAGTTCAAACGAACAGCCTGGTCTTGTAACTCAGTTAGTAGAGCATGTAAGTTGCTAGCTGATAGGTCACTGGCTCGAATCCTCCCGTCACCCTGATTTGCATTTCTTTTACAAAGTGACGGTTTGATTAACCACTTTCATCTCTATTCTGAAGTTATTTTTTGAGTAAATCTTCATTCCCATGGACTCTTTTGTTTTAATTACTTTTAGGTATGTTTTACGAGGTCAATTTAAATCCATCTATTGCTACTGATGGCGATGATAATACTAACAAAGCTATTTCTAGAAGAAGAAATCAAAATGAAAGACGTTTATGTTCACTAGATAATCTCCAATATATCTATGCACGTTTATTTATTATCAATGTAGATGATTCATTGAATAAACAACAATTAACTGTTACATGTCTTACACCAGTGGAATTGTGCTTCATTGTTCGTCATACTATTGATACTACTATAAAAGATTTGTTTGGTCATTTCTCTGGTCTATCAGTTTTATATTATGATTTATTATTTTGTCAATCAGATAATATAGATAATGATAAATCAAATGAAAAGTTATTCACTCTATCATGGTCTATTCTACTGGCTGTACCATTGAATAATGCAGAAAAGATTATTGCAGCTTTAAGTTTTATGACAAATGATTTAGGCGGGCAAGAGTTTATCAATGCAACGATTGAATCAACACATTTAAAAAGTGACTCATTGAAATTTTATGCAGATATCATATCAACATCTGATTCATTATTTAATTTACAATGTATTCCTCTTTATAAATTGAAAAGATAAATAAATAAATAATAAAAAAACAACTAGTTTTGTGTAAGAAAATGCCTTCTTTGACGATCAAATAAGTGTATATAACGCGTTCACCGTGAAACCTGAAGGTACTGCTGAGGAGTCCCGTAGTTGGACGAAACAGGTGTCCAGTGCTCCCAGATTTTCAATGGTTTCCCAACTGATGTCAGTTCATGATGAATACTACTTCTAAATTAAAAAATCACCATTCATCTCAAAAATACATTACTGTATAGTGCTCATTAGTGACTTGCTTCCAGATGGATATCAGGAAGCTCTAATGAGAAGTCATAACCTATGGGGTCAACCAGTCGGAAGTGAAGTGGATGCTAACTAAAGACCTTGGGTGGCAGTCGCGCTATGTTGCGAGTTGACAGAAGTTGGAAATTGATCCATTGGCTGAATGGTTAACGCGTTCGCCGTGAAACCTGAAGGTCATGAGTTCGATCTCTAGCCGGGTCTTGAGTGCGTACTGCTAAGGAGTCCCGTAGTCGGATGAAACAGTTGTCCAGTGCTCCCAGATTCTCAATGATTCTTCAACTGATGTCAGTCCATGATGAATACTACTTCTAAATTAAAAAATCCCCATTCATCTCAAAAATAAATAATAAGAACTAGATTTGTGTAAGAAAATGACTTCTTTGACGATCACATAAATGTATATACTTGTATACGACTATACTACACTACAATCTGTTCTGTCTTGCTGAACGGCTCGTATTTCATGGAATCACCGTGTGAATAATGTTGAGATCAGGCGAAGCGTAATAGATAAGATAAGCAAGTAGAATTATGAGGTTGTGAACCTTAGTTGACTGTACTGCGTACGTTGAGTCACCGCCTTCCTCGATATGCCATTCTAGGGGAGTTTGAGAGGGAGGATTCACATTGGCCAGATTAAGATGTGACACCAGTCTATAAAGTCTCTTACGGTTGGTTTGAGTCATTTGGGGAGATGTAGACTGACTGAATGGGATCCCCGAGATGTTAGGAATCAGTGGTTGAGGACTTTTGGTTACACTGTTGGAAATCGACCACAATGAAGATGTATGCACTCTTTCACGTCTTCTAAACCTTAAATATTCTCACTATCATCTCTAGATTGTTTATTCTGCCATATAACTTCATCTACTTTGATATCACTCCTCGATCGATCTGTTCTTTGTGTTTTACTTTGAAGTGTGGCAACTTGGCCCTATTCACCTGTGTGCTAGGTTTTACGTTGGTTTTGTCAGTCAGCTAGTTACTTTTTTTAATGATGGAATGCTGTGGGCGGCTCCTTTCTTGCATCAAACTCGTAAATCAATCAACTAAACCTTCCAACTGAGAAAACACATCATCAGCCTAACCACCCTCTTGGGCTAAAAATATTCTATATCATTTCAAAATCCTATGAGTGAAAAACGCTTCTCAGTGTTGGAAAATGGGGGAACTTCACCAAGAGATAGGCTCTTTTGACAGGACAACAATATTTTTGTTGGCAATTGTGATCGAAGAATCAAGTAGATGACACACAGATCAAAGAAAAGAAACATTTTGTTTGAGAAAAGCAGGTCACAATTTCAAACCACAAGCATTGGAATGGGAAGAGGTCGAGTCTGAGGAACTCCTCCTCTAGAAAGGACTAAAGAAAACGTTTCTGAACTAGAATTTTTCTCTGCCTTTGAGTCATCAGTGAACACCTCAGGATTAAACATTGAGAGGTAACTTGAAGTACAACAAATAATCGAACCTAGGACTTGACTAAAACAAAACTGTACCCAACTAACCAATGAACACTATTGAGGTATCCAGCCTAGAGAACACAACACCATTAAAATTAACCAGGTCCTTGAAAATCTAATGTCGAATAAAGCTGCATTGTTCATAAGTAACTTGATCTGAAAAGAATGCCATTTAAATCTTGATCAGAGGTCTTAATTTCACCCAACCAACTGTATATTTCATAAACTAACAGCTACTACATCAAGCATACTGTACTTGGTGAAAGGAGTGAAGGTTTTGGATCAGATGTTGGATATCCAAAGTACTGAATTATCACAAAGCAAGAGGAGAGAACTACTTGGTGCCATCTTATTGGCAGTGGTTGCTAAACTGACGTCGTTAAAAGCACCCCTGTGAATACGCCCACTTTTTTAAACTTAATGTCCAAACAACATTAATGCCTAACTTTAATCATAGATAATTTGCTATCCAAATGTAGTGCAAGAGTAATCAAAACCTTGAAAGAAATCTAACCATTTTGTATGTGAACGTAATGAAATGCAAGTCACTTCTTTGTAGATCATAGACATAAGAAAAGGCGTCAACTTATTAAGGTGGGGAAATGATGTTGTAGAAGAGTTGTGAACCAATGAATTTAGTATGTAATGTTATTTGCCTCTCAGCACTTATAAAATGTTAATTTGGTTTTTAAAAAGTTTTCCACCTGAGACTTGAATCCGTGCCACCCAGTGTTGTAGTCAGCGACTTTACCACCGAGCTTACCGGCAGCAACTGGCTACCTATAGGACTGTATTAGATACATTGATTGATCACTGGAGAGTAACCAACTTCATATTGTCTAGTCCCAAGTGGTGATCGAATGCTATCTAGCCACCAGACTAGGCAGCTCAGCATCGCAATGTGGGTTTGAACCTCAGGCTGGAAATCAATTCCATCAGGGATACAGATACGCCTTGTTGACAAGTGCCAAGAAGCATAAAAACTAGGTCCATGGCTTCCTGCCGATTGCCTCCATCCAACTTTCAGAGTGCATCACGGTGTTGACCTGCCTAGTCTGGTGGCCATATTGCAAAAAGTATCCGAAGAATTCGATCATCACTTAGGACTAGACAGCATGAAGTTGGTTAACCTCCAGTGACTAATCAAATATTTTCAGTCTACTTGTGTTGCCAGACTAATCACATTGATGTTATCATTTGACTATCTGAGATAGCCCTAGTTTGGCAGGCTAGTATTGATACTGGGTGATGATTGAATTGAAATGAAAACCTGGTTAGCAGTCGGGCCTTGTAGCCCAGTTGGTAGAGCACTTAGTCGGTAACCCGGTGGTCGCTGGTTCGAATCTCACCGCGGTTGGGATTTTCATTTCACCTTCAATCATTACTCAGTATAAATAGTAGTCCGCTAAACTACGGCTATCTCAGATGGTCAAATGATAATCAGTATGATGCTCTCCCTCTCTAATTCACTTAGATTTAGATTGGAATGAGAAGTCCTAACTGGACTGAGCAACCAGTGTGAGCACGACCAAGAGATGGTAACGTTTAAGGAATTCACATGGTTGTCGTACAAAACCCTTGTTGATTTAAGTGAGATAAAAAATCTAGTCAACAGTCGGACCTCGTACCTCAGTTGGTAGAGTAAGGGCCTGGGAACTCGGTTGTCGCTGTTTCGAATCCGGCAGCGGTCCAGATTTTCACCTCATCTTCAATCGTCACCGTGTATAATCACATTGGAATAGGAAACTAAATTTCTTCATAGGATAACGTGTGTTGATTTGAGATGTTAGATAAAGATAGTGATGGACATTGAAAGGTCTCAGGAGAGCGACCGATTTGATGTTCTCTAGTCCTGAGTGCTCACCCACTTCTTCCAATCATATCTGCAATGTGCCCACCAAGCTAGAAGGCTCACCATCGTGGTGAGTCTTGATGGATTTTAGATGGTTGAAGACAGTCGAGAGGAAGCTCAACTGCACCTATGTTTCGCGCTTGTTTGCACTCGCCAACAAGGCATACCTGCAACCTGGATGAAACTAATTTCCTATCCTGCATCATTCATTGTTGTAGTCAATCATGTTACCACTGAGCTACTAGGTTCGCAATTAACCTGTATAGCTTGGCTAGATACATCCCAAAATGGTTGTTGGAATTCGGTCAGCGCTCAGGACTAGACAACGTGAAATTGGTTTGAGCGATCTTGGTGATTAGCAGAAGAATTCAGGACGCTTGTTTCGTCCTATTTGGGACTCGTCAGCGTTTGAAGCTAAGGGTACTTGGTGCGAACCTCAATGGGAACAACATCACTCACTAGGATGCAGGTACACCCAACTGATGAGTCCCAAATCGGGTGAAATGCGCGTCCTGGATTCCTCTGTTAGTCACTGAGACCAATATAACACCGTGAATAATTAGCAGTACCAAGGCATCCGCATAGAAGCCCATCTACCAACAGCAGAGGTCGAGTGATTCGGCTGTGTATAGCAACGTGAAATAATAAATATCATAGTAATAATGTAATTGGTTAGTCTCCAGTGTCCAATCAATTTATTGGATCCAATCCTACAGGACGTCAATCGCGACCTAAATACCTCAGCCACAACATTGCTTACTGCAGCATTCAGTGATGCTGATTCGAATCTCAGAGAAGAAACATCGGTCCCTTTGCTGACAAATGCCAATAAACGCCAAACTTAGGTCAAGTTGAGCTTCTTACCGATTGTTTCCAACCAAATGATACTTGTGAACTTAATGATTTCATATAATCGACTGTGTGATCCAGTGGCCATAGATTCACCTCTAAGTATTTCCTTGGGAAGTATTTTAATGGGTTACCTCGAACAGACGTACCCGAATTCCATCGTTAGAGGAATAACCTATTATCACAGATATCCTGATGGTACCTTTATTGTTTGCAATGATATGAACCATGCAACTCAGTTGTTTGACAATCTCAACGAGGCTCATCGCAACCAATACAATTACGAGACACTTTTTTACACACAGTCCATCAGGTTGAAACTTTGAGTGCTTTTAAAGTAATAAATGTACAGAAAATGCCAGAATTACTACGCTTTGCAGAAGCGATTGCTATAAAACGCTTTCAATGTGACCTCTACATACAGAAGGAGAGTGTGATAACCACAGGAGAATCAGTCTGACGAACATAATATCTGAGATTCTATATTCTGTTAGTAGGTTTCTGAGTAGAGCTGGTGAACAACAAACCCGAGCGAACTAGTTAAGATTCTGACCTGACCGCAAGTGTGTCAACTAGATATTCACTCTCTGCCATGTTCTGGAACACAGACATATTTGCCGACAATGACTTCACTTCCCAATGTGAAGTCTACACTTGACTTTGTTGATCAAGAGGTTTTATAAAAATTTCTGTCACTGAAAGGGGTGCTGAATAGGTACGTCACTCTGTTAAAGGCTCTTTACTCGAACACCCGTGGAAGTTTTGAAGCCTATGGTGAGTTAACAGACGAGATGTGTACTTCTAGAGGTGTCTGTCAAGCATGTTCACTGTCTCCATTCTTATTCAACTTTATCCTAGACGTCCCCAGGGAGGTCTCCATCTCGTCATCTGTCTTCATATGTATTAGTCTTATCGTGGGCGAATTCTTGGTAGATCTAGAGTACGCAAATTAAATAGTCCTGTTAGTTGATGATACTGACAAGATGCAGAGCCTTCTACACACCTTAACTGGTAATTAGGAAATGTTTGGGATGCGTTTATCCCCACCCATATCCAAAATGTTGCTCCAGGAGTGGTCATCAGTGGTGTCTTGCCTAACAATAGGGAGCAAAGCAGTTGAGCTCGTTGACCACTTCACTCATCTGGAAATTTGGATCAGCCCTGATGGGTCAGCGAACGACGAAATCTCTGTGTGGATACAAAAGACTCAATTGATTTTTGTCAACCAATGCTATTTAATGAGACCGTTGTGGTATGCAATCAACATATTCGCTTGCTACACAAGACAAAAGCTATTGTTAAACACCCACCTCCAAAAAAATGATCTTTTCATTCAGGAGAAATTTGTACAACACTTGTCATTACTTTAACCATCTGGGTTAATTAGCGTTTATTTCCAATCTACTCAATTTTTTCACCCATTGGACTGTAATTTGCTGTTAAGGTCACTTCTTCCCGTTCAACTTATATAATCTATCTCCTCATTTTTCCGTCTTATCTATCTATCGATAAGTTATTCTATACTATGAACACGTGTCCACATTTCCTATTAATGGTTATGCAATCGGTAAGTTAAAAACCAATTTCATCTTAAATTTTGAGGGAGTTGTGGAGATTTGGAATTATTTCAAGTTGTTATTCATCGTAGACTGACATCAGTTGGAGGAACAAAGGAAACCTGGAAGCACTGAACAGCTATTTCGTCCTAGTATGGGACTCCTCAGCAGTGCGCACCCACGACCCCACCAGCAGGGATCGAACCCGCCACCTTCAGATTCCGCGGCCGGCGCGTTACCATTGAGCCATTGCGTCAGAATCCAATGCTCCATATTTCCAACTTCTGTTAGCTCACGATATATAGCGCAACCGCCACCCAATGTCATCGCTGAGTATCTGTCCTCATGGCCATCAGGCTTTGACTCCACCGGTCACGACTTCTCATTGGAACTTCGGGAATACTGCTCGAAGCTAGTCACCAATGAGCACCAGTTCAATTAAATTTAGAGGGAGTTGTGGAGATTTGGAATTATTTCAAGTTGTTATTCATCGTAGACTGACATCAGTTGGAGGGAAGAAACAGGAGGGACGAAATAGCTGTCCAGTGCTCCCAGGTTTCCTTTGTTCCTCCAACTGATGTCAGTCTACGATGAATAACAACTTGAAACAACTCCATCTTATTTTTCACTCCTATCAATCCTTATTCTCAATGTCTAAATGAGAATTTTCAATGAATTGAAATCTTGATTTGACTAATCACCTGAAGTTGAAGAACTATTGAATTGCAGATGATATCATATGGCCAACAACATAAATAACGCATAGTATGTGCTTTCACCTATTGAAAATGTTTAGGAATTATAAAAGTTATGGAGTACATAAATACAAACGAGAATTATTGGTTGTTTCCATGGAAATGATGAGCTGGATTCTCTCATTAATTATCAAGAATAAACTATTGCAAATGTTCACTGAAGAAACATACCTCAGTTCAAGATGCTCTCAGTAACACTATTTCTCCTTTCAAATGTAGAAACAAATACCCTGGCCAGAATAGCTTTCCATTTTAGTGTTGATTCTAACTGGACTCGCTGTTTGACCAAACTATTGTTATTTATCCCCTGGGTTCCTAATGGAACATAGGGCTTCATTAGCACGTCTCCAGTGCACTCTGTTCTCCTCATACTTTTGAACCTCGCTCCACGACAGTCCAGAAGCTCTCATTTCTTCCTCACAAGATCTCCTCCATGTCACCCTCACCTTGGATGCCAAACTCTTCGCTTCCTTATCTGGGTTCCACTCGAGGGTCTGGTGCCTGATCTCCCTAGTCCGCCTTCTCAGTTCATGCCCTGTACAATCCATCTCCACTTCCTTGCAGTGCATATTTGTTGAGTGATAGGTTGTTGGTTGGTTCGTTGACAGCCAGAGTTCCCTGTTGCTTATTCTTTCTGGCAATCCATCTGATCTTCAGTATTCAGCGTAGGCGGCAGTTGTTGATGAATGTCTGTAGTTTGTTGGAAATGCCTTTCGTAACGCGCCAAGTCTCTGAACCATACAGAAGCAGTGATTTGATGTTGGTGTTGAAAATCCGGATGTTGTTCACACTTTATGCTGAGTGCAGAAGATGTCCACACTGATTCCAGGCTAATAAACGCCTGTCTTGCTTTTCTGATACTAGCTGGTTTTGACATCCTCGTCTGTGCCACCTGTAGTTGAAACGCTGCTTCCTAGATAGGTGAAGGAGGCTACTTCCTTTAGAATTCTGCCATTGATGTTGATTTGAGCTTGTTGTTGTTGGTGGTGATGATAGTGGCGTTGGTTGGGTATCTTCATAACCTCTGTCTTCTGTAAGTTCACTTGAAGTCCCGTCTTCGCTGTCCTGCCTCTTCTGTCGACTTGTTAGTTTTCGTCTGTAGATCTTCGAGTTTGTGCCACATTAGACATAAGTCATCATCGAACGTTTGACAAAATATTTCACATAATAATAATAATAATAATAATAATAATAATAATAATAATAATCGCTTTGTTCCAAACAACATGTATGACACAGTACGCGATTTTTCAGTATGGAATATTTCAACAAACTTTTTTTTTCCATACAATATTTTTAAAAGAAATAATTATTAGGTCTGTATAGTGTTAATAATAAGAGTATAGAAGGTAAAAGTGTGAAATGGGCACCTAGTGTTACATTAGCATCTGTTATCGATTAGTAAATTAACAATAAAATCGAGTGTAATTTCAATTGGGATAGTTCAGTTAACCAACACAGAAATTCACAATCCCCATACAGATATCCTAGGCATAATAATGTGCTGTACTGATTAGAATTTACATATCCATTTCTAAACTGTGGAACGTTTTTCCTTTGTTTTGTTCTTATCTTGAGAAACAAAAGTTCGTAAACATTTTAAAAACGTGTGAGAGTACATGATGTGTTCAGAAGACATTGAAAAGATTAAAACAGACTAAAAGGGAAGAATTCCATAGAATATAATCAAGGTAAAGTGTTTTGGTAGACCAAGGTAGCCCAAGCAGGCCGACATTCAGATAGTCCGCTTTGACTTGTCATTTCATTGGTAGTCTTCTTACTCATTTCCAGCATTGAGACGAAAATGTTACACTCCTCCAGTGGAAAAGAAACTTTGATGCTTTTGCATAGCGCGTTTCAACAAATCCACATCCAATTTCATTCTTTTTCATCTCATGATGGAGGGGAACCAGTACCAATTAAAACTCCTAAAAAATATTCAGAAGAGTCAATTCACACAGTATTTTTGCACAGTGATGGATGCAACAGTTTGAACTACTCTTTCTGGTTCCATTTATCAACTCTGTCATTCTTTATCAAATTAACTGCTGCTAACCTTTACTTATGTCTTGCTTAATAGCTTAGTGAAACTAGAAAGCATTATAAATGCTTTTGAATGTTCATTATATGGTTTAAGGCGTATTACTCTCCTATGTTATCCTATATTTATCCTCCTTTATTGCCAACGGGTTATCCAGCTTAAAAATAATTGTATCAAGTTCAAACATCCAAAAACCGAGTAAGACAAGATGATAACAACAGTTTCTATTGAAGTATACATTCATCACTTTCCATTGCCAGTATATTAATATGATTTGGACACTTTGTTTTACCAAATAGTGTCTACTGTTTGTTGATGCACAACTTCCTGTTATTTTGAACACACTAAAGTTCACAGTTGTATTTTTCTTTCTTCATAACTTGTACATAGTTCACATAGGTCAGATATCTACGAACGTAAGAATTACTGTTAAAATAGACATTTATCTGACGAAACACTTGGTCTTGTAGATGGGTCAATCATGTCGACTACTCACAACGCAAACACCAAATATTGCGCCGTTCGATGTGAAGAAAGAATTGTGAGCAGAAATGACTTAAACTCAGAACGATGTGTATTTACTGTAAAGTGATATTTTCCCGCTATTTTCATAATATTTAGACACTTGGTATCATGATAGAGTTTAATGTCCTCCCTCTATATCATTCAATACTGCTGAAACCTTTTATGTTTCTCTGCAGTTATCAATCTGATGAGACCTGCAAACTGGCTTCTCTCATGTTAACTTCATAACTTGAGAATAAAGATATTTATTTATTTATATCATTTCAATCCTTTCAGGTAGCTTTATTCAATGCATTGCACGGTGACATTAGTCGCGTGAGTTGACTAGTACTACTACTGCTACACAGTTGACTAGTTTGCCTTTCTCAACACATTTCCCAATCATCTGACCAGTCACAACATCAGGTCAAATGGTCACTTTTGTTGATTTGAAAACCACTTTAAAATTGAAATCCCATTAGATCAACTTATTTCACAACGAAAAACTGACTGTTGTGAATAAGACTGACAAAGCTACTTGGTTGGTAAACTTGCATGTATTTCAATCAGTCAATATCAACATTGCGATATGAGTATACTATGTACTGATCCAAGTTGCCGTATCAAGCATCAGCTCATCAAGGTAGAGGGAAATAAGATAAAGGGAGAAAAACGTTTAAAGTAGAAGCAGGTTGTTTGAAGATGCGAAGAGAAAATGATACAACAACAAAATGCAACATTACTATCCGAATTCTAATAATGTATGGGTAAGGTTTTAAAACCTCACTAAACAATTAAACTCTACGTTTGTCCTCTGTATTGCTAGGTTGGTGGCATAAATTTGAATCATTACCAGGAGCTGCTAAGCTGGAGAAGATGAAAGATGATCTGAGAATAGTAACAGTAAGAGGGTAAGGGGTCTGAAGGGTTACCAATGGCCAGTGAGAACCTGAGTGTTGAAGTTGAAGTTTCCAAGCTACCCATATAGTAGGTACCTAAAACAGAAAATGCGCTAGTTACGAGAAAACACATAGATTAAGTTTGGCTAATCATATGCATGCATTTTCGAGTTTTGAAACTAAGTCTTGGTTGGATTGAAACTAAGCGGTAGAGGTTTATTCCGTTGGCTGAGGAAGACCACAGGACAAGGAGGAATGTGCCAGTCTCAGTGTTCTTATTTGAACTTAAATCGATTACCTGGTGCAATGTTCTTTCTTATTCTTTAAACACATAATTTCAATCATTACGAAAGAAACAGGAGATATAAACTTTGCTACAGGATGGTCGTACCACTTCTCGGCTACATGATCACGTAAATTAAGTATGAATCAATGCATTACATATACCCATCGATAAAATTTGTCAAAACTCAAGGTAAACAACTACTGTATAACATTAATCTGTACTGATATTTATGGAACGAGCATTAACACATCTTATCTGTTTAAGGCGAAGAGGTGATGAAGATACCCAAAACAACGCCACCATCACCACCACCAACACCAACAACAACAACAACAACAAGCTCAAATCAACATCAATGGCAAAAACTTAAAAGAAGTAGTCTCTTTCACATATCTAGGCAGCACTGTTTCAACTACACGTGACACAGGCACAGACGAGGACATCAAAGTGGTCACGATCGAAAAAGCAAGACAGGCATTCATTAACCTGAAATCAGTGTGGACATCTTATGCACTCAGCATAAAGCGTGAACAACATCCGGATTTTCAATGCAAACATCAAGTGAGTGTTGCCATATGGTTCAGAGAGTTGGTGGCGCGTCACGAATAGCATTTGCAACAAACTACACACATTCATCAACAACTGCCACATACACTCACTCAATACTGAAGATGAGATGGATTAGCAGAAAGAATAAGCAACGAGGAACTCTGGTTGGTTGGCTGGCTGGCTGGCTGGCAACGAACCAACCAACAACCTATCACTCAACAAATATGCACTGTAAGGAAGTGGAGATGGATTGGATGGGGCATGCACTGAGAAGGCCGACTGGGGAGGTCAGGCACCAGACCCTGTAATGGAACCCAGATAGGAAACGATGATTTGGGCGTCCGAGGAGAGGGTGACATGGAGGGGATCATGTGAGGAAGAAATGAGAGCTTGTGGGCAGTCGTGGATTCAGGTTGGAAAGAGTGCAGCGAACAGAGTGAAATGTAGACGTGTTATTGAATCTCTATGTTCCACTTGGAATCCAAGGGAATAATAATATTATTAATAATAATAATAAACAGATCATATACTTGATGATAACTATCAGATAAACAGTTATAATGGTACGTCCCTGCTGTTGTCAATTGACGGCTTAAAGAAAGTCAAATAATTATTCAATGATGGCTCGCATATAAGTTAAAGTGTAAAACTTGGCATATTTCTGTATACGGCGTAACAATACACAACAACTTCTAGTTTACTGTCATTATCGTTACATCCATCGACTCTTCCAATAAAGATTTCTGTTGACTTCGTTCGACTGTGATGTCATTGGTCAGAAACACTTAAAAGTATCTGTCTTTCGGATTTTTTTTTCTGTCAAACACTGGCTACCTCAAAAATTAACGAAAACATGTATATTCCTATTTGTTACATTATTGATTCATACAAGTGCAATGTCTCCAATAAATGGCAGAGTAGAATTCCTTATCTTGTTCATCTGCTAAACAGAGAGAGAGAGAATTTCAAGCGATAAGGTCGATTAATAGCGGTTCCAACGAAATAATTCATATCGAAACTGATTCATTCCTTACAGATTAATCTGTAGCAATTTCTAATAATTTGATTGAGGAAACAGTATTAGTAATTGGCAAAAGTGATCATGTGATGTATTAGCGCTATACATTTCGAACAATCTGACTATACATTTACTTGTTAAGTGATTATATATGAAAACTGGAAGTGGTGAGAGGACAAATAAGACATAAAGGAATTCAATAATAAGAAAGATAATGAGAGGAGAAAAAAGATAAGATGTGAAATAAAATAAGCATTACCAAGGTAGGCTTAATATAAGGACAAAGTGCTTTTGCACACAGAATGGGGTGGGGTTAAACTTATTTATTTATGGATAGCGTCTCATAAACTTAAGTATACGCCCCTGACAGTTTCTATACAAAATTGTAAAGGCTGTTTTAATATCAACCCTATGACCCTTATGAATGATATGTTTTGCAATAGATGATGATGGTTGTCTGCCATCTGCACTTATCAATGTTTGTGAATTCAGCTACTTTTGTTGCCATTTTGGAACATGTTCCCCTACCCTCAAGTACATATCACGATTAGTCCTCCCTTTGAATGTTTGTGCACATACATATGTAAACGGAGTGGGATGTGACACAATCGTCTTCTCAACTACGATAAGCTTAGCTGCATAGTACGTTTTGCTAACAGTAGATCTTAACCTTTGTTTTAATCATCTAATCACAATATCCGAATTCATAAAAGGGACTAATTGTTTCAAAGGTGATCATCATATTGCATATACACAAGCTAAAAGATGGTCGTTTCTCTTTTGTAGAAAGTTCAACCTTTCATAACAGATATTTTGATCTCGTACAGTTCAGTCTGTCTCTAGACACTTAATTCCATATGATCTTAGAAAACTTTTCTGCTTATTATCAAGACTTCTATCTTTAACGTCTATAAAGTCTTGAGCATCAGTACAATTAGGACAAAAGTTATATTTTTCTTATCAAGAATATATATATATATATATATATATATATATATATGGACTGATTATGGTTCATTTACAGTATCACTTTATCTTGTTTTCATAGTAGACAAAGTGAAGAAGAATAATAAGTAGTACAACTATATTCAAATAAATATTTTAGAAGATGATTAAGACAACTTGATGAAACAAAATTAAATCGATTTAAAGTTCTCCTGACAACAAAATATTACCTAAAAATAATAAACAATTAAAAGTGAATTCTATTTCAATTTTGGGGGGAAAATTTCTCTAAATGATTAAAGATAGAAGAATTTTTCCTAATCACTTATACACTTTGATAGTGTGTATTATAACTTCAACAATACATGGTCATATATCTATATGCATAGCGTTTAATTCTCCAAATCTTAAAGATGAATATTACTTGCAATCTGATAAAAAGAAATAAATTAATGAACTCTGCCTATTTTAAACAATTTTTTTTGTTTCATTTTTAATCATCACAACGTTAATATATGCTAAGATACAATAAATCAGTAGTTATAACAGCAGCAGCAGCAGCAGCAAAAGTTGTAGCACACCATTTTCAGCGTGATGTTGTATTGAATTGAGTAAAATAATCTCCAGTTGGTTGGTTTGTATATAACTAAAATAAATAGGTATAAATTTACGAAAACGTATAGTATTAAACAAAAATCAACAGAAATATGTTTCAAAATAGCAACAAATATTTACAAGTTTAATGGTACAACTTGATTAAATTCATACAAATCAATTTGAGACCTCTTCATGTTACCTTAATGTGTATCTATTTGATTTACTTGTAATTTCAGTAGTATATGTATCGAAGGAAAGGAGAGCGTCCTTACTAAATGAATGTCTGAACATGTATGGGAAAGCTCTTATTAGTGAGAGGTGTAAGGCTATCTAACAGTGTCATTGATAAACACACATTGTATACATATCGTGTCATCAAATAAAACACAGATATCAAGGTAACCAATGAACAAAGACAGTAGATTTCCACATTACTCAGAAGCAATAGTAATCTGTCATGAGAAACTGAACTTATATGTACAAAAAGAGTCAGTGTTTCATCTTGCCTTCTCAACATTTTCAATTAACTTCAGTTCACTATATTTTAATCATGATTACCGCCCTGGCTAAAACAACCTACATATGGATTAACTGAAGATATGTAAACACCTACCTCTTGCCTCTTTAAATACAAAAATGAAAAGGATATCTGACATCAAAAGACTCAGAAAACTGCGAATGATCATTATTATTACTATTATTATTCCCTTGGATTCCAAGTGGAACATAGAGATTCAATAACACGTCTACATTTCACTCTGTTCGCTGCACTCTTTCCAACCTGAATCCACGACTGCCCACAAGCTCTCATTTCTTCCTCACATGATCCCCTCCATGTCACCCTCTCCTCGGACGCCCAAATCATCGTTTCCTATCTGGGTTCCATTACAGGGTCTGGTGCCTGACCTCCCCAGTCGGCCTTCTCAGTGCATGCCCCATCCAATCCATCTCCACTTCCTTACAGTGCATATTTGTTGAGTGATAGGTTGTTGGTTGGTTCGTTGCCAGCCAGCCAGCCAGCCAACCAACCAGAGTTCCTCGTTGCTTATTCTTTCTGCTAATCCATCTCATCTTCAGTATTGAGTGAGTGTATGTGGCAGTTGTTGATGAATGTGTGTAGTTTGTTGCAAATGCTATTCGTGACGCGCCACCAACTCTCTGAACCATATGGCAACACTCACTTGATGTTTGCATTGAAAATCCGGATGTTGTTCACGCTTTATGCTGAGTGCATAAGATGTCCACACTGATTTCAGGTTAATGAATGCCTGTCTTGCTTTTTCGATCGTGACCACTTTGATGTCCTCGTCTGTGCCTGTGTCACGTGTAGTTGAAACAGTGCTGCCTAGATATGTGAAAGAGACTACTTCTTTTAAGTTTTTGCCATTGATGTTGATTTGAGCTTGTTGTTGTTGTTGTTGTTGTTGTTGGTGTTGGTGGTGGTGGTGGTAGTGGTGGTGGTGATGGTGGCGTTGTTTGGGTATCTTCATCACCTCTGTCTTCTCTATATTCACTTGAAGTCCCGTCTTCGCTGTCCTGCCTCTTCAGTCAGCTTGTTGGTTTTTGCCTGTGGATCTTCGAGTTCGTGAAACATTAGACATAAGTCGTCGGTGAATTCCATATCTTCGAGGCCCGTTTCAGTAGTCCAACGTATGCCCTTCTTCTCACTCCTCACGGTTTGCTGCATAATTCAGTCCACCACAATCAGCAAGATGATTGGTGAATGTTAGTAGCAGCCTTGTCTTACTCCTGTCCCCTGTCTTCACTTCAAAGGCTTCACTTGGCATGTTGCACTGTCATATAGCTGCTGAATGAGGTTGATAAAGATTTGCGGCACTAAAACTGTAGTGTTGAAGTAGCTGCCTGGCAAATTACTTCTCGGTCGACGCTGTCAAATACCTTTTCAAAGTCGATAAGTGGAGTTTATGCTGATAGCCTGTAAAAATGCTTACAGTGTACTCTATGTCCTCTGATATATTTTTATCTTCACACCTGCTATAATACAAATCCACACTTATACCTGTCCCAATTGATAATATTATAAACATATTAGATCAAATTATTCTGTAAATCTACAGTTTATTGTAAAAGGAATAATTCTATACAATGATTTTGCTGCAATATGTCTATGTTGATTCGTTATCCTGCTACAAATTAACATCTTGAAAATAACTACACAGTTATTTGTTTTAATAATTTTGAACATTTTGGAATGTTCAAGATTTTGACATTCTTAATAAATGTAACCGAATTATTCAATTTAGTGATTTCTGGAGATTTATTGACTAATTTCAGGTTGATGTTCATCATGGACTGAGATTATTTGAAGAACCACTGGAAACCTGAGAGTACTGGACAGATATTTTGTCCTAGTATCAGACTCCACAACAATGTGCACCCATGACCCAGTATCTTAGTGATAGCATACTGGTCACTGAACTTAAAGGTCCACGGTCATGGGTCATGGGTGCACACTGTTAGGAAGTCTCATATAAAGACGAAACAGTCATTCAGTGTTCCCAGGTTCTAAATGCCCCTCCAACTGATGTCAGTTTGTGATGAATATTAATCTGATACGAATAACTGAATTACTTTATATCTCACAGTTTTCAGCTTTCACTTTTAGAAGAAACAATTTCAAGTTATAGAAAAATGGCAGAGACTTCAAATGAAATGAAGATGAAGATATTTTCATAGTAATTTGAATATCTTTAATTGAAAAGTAGATCTGCTAAAGCTGAATTGCAATTATGGCAATTAAAGTATATATATACCTGACTAATAAAAGAGAACTTAATAGAAAGAAAACTTTTCAAAACCTACCTCTTTATTAAGATACTCTTGAAAGGCTTTCTGTTCAAATGCTAATTTGAGATTCTGTTCAGCTATTTGTTGCTTCACTTGACGACTTGATCTTTCAATCTCTTTTTCCAATAACATTCCTAATCTCGCAGACTTTAATCTTTGACTATCCCATTCTTCATCTTCCTGCTTTTGTCTGGCTAATTCACGCTTGAATAGAAACAATTCGACAGACATGAGTAATTAGTTTCAGTTACTTAACAAATGTGCTGATAATAATTCATGACAATTTACACTTGTATAGTGAAGGAAACTGAAAATAAGGTAAGAACTTGATGGAGTTTTGACTTTCACCTCATTTGGCAGTTTATTTGACAGTATGCAGTGAAGTTGACATGAAGAAAGTTTCGAGATGCTTGGTTGATGAACTTCTAAGGTTCGCAACAGTTTAAACCATCATAGTCACTGTAAAAAACAGGTTGATGCGTAGTAGAAACAGCATGGAACACCTGAACTACAACTTCATCGTGAAATTGAAACAAAAGTAAAACTACCTAGACATTCGTGGCTATACAGCTTTTTCATTTCTCAATGTGAAGATAAACTAAACTCAGCATTTCTATGAATAATATCTTGACTACTTTTTTGAATGTTAGTAGTCTGCAAACACCACCCATTTTTTTCAATGTGAAATTATAATCTTCACTCTTTATAGTAACTGTTAAAAAAGCATTTAATGTGAAATACAGTCGCTCGCAAAACCATACCAAAGTGGTAAATATGTATGAGTAGACAAAAGAGGAATGAGTAGAAATAAATCCATTTTAACACTCTGAAATCACCTGACATCATACTGACTAGCAGTGGAAGCCACGACTCATGTTTCATCAGATGTGTGACAAGTCAGCCAGATGCATCTTCACTCACCCACTGGTGTTTCCTCTGAGATTCGCGAACACCATCTAACACTTCAAACATCAGGAGGATATCAGTCACGCTACGGAGTTACTTCTTCCGTACCTTGTTCAGTGGGTACTGTTTCGTTACATTAACAAATGCAAGTATGAAACTGACCACTTTATATGACTAAACATCTGGGCGGTTTTAGTTAGATTTTCTTACGAATATTGAAAATATCAGGAGGTATTTAACATTCATACACACAAGATTAGTGTTATCGTAAATGGTTTAGTGTCTTATTCTAAGATATGACTTGATAACAAGTCTTACAGTCACTCTACACTGATTATACTAAGATGTAAAACTTGATTTTACTAAATTTTCATGCAGTCACTCCATAGCTTAGTTATTTCTACCTTCATGCAGTAGGTCTTTATGCTATACACTGGCTGTGTAATAGAAAGTGAAGAAAAACCATGTTTCATAGAATAATTATGTTTCATCAAGTGGCACTTAACATTTTACGTTTTGTATTTCAAAGCAACAGTTTTATCTTATCTGAAGTATTTCCACTCCAAAATCAATGATTCATGAGAATCCTTCTATACGAATAAGTCAGTTGATGCATGAAAACTATTCTGTATATTAGATACTTTTATATAATACACCAAAGAGTGAAACATTTATCTTCATTAATTGATTTCCCTAGGACAGTTTACTAGTGAAGTAATTATAGGTATCTGAATCATCTGGTTGTATGAAGGCTTATAGTTAACTGTCATTTAGGGTGGCAATAGCCAGTAGTGAGCAGTAGAGATATTTAATTTCACTAATATCTTAGTCAAGTTTGTTTTATTCACACTGCCATTGTGTGACATATTTGAAAAATCGAAATATGGAAAGGAAAAGGCTATGAAGAAATGCAGGTCTAATTTTGAATGCAGATGAAGTTATAAACGTAGTTAATTAGCAAATAAAGAAAATACATTAAAAATCACTTTCTTATCCAGCTTGGTTAGTCTTCTCATTCATATAAACAACAGTCTATAGATTTTATTATATATCATCTGGAATTGCATCCACCAGTCCACGTGAACATACTACAGCACATACATCGAAAAGACAGAGAATATGAATAATATTTAACAGTGTGTGTTTCCTAGTCATCATCATCATTATCATCATTATCAACATAGAACCAGGCATTACTGTGTAACGGTCTGAGTTGACACACCTCACGTAAGTTCATCAAGTAGAAAGGTAGTGAAGTGAAGGATGAAGATAAGTGAATGCAGTCAAAAGAAATATAAAGTTTGAGAAGAAAGGAAAGAGGAGTGACAAAATGGTGAGATTCGATATAACGTCGTTGAGATGAGGATAATGTGTGTATACATCTGCGCCACTGACATCGGTTCTCAGCCATATCCCATAGAGTCTCCAACCAACTGGTTCCTCTTGTCCCACTGACCCTAAACACATAATCTGCATCATCCTACATGGCTCAAACCAACAGTCAGACACTTCATACATTGGTGCCATATTTTAGTCTGGCCACTGAGGGCCTTTTTTCCTAGTGGATATTACCTTAAAAAATCACCTTCCTAGGTAATTCAACTCAAAAATAGCTATCCCAAATAAAATATATACATAATGAAGGGATAAGTGAGAAAGACAACATCAATTATAAATATATAATGATACCTCTTTTTCTTTGATTTGTTCCTCTTGACATCGACGAATTTCTTCTCTTTGTTCTGGTGTCATACCTTTGTAACGGTCTGGTATTATTCGATGACATCCAAAAGCAGATATAGCTTGTTCAGGATTTTCACTAAGTAAATCACTGTAAATTGCATTACATATTTCTGTCATATTATCATCTTGTGTTTTTTTAGCTTTAAGAAGAGATCTTTGATCACTTTCTTCTTTTAATAATTTGTTATAACGTTGTAGTGCTACATTTATTGCTCGTCGACATTGTTCTTCAGCTTTTTGTAGCTCACAAACACGTTGATCTAATTCTCGTCTTTTAAGATCATATAGTCTATTTGTTAATAAATAACAAAATTTTGAAAAATTATTTCCTTTTTCAAGTGTAAAAAACAGCTGATTTACTGTTTGACATTTATTGATTATTCTTAGATATGGTGGTTTACAGCTACAATTTCTGGGAAACCATATGAGTAATTCAAATGAACAAGGAATTCTTACTGTGAAAGGAAGGTAAGGAATAGTAAATATTCTAGGGTCATTAAATATCATATAAACAATGCATAGTTCACCAGTCGAGGTATATATATATTAAGATATGGTACAGGTCATATAGTTTCATTTGACTATTCGAGTCATACTGATTTAAGTAGACATACTTTATCTTCATTTGGTGTTGTAAAGTAGAATAGCTTGAAGTACCAGGTTTGTTTGTTTTTCTCAATCCTTCCAAGGAACACTAGATCAGTATCATAGATCAGGAATAATATATTTGTAAAGAATGTGGGCATAGTTAACCATACTAGGAATTGATAAGGTTTCACTCCGATTTGATTTAAATGAATAAAACTTTCAGAATAATTCTGAGGAATTATTTATAAGATGAAATGTTAGTTGTCTATATTCCTCTCAAATAATCTGAATAAGAAAGACAATTGAATAACCTAAGTATTCAAGATAAAAATGAACTCACAATTGATGATGTAAAGCATAAACACCTTCAGGTTTTTCAATGTTTTATTACTTATGTGAAACTCTTAATCTAACAAAAGTAAAATGTTGGGGTTAAGGATTCAGAGTTAGTGTTGTGGTGTGACATAAAAGTGTTGATAACCCATTGATAAACCATAAAAATAATTGACTATTTATTCTTGAATTTTTACTTCAAGTAGTAAAATTTCTACAGGAAATCTTACAGACTTGATAATTATTAGCATAAAACTGTTATGTAAAATTTGATTTCTTTTCAAATAATATAAGGTGAGTATTTATTGATTTGCCTGTACTATGAACAATTTATGATCATTGACACAATGTTTTGATCCTACCTTCATTACTACTGAAAATGAAGGATTTTGAGTTATTTAACTAAACACAAAGGATCTTCTATAGAAATAGAATATGCAGCTAGAGTTGGTTCTAGTTACGTTTGAAGACTCTCTGAAACAGGAAGTTTTGCATTCTTAATTTGCATATTAGCATATACTGGACATTGCAATATTCATTCATATGGCTATAATTTCATGGTTCTGACTAACAGTGATATTCCAGGATGTGCATTTCGTCCATTTTTGGACTCATGAGGTGGATACACCTACACCCCAGTAAGTGGTGGTATTTGTACTGAGACCAGAACCAGCATTCAAAGCTTTAAATGCTAAAGCCTTATCTACTAGGATAATGAGGCTGGAGAGCCACCTCTTCTGAAACGGGTATCAATTACTACTGTCTGATACTTGCAATTTCCCATTTCATCACTAGATTGAATTCATTAACCTTTTTTGGTACCTTTACGGATACTTGAATATGCCTTGAGGATTCATTATTAAAATTAAGATAATTTGGTAGACTGTTCTTATCATTCAGAATATGATCCACCTATCGTATAAATATCAAACTGATCCTACAATTTAACTCTAAAAAAAACACAATGAAAATCAGGAACCAACTTCTTCCCAATGATTATCTAATTTTTCTTAGGTGATTCGATGTTATCCAAAGATATTTCATGCATTAAATGGAAAGTGAGGAAAGTGTGAAATAGGTGTAATTATGTCATAATAAGACTCGAAATACAACAACAACTTGTGGAATTAATACGAGTAGTGGAGACAATATTCAGAAATATACTTTCCAGAGAATACAGTTTTTGCATGAGGGAGTTCTGTTCAAATGGAATAGTAATAAATATCAATATACGTCCTACTAAACGTTATGAAGTATGGAATGACAATAGTTACACTATTGCTCAAAGATACACCGCCTATCTTACAAGCAATAAATAACTGTGCTGTATTGAGATGGAATACTAGTACTGAGAAAAACATTCAGCATAGAACTATTAATAATCCATGTTTCCTTTTGAATCTCATCCAAACTACTAGAAAACAGTTCTTAGAAGTAAATTTCATAATATGAAATACCAAGATGCAGTAGAACTGTTCTGTTAATTTTTCAAAATAGACATGAAAATACAACAGGTTGCACAAAAGTTTATCATTACAATTTATCAAACTTTAAACACAATATGAACATTTGATAACAACTACAGTAAAATGAGTTATTATAATCAACAACAAATAGGAAATGAATAAAAAACAACTTTAGATGAATAATTTTTTTTTACGATTTTGTAAAAGAGTGAAACTTGGCCACTTAGAATCTTCAAACACTTATCTCCAATACGCAGGTGAATATTGTCACAAAGTCTACATTTCTCATTATAGTTAAAGCTAGTAATCAATGAAAGTTTCAGGAACTCAGTTGACATTTTAGTGTTGTATATAATCGGTGACAATGATTCATGATGATGTCGTCTTCCTGAAACTTTTTATATAACCTCAGGATTACTTACTTAATAGTAGTAACATAGATAGGTTTATTCTTCAAACATCATTATGATGTATAACCTGCAATCTCATATTCAGTTGGTAAACATACCTTATGAACACAGGGTAGAGATGAGGTGAAATTCCATCTTACTAGCAGTTAGGTGTCGCCCTACAATGCGGGTGATCAAACACTGAAATGACCTATGAACTGTGCTTCTCTTTTCAGTAATAATACAGAAAATGTTTCAAGGAATGTTTATTGTATTACATAAATTCGATTCAAAGAGTTTTGATATACAGATAAAGATGATCAATCAATATGTTTTGAGTTCAGTCACATGGAATTTCATCTTTTTTTCGTAAAAATACAAAAGGCATCCTGTCAGCTAGATGCCTTCTAAAATGAGAACGAAATCTATTTCAAGTTGTTATTCACCATAGACTGACATCAGTTGGAGGAACAAAGGAAACCTGGGAGCACCGGACAGCTGTTTCATCCTAACATGGGACTCCTCAGCAGTGCGCACCCACGACCGGCACTTCATTTACCCCACGCGTTCCGTTATGGAACACTATAATTTGGTGTTGATTTATTTTGAGGAACAAAGGAAACCTGGGAGCATTGGACAGCTGTTTCGTCCTAGTATGGGACTCCTCAGCAGTGTGCACCCACGACAGAAGTTGGAAATATGGAGCATAGGATTCTGACGCAGTGGCTCAATGGTAACTCGCTGGCCGCGGAACCTGAAGGTGGCGGGTTCGATCCCTGCTGGTGGGGTCGTGGGTGCGCACTGCTGAGGAGTCCCATACTAGGACGGAACAGCTGTCCGGTGCTCCCAGGTTTCCTTTGTTCCTCCAACTGATGTCAGTCTATGGTGAATAACAACTTGAAACAATTCCAAATCTCCACAACTCCCGCAAAATGAAATCTATTTCAAACTGGTTGAGATAAATTGAATACAGAAGTTGTCGTCTTTAATTTAATGAAATGACTTGAATGTTAAGCTTTTCTTCTTATGCAAGACGATGACAATAACAATAACCAAAGCTTCATTGAAGGCAAAATAAGAGACCGTGCCATTCAACTTCTACCGTAATGACTTGGAAGGTTTTCAATCTACTGCAGCTGTTGCTTGATATATCATGATGATGAAAATTTCTATGGGAACAGTTTTAAACTGGCCTACATACACTCAGATGAATCCACCTAGATAATCACATTAAACACGAGTCATAATGGAATTTTGCATCACTGATAAACAAGACAAGAAAAAGTAGAACAAAATAAAACGACTGCAGGAAGTATTTGTTTCAACTACATATGAGCAAGTCATTTAAAAGGCTAAACAACCAGATCAATAGTAATTGAAACAATTTACCCTAATCGATGAGATGACATTGAGACTCATCGGCCAGATGTGCCTGAATCCCAGTGAGTGATGATGCTCAAATAAGTATCAATAAATAGTAATACCACTTTTTAAGACTATATAATTCAATCTACTCAAAACATTTTCTCGGAAAATGAAACAGTGAAATAACAGAAATAACATGTTTAGTTCGCAACACCCACTCTATAAATTTTTCTGCTTATTCTAAAATGGAATAGATAACTAAGAATCACTTCTAAAGTTATCAAAACTATCTGAAAATAATATCTATCTCTCTTAAAAATATTATGGCAGAATAGAAAGAAAAGTTGGTTTAAAAATGAATACGAGAAAAGTTGACAAAAGTTTATGACACGAGAGTAAGTAAGCCACTGAAATGCAATACAAATATTAAAGATTCTTAGAATGAAATAGTGTATATATCTGCACAAGTGTAATTCATATTCACTTCTTCCTATCCTTCTGAAGTTCACAGTCAGGCAGCCTTCATCTCTTCGATACAACTGAGACCAGAAGTCGAAGACTTCATGAATTTTTTTTACATTGTATTTTATTCACCTTTTACCTCATCTAACCAAGACTTACTTCAGTTAACATTCAGCAAAAACAGTATTGCTTAGGTTTGCATAAAAAATGTCTTATATATCTCGGTTGGTGACGTTTTACAACCTCATCGATTGACTCAATTGTTTTATTAAAGACTACATGCCTAACCTTAACATTTCTCACATGACAATTGCATGATATCCAAGCAATTCAAGAGAGCAGCAAGAATTATTCCAACGACTGCACGAAAACCAAGACAACTAACAGGTTATAGTGTGAATTAACATGAAATAACAAGATGATGATTAGAGAAGCATAGAAATAATATAGTGAAAATATCAGATTTCATGCATAATTTATGCTACATTAAGTGCAGAGCAAAGAATTCACAGTTAATCTAAACAAGGTGCCTTTCATAAACCTGGACTTGAAATGTAGAAGTGATAACCTGAAAAGACTTTCCACTCTATTAAAAGCATTTTAAGAAATAATGAAAAGGTCATTTTGTTTAGCTACTTCATGTTTTCTGGCAGGCTGAAGCAAACGTTTCTGCATATGATAACTTCATTTTGTTAATATCAGTTTACTTCTAATTATGAAGCTGAGTATATCAATTATTAAATGTTCATTCACTGTCGATATGTCCTCAGTTCTAGCTACAGCGTCACCAAGGACTTTCTTCTCAAGATTACTTGCAAGATGAAGTGAAACCGAACCTAGATGTTATGTTTCTGATCCTTCTGCAGCACAGAAACCAGTCACATTCAATAGGAGTCTAAAATCACTTGCACAAAGGAAACATTGTCAGCCATTTTGTCACAATGGTCCTATTCGTGAGCTCTGTAAGTCAGTTTGGTTTGGTGTTGTTTTCCTCGTTTGTTTCCACTTTTACTAATCCTCAGAAGTCTCATATAGTGCCCGCATTTTTCTTTACTTCCCTTTGTCTTTTGCCGTCTTAAAAACTGCCTTCGAGTATTATGTAAATTTGTGTTGAGACTTATTCATCCCCTCGGTTTCTGTACTGTGTAGTGACCAGCTCTCACCTTTCATAAAACATGATCATTTTGAAACTGCTTGTTTAAACAGTTACACTTTTTACGTAGCTGTAACCTGTTTAAATCGTTTATTATGAATTGGCTTAAGGTACAAATATGATTCGAAACCTATAAAGTTGCAAGTGTATAACTTGAGGGAATTTTGAATGTCAACAGAAATCGCAAACAATGTGCCGACTTCGTTAAATGACAAGTTAGGCGTTAACGTATCAACAAATTAATATATGGGATTTGGCACTGCCACTTAATAATCTCCGTCATCACACTTCACATCAGCGGAACAACAGTCAAGAAGGTTAAGTTTACTGAAACGAAATCATGATTTTTTTAGACAAACGCACTCCTAGATGAAACAAAGTGTAAACCTCACCAAAGTATGCGTTTTCATTATTTTGGGAAAGTGGATGATGAACTTGTGAAAGACGTCTTAGGTTCCAGGCACGGCATAACTTAGGAAGTGGTCCTAAAAGGTGTAGGTAGGAGTACCAAGGAAGAGATATTTCCCTTACAACTGAGCTTCTAATCGATTTTTCTTAGATAAACTGCCAGTCTGGAAGGCTTCATATTTAAAGAATACCTCTCCCCAATTATAGGAAACTTAAACTTCCAATTCAACAATCCGAACTACTCAAGGCAGTTAAATCCACTGGACTTGTAAATATTAAATTATCATACAGCTTAGGCACTTGGCACTGAAAAACGGAAGCAGTTAGTAGTACACCCACGTCGTAAGCTTTCCTTACATCCTTATTCACGCTATGCTATAGGTCACTTAATATATCTTCAATGAAGTTGAATTCTGCCGGAAAATCAACTCCGTAAATGATTTGTTAACTGCAAAAACACTTTTTGTTACACCTCTTACTGAAACCTTCCTGAAGAAACTGCGTTTCCATAAGCAGACACAGAAACTATAGTGAATAATCTCATCGACGCTTTGAATAACCCCAAAACGCTACCTAAAAAAGGTGGGGAGGCAGATGCAAACGACTATCCTTCTGTTAAGGTGGCAAGAAGTGTTAACGCCCGAAGTTACTCACAAAAGCCTGGTTGATACTGGTCCGACCGTAACATCCGTGAAGGAATTTAAAACACTGAAAATGGAACTGAGTGAAGAACATTTCCATACTAGTCATACAAATACACCGACTAACCTTTTTATATGCGGAAATATACAACTTCAGCAACATGAAGACGACATTGAAAGCAACGTTAAGCCATATATTTCAAAAGGAATCCACTCACAAACTTTCTTGGGCTGGTACGAATTTGAAGAAATTTACTAAGCATACAGGGACCAAAGTGACTGTTCGAAGTAAGATGTCACTGGCATATGTGACTTGTATTTCACAAAGAAATCGAAAATTTCCAGTTAACGTAACCGAAACGTGAAAATAACTTTCGTAGCAACTACAGAAATTTTATGAAAGATTGGTTTCACAACCTTGGAGATCAGAAAGATGGAAAAATAAGACGAATGGCTACCAGGGTAAGTTTCACAAATTTTCATAGCTACGCTAACTTGTAGAGTGGGTAGATTTCCATAGGTTATGATATCCGATGTCGTTGAAGGAAGCAGTTCGGATGCAATGAGTGACTCGTTGTAATGAAAAACTGCCCAACATCTTAGTGTCTGATAATGAACTTATATAAAGTATGAAACTTCACTGTATTGCATCAGTCTCACCTATGTTTTTACGCAGAGTATGGCTGACTGAAGAACATGCAGATTCGTCTTAGTAATTTTGCATGAGGGGCATAGACTAAACGAAGTAGCCCTCAATGACAAATAGACCTTCTCTAGGCAAGAATAGCAAGGCAATCTGTTGAATAAGTGGGGGGGAATTGATGAAGCACGAAGCTAAATAAAATAAGACTCACGGTATATCTAAAAAATAAGCAGGGAAAACTGGAAAAGACGCCGAGTATTTCATAGAGAAATGGGGAGCAGAATATGGGGGCGAAAAAGACCCGAAAAAACTTGGCGAAGCGCAGCAGACTCGTTCATTTCGCCCCGTGTTTGCTTAAAGTGTTCCTAAAAATCTTCAATAAGCCCCTTTTTTCACCCCATGAAAATGCTGACTGGGCATTTGATATAGTTACACTATCATTATTGCGTAGTAAGACCTTTATCAAAAAACTGTGCTTTAGAGATTTGAAAATGCCCAAGTAAATGCTTATCATTGTGTTTTTCCTTCTGAAACATTCTTATTGCAAACGATTTGAATAAAAATTTCTCTTATTTATTAGTGCGCCTTTTTTTATGATAAAATGGAACTTATATTAAATGCTTTCATGGTTACTCCTATAATTTATTGACACATGGTCATGAATTTCTTCGAAACCTGACTAGTAGAAGTAAGCACATATGTTTTGAAACTTAAATGAACAGAACACAAGTAAACTCGAGATTGATGTGCACAACACTATGAAAACTAGTAAGATAGAAGATACTGTAAAAAGAGTTTACCTATCTGCTGCCTTCCGGGCATTTTCCGCTCTGTTTCTCTCCGCTATTTGTCTGGCAAGCCAGTCCTGCATTTGTTCCCTCTGATACCTCATTCTGGATTTTAGATTTAGATCTTCCCCATCAAACTTCTGAAGTGAGGCTACTCCACATCGAGGATCATCATCTGAAACACGAGCTGGATGGTCTAACTTCAATGCATTGGGATCATAAAGGTCAAACTCTCTCCTTGACTCGGGCTGCTGATGAAGAGCTCTGAACTCGTTTAAGCTTTTAGCAATTTCTCTTGCATCTCGTTGCTGACGCTTCTCAAGAATACAAGAAATCTTGTCATTGCGTACAGCATCGGCATCTAAATTTGGATGATGAACAGCACACTGTCTTTACCATATGCTAGATCTCTCTCCTTCTCTTGCAATTCCAGAAGTTTTTTTTCTTCTACTTGGTGTTTCAAGGCTTCTTCATCTATCTGAATTAGAGTATTGGATATTATAGTGAAGGGTTACTTACCCCAATTTGTCGAGTACGGGCGTTGAATATACGAGCTTGACGCTCTTTTTCTTGTCTTCTCCTAGCTTCGATTGATGCAGCCTCTTTGGTATCAATCGGCAAGTCAAGTTTATACATTTTTCATGATAGGTCTTAATGTTTGAATGCGTCTCAAATCGGTTGTTATAGAAACGTCATTCAATATCCAACGTTTTTTCAACGGGCTTGTGTAAACCAGTTGATTTCCTCTTGTTCGCTTCTTGGTCTTGCGGAACGGTTCCAGGTCTTTGGCGGATTCCGATGCAGTAGATCCAGTCACTCGTCTGCTATAGCTCTGATCTACAGAACGGGAGGTTAAGTAGTCGTTTGTTTGCCTTGGACTGTGGTGCAGTTGGCTCCTTCAGATGTCTAGTTGCTAGACAGCTGTTCGGACTGGTCGCTAGAGAGGGTTGGGGATAGTGAGGAGAAAACCTAGAAATTGTTCGTGTGAATAAAAGGGGAAAAGAAAAGTGAACTAATAGAATAATCTACTTACACCCAAGTAAGATGAGGATGAGTGCAAAGGTATGAAGAACTTAGGTGAGACTAACTCATGGCAAGTGGAAGGAATGAAAAGGGCTTATATGGTTATGCTAGAGAGAAAACTGGTTGTAGAGTTAAAGTAGTTAGGGTGGCTTGACATCAGTTCGTGTTCCAGCCATATGTGGGTAGACCATCGGTCTCTGCGTGACTGTCTAGTCTCGTCTTGAAGCCTTCAATAGTTAGGGTGGAGACCACTTCGGCTGGTAGTGAGCTCTAGCACTCGCAGGCTCGGAAGGAGAAGAACTGTGAACGCACATGAGTTTTTGACCTTTAGTGGGCTATTCTCTTAGGGTTCCCTCCAGGATCTCTATAGTGGCCACTTGGTAGTATTCCCCTGTTCGGGTAACTTGGGTTATTCAGTATTTTGCAGGCCATTATCAAGTCGCCTCGTAACCTTCGGTAGCTAAGAAAGTGTAGGCCTAGGCCTATCAGTCTATCCTCATGTGGTTTTCGTTGCATCCCAACAACCCCTTTTGTGGCTTGCCTCTGGACCTACTCCAGTAGGTTGGTGCCACTTTTTAGCTGTGGTGGAGCGAAGACGTTATGGACCTCTAAGATGGGCCGCATGTGGGTCTTGTAGACCTTCAGAAAGAGCTCCCGGGTGAAGGCACCCAGTTGCCTATGCACAAAGTGTAGTACCCACATGCTTTCGAGGCATCACCTGGGTAATTGGAACTGATGTCCAGTTTCTCCGTCACCGCTTAACCTCGGTCTTTTTCCACTGCGGTATGGAATAGACGTGAACCACAGGGATAGTAGGATACTTTCTGGGGATCAGAAGAGCGGAAAAACATGGACCGGCACTGATCCAGGTTAAATGCCAGTTCGTTATTAGTTCCCCATTCCCCTAGTGTTTTGAGGTCTCTCTGTAATGCCATAGATTCCGCTTCGCAGGTCGCCCCCCTTCACAACTTGACGTCACCGGAGTATAGGAGAATCGGAGAGCTGATATGTAGCGGCAGGTCATTCACGAACAGTAGGAACAACAGTGGACCCAGGATTACTGCTTGTGAGACACCGGATGAGAAGGTTCTCCGAGTTGAGTAGACCCTGTTGACTTTCGCGCAGGACTCCCCATTGTCTACGTAGTTCTGCAGCCACGATAGCACCTAGCTGAGAACGAAGTCTAGCGGCTGGTTCAAATCCGGCAAACATTTTCCAATTCCTCATTCCCAACACCTCTAAAAGTACACATGCACACCTCGCAAATTTATTTCTCAGTGTTACATGCAAGTTTTGACCCCCATTTTCAATAAAAGCGTTCAGGTACCATCGAGGGTATCACATCGGTGCAGACATCCCATTTGTTGTCATGCAAGTCTTCTGTAGCGTAACTAATATAAGCGGTCATTATTCAGTTCACACGATACTTGAAGTAAGTGGCTTTGAGAGCAGTTTTGAGTATTTTCCTAATCCATTGAGGCATTTTTACTTCAGACTTCAGACTTGTTGTTTGAGAACAGGAGGCTGAGGGGTTATATTAATCCATTTGCAGTGTATTTCTGTGCTTGTCCAATCCCCTTCTGAACGGGTCATTCGATGATGCGGACGTCACTTCTTCTGGGAGTCGGTTCCAGGCATTGATTGCTCTACGCGAGAACCGGTGCTCTGCGGAGACTACGCTCGTTCCTTACATTTGTGGTCTCGTACCGTGTCCTCTGTGGTGTTCCAACCCAGTGGGAAGGAAAAGAGAAGACAGACTAGGTTCAACGTCATTTCTTAGAGTCCTGTATAGCATGATTAGGTCTCCCGTCTGTTGGCGGTAGGGCAAAGTGAAGAGGTTCGGCTCCTTAGGTCGGTCTTCGTAGGCGAGGCCGGCCATCGCATGGATCATATGAGTGGCTGCCCTCTGAGCTCCTTCTAGAAGGTCTGCGTCACCTTTCAGACAAGGATTGGCCGCCTGTGTACAGTTTTCTAGTTTAGACCTAAGTAAGGATGTACATAAGATGGTGAACATGTTACCACTTATTTTCGTAAACGTTCTACGTAATGCCCAGAAAGTCCTAAAGCCCAGGGCTACCACCAATCGACAGTGAGCCGTGGTTTTCAAGTCATAACCAACCGTGACTCCCGGGTCAGTGCTGATGGTAGAGGAGGCCCATCAGTACTGTACGTGTTACCGTGCGCGTGCAGCAATTTCATGCTCACACACTTAGCTGCATCGATGTGCATCAACCAATTCTCTGACCAGGTAAACAAGCTGTTCAGGTCTGCCTAGAGCGCACGTATATCCTCATCGTTTCTAATTTCACGCCAGATTTTTACATCATCAGTGCAGAGGACCATAGGAGATTTCGTGATTTTTGGCAGCTCATGTACGTATAGAACAAACAGTAGGGGGCCCATCACTGTGGCTTGCGGCACTCCACTCTCTACCGACGTCCAAGTGGAGCGTTGAGAATTGATCCTAACTCTTTGTTTCCTACCAACAAGAAAGTCTCTCATCCGTACGAGAAGACCGCCAGTGATTCCAAAACTTCTCAGTTTTTCAATCAGCCTGGAATGAGGTACTTTGTCGGACGCCTTACTGAAGTCAATGTTATTGACATCTACCCGTATCCTATCATCTTCAGACATAACCCAACTTTCTCTGGCTGTAAGAAGGTTTGTCAAGCAGGAGAAATTTCTACGAAAACCGTGCTGTCAATGAGACAATAGAGTGTTGCTCTCTAGGTGGACGACGATGGCTTTCTTGATTACTCTTTTTAGGACTTTCACCACAGTGCTAGTCGAACTTATCGGTCTGTAATTTGATGGGGGCTGCCTCGAACGTGCCCTGCGGGCAGGTGTTACTATGGCATCCTTCCAGTAGTAGGGGGGTGTGCCTTCACTGAGGGACAATCTGAACATAGTAGTCAGTTGGCCGGCCACATAGAGTGCAAGCTCTCTGAGCAGCCTTATGTGCAACTCATCCGGTCCCGTTGATTTTTCCACATCGAGAGTACTTAATGTTCAAAATACATTATCACGATCGACATTTAGAGTTTGTTCTGTTGGATGCCAATGCTTCTACTGTCCACAGAGGATCCCTGTGTGAGGACCTCAGCAAAACATCCAGTCATGGCTTCTGCTTTTTCCCTGTCGTCCTCAATCAATCAGTCACTTTCCGTCCCGTCGATTAAGGCAGGTATACCACAACACGTCTTATTTCTATAGTTATGTGGGAAAATAACCTCCTCGGATATTGCAAGGCAGTCTTGGCAAGACGTGTTTCAAGGCACGTTCGAGACCGGCAGATAGCAGTGGTACGTTTATTGAGAGCTTCCTCAAAATACCTCACCACTTCAGGTGTACCTAGGTGGGTGGCAAGGTTCCGACACTTTTTCTTACGTCGTGGTTAGATTCGAATTTCATGGTTTATCTACAGAGGACGGTGTTTCTGTCCCCTCGGGACAGCCCACGGAATAAACGGCTGGGTTACTCATGCATACAACCGTTTGAAGGAGCACCGCGCACTCTCAACTGAGGCTCCTGGATTGGCTATCCGGTCCTCCAAGGAGGCTGTCAGGTTAACGGCTTTCATATTTGCCTTCCATATGTTGCCTCTAGCTGGGGCATCGGCCTGGTACAAGACGCCTGCTGTGAAGCTGAAGGTGGCCACAGCGTGATCACTTTTGCCAAGGGGTGCTACGCGCCGGATGAAGCGCACATCATCTGCACGTGAGAATACTAAGTCCAGAACCTATGGACAATGCTGACGATCATATCTAGCTGGTGTCCCAATGTGACGCAATAAGGGTAAAGAAATTGATGTTTCCACTAACCGGTGGTCAAACGAATTACGCGGTGCTTTTGTTGTTAGCCTATCCCAGTCAACTGATGGTGCGTTTAAATCTGCTACAACTAGACATCGGCATTTATCTATCCAGAGGGTCAGCTTATTCAGGAGGAAATCTGCCGCATCACATTCAGGGCGTCGATATATTACGACTACGTTGACATGTTCAACTTTCATGTGCGACTGTTTCTATGGCTTTTACAGTTAAGGATGAAACCACCACCTTTGCTTGCCAACCTGTCGCTTCTGAAAGGGAAGAATCCGCGTAGGTGTGTTTCACAGTCACTGATCCAAGAAGAGAACCAAGTTTCTGAGACAGCAATGATGTCAGGGCTTTCGTTGCTTATCACATTACTAATCTCAGTCCACTTGTTTGAAAGACTACGCACATTTGTGTACAAGACAACGAAACCACTCAAATAAGTTTCCGCAATGTCCATAGGGGCTTCGGCGTCGTTTGTTGCCGAAACCTCACCACACAAAAACCCACTACTTTATGATCTTGCTCTCCAGCTGGTAATCTGGATTTTAGTTCTGCTTCTGATCATCGTTTTTTCGACTCGATCCGCAAGAGCCAGATCCTTTCACAAGAATACTGCATATCCTTGAAGCCTGTGAGCATTCTTCAGAGTCTGATTTCTCTCATTTGCTGCCTTGAATACAGCTTCAAGTAGCCGAAACTTGTTTTCAGTAATGACTGTCTCCTGTTTTCCTACTCTATATCTTGAGTAGGGTGGCACCTGGCACTTTTTCTGGTAAAAGCTGACTTATCAAACTTTGTGCCTTGCCAAGGTCATGTTCGAAAGGTTTATGTGGTTCTGGGTCTCCAGTTTTTTCCACTCTGTGGAAAGTTACGGACCTGCCAGGGAGCTCTACTTTGTCTTTGTTATGTGGAGTGATGATAGCTGGCTCGGTTACCGTTATTGGCTTCTTAGCATGCCGTTTAGGCTTACCTGCTTACCATTTTTCAGGGTCGGGTATGCAACGTTAACTAAAGCCTGGTCCTGTTGTCCTGACGCTGGGAGCCTCAGAACGGACTTGTATCCCATTCTGTGTTAGTTCCATCAGTGATTGGGTCTCCAAGCTGAGTATGACCTGCAGCTTGCGTGGTTCTGTCGTTGGAGCTGGGAGCGCTTCACTCCTGTTTTTTTCATCTGAAGTAGATCTAGCCTTACGGTCAGGAGTTTTCAGATTGGGTCTGCCAGTTCTGAAAATGCAGGATCCAGAAGATACTCGCTTCACCCCGCTTGGTGTAGTTTTTTCCAAGTTGCTGCCAGCAAACCTTGTAGGTGGTCAACGCACCTGACTTAAAGCTTATCGTGGGACGTTCTTGAAATTTTGCACGGCGATCTGTGTGTCAATGGATGCTGTGTCGTTATCACTGTCACAGTTATCGGCTTTGGCTTCCGACGGCAGTTTCTGAGTTATAATACTTAGAAGTGCGAATATCCGAACAGCACAACGTAAGAAGCTAGACACTGCCTGCGTTGTTGTAGCTCTTGTATGCTGGGGGTGTGAGACCTGTACAGCTATCGCGGAACCAACTCTTACATTTGCTACACTGCATACTAGAGGCCACTGTAAGGTGGCACCCTGCCCTACCACAAGCATTTTTGCGACACTTTTGGCTCACCATGAAGGAAAAAATTGAAAATTATTCCAACTAGAGCAAAAATACAGCAGCCTTTGATGTGTAAACACAAAAATGACAAGAATCTAGCTGAATGTGAAAAGTCACTCCCCTTTTCAAACAAACTGCTATTTTCTTCCACTGTATCTCAACTTGTTTTACTGCATCATGTTGGGCAGGTCACTATTAGACTTATGCCGGTTGACTCACCTGGTGTAATTGTTGGCTAACTTACCACTCCATAAATACTTCGGTTCCGTAGTGTGATCGAGAACTTACATTCGATGAGTTGTTTTTTGCTGAGGATGTCATGGCCACTGAAGACGAAAACAAAAGGTGAACTTACATAAGCTCCTAGTGAAGGGGTGGATAGGCTATTCAATACATGCGGCTAGTCAGAAAGCTGGAGGATGACAGAAGGTTGCTATTAGTTCTCAGCACTTTATGATGCTATCACTAGCCCCGTCCCTTAAACTGGGTGAAGAATAGTCATAAATAACAAACATCTGGACATGTGTTTGGCAGCCGGCTCTAACAACATGATAATGGTGAAACAATTTTTCTTTTAGGTTTCAGTACTTTGCAGGGATGATGACACCATCCACCGGAGTCAGCTTGCCCTCAAAATCATGGCTTTGTCTGGAGCCGGTTGCAGGTAGCGTCATCTAAAGATGACTAGATGACGATATGGCCGAGGAACAACATATTTTGCAGCAAGCAGCATTTGGTGTCCATTTTTTGAGGGAAAGTTCAAGCAGATAACAGAATCTTCAGGTAAAGTGTCAAGATCATCGTATGCGTTCATTTATATAGCGTGCGTATCTGGTGGGATAAAAGGACGAAATGTGGACGTAGAAACAATTATCGTCGCCGAAAACCATTATTATCATGCACCGACGTTGGTGGGTGATGAAAATGAACAACTGAAAGGGGACTGATTGTCAGAGTTGCCGATCCACATGAGCAAATTTTATCCACACAAACTGCTGATCCTGGCCTTAAGGTAACAACAACTTGAGCAGCCTATACGACCCTAGAGTAGGAACTTGCAGGATGCGAAGTTGGGCGGACTTATGGAGATTCAAGAATTACACTGATTAAAGACATGAGGTGACATAAAATCTTATTTCTTTCAAACTGAAGACTTCCACCACCTGGGATGAAAAAGAGATGGTAAAAGTTGTCACCAAGGGTTTTTCGGCACTAAGTGGAAACGATACGCACCTGTAAATTTGGGAACAAATTATCATTATCATGACTGAAAGGATGCAACTCACTCATAGTAGAGAATATTCACGACAGAGGGGGGATGCACATATCCTGGAGAGGGTAGGGTGCGCCCTAATCAAGTTCGTGAAACTTGAAAGGGAGAAGATTCCATGAAACAGTGAAAGGTTAACATGAGTAAACGCAAAAGAGTAATAACACGAACATTCCAAACAATCAGATAACCATCGGATCCTCAGACACCGTTTTCCCATTTGTGCTGCGTGTGTCTGGGTCTGACTCGAGGTTAGACAGTTCAAGAACTTTGTTAGGAAAGCAGCTAAGCTGAAGAAGACCTTGGGCAGCCCGTGCAAACGGTGGTAGTTCAGCCCATGAAAGCCATATTTGGCAGTCACATGATGGCAGCAATTCTCAGCAGTGCCAGCAAGTGCAGAGGACGGAATCATGACGCTGCAGGGTTTACCAGCTATCTTAAGGATGTACAGTCAAATGCTTCGTGCTACACATTCCGCATAAAGATGGAAAAGAAACGTCAGGTTGGCTTTCGGTCATTCCGACCGCAGTGGACGCATTATGAATATCTCGCACCTACCTTCTAAATTGCAGTCAGTCGTGGGACCTAGTAGAAAGTGGGCAGAACTACGACGGATTTTACTCATCCGAACCTTACGTTTCCCACAAACAGGTATTTGTTGTACGGAAGTTGGCGATGTCTTTGGGGCCAGTGTTTATTCTGCGGAAAAGGAATAAGCTCGCTTGGGTTTGAAGAGGTGGGAGCTGAGCAACACTTTTATGCAGCTTCTGGGGCAACTAAAGCTACTGGCCCTGGTGTGCCATGCTGTATATCCGTGCCTCATCTGACTGAATCAGTTGGAATAACCAGCTGGCAACAAGATGACAAAATGGTAAGGACCTCACACAGTGTCCTTATCAGCAGATCCGCGACCTGAACACAAATGAAGACCGAGCAGTGCCAACAGAAACTGCACGAACTTTATAAACCTCCCAGTCAGCGCACATGGACGGTCACAGCAGGTGGATGAAGCAACGGCTTTTTAAATGTCCTGAACCAAGGAACGTTTTCTTTCTCTCCGACACTGGTGCAAGAGTTAACGTTCTTTCTTCAGCCATGTATGAACGTCACTAAGAATCACTCTGTCGCCCGCAAGCCAAAATGAGTGGGCCCGTCGGAGCTTCTGGCAAAAGATGCGCCCGCCACGACTCACGCTTGCATAAACTTGTTCATCAAATATCCCTTCAAGCCGGCGCCTTAGTACTCAGTGTAGGCGTAGATCCAATGAACCACAACGATCTACTCATAGGTCGTCGTCGATACCAGCTTACAGATAACAACGAGAAACAGCATGTTGGCGGAGCAACCCATGGGTGCTGAGATTCAGCTTTACCTGCATAATGACCCCCAATGAACCCACATGTTTAACCTGTGTTGCATGTATATTCTTAAGTTGATTCATCTAGGCAAACTTCAGGGTGCGTGACCCACAATGTCCTATCCCGCTAAACAACAAAGGCACCACCTGTGGCACCTAACTGGCCGACTACCTCCTTACGGCCAGGGTATGGAAGAACAAACTAGGTCATAGGCCTTGGCTGCGCGCCATCCAGCTTCCAAGCAGTTCCTTGGTGTCCTCATGGCGAATGCTGCCGGGAAATGATAGAATTTATTAGCATACATCAAGTGACCTTTGTACGTTTGACATAATTACGACCCTAGACTGTTATGCAATACAACAGAACAGCGACTGAACACGGATTTCGTGATGTGTGAATATTTTTCCTCCAGAGGGCTTCATCAAAAAACGCAGAGATCAGTATCAGAAGGAGACATTCCAGAATCGGTCATCACAGAGCAGCAAAATACTTTCTTAAAGATGGCAGAACTAATATCACTAGTATCTGTTTCCTGTGCCTACAGGAGTATACTGGTTTCTCATTTGTGGTAATAACGAACTACATTCAAACTCCCGCACAGATCTGTGTACCTGCTAAAGTTCTCCCGGAGTAGAAACAATTCTCAAGTTGAATGCAAGTCAAAATTTAATGGGATCCTTTTAGTGCATTCAGACGCAAGCCCTGGCAATCGCGAACAGCCTCATCATTAGTACACAAGTGGGACTTGGCAGATTTTACGGAAGGATTCATAAGTGGTAATATGGGAAAATGAAAAAGCACACAATGTAAATAAAGAAGGCAGGGATTTCGTTCCAGTAGGAATTGAATCATGCTTCGTTCGGTAACAATAATAATAATAATTTATTGAGAGTAATAAGTTGTGCGAACTCATGCCAGAAGCAACAGACTTGTTTGCATGCCTCAAGTGGACTTCCAGGACATATTGTTCTCCGCTTTCACCGATCATAAGAGCCTCGTAGTCGGTAAGTATTGTGCTTTCCTGGTCACTTCCATAATGAGTCGATCCTGGATTCAGATATTATTGTGAACATCTTTCACTTCTGCTCGTTGTAGTTGGGCGTTGTGAACGCAGTAGGGCTGGTCAACTCCTACGAGGGGTAGTTTCAGCCAAAGTCTGTTCCTTAAATAATCAATTCTTGGTGACGACCGAGCCAACAATTCGAGCTGAATTGTTGTTCTACAGAGATAAGGAACAGACGAAGCGGTGGACAGAGAAGGAAGCGAGAGTTTCAACGAGGAGTGTGTTATCTACTTAACCTTCCTTGCTGTGGAGATGATTGTATGAGCTTTTTCTATAGAATACTTAAGAACATAAATTTCATGCGGTCGTGTGTTTTAGAAGGTCTCCCCAACGCTTTGTATGAAAGGCCAGTGTAGGTGTGGTAGGTGTCTCGTTACACATTACTGTTGGCGTGTTTGTTAGGCCAGAAAAGTTGTCAGACGATGAGAATCTAAATGGTAACCGGCCAAATTCAGAAGTTGGTTTGGAGGTCGTCACCTTGGCAGGAAGTCCGTTCCACAACTGAGGGAAGTTGACGGCGAAGAAGTTCGCACGCAAACAGGATTTGAACGGCTTCATCGTGAAGCTGTGGGAGTGGCTGCATAGATCATACCAGCTGTTGTGTTCTACCTGAAACTCACCACTGGCTGTAAAAGTGAAGTTATGTAACATATTAAGAAATAGTGTCCGGGTGATTTTGGTCGTCTCATCCAAAGTGTTTCTAGACTTGGGGTTCGGCATCTGGAGCTGTTATCCTGTTTGCAATAGTGTCCCAGCAGTCTAGCTGCAAAATATTCATGGACACCCTATATTTTTCGTTTATCTTTTATGCGGACACCACTCAATATGAATGGAAAATATTCTGACAGTAGACGTGTGCAAGTTTTGTGGGGCAGTAACTTGACTTCTTTGTTACAAACGCATTGGGATCCTAAATTTGAGGGCCTGTGATGCCACCTGTTCAGAAAATGTGAGGCTCCTTGATTATCTTAGTCCAAGGTCATATGAAAACGGGTGGTTTCGTAGACTGAAGATATGGCTGAATGTCCATCGACGGAGCTTCAAAACATATCCAGCCGCATTTGCTAACATTAAACCTCAGTTTCCAAGCTGCAGACCACGTGGATATTGTATCAGGCTTCCTTTGCATTAGTATTTGAAAGTGGAATAAATCGTGAGGGGTGAATGTGTACATAACTTTTAGGTCATCATCAAACGAGAACGGCTTACTGGGCGTAAAGTGGCCGCAGACGTCACTGACGTATGAAGTAAAGAGAGGGGACCTAATATGCTGCCTGAACCACACCAGAGGTGATTGGCTCAGGTTTTGAATTTTATGAATTTGCCTTTACCGCCTGAGTATGATTACTGAGAAGGACATAATCCATCTCAACGGTGGATAGTCAATTCCATAGATATCAACTTGCTTACTGACAGCAAGTGATCAGCTGTGTCAGATGCCTTAGAAATGTCTACAGAGGGTACAAGGACTAATTGGTGTCGGTCGCACATAGTGGCTACGAAGTTAAAAAGGTCGAGATGGCAAGTTATACAGGACCTCGATTTTAGGAGCCCGTGTTGCTTTGACGTAACGATGTTGCTACTAAGCATGTGCTGAAGAACGCTTTTTTAATAACTTTCTCCAAAACTCTAGAAACGACAGGGGTAATATTTATTGGTCTGCAGTTACTATCTAGTGTTTTTGAACCAGATTTATGTCCAGGGAGGATAAGTGATGTTTTCCTGATATAAGGGTACGTAAAAGATTCCAAAGAGAGAGAAAATACTTTTAGTAATAATAATGGAATATCAGCGTCAACAAATTTAAAGAAATGTGGTTATACTGTGTCTGTGCCAGCGCCATTGGAGCACTTCAACGTTCTAATAGCTCGGCGAATATTAGAATATGTGGACCCGACTGTACCTATTGTAGTTGATGGGGGAGAGGAATAGCCTTTATTAGTGCAGACGGTCTTACTATCACACGAAAAGTTTGCAGGTTCCAGACAACTAACTGTAAGTAAGTCGCTGAATATTTCACATCTATCCACTGGATCATTATGGCCTTTAGTGTTGTGGATAAAGAGAGGAATGTTATGTCATGTGCAATACTATCCCTTCATATGGGGTGTTGATAGAGCATTTACTCTAGATGAGCTAGCTAGCCCACTGATCTCCTCATTCTTCAAACGCGAATCATGGTTTTGCGAGATAGAGTTAAGAATACCAAGGATCAACCGAAATGCATCGATGTCGTGATGTTTAGAGTATCTTGTTGGGAGTTTGTGTAACTTTCGATGGGCATTGGGAGGTATTTATGGCTTATTGTTTGGTGGCACTTTTTTGAAACCTTTCAATGGAAAAGTGGTATTGAGACAAGTTTTAGAGTTGCGGTAAAACATGTCAGTGGCTAATTTGAAGTCTGTAGTGGTGACGTACAATCCCCAGTCGATGCACCTAATCGCTGGGCACATCTGCTGCCAATCCGTCCTACCGCAGCCTCTATATACTATTTGGTGTGGAGCGGAAGTACCAGTTGAAGTACTAGTTGTAGGAAGTGGTAGTGAGCACAGTACCGTTTTGGTCACTTCCTGGGAACTCGGAGGCTACGTTTGTCAAAAAAAACTATGTTGTAGCAAAATGTTAAGTCCAGTACATTGTCACCTCTTGTAGGAGTCGCAACAATTTACTTCCATCCAAGAATAGCCAGCGAATGGAAAAAGTCGTCATACCTGGCCGGAGCAGTAAGTCAATCCCACTTAATTTCAGGTAAGTTAGAGTCACCGCATATGATCTAATGATCACATGAGAGAGTGAATGCATGTTCCAGAGCTGTAATCAGTCGAATCTCATGATTTTTATAGGTACCAGGCGCTCCGCAAACACATCCCACCAATGCTGTAACACTTCCGTAGTGTACTGTGATCCACAGGGAGTCACTTATCTTATTAAGAACCATATTTTCCAACTTGAATAGCATGAAAGTTTCCAGGAAGTGCATCAGACAACCTCCTCCATTCTTGTTACTCCGGTCATATCGGAGTTGCGTGTACGTGTCAACACTTATCTCTTCATCTGGTACATTTGCATGACACCAAGACTCAGTGATAATTATTACTGGCGGCTTATATGTGAGCTCAATTCCCTTTAATACCGATAGTTTGCTGAGGACGGACCTTGCGTTTATAAGAAAGATTTACAAGCAAGAGGAGCGACAGTGCGTAAAGCTTTCTAATTCGCTAAACAGGTCAAAAGGTATCTCAGTGTCTCTTAGTTGAGTATGGTCTGATGTCGGTGCGCTACGAAACGTCTCCACGCCTTGCTCACTTGGGGCTGTGGAGTTACCAGGATACTTCAGTGGTAAATCGACCGCACAGTGACTTGAAATAGTATCACGTTCATTGGGGGACAGCTGAGCAATGTTTCTATCTAGGGTGTTTTGTGTGCTCATCATATCCATGCGCATAGAGTTTGACCACAAGCAAGCGCAGTCTCTAGCACCTGTTTCGCAGAGGGCAGGTAGATTTACTACTGTACGTGGTGGGTGTGTAGGGCTGGTGATACCGCCTGGAGGATTCAATAGACGTGTTGTGTTTTTGCACCTGTTGACACCACTTGGGTAGGTGGCAGGATTTGTGTGTATGGTTGATCGTGTCGCTTCTGTTACTCCAACGGCGCTAAGGTTAACAGTCCAGAGTAAGAGGCTTCAAAATCCCCATCACTTGTTCAGCCAAAACTGGAATTGATGGGGACGTAATGGATAAAAAATCATCGTATCTCTGCGGTCCATATAGACTTCTGTTCTGCGTTGTATTCCCTACCAGTGACTACCTTTTGTTACGATTCACAACGGACGTAACTGGCGTTGTGCTAGGTTGGGAGCTGTTTCCTAGTAAGTTAGTGTCATGCAGGCGATCAAAGTTTTTCCTCGCAAAGGACCTGCTGACGATCTATTGTAAGTGGTTTGACGTTGGGTCTTCTCATTGGTAAACGATAGGGTTGAGTTGTCGTGACGTCTGTTTGTGTTTTTGTTGCCAGTGGGACGTGGCTCAGTGCACAGAACCTTTTTGGCGAACCTACTGCCCGCACTCCTGTCAACTCCAGAAGGGACTACTGGATCAGCTCGGGTCATTGTATGCTTTCTGCGTCCATCTCTACGTGCTGGGTTCCATGGGAGCATTGGTTTATCGGTCGCACATCGAGTGGCCGATACCCTGGGACCCAGGCCAGTGTGGGTTGTAGGCTTTGGGCCTTTGGCAGACCTAGGTGAGAGTTCTGCAACGTTTGGTGCAGTGTCAGGTTTTATGTTGGGGCTTTCTGTAGATACGCCTAGACCTACAGTTTTAGGTGATTGAGTCAAATCATGCATTTCGCAGCCTTCGGTCTCCACGTTGGTCGATGACGTTTTTCGTACATTCGATTTGACAGGGCTTGGTGGACGAGGAGTCTTAGGCTTGAGTGTATTTGAGGAGATACCTGCGGCTTTAGCGTGTTGTAGCCTTGGGGCCTTTTGGCCGTCTGGTCTATAAGCAAAGTTGTATGCCCGCCTTTCCAACCCTGTCTTATCAAGAACTATCTTTAGTCCTGCAAAGACAGTGTTGTTTGCTAAGGCAGATTCTGCCGCAATGAATGTTTCCGCTTCTGCCCGTGGTTTGAGCTTAAAGCGTATTGGACAGCAGTGGTCTTTATTGTTCTTTTTTGGTTGAAAACACTTTGCACGGATATCATGCATTTTGTCTATTATTAGCAAACTTTCTCATACCGCCTTCAACTTTTCCATGTCAGGGACGTTATAAACTATTGCTTTCAGTTTATGTGCAATTCTCTCACTTGCTTCAGTGGTGATAAAGTTTATCAGGTGATCTACCTCGGTCAGTGTTTCGATGTCAAGTTCATTGATGGGTTCATTACGCGTCAAAATGCTCAGTGGCAAGAGATTGCTTATCTGAGATCAAAATTTCATCCAGCTGGAGTGACACTTCCGACGCCCTCATCATAGTTTCTTGCGGTGCATTAATCTACTTGTAATCCTTCAGTTCGCGTATTTCTGCCCTAAGTTCCTGTGGAGAGGACCTCAGGCTTTCGATTTCCGGAAGGAGGAACAACGTCACACTTGGCGGCTAAAGTCTAGTAAGTCTCACAAGAGACGTGGAGCTTCCACCAGGCTTCACGCCTGCTACAACATTTGCTGTTGAGGCCTTATTACGTATTGAACCTGCAGAGTTGTTTCTATTATTACTAACGTTGGCTGTCTTATCTAACGCGTCGCTTTTTCTCTTGAGCACAAGCTGACTCACATGCTTTTCGGATTGCGAACATTTGGGTGCTGTTGACGCACTGTTCCTCCTATAAATGTGTCCTTGTCTTTTTACATTCATTGACCACGTCTAGTTGCATACCTAATGTGTGATTGGTCATTTGAAAACCAAAATAGCTTTACGACGACGTTATTAGCGAAGTTATGATGCAGCTACGAAATCTCGTTAATATGTAAAACAATTTCAAACGTTCTGATTATTGCACTCATACATCGCTGGCGTGAAGGTACGATTTTTAAAGTCATGCAGCCACACACATCCCCAAGTGGGTGGGGAGGAACATTGTGATGGACGAAGCAAAGATCTGCATGGGAAAAGCAAGGTGGTTCTCAGATGTCGTTTCCATAGCAACTCAACGGGCCACACAATGCACTTATGTGAGTAATCTGCATTATCGGCGCTACTCAGTCATCATCTGATCAAACTTCTCCAGATACATCCGAGCAGCGGTGTTTCGACTTTGTCTATGCCAGAAAAAGCGGGTGAGGCACATTCCAGTGTCAGCCTAACACAAACTTCAAAAGAGCAAGTTTGGCCTATTTTGTATAGAAGCCCTTCAGAAGAAAAGCTGGTGATGCCCTGCCTTTACAGGCGACAGCTGGGAGAATCTCAGTGAAGTTGACGTCAACAGAACACCGGACACCCAGATAATGACAACAATTTATTCCTGAATTTACAGATGCATATAAATTTTGCTAACAGGGTTGGTGGTGAAAAACCTTTCTGAATGCTTTTTCACCATCCCTTTTTCTTCCCAAGTGGTGTAAATCATACGCAAATAGTGCGCCTCAAATTGAATGCTGTATCTTTGTTATGCTTTTAGGTTATCCAGCAGAGATGGAAGTCATGTCTGGTGAATATGTAAAAGCCTCATTCAAAAAAGAAGGGCGATTAGTTCAGCAGGCTCATTCTCGAAAAAAGGAATGCTGTCTAAATTACTCGAATGTCTTAATCCGAAGGATCACGTACATCTGGGGAAGTACCACGGCAGGTTCACTGTGTTACTTAAAGGACACTCATCCACAGATTCATTGAAACACCAAGATATGCTGTGTAGACAATAATAAACAGTAGTGACAACAATAGATCCCCTCCATGATAAGACGTCATATTTTTGTTTGTTCATGCTAAACTGAACACATCTCTACCATAGCCGCCATAATGCTTTGAATCGCGTTTAGTAGCTTGGTGAATGGTGACAGGGTTCCGCCGGATTTCGAAACCAAGCCAAAGATTTTGCCCCTCTATAAAAAGCCGCAGACATTTCTCCGCAGTTCTGTATGCTGCTTATAGCTACAGTGCACAAAATGGTGCCAGTCAACTATTCGGAGTAAAACGGTTCAGCAAATGCGCGATTTGTTGTAACACTGAATAAATACGTGTCAAGAAGCTTCATGGAAGGATCTTCATGTGGTGCCATAAGAACGTTGAGCGTTGCTCGATTGCGAAGGAGTTGCTTGAAGACGAGTGCACTGATACTTAAGAAGAATACTGGTGAAATATTGTAACCCCAAGGTTCTGCTTGCATCAGCAACAGAGAAAACAGAGCGGGGAAAAAAGGCACATGGAAGTCGAGTGCATGTGTATTTTAACTCATGTGTGTGTTGTATCACGCCTACTATCGTATGTACGGTCTTAGGCTCCACGTATATGTATTCTGATTAAAATTACTGGATCTTATTGCAGTTTCGTAATGCTTTTCTGAGGGAGTATTCCTGAGGATGTCCGCAGTAATGATGGTAACAAACGGGTGGCATGGCTAAACTGCTTAACCTCTTAGGTGGTCCTAATTGTTATAATCTTGTCCATAAGATGTAATGGGAGGAGTGTGTAGGTTTTTGTTTAGGGGTGTGGCATCGCATCCATTTAAGGCACCCATTGTGCTGAGCGTTGTGAGACGTTGCTGTGACCCACTCCGTATGCTCGGGAGTTTCCAGGAGAATGAGAACCTTTCGATAACACGACTGAACTGAATTGTTGAGCTCGATGCTTTGATGGTTTCCTATTTTTGAGCATTCAGTACGGAAAAGTTCAACTCGGAGGGGTGTTCTTAAAGCTCACGTTCCCACACTGTCGGCTTGATTGAGAAGACTGTAGCAACCTTCTGGTGTAAAACGGATTTCCTCACCAGCTGCAAAGGATACTTTATGTAAGATCCTGAAGAAATGTATGAAGTTGTTCTTGCGACGTCTTATCCGGTGATCGTAGATTAAGGGATAAACACCAAGACGCATAATGCTGACCACATTCGTGACTAGGCAGGCTGGATTTAAAGTACTCCTTAACACCCCCAATCTTAAGGTGGTCACCCACACGGATACTCCCCAAAATAAACAAACAATATTCTGACAGGGGCCGAACGCGTGTTTTGCGGAGCAACAATTTAGCTTCGTGGCTATGAAAGCTACGAATTACACGGCCTAGTGGTGTTCTGGACTTACGGGTTTGCGTTGAGCCATCTTCGGAGAGTTTGGGGCCGTTGGAGTAACAAAGTCTAAAGTCAGGAATGCTACAGAGACCAGGCAGCATCAGAGTTCGCAGAGACAACTGTAGACGAATAGAAAGTGCTCTGAAGCATATCCGACTGTGCTTATCCAAGTTGAGCTGGAGGTTCCATGAGATGGGTCAAGGGGTTACCAGGTCAACTCCGCTCCACACTGGCCTTTGAGAGTACGGCAGATAGTCACACGAAAATGTGTATGCAACTTGTGAATCATAAGCGAACAAAAATGGTTTACCGACCGAAAAGCACCTGCAAAGGTCATCAGCATAAAGGGCGAAAAGAAGAGAACCGAGCACGCTATGCTGAACTAAACCAGAAGTAATGGGCCTACGTTTAGGAAGCTGGGATTTGATTTTTGCGGAAAAGATTTAATGCAGACTGATAAGAGGTCAACAGGTCTAAGGGCTTGTGGCTTACGAAAAAGTAGCGTATGATCCGAGCGGTCGGATGCCTTAGAGATGTCAAAATATAGGACAAGGACCGACTTATATTGATCACGGCCATCGGTGAACGAGTTAAAGAAATCGAGATGATAGGTCGTACATGACTGTGACTCCAAAAATCGACATTGACCAGACAAAATGACGTTAATGTTGGGCGTGTGTTAAATAATATCCTCCCTAACTAATTTCCGCACAATTCCGGACACCACTCATGTGATATTTATAGTCCTTTAGCTATCAATTTCAGATTTGTGTCTAGGCCTTATGAAGGACACCCTCCATATATTGGGGCATGCGGAAGTCTTTTTGAATATGGAGTATGTCTTTTGAGAAATTGTAATGGAGTGCCAGGACACCCATTTTTAAGGAATCTCGAAGCTATTCCGCCAGTACACTTGCTCGTGGAAAACTTAGGCGTTTCAATAGCTTGCTTAATCTAGGCACATAACAATAATAATATATTTCACACAACATAAGTTACATGAAAACGAACCAGTTTACAGGTCTGATCATTTTGGTACTGTGAACCGACTGTTATGTACGATATGAAGTTACACAATAGACACCGTTTTTTCCGGCACATAAAAGATGCGTCTAGAGTAAGAACGGCAATGCTTTGCAGACAGCAAAGAATGAAACAGATAAACACCAGCATAATTTTTCATCATACTGAGGCAAGCTCCGTTCGAAAGTAGGAAATGCTCAGCTATTGTTTGAACCTTCCAATGTTCTTGAAGGTAAGGCTGGTAGTGCAGCTGTGATCTTGGGCTTTATGCATTCGTCATGAGGTCCAGATGTTATAGCACTCGCTGACAAATTAAACTACTGGGATTCCATATGGATGAAGGACTGGTTGGGTAGACCTGAAAAATGAACAATATGTGAGCTCAGTGGTGCCGATTGGTCCCAATATTCTAGGACAGAATCGGTCACCAATTTTAACGGAGTTCACACCATTACTGAAGATTGCTGACTATCACCTACGGCAAGCGCAAGCGACAGGAGCGCCAACTAGATCTTGTTCAATGTTGGTGTGTCGATAGACTCCTTGTTGGCCAGGGGAGAATGCCTTGACAGCTAAACGTGGTCCGACTACTATAAGATGCTGAGACTCTGTCCTCTCCTCGTAGCGCTGTGTCGCCTTTTTCGCGGAAGCTGGGCGCCTTGAGACTACCTGCCACTTTGCGAGTATCTCTGAGGACTGCGAAAAAAGCCAGAGGCGGCTTTCTTCTCTCACGCTTACCAGGCATTGTCAACACCTGCAAAATCCGGATCAAGCGTGACAAATCATGGTTATTTGGAAGAAAGGAGAAGGAATCCATCTTTTGGAATCCAAACAGAAACCTCATCATGGCGGCACATGGGATCCTGCAAATGCCAAGTGACCACTGCAAAAATCGCTTCCCCACGTCGTCCAGCGGTGGCAACAGTTTTCAAATAAATAAAGTTGGCCCCGGCAATATGACAGCTAGCAGTCCCAGCAGCTTGCCGACACCAAGGGACTACGCATCATCCAGTTTGGCCCGTCTTCCTCACGAACGTGCTAAACGCATGGTGTAACGCGAGTGACTACATGGGCATCTCAAAACGCACGTGCGAGATCAGGTGGAGGTGCACCAAGCTCCCTAAGGTCAGTGGTCGTCACACGGGCACATATCAGTGAGTCAAGCACATCGAGTGCCCAAACTCCTGGCGATACAGTCCCCGAGCGAAGCTGAAGCTAAGCGCCTCAGGTGAAGCAATCAACCATTTCTTTCCGCCAGGCGGCACGTGATCACATCAACGTTAGAGGAAGGGTAGCGGAAGTGATGAAGTCCAGCAAACACCTGCACTCTGAAACTGTACTTGTCACGCCATCTTGCCTCTAGCCGGATGTTCCGACGAAGAGATGCTCGTCACCGGGATGGGGCTCTTCCGCTGGAACGGAGAACTAAGAGCTCGGGAAGGAAGGGTATCCATGTGAGCCCCCTTTTAGGGCGTATACGGTCAGCGACACAGCTCTAAACAAGTTTCCGTGATCATTATGGTGCTGCTTCCCCCCTTGTCATAAGAGGTACGTGCTTGGGGTTACGTAGCATAGTGTGCTACCAGCCCCTTACCCGCAAGGAGACTGTCACAGGGGCAGGTTTGCGACTTCTGCAGATTGGGGCTCCATAATCATCGCCGGCAACTTCAGTACTCCTTTCGTCCTCTTTGAGATGAGAGGGAGGCACACTGAATACTTCAGTCAGAGGCTGGAGAACACAATTAAGACTACTGGTCTTTCAGTGAAAGTGGATGATGCAACACGTTGGAGGTCTGACGGGAGCATTTCAAACATGAACGACGTTTTGGCGGGCGGTGACCTCACTGAAGACACACGTATCCAACAGTCACTTGGTCTCAGTGGTTGTGCCTTTCTCCGTGATTACTAGGGAGCCTCTGCAACTAGAGACACATAACATCCTCCCTAGCGACGGCAAGGTCAACTATGAAACTACGGGAGGTTAACTCATTCGTCCATCGTGGCCCGTGGGTTGGACTCATCTCACAATTGATGAACACCAAACATGTGTGAAGTAAATCATTATTGGGGGCGTCAGACGCAGTTTGCCAGAGGTAACACACCGACCGTTAGCCAGAACCTCATGGCTAGTGTGTGGGACAAGGAAACTACTTCAGGTAAAGAAACGGGCTAGATTTCAGTTGCGTTCATCGTGTAGGAAGTCCAACTTCTTGAACTTTAAAAGAATTCCCAACCACTGCAACCTAAGAGTCCATAGCAGCAGGTCTATCAAACAAACCTGGGGAGGAGGCCACAGAACAACCCCAAAAACCCCTACAGCTTCATGTCGGAAAGCAGGTTGGCTAGCAAAGGAGTGAGTCTCATCACAGGTTTCAATGGAGGTGGGCTAAACAGTATGGAGATAACTCATTTTGCGAGCTGCGACTCTGAAGCGCAGCCAAGTACTGACAATAAATCTGCACCGCTTCGAAACGATACTTATCAAATCATAAGTAACGAGTACCTCTGTTATATCCCTATCACGCTGAAAAAGGTATCAGAAGGAGTGTCTAGGATACGTCCAGGCAAGTCCCGTGGTTACGAGGACCTGATACCGGCGGTCCTAAAATAATGCGCCGAGGCACTTACGAAACCAATCTGCACCTTCTTCAAGCACTCACTGAGGCTGTACAGACTCCCTAAAGAATTGAAGCGCACGATCTTGTCACCCATCTTCAAAAGAGCAGACCGAAAAAGTTCTCGCAATTACATGCCGACAACCCACTCTCGATACTGACTTAAGCATTAGAACGCTTGATAGAGGGCGGGATCTGAGAGTTCCATGGCAGGAAAAACACGGTTCAGACTGTTCAGCACGGCTTTCGGAATAGTGATTCAAATATCCACAACTTACCGACTACCTAGGACGTCTGGAATTCTAGCTAGGACAACAAAAACCAGCTCCTGTCATTGTTCTCGACCTGGCTAAAGAATCTGGCAGTTTCCTGCCAGCAGTCCCGGTTCATAAGGTTGTGTCAACCGCTATAAGTGGACCCTGGCCTCCTTGGTTCAATGTGCGCCTGGAAGGTGGGCAGTTCAGCACCAAAGTAGACAGAATGCTGTTGGGGTGGAAGCCATCGATGTCAGAGGCATCCCGGTGCTGAATCATAGGACCAATTCTGTTACCTATGTTCCTCAGCGATCCGCTACATAAAATCTCCCCCATCCTTCTCTTCGCTAGTGACGTTAAAACTCGGAGGATAGTAAACAAAGAGGCTGACTTTTCAGCGCTCCAAAATGATCTGCATCAAAGTGAACACTGGTCATCGGAAAATGGCGCGAACTTCAACCTGGAAAGGTTCAAAGCAGTGTACATCGGTACTTATAAAGCAAAGGCGGTCGAATTCCGATTCAGGTTGAGCAACCGTGCCATCACCAAAGTATCCATGGCAGAAGATCTGGGGCTCAAATTTTCGAACATCCTGAACACCAGCCCAACTACAGAAGAAAGTGAATGCCAATTTGCACCTTCTGTGTGGACAACTTGGATTATTTCCTAGTTTTCAAATACTATTTGGGGCCACACCTAGAGGTTTTCAATACCATAGCATTCTCGACACACTCCAATATCCTTCGGGAAATACAATGATCTGCTACAAATCAGTTGCGGGACTGAAGGGGAAGACGTACTCTGAAAGACGGACACTTAAATCTATTCATCCTGCGGTATAGCAGAGAGAGAAGTGATCTTATTATGGCCTACAAGATCATCCACCAGACTAGTTACACAAACAACTGACCATGCTTAAAACACGGCGGTCATCAGGATAACACATTTAAGAGCCGACACAAGGCTTAGGTCTAACTTTTCCCCCTTGAAAGTGTGTGCCTTATGGGATACAGTAGACTCATTCAGAAAGTAGTTAGACATTTACACCATTTCGCCTGGCTTACAACATATGTACTCGGGGAGTGACTGATCTAACTAGTCCAGCACAACTTTCTTTCTACTTACCGCTCACAACCTCGTTTGTCGATGCACCTACACTATCTGCTAATTTTGCCCTGGCGACTAAGCAAATTCTACAAACTTTTGCCTTTCCGGCAATTCCTAAATACTTTTTCCTACTACGTCGCAATTCCTATTCAGGCACCCATTGAGCTAAGTCACGAAAGACCCCTAGTTGTCCTAGCAAGCTAAAGCTCCTCAACCACCCACAAATTGGAATTTCTAACCCATAAAAGCATTCGCCGCACCGGAGCTAAAAGCAGGAAAGCGGGTGAGACCTCCTTGTTCACTGGAGGAGCAGATTGAACAACTCGAATCGGGCCACAATAACTCGGTGTGAGAGGTCGGAAAATATCAGTTTTCTACTCTCGGACAATCGAAGTTGGATGTTATTGAAGCTCAAATCAGAATGGTAGATATTGTGCACAAAGGAAATTCTCGAACAAATAGGCGTCTTATTCAAGGATGCATTATCAACTAATTTATCCACATGATGTTCGAGGGTTTGGTCAACCTTCATCTCAAGGTCTTAAGGCAGCGAGGGTAAATTGAAGCCAAACATTGTTGCATTGGTTTTTTTTCCACACATGTGATGGAGGCAAAGGCGAACGAGTTCCACCGGTGAGTAGTTTTCCATGTTATTATTTGTAGATTCCACCGTAAACTGCGTAGTGAAGAGGATGATAAATGGGATTGCAGCGTATGCACGTATATTAACCCCAAGGAATCATATAAATGCGAAATCTGCCACACAAGAAAAGGCACGTCAACAAGGTATGAATCTCATTCTTATTTCGAGCTCTGGTATAGGAAACCACGATTAAATACTCAAGTAGTCGAGCAACAACAGTTAATAGCACAAACTATCCTAAAGGAAAAAGATGATGAGCACAAAAAGAAGAGAGAATCTAGATGCAAGCAGGCTGTATCGAGGTATTTATTGTTTTTATTATTATTTTCGAGCTGTGTAGTAATTTTCGCCTAAAACACTTCGATCGATCTTCACCCTTACTTTTTGAGATCTTTGCAAATGGCTACAGTGTTATTATCACTGAGTTTCAGCCTAAGTCATCGAAGTCAAACATTCGCAGCTTCTCTGAAAGTCCTGCACTTTCCAACTGCTCATCACATCAAGTAAGTGGTCATTATATGTAGTTATATTTTCCCTAGAGTTCCATGAGTTTAGTTTATATCAACTATGTAATAGATTACTTCAAATTCTTGGGAATGTTTTTTACTTATGCATATGGGCGGAGTGCGCTTGATAATGCTCCACACTACATCCAAAATCTTGAGATACAGGTATTGACGGGGTGTTTTTGATCAAGAGGTCTTTTACAGCTTGACATAACTGACTTTGTAGTTATCAATACTGCCAGCCTGCACTTCCAGCGAATAGGCAGCCGACCTTGATTCTGTTCTTACCAGTCATTAGCTACAGTACAACTGTTTCTAATCCATCGTTTAGGGAAAATATCCTTCAATCAGTGGAAAGTAAAGTGAGTTTAGAATATATCAGGGTATATTCTAAATACACATGGGTACTCTGGAAGAAATTTCGATTCTGTAAATGTTTACCATTGATAAAGAAGAGAAAACGGGATGTATTGTGTTGACTTTTGTGGTCAGGAGGGGGGGCTCAGGGGAAAACACAACTATAGTTCCACTTGAAGTTTTGCAGGTTGTAAATGAGTTTGGAAGTCAGAACCTCGACTTTTTCAGTTAGGGATTGGGCATTCAGTAGTTGTTTCATCTTTTCAGGTCCCTCTACTCACATGGGTTTGTGCAGTTAAACACAATAAATGCAATCCGTTGTGTATTTAAATAACCAGTATTTAGTTGTTTGGATGTATAAAGACATTAAAGCAGACGGTTCCTATTATCTGAATCATGATTAACAAGTTCACTAGTGACCACTGAGACCGTTTACGTCTATGCACCCAAACTGACCATCCAGTATTCCTGTCAGGACCACGATGTATATTGGTGAATGTATTCAAGCTGGAGGCTAAAGTAACATTGGAGAGATAACGAAAACGTGTTGTTACTGTGTAGCCTTACTTTTTGACTTAGTATTACATAAATGATGGATAATGGTGATGAAATGTAGTAGAACATAACACCTTTAGGATGAAATTGTTTCTGTAAAATCCCAGAGCAAAAGCATACTATGTGTGCATTTTGATCTGGTAGCTGATGAAACTGTCTGCAGTATATGATTTGATATAAACCGCACAGAAAACTTCCGTATTTTAGCTGAACTCAACGGTGCAGTCAGTTTTGTGATGAGAACGTCGTTGACAAGTTTGCACGTACTCATATTCTATGTGAAATTAAGTCAACTCTCACAGATAAACGGTTTTGAGACAGTAAATATTGGCGACGAAACATGTTTGGGGTGTGGAAAGCTAGTCTGAGTAGTGTGAAGGTAAAAGTAAGAAAGATAGCGCTGTAACTTTTTAGGATTTCGATTTATGTAGTTGCAGTTGACGTAGGGAGATTACACTACCGCTTTTTTCGTGAGATCTTGAGTATACTTGGTATTTTGGCTCCTATCATCTCGCACCGTTTGTGATACACTCGGGGTATCTGAAAGTTTTGAGTTCACCGTTCTGTAGTATGTGTCATAACGTACTATCGATATATGGTTATTGAGGGTGACGAGCATTTGAGTTCTGTATTTTTCTACTTAAATTTTTAAAGCATTGCCTTCTTCGAGTAGGAGCACTGAACGAACGGTAACTAATTTAAATGTAATAAACCTTTTTAGCCAGCACCAATTTCAGACATAAAGAAAGACTGTGATGTGGCGTCCATCGAGCTCAACTCAGCAATGAGCACAGGTAGACCACATTGCTATTAGTCATCGCTGAAGAGGATCGGTGGAAGACTGCCTCTCTTTCTGGAGTACGTGTTTGGATAGTGATCATGCGTTGGTCAGAGCGCGTATATGCCTGCGTCTCAATGGACGTAGGAAAAATTCGGCAACAAAACCACTACGAGTACTGTTAGACAACGGAAACACCAAAGCCATGTTCAGTGCGAAGTTGGCTAGGCAGTTATCGGAACAAAAGACTCACTCATCCAGAAGAAGCTTGGTGCCATCTTCAGTCTGCTGTGAAAGCAGCGTTGAAGACTGCAGCCGACTCCAAAATAATGGCTAAAATGAGCCAGTGGATATCAGCGGCTTCTTCCGAACTAATGGATGCACGTGAACGCATCTCTGCAGGCTCTGAGTACAAGGAAGAGTGAGCACAACTTAAAAGTAGATTGAGAAAAAGTCTACGCAACGATCGCGAACAGTGGTGGGCAGCGAAGGCTAAAGAGATGGAAAAGGCAGCGGTTGATCGGTAATAGTAGACAGTTATTTAGACTTATTAAGGAGACTGGGGGAAATGGTCAACAACAGTTAGTGAGGCTATAGCGGAGAAGGACTGATCTGCGATTTACTCGCAGGAGAGACGACTGGAACGATGGGCAGAACACTTTGAGGGACAGTTTAACTGACCTCCAGCCACGATTGCGTTGCCCGCTATCCAGTCGAATCCTGAATAGGACATAGAGATAGGTCCCCCAACACTAGAAGAAGTTGAGAAAGCGGTAGGTAACCTGAAACGAGGAAGAGCAGCAGGACCAGATGGACTACCTGCTGAGGTATACAAGAATGGTGGTAGAGTGCTCTTAGTCAGGTTAACGGAAGTTTTAGCTAGTATATGGGAATCAAATACGATTCCCTCCGACTGGTCTAAGTCATTCATTATCCCAGTCTTTACGAAAGGCGAGAAGTCCTCTTGTGATAACCACCGAGGAATCAGCCTGATGAACATAGTATCCAAGATCCTAGGTTCTATAATTCTCCGACGCCTGAGTGGAGCTCGGAAACAACAAGCCCTAGAAAACCAGGCAGGCTTTAGACCTGGCCGTGGGTGTATCGACCGAATATTCAGACTGCGCCAGGTCGTGGAACATAAGCACGCCTACAGACGCCCGACAATACCTGTATTTCTTGACCTGAAGGTGGCATTTGACTCCGTTGATCGAGAAGTCTTATGGCAATGTCTGTCACTGAAAGACGTGCCGAGTAGGTACATCACGTTATTGAAAGCTCTCTACTCGAACACTTGTGGGCACGTTAGAGCCTATGGTGAGTTGTCCAGGGAGCTATACTCATCGAGCGGTATCCGTCAAGGATGCCCACTGTCTCCATTCTGATTCAATTTCATCTTAGATGCTCTTATGCAGGTCTCCCTGTCGTCACCAGGTTACACAGACGTTGACCTAATCACAGGAGAATTTTCGTTAGACCTAGAATATGCAGATGACATAGTCATGTTAAGTGAAGACGCTGACAAGATGCAGAATCTTCTAAACACTTTGAGTGAGAAGTTGAGAATATTTGGGATGCGGTTCTTCCCACCCAGCTGCAAATGTTTGCTCCAGGACTGGTCTTCAACGGCGCCCCACCGCGGCTAACAATAGAGAGTGAAGTGGTTGAGTGTGTCAACCACTTCACTTACCTGGGAAGTAGGATCAACCCTAGTGGGTTAGTTGCTGATGAAATCGCTGCACGGATACAAAAGGATCGATTGGCTTTTGCCAATTTACGCCACCTATGGCGCCGCCGTGATATCCGTTTGTCTATTAAGGGTTGCATGTACTGCCCAGCAGTCCGGTCTGTTCTACTGTATGGCTGTGAAACATGGCCATTGAAGGTGGAAGATATGAGAAGGCTTGAAGTGTTTGACCACCGTTGCCTTCGTAGTATAGGACGTATTCCGTGGTGTCACCACGTGAGTAATGCAGAAGTCAGGTATAGAGTTTTAAGGAGTAGAGGTAAATCAGTTGACAAGGTTATGAACCTTCATCGATTGAGATGGTTGGGACACGTACTACGTATGCCTAGTCACCGATCGCCTCGTCACGTAATGTCGACTGAAGTAGACTGAGGCTGGAAAAATGCCTGAGGTGGCCAGACTAAAACATGGCACCAATGTATGAAGTGTCTGACTGTTGGTTTGAGCCATGTGGAGCGATGCAGATTATGTGGTTAGGGTCAGTGGGACAAGAGGAACCAGTTGGTTGGAGACTCTATGGGATATGGCTGAGAACCGATGTCAGTGGCGCAGATGTATACACACATTATCCTCATCTCAACGACGTTATATCGAATCTCACCATTTTGTCACTCCTCTTTCCTTTCTTCTCATACTTTATATTTCTTTTGACTGCATTCACTTATCTTCATCCTTCACTTCACTACCTTTCTACTTGATGAACTGACGTGAGGTGTGGCAACTCGGACCGTTACTCAGTAATGCCTAGTTCTATGTTGATATTGATGATGATGATGAATAACACTATGTTTACCTGGGTAGTAGGGAGAAATCAACGCATTTCTGGTTGTTATTTATGTCAATGAAGCTGGGGCACGTGTTGTATGAGAAACACCTCAGAATGTCGTAATGAAGTTGGGGCATGGATTCATAGTTTGTGACTGTAGATATGATCGTACAATCTTTTTTTACTTATTGCGAAACATGAAGCTGGTGGCTGAGGATCTAATGTTATGTAGACTAAAATCAGTTTTCGAAAAATCCCGAATGCAATCAGCATGAGCTACAGCTTCTGTGAGACAGCTAAAGACTGATTTTAGCATTTTAGACAGCGTGGGTCAAACCGATTCCCTTTTGAATGTCACAGCGAGACTTCTTGCCTTGGCTATAAATTTGAGGTGATCAACAGTTTAGACCAGTCAAACGGGACTACTTATTATCCATATACATTAACTTTTACCTCAGTTTATTCCTGACCGATTACTACTAACTTATTATGGGGGTCACACTTGACTGTTGCAGTGTCTTATGAGCCATTCTGCCTGGAATGATCACCGTCATAGTGTAAATAGTTTGCACCATAGTGGATGCTCTGTGAGCAAGTTCGTACTACTTGCCGTATGGAATGTGATAATATTACAGTATTTCTCGCAGATGACCAGCATTCCATGCTGATTCTGTTATCACTTATCAAAATGAGGAGTGTAAAAAGTCTGCTTTAAGAACAGATTGCTCCCTATCCTACAGTTTTTCGATGCCGGTAGTATGGAACACAAGCAAACCAAAATCCCAAACTCCTATAAAGACTGTGTAACCGACCTTATATCAGTTTCCCGTGGGCACTGTGGTCACCCGAAGCGAACGCATTTTCTCTTATGAGTGCCTCACGAAAAAAACTTGCGCACGCTTCCAGAAGTATACGAAACCCAGTTGACCGTTATCTACCTTATGCATGCTTGACTCTTCCACTGCCTACACTTAAGTCGGAAATATTTTATTTATTCTATCTCATTGAAGACACTTTTGATCATTTTTACATCATTCGTCTTCTGTCCACCTTTTCATTGCATGCCGCTTTGAAGTTTGATGCCTTCGAACAATGCACTTCTCTGCTAGTTTTTACTGTAGTCTATTTCTCACTTAATTCATTTTCCTACTCTCGTGATTGGAAATTTTCGGTGACAGACTGTCAGACTCTATTGCTTTGTGTCATTTGAAGTTTAAACTAGCCTTCTCAAGTTCGGTTAAAGGTGGTGGGTTGACATCTACATCGTCTTCAGATTTGGGGTGGATTTTGGCAGTTAGACTACTCAAGCGTTCTTCAACGCGTTTCACCTAGCATTCTGTTGGTCTATTGTTGATGGACACCAAGTGAGATAATGTCTCTCCCTGTAATTGAATTAAGTGTTCACTGAGACAAACGATTGTCACGGCAGAATTGGGGGGGGGGCGGGGGACGATCACCGTTTTCAGGTTGTTAGTATGGAACATCGTAGATATCCTCAAGATCTCACTTTTACTACTTGAGTGTTTAAGTCATCCACTGGTATGACTGTGTATAAGGGTTTGGCTTTAAAAAAACTGGTAATTTGTTCTTAACATCGTTTAAATTACAGTCGGTTGGCGCGTTAGCAGACACCGTGAATAGACACAATATTTCTTTCTATTTCTTAGATATCCGTTCAGTCGGACAGTCCAGATATGGTTATCGACTTGTAACAAGTGGCTCTGTCAAGTGAACTATAAGGTAGATGATCCACAGAAACTCTTTAGTGACTGCGACCATGATGTTCAACGAAAGCAATTTATGCTATACGTCCAGTTGTAATGACCACTAGTATTAGCAAGTAGTTATTACGAGCTATAGAAGAGGATTGAATAGTAGTTACCACTCCATATCTGTTTTGGGTAATTAAATCGACTGTTGGACAAAATTTGCTACCTCTCATTATCATGGTTTAGAGTTTTAGTATGCATCAGCAGCATGCCCTCTGTATCATAATAATGGTCCAACGGAGTATTTTTCTCTCTTCATTATCTGCCTTAAACGTAAATAAGCTTATATGTCTCAAACTGTCATAATAAAAAGTCGGTGCAACAAGTTTATTCAGCCTTCTGCTTATATTATAGGACTTGATATCATTCTTAGAAGTATGCTGAATAGAGTCACTGTCTATAAAGGAAGCTAAGAGAGACTTAACGTTTCCGCATGCAAGCATTTAGGGACAGAGAAAAAAAACTAAAGATTAAAACAAGTGCTTTATTATGTATCGGTATTCATCAGTTACTCAGAAACCATTTCTTACTACACTAGAGTCAGCTTTAGTGCACAGTAGTCGTTATGTTGTACAATATACCTATTGATGGTTGAGGTCGCTTTCGGATATCAAGATGCATGTATTGTTTACAAACTTTTATCTTAATTTTACATATTATATTTATAAATAACAAATAATTTACTGGATCTCTAATTGGGTTTTTTATTTTCCAGGGTTTTGGAGTTAACCCCAGTACTCTAGCTGATGATATATCATCAACAGACTCACTAACCAATGTGCCTATCAGTTCACGACCTCATCATATCTCAGCCCTTTCTGAGTATGAATTTAATGATCCCATTGATATTAAACCCCTAAAATTACAGAATATCCATCAAAGTCGGGTTTTGGTACAACAAGATCTGGCCTATCATCAGCTGAAGAACCTTTGCGTCCTTGTCGATCTTACTCATCTGCATCAAGTTCAGTTGGGGGTAACACACTAAGTCGGGCAAGTTCGCCTCCTAATTCAATCGGTCCGTGTTTGTCTGATGTTAAAAGAGAACAGGCTGCTCTTGAAGCTGAACAGGCCGCTCATGATGGTGATGATGAATGTGAAGAAGAGGAGAATGCTGTTGAAGTCGTTTTGTCGAATGAATCAAAGCAAGATTCACCTTCTGGTAGTGAACTGTCTAAACGTTCAATTTTACGGAGTGTATCTTTGAATTCATCCTGTCCGTCTCAAAGTCGTCGAGGTAATCGAGGTGGGAGGTTACACTGTACCCCTTCTATATCTCCCCTTAAGCGAAAAAAGCTGACTCGTGGTTCTAGTCGTAGCACTGGTGTTAACATATCTTCCCATTTGCGTGGTGGGCAGTCTAAAGGAAAAATATCAAGTGAATATAACCCTCTAATGTCTTCCACTAATTACCGGTCCTGCGTAGTGGTAGTGACAGGTATTCTTCAAATGTTTCAGATTCAAAAAGGTCATCAAAAAGATTCAAGAAACCATGTAATCAGTGTGATACGAATTCGAAACCTCAGAAGCGTCAGCGGTTTGAAGAACTATCCAAATTGAATAGTAGTCAACACCTGCAAAATGGATCAAAACATGAAGAATTTCCAAATGAGAATGATTTCAATGATAAAGTCATCTCGAGCAGTAATAACTGCAATATATCTAACAGTCAATGTATCTTCCCTGACGATGAGCTAACTATACATTCATCACCAGATCATAACAAAGAGCAAAAGTGCACTGTATCCTTATCCCAGCCACATCCACGCTTATCAACAGAGTCAAAAAATACTAGTGCAATGACAGACAGCAGTGGAGCTACAGCCCTAGAAATGTCAAGTTAATCAATTTGCCTAGGCGTAATATATGTATATAGGTGGTAGTTACACTACGTGTGTTATTATCCTTCTGATTCTAATCAGTTTCCTGTTTACTTTTTCAACAGGTTTATTGTCTCATTTCCCTTGATTTTTCTTCATTATTACATATATTAGCACGTTGTAAATTGTTTCAGGATTAAAAAAGAAAATGAATGAAATGAAATGTGTTTATGTAAATTTACCATCGATCAGTTTATTCATCAAAGAGAAGAAAATGGGAAAAAAGAAACTCTGGTGCCTTTATAACTACATTATCACATACACAGTCACATAGGCATACCATAGGTTTCCTCCTTTTTTAAAAACTCAAATATCTACTTATCTATCTATTCATATACTGTGTATATATTTTTCTAACTTCCTTAATCTATGTATATATTTATTTATTTCTATAATATTTTACTTTACAAAAGGGAATAAGATATAAAGGTACTCTATTTCAATGTTATTATTTAAGTTTTGCCTTGTTATTACGTATTTATGCGTATATTTCTCAGAAATTCAGTAAACTAGTGAGAATGCTTATCAATTTCATTCCATAGGTTTTGTTTTCTTTCTGTATGTTCCTTTTTTGGAGTAATGCAGACTGTTTTTGAATGGTTTGATTGATCTCAAGTAATAGTTATCTTTCTTCGTGTTAATGTTTATTTTCTTGTTTTGTTGTTACTTTTCTCCTCATTATGTTACCTTCATGCATATATATATATATATATATATATATATATATATATATATATATATATAATTGTAAAGTTTTGATACACAAATGTATAGTTACAATATTATCTAGCACAGTATGTCTTCTGCCTTCTGAACTATTCAAAGTGTTGTTGTGCTTATCCATTATTATCAGTCATTGTTGAATTTCTATAAAGTATCGTGTTAAATTATTCTTCAGATCATGTTTTTGTGTAGCACACACGGGTTTTGATATCTACTCATGGTATAGCTTGTTTTGCTCACTCGAGTGAAAATTTAATTTCTCACTAGTGTTATGTAGTTTAACTGTTATGCAGTTAGGAGAGAATTTTCTTAACATGAACTTATAACTGTGTAGTTCAGGCGCTTATTTATCGACTATTTATTCGTATGTTAATACCCACTTTATCTAATTAAGTATGATCAGTTGAATAGTATAACACAATACTGGGTTATAGCAGACATTTTTTAATAAGTTTATTTACAGCTTTGATATAACAACTGTAGTTACTTTAAGTAACTTTGTTGAACCTTCTACTTGGTCGTCTGTATCATTAATAAGTTAATTTCATTCATCTTTGTGTGTGTTACCATATAGCAGCTATCTCCCGCACTCATTACACTTGTTTTGTAGCTGTTTTCAAATTTTGTAACATCATGAATTTCCTTATGTCTTTAGGCATCTTGCTGTCACCATATGCTATCGACAATCTGTTTTATAGTGAATCGTCAGTTATTTAAATAGCCTAGTTTTGAAGGTCAAATCACCCAGAAGTATATGGAGAGTAATCTAGTAAGGCTAAAAACCCCTGGAACACTGACAGCCGGAACTCCGTTTAGTGTGTTAGTTTTGCTAGTTTAACTTTTGAAACTGTGGTAGAGTGATGCAGTCTCACCAGCCTGTATTTCCCTTCGCTCAGCAAGATATGATGTGATTCAGTTTCTTCCGCTATTTCATATGATGTTCAGATTTTACCTTCAGGATAACATTGTCATACTTAATTGAGTGATGATATCAGGAACATCAGACATTTTTGAGGAAAAGCCACTCACTGAACACTGCCGACTCATAGTTTCAATTGCACTGTTTGGTTAGAAACATGATTTCTTCATTGTATATCCAACGGGAATTTAGATGTTTGTGCTTGGAATAAGCTGATGCGTAGATTTCAGTAGACACAAAAGCGGTATGTTTACTTCCTAGAGAAGAAGCTGTATCTAATTGAAAATTACTGTTTTTATTGCAACAATTGCAACAATATCATTCTAATTCCATTTTATTTTGTTTATTAGATGCATCTCACAGTGGAACAGTATTATTTACTGGATAACCTTTCGGACATCATTTGTCGTCTACATTCACTTGATATGAGTAAGGATGTTATCCAGTAAATGATCCTGTTTCACTGGATGACACGTCTAATAAGCAGACTAAAATAAAACTACAATCTACTACAATACCTAAGCTAGATGGGATTTCGGTGTCTCGATTTAATGTTATTCTAGGAGGAAAGGAGTAACTCCATAACCTAGTACACGTTGATTTACTAGACTGTAAGCATGGTTACAAGTGAGAAAGCTAACGAAAATTGATGTTCGACCAGAAAATTAGGTAGGTTGAATGCTCATCTTTTACTCACTGGTTGACGCTGACTCTATTGAGTTGCGTAATTAAACCTCGTCTGTGTCCGAACTTTACGTTATTTTGGTTGGATTTCAAATGGTTAATAATTCTCTAGTTTACATGGTTGGTTTTAACGATTCTAATACATATCGACTGTTCTGTGTGTCAAGGTGTCAACTTAAGTTATCATCTCTAACTACAATACTTCATTCATCAGGAGGTGAAATTCGTAGGACAAAATGAAGGTGTTAGTTTTCTCTCAGCTTTAATATTTCATTGTTTATATTCCTTCTTGAGAATAGTTGAATTCGTAGGTATTTATTTCATAAAGAAATGCTGAAGTAATCACTTAGTACTTAGATGTCCATGATCAGAAATCAGATCTAGTGTAACATCGAACACTTGTGAAAGAATTTCATTGGTTGATTAAAAATTCGAAGTCTTACTTGATGTTTGCTTTTAATTTTCGTATAAACGATATCTTTAAGTGTTGATACTTTATACTTTATCAATTTGTAGACTATTCAAAAAATAAATCTATTGGAATTAAAAGGATTCCAGGTATGTAACATGTTTCTAATTCTTATCATGAAACTTTTCTTATTTACAATTTATCTATCATCATATATGTTACCGCTACATGCATTAGGTCATTGGTCTCTATGATGCATTCTTTATAGATAATAGAGCTGTTGTGCAAACTTACGAGTGAAGTAGATGTATACCTTGATAGTACTATGTACCAGCATTTAAAACTACAATGTTAAGGACATGTGCTTAACACATAGCCGTCTACTACACATTTTGCTACCCACGTTGTTGTCTTTAAAGTGTATACGATAAAAGTGACTAGTATTTGTCTCACCTGTGTCTCTAATGTACTGTTTTTTTTTTTTTCATTTTTCAATCAATCCATTTATGTCTTGTTTTCCTCTAACAAAGTTTCTATTATCCTAGTGTATAGTGTTTCTTTTAATGCTACAGATATCTGTATAAATTAAATAATGAAATAATTCTAATATTTCAAGTTGTTATTCATCGAAGACTGACATCAGTTGGAGGGACAAAGGAAACCTGGGAGCACTGGACAGCTGTTTCGTCCTAGTATGGGACTCCTCAGCAGTGCGCACCCACGACCCCACCAGCAGGGATCGAACCCGCGACCTTCGGGTTCCGCGGCCAGCGCGTTACCATTGAGCCACTGGGTCAGAATCCAATGCTCCATATTTCCAACTTCTGTTAGCTCACGATATAGCGCAAACCGCTTCGATGAATAACAACTTGAAATATTTCCAAATCTCCACAACCCCCTCAAAAAAAAAAAATGAAATAATTGTATTTTTACATAAAGGTATTCATCTCATAGAATATATTTCATATGTCATATATGAACCGTTTCATTTTATTGCACAGATCTCACAAATTGCTGCTGATCCAACAGGACGTTTTGTTGCATTATGTGGGTGAGTTATGTGTATGTGCATTCAGCATATTTTGTAGGATTGGTTAGATTGTAACAAGCATGTATGATTTCTTATTTGCCTCGGAAATATATAATAACAGATGAAAATATATGTAGGTATGCATGTATTTGTGTATGTGTGTGTGTATGTATGTGTCTATATGTTTGTATGTCTGTGAATTTTGGTTCATTTTTATGCATTATTTTACCTCAGGCTGCCGTCATGACAAACAGTTTAGACTGTTTGGATTGTTAATAATTAATGTGGTTGTTTTATAGTTATGGTCGGTAGTGACTGATAGTGGAATCGAAGACGTACATTTTGTCCTATTTAGGGACTTACTAGTTGGATTTACTTGTCTTCTAATGAATTATGTTGTTTCCGCCGAGACTCAAAGCCAGTACCACTTTTTTTCAAACATCTAGTGTTATACACTAAACCAGTGAGTTACGAAAGCCATTCTTTCTGTGACGGGTGACTCACTTCAGTTTTTATTTCAATTTTCAGATTATAAAAAGTGTAGACAATTAAAGGAATGTGTTCTTCATCGATAACGTCTCATCGTTTGCCTAAGTAGTATAACCTTAAGCAGCAATCTTAAAGATCAACGTCATTAGGAAACTTTGAGGAGGTATTGTCCTTAAACCTATCTTGTAGGTGATCATTTCCTACTCCATTTTTTCAGTAGTGTCCATTATAGTTCGGTTACCAAAGGCAGATAGCCCCAAGAAACGTAGAACCTGGCACACAATACATAGGCTCAAGTTGCAAACTTTATAATGGTACACAAAGAACAGGTGGATAGAAAAAGGGTGATATCAAAGTAGACAATGTTGTGTGGGAGAATGAGCAATTTGAAGACAACGGTTAGTACAAGTATTAAACCTCTAGGAGACGCCATGGAGTGAATAAATCTGCGCCATAGTGACCATGTCACTAAGAGTCAGTCCTCAAACACTGATTCCTATCATCTCGAGGACCCCAGGTAGACAGTCTACACCTGTCCATGCGGTTTAGACCAACAGTCATATCTTGGTCTAGCTACTCTGAACCCTTTTTCAACCTAATCCAACTTCACTTTAGCATGACATTTCTAGGTAGGTGGTGTGTTGGCATGCATAGTACATTCGCAAGCCATCTCAGTCAACTAAGGTTCACAGCCTTGTCAATCGGTTTATCCATCTTACCTGGTACCCTTTATCTGACTTTAACGTCGCTCACACGGTGATTTCACCAAATTTGACCAATGGCACTAAGGCATCTGTGATAAAAATCCTGTAATTGCCTTATATCTTCTGTTTTCAATAGCCATACCTCAGGCGTATAACAGGAAAAAACTGACTGCAGCACAGTATACTCCTTCTTTGACGCAGTCAGATATCTCACCTGCGCCATAAATTTCAGGCGAATGGTGTAACGTCATTTGTATAGTGAACTGAGGTCTATCGTTTTTAACATTGATGTTTGAGTATTGATATTTTCGAGTCCAATCGTGGACATTGGCGTGATGTATCTTTGGCACACAGTAGTTTCCCTGTGAATGGTTCTTGTCGGAAGAAAGCCAGAAGAAAATTAATTATTGATTTCATCTGTTTAATGAAAGGTTCTTTTAATGGAGTAATGATTATTGTAACAGACAGTGGATACTCATTTGCTAGAACAATGATGAAACTTATTAACAATAAACTGAAATCTTTGGGAAGTATCTATGTTTTCTCACCAAGTAGAAGCCTGTTGATTTATGTATATGCATTTCAGTAACGATTTCAATTCAACTGAGACTCGAACCCAGTACCCTCCGCTTTAAACACTAGATCGTTATCCACTAAGCCAGTGGGGCACGATAGCCACCTCTCATTGCAACGAATATCAGTTGTTGTAATGATATTTGTAATTGCAGTTGCTATACAGGGCCGAACTGCTCGACTTTTGTTGGCAGATGGGCTCCTATGCGGATGTCTCGATACTGCTGGAAATTCATGATATATTGATCTTGGTGACTAGTAGAGGAATCCAGGATACGCATTTCCTCCTACAATGTTCTACGAGATCTTAATCTTGGCAAGATCTTAGCTTCACCTCATGTAACAACAGATTATTTCCTAAACGAAAAGCCTGAGCTTAAATAAAATCCCGGCTTACTTTTAGTAGTCATGTATGCTTCAGCTAAAGAATGGACAAATAAGTTTCTTCGTAGAAATCGTAGTTTTTAGTGTAACTTGTGTAGCTGACAAATCCACACTATTGATACTTACCCCGTGTCTTACGGTTACTAAACGGTGAATCAGTTAAAATAATAGGATTAGTATTGACTTAGATTATGTGTTCATTCATTGATATATCATGAGAGATGTCTTTAAGGTCAAAATCGAGATACACTACTCATAATGAAGATAACAGGAGACTTCCTTGTTTTAGAGGTCATACGCCATCGGATGTTGTCGTTGCTCTAGATACCGTGAAAAAGTTACAGTTGTTTTATTTAGGTTTACTCGGATCCAGGGTAGCGTAAGCTTGTGATAAACGTTACTGAGCTTTTCTTATTTTCGTCGAGTTTTAAGCGAGAGAGAAATAACATGGTTTTACAATGTAAACATAATTTTTTATTGTCAACATGGGATTCTTAGATAACAGTTGGGAGGTTAATTTGTCTGAATGATGAAAACATGGTTTTGTTGATGACACCATCTCATAATTTACTATTGACTTCAATAAGATACAGAAGTAGTTAGAAAAGACAACTTTCTGCTGAGTAATCTTAGATTGTACCATGGTTGGTAATTTCTCAGAACAAATCAATAGATTGGAACACAATTAACTTTCTCATCTCATCTTCAAATGTTTATATCTTCGGCGTACCCATGAAGTAACTTACCTTAATTTACGTAAGATTCTAATTGATAAAAATATAATAGAATGTTAGATGAATCAATAACGATTGATTAATTGAAAAAAATATTTTTATACTGCTCTCATTTAAAAAAAAGTTGTACTGAGTTTTATCATTGTGATAGTCATGTGTTTTAATGACAATAAACTAGTAGCCAATAGTTTTACTATTTGTTGTGTTTATGAATCCCGTTTCTATATGTTTTCAACCTTATTAAAGATTCCCATAGAATTGATAAAAGGCAACAATGTGGACGAATAATATTCTTTTGAATAAATTCTCTTTAGGTTCTACAGTTGTAAAATACATTTGTACAGCGTTAAAGCAAGCTAAGTTTGAGCTGAATACGCTTTCAAGGTGGAGTGACATTTAGGGACTGTAGGTATATATATATATATATATATGTGAGAAATGCGATGGTGAACGAAAAGGCAACGAACTGATTATCTACATTTTATGCGTGCTCCTAGTAGTGTATCAACATAACAGTTGTGTTTTTCGGCTTTTTTGTTCACCCATTCAGAATCAACGAACTCGTATTATGTCCGCTGAAACAGCCTTCACATTATAGCGCATTTTCTCTGCCTTCAAAATCAGGATGTTCGGGACTTGCTTGGCGTCCAAATGACCATACTAAACTTGCAGTCGTGGTAGGTTATTTATGTCTCTGTTTATCCTTTTTTTTCCTATTTATTTAGATAACTTTTGGAGAAACTAAGGGATTGTAGTGGTTTTCTTCCTTCATAAAATATGTTCAACCTGGTTATGAGAGATCACTGGGAAATTGAGGATTCCAGACATTTGTGTTGTGATAATTGTTGGCCTCTGCATTCTTGTACATTCGTAGCCATAGATCGACTCAGACCTAGGATGTGGCAAATACCATTTTCGTTTTAATTGGCGGTTTGTAGGGACTAGCTGATTTTTTCAGCAGTGGTTATTTATGAGGAAGCAATCTCAGAACTATCAGACATCGTTACCATTCAACCACTTGACTGGAATATAATCGTTCAGAGTATTTCTTCTGTAAACTGTCGATTTAACATGGCTATCACCGAATGATGCTTCCTTTTTGACCCACTTATTGCTCGAGGTTGTTCTGTATTCAGTATAATTAAATAATGAGCATTTTACTTGTGGAAGAAGTCAGTCGAATTAAAATAAGTGCTCTATTTACTTGTTCTAGTATGCAACTTCTTATCAAGACACTTCTCTGGACTGTTGTTTGGCTTTAGGAGTTTAGAATTTTGTTAAACATCCGTTTTTTATATCGGAGTTTGTGATAAGACTCTGAGATTGTATTGTATCTTACTATATTCAGTCTAATGTCATAGTATGAGGTGAATTCCGTCTTTTAGTTAGTTGTATTGTGAATTAAATATCACTTAGATACGGAATTGGTTACACAAAGATGCCTTGATGCTGATTGTTTACATTATTTGCATTTTTGTTTGAAAATTGAATTTCATTACTTGTTTTACTAAGTTTCTAATCTCTTGAAGTTAAATAGTATTTTTCTTAATCTGAGACGAATTATATATATGACCAAACGGTGATGTGCACATGTATCATACTACCGGTATCCGCCATGTTGCCATGTAAATTTAGTGTAGCGTAACTGACATTATTTCTTCCAAATAGTCTGTCGAATTGAATAGATAATTTTGAGCCTAATTCTAATTGATCATTTCATTTATTGGAATAATTTCTATATTTATTTGAACGCTTGGCGAGACTGAAGGATGCACTGGATTCAAAACTACGACCTGAACAGGCAGGCTTCAGGAAGTACAAATCATGTACAGGCCAAATTGCAACGCTTCGCATCATCATAGAACAGAGTATAGAATGGCAGTCAACTCAACTCTACCTCAACTTCATCGACTTTGAGAAGGCCTTTGACAGCATCGACCGAGAAGTAATTTACCAGGCAGTTGCTTCAACACTACGGAATACCACAAACCTTTATCAATCTCACTCAACAACTATATGAAGATGCCACATGTCAAGTAATTCACGATGGGAAGCTCAGTGATGCTTTTAAAGTGAAGACAGGAGTGAGACAAGGCTGCTTACTATCACACATGATCTTCCTGATTGTAGTGGACTGGATCATGCAGCAGACAACAGTGAGGAACGAGAAGAGGGGATGCTCTGGCTGGACCGGGTAAAAGAACCTACAAGATTTAAATTTCATCGATGACTTACGTCTCATGTCACACAAACTTGATCTATAGGCGAAAACTAACAAGTGGGCAGAAGAGGCAGGGCAGCGAAGACGGGACTTCAAGTGCATATTGAGAAGACAGAGGTGATGAAGATACCCAAACAACAACAACAGCAACAACAAGAGGCACCAATCCCCACCAATGGGAGAAACTTAAAGGAAGTAGCCTCTTTCTCCTACAGGCGGCACAGACTAGGACGTCAAAGCAGCCAGTATCGGAAAAGCAAGACAGGTGTTCATTAGCCTGAAACCAGTGTGAACATCTTCTACACTCAGCATAAAGCGTGAACAATATCTGGACTTTCAACACCAACGTCAAATCAGTGCTCCTGTATGGTTCAGAGACTTGGCGTGTTACGAAAGGCATTTCTAACAAACTACAGACATTCATCAACAACTGCCGCCTACGCTGCCTCGTTACTGAAGATCAGTTGGATTGCCAGAATAACAGGAATAAGCAACAAGGAACTCTGACTGGTCGGGCAACGAACCAACGAAGCAACAAGCTATCGCTGAACAAATCTGCACTGGAAGGAAGTGGAGATGGATTGGACGCAGCACACACTGAGAAGGCTGACTGGAGACATCACGCGTCAGGTCAGACACTCGAGTGGAAACCATATGGGAAGCGACACGTTGGGTGTCTGAGGTGAGGTTGACATGGAGGAGATCATGTGAGGAGGAAATGAGTGCTTGTGGGCTGTTGTGGAGCTAGGCTGAAAAGATTTCAGAGAAGAGAGTGGGATGGAGACTTGCTGCTGAAGCCCTATGTTTCACTAGGAACCCAAGGGACAAATAATAAAAATAATAAGATGATGATAATAATAATTTATTCGAACGAAATAATGACCACTAGTGTCAGTTGCGCTACATAAGGCTTACATAACAACATACTGGATATCGGTAGTCCAATTTTATTCACTGATGTCTACAAGATATAAATTATTTTTCGTGTTTTTATTTGTCAGTCTACAAAACACAGAGTAGTTAAAAATGCGCATAATTTCTATCGCATTGCATTCAGTTATTTTGTTAGGAAGTTCTACTTTCGCTTTGTCAAAATATATATGATATGTTGGTCAGTAGAACCAATTCTAGTTGTAATTTATAAGTTTCATTTTCACTGAATCCTATTAAAAAAGAAAGTCGTATGTTGCACATTGAAAGCACACGCTTCCTATGAAGGCAGGCAGCTTATTCATTTTCCACCTGGTGAAAGTTATCTAGAGGCCAGTTAAATGGTGGATATAGGCCTCTTCATAAATATGTACAAGATCTTTGTTGAACTCAGGTGGATGACCTAGTGATTAGAAGTTGAGTACCAGAGCAATTGGTCGAATGCTTCATCCATTTAATCTTTTCAAGATTTTCTCCCAACCGTTTTTTTACTACTACAAGAAATGGTCATTGACCTTTTATTTTGTCAAAAATTCACAAGGTCACATTGGAACTTTGTATATACTTTCTCTATTATCAAAAAGTGACCAAAGTTTGTATAGGCCTTTATTTTTCTGAATTATATGCATGTTAACTAGAATAAGCTGTTTCTGAATGAATAAGTAATGATTGTGCAGAAAGTTCTTCACACATAAGAGATAAACAATCAATCAATCAATCATTATCAAGATAGGACCAGGCATTACTGAGTAACGGTCCGAGTTGCCACACCTCATATCAGCACATCAAGTAAAAAGGTAGTGAGGTGAAGGATGAAGATAAGTGAATGCAGTCAAAAGAAATATAAAGTACGAAAAGAAAATAAAGAGGAGTGACAAAATGGTGAGATTCGGTATAGCGTTGTTAAGATGAGGATAATGTGTGTATACATCTGCGCCACTGACTTCGGTTCTGAGCCATATCACCTAGGGTCTCCAACCACTGGTTCCTCTTGTCCCGTGGACCCCAACCACCTTGTCTGCATCGTCCCACATGGCTTAAACCAACAGTCAGACACTTCATACATTGGTGCCATGTTTTAGTCTGGCCACCTCAGGCCTTTTTCCAGCCTCAGTCTACTTCAGTCGACATTACGTGACGAGGCGATCGGTGACTAGGCATACATAGTACGTGTCCCAACCATCTCAATCGATGAAGGTTCATAACCTTGTCAACTGATTTACCTTACTCCTTAAAATTCTATACCTGACTTCTGCACTACTCACGTGGTGACATCACGGAATACGGCCTATACTACGAAGGCAACGGTGGTCGAACACTTGAAGCCTTTTTATATCTTCCACTTTCAATGGCCATGTTTCACAGCCATACAGTAGAACAGATAAACAAGGTTCACCTTCATTCACTTTAAATAATCAGGGACTGAACCACTGATTAGTAGTACTATATTTGTAAAAATTATAATCTACACATTTATCATTAGTACTGTTGTTTTAACAGTTTTCATTAAAACTGATAAATATTATCTGTATACATTATCTGATGTTTTTTATTTTCTCCTAGCGCTCTAATAAGTGTGAATTACTTCTTTGGGATGCTAATGAATGTCGTTTAAGTATGAACGCTAGCTTAGGTGGATATGTACGCGTGATTAATTCATTGGATTGGAGTCCAATTCATCCGTTTCTTTTGGCCACGACATCTGCAGATCAATTTCGTGCTATTTGCGTTTGGGATATACGAGATTTATCTCGACCAGTTCGAGCTATGGAATCTCTTTGTAAGTATATATCACAGTTGATTAAGAGTTAGGCTTTTTTAATGTTAACATTTCCACTTCTAACTGAAGTATGTTTCAGTGTTTACAATTTAAAGCCTTTTGTGTTTCGTTGTTATTCATGGTTATATCTTCAATCTGATTTAATTAAGTATGAGAGAACTTGAGCACTGTATTTGGTTTGAACCTCACTCCACATATTTCAACCTAAGCGACTGGATGCTTTCATAAGCTCTCACACAACACGTGTGGCTTATAACCGAGTATTAGGTTGAACTGCATTGACTATTGTTTACTGTTACCTAGTGTAATTCGGTATTCATTCGATGAGCGTCAACATAGGGTCTTGGATTACTATGCGGTGGCCGAAGTTGCCGCGCTTCGTACCAGCAAATCAAGGAAGGGGGTGGCAAGGTGAAAGATAGACAGATAAGGAAGAAAGTCATGGAAAGAGAGCTATGAGGAATGAGACAATACGGAAACTCCGTGTGACGATTTAGATGAATATAATGTACCATTGAAATCGATTCTGAGGCGTATTTTCTACAGTCTCCGACTGCCGATTTCGGTTATCACGTTCACCTCGTCCGGGAAGTCTACATTTATGTTCACAACTCAAACCAGCAGTTAGTTAGCCACCTAGATATTAATACAAAGAGAATTTCTATAAATGGTTAGTTAAATGATGTAATTATGTTGTAAAAGCCAGCGTTATATGGTTTTCCAGAAATCAGTTGATTCATTTGCTTGACTTTCTGACTGAGAAATAGTGGTGCATGTGAACGGCACAAAATTAATGCTAAAAGAACCAAGCTAAAAATATCATTCAGCATTTTCTTGTCATCATTCACTGTAATCTTCAACTAATTACTGTACTGTGTACTAATAGCATTGTTGTTTCTGTCGTTATGTAGCCAAAAATCAAATAAACATTTAGTTTATCCTACAGTTCTTTTCTATATTAATAATCTATACATTTTAGAGTTCCATTCCTAGTAGCTAGTTGCGATTATAATTAATCATGTTTATAAATAAATAGAAGGGGAAATGAAGGCAATTATTATTACTATTATTATTATTATTATTACCATTAGTAGTAGTAGTAGTAGTAGTAGTAGTAGTAGAACAATAATTTTCTGTATAAAACAAAACTGTACCTACAGTTAATTTAATCTGTAATTATTACTTTTATTTCCCATTAATCTCCTCACTTTCTACACTCATCATTTTATTCCGCCTTTGATGTTCACTTTTCTGTTTTTTTATTTATTCTAGGAATCTGTTCAGTATCTATACCCATTGTAATTTTCATGGATGAATCATCATGTCCATATTCATTGATATTCGTGTTTTGAGGTTGTTTCTGACCCCTTTATCTCTTTCTCTCTATCCATATGTCTTGATCATATCTTTTAAGATTTCTATTTCCCGGTTTTTTTCAACAAAACTAAATGATCAACATTTAGGCATCAAATGAAGTAATAATATCGTTTAGATGTTGGTTTCAAGAATTCATCACCGATTGTAGGGTGGATGTATTGGTCTTGTCTATGGCGCCAAGCGCTGATCTAAGTCTGTCTATCAAATTAGCTATATATGACCACTAAGCATAGTGACGCAACACTATCTTTTTGTGCTGGCTGTTACATTTCAGTTGTGAATAAGACGTATAGATTTACTGTGACAAGTTCGAATCTTTCAAGTTGATATTCATCATGGACTGACATCAGTTGGAGAAACATTGGGAATCTGGAAGCACTAGATAGCAACAGGAGGATGGACAAAGAGGGGGAAAACAATAATTTTATGAACAGCCCTTAGAAACCATTTTATGTATAGGAAAGCAAATAAAAAGGATAAGAATAGATAATACGATGATATAGATGATAAATTGTGTCTGCTTTTATGCCATTGCTATCAGTTTTGATTGATAGTACAGTTAGTCAGTTAGTGTAATTAACACACTCTCTTAGTTGGATTACTCAACATTCATTAAGATAACGCATAATGTATTCGGAAGTAGTTGTCGTTGAATTATCTTTTTCAGGTATTAAAACCAGTATGCCAACTTAAGATAGCTTGAAAAGACATTAAGGGTTTCACACTGAGATACGGTGAAGAGAGGGGCAATGGAATAGTCATATTTACAAATAATATCATTGATGGACATCTCAGTATGTAGTTTTTTTTAAAACCCTTTGTATGTGTTTCCACCTGATATTGTGTACTCTTTTTCTCTAATTTTCACCAGTCGATTCCTATCACTTTTCACCTCCGGCAACATCGAACTGTATACTACTTATATTCTTCTCATAAGTATCTTTCATCTCAACAATACCCATTCGTGAAGTTGTAGATTGTTAGTTTGTGAATCATAAACTATTCAACTGTTGTCTGCAAGATGTTAGAAATTAGATATTAAAAAATCTATGAGGAAATAGCACAAACTGTTTCACAATGATGTAGATGCATACACTCGGTTTTTATTTTCTCTTAAATATTCTTCATTTATCCGTCTCTCATTCATCCACTTCCTTTTTAATACTTATTCTAACTGTATCCTACTTTTTTCCTTTCTTATGTTCTCTTATTCTCTTGTAAATTGAGGCAACTTGAAATGATTCACTTTTGTGTAATTTCCTCTACATTGTTTTGTTTGTCTGTTTATCCTTCATTTATGCGTAGAACTCTTTGGAGACAGTACGGTATAGTATAGAATAGATAAATGATTCGAATATTTTATAGCTGATATTTCTCAATCAATCTATTTAAGATCTGAATTTACCTAAAGACTTATATTTTCATTTGATATTTTCAAAAAATATTCTAACGGTTTTTGTAATGATACTTATAATTTCTCGTTGCTTTACAGGGCCGAATTGCTCGACCTCTGTTGGCAGATGGGTTTCTATGCGAATGCCTCGATACTACCGCATATTTATGATATTATATCAATCTTGGTGACTAACAAAGGAATCCAGGACGTGCCTTTCATCCTGCTTGGGAGTCGTCAGGTAGATGTATCTGCATCCCAATGAGTGATGTTGTTCCCACTGAGGGTCGGACCCAGTACTCTTCGCTTCAAACACCAGAGCGTTATCCACTAAGTTGTACATCCTGGTTTCCTCTGTTAGTCATGAAGATCAGTATATTCTAACAGTTGTGTTAAGATCTTGATTCAATCGATTGAAGGTTACCTTATCCATGTTTATTTTAGCCTCACCGGTCATTGTAAAATGGAATCGATTTCTGGGTGGAAAGTTTGCAACCTGTCATTCATCAGGTATTCGAATATGGGATTTAAGGGTAATATTTGTAGTGAAAATTAAAATTTTCTAAAAACAGTTTTTATTATTATCTTGTTCACATTTTCTCTTCAGCTTATCATTTTCGCTTGTTTTAGTAATACTTTTTCCTATTGGGAAATATTTTTTTCCCCAGTGTGTAGATATACGCTAATTAATTATAATGACATAACTCACACTTCTGATCATCGGTATGCTACTAAAGCTACTAATAAATGTTTTCTATTGTTAAGATTTCTTGCGAATTCTTGTTCTTAGTTATATGAATATATTGATTGTGTTGTGTTATTCATTCCCTCCAGTAGGATAAAGAAAACAATGCTGTCATAACATAGAAGGATTTGACTACTTTCAAAGTATTGACTGACAAAATCAGCGTAGAATCTCGCTCACAGGTGCATCGGTTCAGGTTGATAAACTTTATAATAGTATACAAAGAACAGGTGGATAGAAAAAGAAGTGTATCAAAGTAAACAATGTTGTGTGAAAGAATAAGTGATTTGAAGACAACGGTTAGTACAAGTATTAAAACTTTAGGAGACATCAAGGTGTGAATAGATCCGCACTACTGACCGATTTTCAGACATGTGACTGAGAGTCAGTCCTCAGTCACTGATTTCTTTTGCCTAGGGGACCCCAGGTAGACAGTTTACACCTCCTCAGACCAGTAGTCAGAAGTCTCATCTACTGGTACTAGGTCTTGATTTGGACACCCTAAGCCCTCTTCCAACTTCATCCAAGTTCTTCTAGAACCGTACTTGAAAGTAGACGATAGGTAGGCATGCACAGTATATGTTGAAACCATCTTAGGTGACTAAGGTTCATAGCCTTGTCAATTGACTTGCTTAGTGCCCTTTACCTGTCCTCAACATTGATCACACGGTGATTTCACTAAACCCAATCACTGCTTTGAAGATATTTTCTATCAAAACTCTGTAATTGCTTCATATCATCTACTTTTAACGACCATGTCTCATAGGCGTATAACAGAACAGAATGAACTACAGTGCAGTATACTTTCAAAGTATTAGGAGTACTTGGATTGATAATCGATTGTGTTTTAAGAGTGATTTCAAAATTCTCGCATTCTTATTATGAACAGTGCAGAAGTAGTTCTGTTAATTGATGTCAGATTGGAAATTATCAGTTGTTATACCCGCCGATTGGAAAGATTGTGGCATTGACGAATTATCTGTTGGTACATTAAGATCGACTATTACCCAACAAATATGCAGAAGAAAGTGGAGATGGATTGAGCATATACTGAGAAGGCCAACTGGGGACATGATGCGTCAGTCCCTCGAGTGGAATCCAAAAGGGAAACGACTATAGTTGGCGTCCGAGGCGAGGGCGACATGGAGGAAATCATGTGAAAGAAGAAATGAAAGCTTGTGAACAGTCGTGGTGCCAGGTTGAAAAGACTACAGAGAAGAGTGTCCAACAGAGGGTGTGCCACTGAAGCCCTATGTTCCGCTAGGAACACAAGGGAAAAATAATAATAGATCGGAATGTACACTACTGCTATCTACTACTTTCCTAATAACAGTTGTTGGTATCTTAGTTCTCAAGGATTTATAATATCTCTTACAACAACTAAATAACAAAATAGATCGTGTCTCATTAATAATATTTATTTACTCTACTTACATTTCAATTTCAGCCTTTAGATCTAAGGAATTGATAAAATGTAGTATGGAATACGTGTATTAAGCTTATAAAATCTTAAATTAGTTTTTAAATTGTGTCTTGTACTTTGTTTCACATTTAATGTGTTGAACGTGCCAGTATCAGTGAAGTTGGAATGCTTTACTCAAGACTTTGTTTGTTTGTATTCTGGTATTGGTATGTATTTATTTATATATATGGTATAATCATCTTTTACTAGACACCACGTTTAGTTTATTTTCTAAGCTTAATATACACTTAAGAAGGTATGATATGTGTAACTATTTCCCGCTTAATGTCTTGTAGACCTATGACTAATTGGTTTAGGGGGATGACTTCTAACCACCTAGTCATGAGTTCGAACCCCAGTTTAATGACCGAGTTTTGGGCAGTCAATTAGTATCATTAAGCTTCCTCATACGAATATGCACAATGATTGTTGAGTGCTTTTCGATACTATTTTGAATTGATGTCTTATTCCATATACGTAACATATTTTACAGCTAATTAAGCTGTCATACTGGAATTATTAGAGCGAAATAGGTGGGTCATAATGATTAACTAGTTCAAAAGGTTGTACTTGAACTATACTGATTAGTAGTTATGATAAAAACTGTACAAATCTACAGGAAGCGTTTGGTATACTTTGAATTAAATAGTTTCCAGTTAAAGTATCATTTGTTTATAATGACTTGTATACCTATGTACTACTGGAATTCTTTGTTGACGTTTTCTTGTTGCTTATTTCTTCCCATTGACTTTTGTAGACCATTGTCCCAGAGCAATATCTCACTGTTCAAGGTGAACATGTGAATGATTTTGATTGGTCGCCTCAAAATGTCAATCATCTAGTTGCAATTAGTGATGATCCACAGTTATGCATATGGGATATTGAAAATGCTTCATGTCCAGTGAAAAAGATTCGATTACATGAAATTAAAATGAAGAAAGTATTATACACTGTACGTTGACTAATATGATTTACTTAGTTTTCAGTTAGATATTTTGATTGTTAAGGCATCTTTCTTGTGAAGATGTTCAATTAATTCATTACTTAATGCATTGACTTCATTGTGTTATGCATATGATGCATAACTTTCAGCAAATCAAGCTTTTAAACTCTAACTCGTTCATTTTGATAACTTTCAGTTTGTTGATTGAATAATTGTGATTTTTTAAGGCTTAAAACAATAAGTGACTTGAATCCCGTTTTTGCCTCACACAGGCCTAAATTTTGGCCACTGAATCCCCTGATATGATGTTTAAACTGTATTCGTTAGCTACTACTTGACTAACCTTTAGCAAGTAATTTTGATCGATTATGCATATCTTCAGACCCTACTAGATCGATTACCCTTAGCCGTTTATTTAGTGTACTCGAAGTTTCGTTAAGTCTTTTACAGTATTATATTTCTATAGAAGATGTGTTACATCCCCTATTTTTTACTATCTGCAGATATCTTCAAGTGTCTATCTTTGTTCTGACGTTATACACTTACAAATAATACTGTGGCACATTAGAAGTAGTTGTAATACGATTAGTTCTCAACCTTGAGTCTTAACATTTCAGATTGTTTCCAATATAACCTAAATTGGGCTATTTTAATCGTGTTTTTTGGTATGATCTAACATTTGGATTGCTTTCTTACTATTTATATTGATGGGAATTCTCTCATCTTTTAAGGTTCTCTCTATTCTAACTTCTGTAATACTAAGGTTAAGAATAAGTCTACTGTTTCACCTGATTACTACACTTTTAAAACATTTCTTGATCTTTTATTATTTAAGGCTAATGGTACATCGTTGGTAGTTTTTATTTTTACGTGTTTTTTTTTCACGAAAGTGTATTTGAAAAGTTAACTGACTCACTTGTGATGTTTAGTTTTGAGTAAAATCTTTGTGTTACCATGCGAATTGTATCAAGTCATAGATTCAAAGAGGGCTGACTAGAGATGACTTGGTGATCTGTACGTTGCAAGTTGAATACCTTAACCAGTCACTCAAACTCACTGTGAAACTCAGCAACGCTTCACATGGAGTTACTCATTACTCTTGTAATGATATATATATGCTATTTTGCGAGGGATTATCTTAAGTGAGAAGTCTCAGTAAACGGAGTGCATGACATTGGCCAATTTGACGGAGAGTGCTGACATTGAAGGCTCCAATGTGCAATTTGTAGCGTGGTTTAAGGGGGCCAGTGATGCTATTTTGTGGACTCAAATCGTTGTCGAAAGCTGTAGAGCTAGAAGGAATTAAAGATGATGTAGGATTGTTAACTGGGAGACGTGGAGGAAGATAAGAAGGTAAGGATTGGAGAGGGGGATAGTGGTTTGAAGGAACGTGAGTACTAAGAGAGTTGTGTGGACGATTGAAACTTCCTGGCTGCTCACACCGTGGAAGGCTAGGTCTTCTCGAGGTACCTGAAAAATAACTGTTAGTGCATGATCACAGAACCCATGGGACATCTACTAAAGGCCAGTTACGTACGGTCTTTTTGATGCCACGAAAGTTGGCCTGTATTATGGAAGGTGTGGGCGGACAAACGTCCTGTGGTTTCGCATCATCACTGACGACTGATGACTGGTCTAAGCCATCATGATGCGTCATTTCATTTTTTAAGAACATATTAAGGGTAAAGGTAACTGCTTTCTGTCTAACCAATATCCTACAGACTTTTCTGATATGGAAGGACGTCGTGGGAGCAAGCATTCCTCTAACATAGCTCGTTGGGTCATCGTGATATACAAGCCCAACCACCACTTAGCAGCTATCAGTCGCGACTAAATGTACCAATCACATCGAATCACCTATAGCCAAATCCTGACAATTATGCTATCTCTTCTTGTTCTAATCTGAGATAATTTTCATTTTCTGTAAACCACATCATCGTGATCACAGCATGTACATCTTCCTTTTTTCAACATTTATTTCCAATCTTTCAATCTTTCAGCCTTCTGGTGATCATATTGTGATTCTACCAGAGCAATCCTATTGGTCAACTCATGGGATAACAGTATGGACCAGTTCTAATCTAACACAGTCTCATGATTTATTCCAAAAGAACGATAATAATAATAATAATCATAATAGCAGTGGTAGTAATAGTAGTGATAATAATGGCAATAAAGAATCATCTACTATTACTGCCGCTAATAATATGAATAATGTAACCATATCATCATCATCAGCAACAGCGTTAATAGCCACAGATGACCAATCAACATCTCATAATCACAACACCACCTCCACTAATAATCATTTACGAGACCAACAAGTATATCAAACGCATTGTACAGACTCATATGTTCTAGATATGAATTGGTTGATATTCTCTCCAAATATTCTTCTGCCTATAGATGATTATGAATTGGCGACAGCAAATTTTCAACTGGATAATGAAATACAAACAGTTAACCAAAGTGTAGACTACTGTCCTAGAAGTAGGTTAATCTATATATTATTTGTTAAAATAAATCATCTCGTTGTTTTTGCTTGCTACTTGTTTTTTCTTCTTTATTTCTCCTGTCATTTGTCTTTACTAGTTTTTTTTTCTCTAGAAAAAAAAATAAACGTTTATTTTAATACCTGTGTAATTACTTTGTATATTGTGTTCCTTGTATGCATTCACTCCAATATGCGTCAGCACCGTTAGTGTTTTTGTTCCACCGTGAAGTATTTGATCATATTTCAAACTTATATTTGTAATACCCTTAACTCAGTCACTGAAAACACATAACCTTTATTTTTATCTCATGAAATATTGGTATACTTGAATAAAGTTTAACATTTCTTAAGATTCATCTTATTTGTGCAATAACTATCTTCCCTGTAATATGTTCAAGTTATAAAGCTTATTAAGTGTATGGCTGAAAAAGGTTTACACGAATTTTTAAAAAAAAACAGTGCAAAACACATAAGCCTGTAGGCGATAAATACGACTTCAGTAATGAGATTTCTAATAAGAAAAGTAGTGTACATGAAAAGGATTGATTTTAAACTGTTTCATCTCAAGCAAGCAGAATTACCTCCATGTTTTTTTTTGCTGTTGCACGATGGGATTAGCATGTGGGAAATGTTAAAGTTAGTGGGTAACAAACTAAACAGGGAAGGTTGTAAATTTTCAGCGACTGCAGTAGTTTAGATGCGTACTATGCATGCTAAGCCACAGCCTAACTTGAAATGCAATGATGGTCAGCGTAAAGCACAACACTGGTTAACGAAGTCTTTGGCTATCAGTTTGACCCATATAGGCAGGTGTAGATTGCTTGATTAGGATCTTCAAGACGCTAAAAATCAAAAATTGAAGACTATAGAGCTACCTAACTATGGATAGCAGTCTAAAATTGTTGTTATATACTCTATCAAGCATAATTACACATTATGAATTAGTCATACGTATTATTTTATTGTTTTGGGTCTACTTTATTACATTTTTATGCTTTGAGATTATAATTTTCTATCGGTTACTATTTATTATGTATATAATATTCCAATGATCTAACCTGCAAAGGGTTATAAGAACTTGTACATCATACATAAGTTGACAAGATATAATTCTAATTGAAGTTATCTTCGAATTGTAGTAATTTCATTTTGCAAAATCGTTTACCAAAAAGTGAATAACTTTACACGTCGTTAATTCATAACACTGCAACAGAACAATGAATAGTGATTTTAAAACTATTACTTGTTCCAATTCCCTAACGCTACCATTAGAAAGTCAGAGAAAGATAAATAAAGAAGAAATGGCCACAATGTTTTCTGGTGTTCCACTTGATGATGATGAAAGCAAAAGTTCTTGTGTATTCATGAATTTCTACAAAGAAATGAATCCCTGAAAAATGTGTTATGAAGCCGCATTAATGATTCTACAGGCAGTTATTGAATTGTCTGATTAAGAAAAATCAAACTTATGGTATTTTTCAACCAATTTTTTGGAAGAATATTGTTCTTCTTGACATATAATGTACACACTGTATAATTTTTTCATTGATTTTGATAAATGATCATAATGACACTGATTAAGTTGAATAGTTTGTACTTTAGCGGTTTAGTGCATCGATTCAAGCTGTCATATGTCGATGATACAAAGTTCAAAGGTGATATGAATTACTGGAGCTATCTGTAGAGAATTTCTTGAGGCAGAAATGGAGTAGGTGACTGGTTTTTTAATCGATGATAAGTGAAAGCATTTACACCAATCGACGTCGATTCAAGTTAAGTAACTTACATAACTTTTATATAGTTCCTAATCCTTTCCTGACTGAGTATTATCATCATAATTATGGTGCATCTTAGTTAAATTTCTTGAACTTAGAAATTGTTAACACTTGATCATTTAATTGTATAAACTCAATGTATGAAGTCTCTAACTGTTGGTTTAAGCCATGTGGGACGATGCAGACTAGGTGGTTGGGGTCCACGGGACAAGAGGAACCAGTGGTTGGAGACCCTAGGTGATATGGCTCAGAACCGAAGTCAGTGGCGCAGATGTATACACACATTATCCTCATCTTAACAACGCTATACCGAATCTCACCATTTTGTCACTCCTCTTTATTTTCTTTTCGTACTTTATATTTCTTTTGACTGCATTCACTTATCTTCATCCTTCACCTCACTACCTTTTTACTTGATGTGCTGATATGAGGTGTGGCAACTCGGACCGTTACTCAGTAATGCCTGGTCCTATGTTGATAATGATGATGATGATGAATTGTATAAACTATACACGTACTAATCATAAATTTATTGACTGTGTATATTTTATTCACTCTCAGAATTGACACATCTGCTTACATGGTCAATGGATCAAGTACTCAGTGCATATCCAATTCATTCCAAGACAATTTCATGTCATGATACTGAACCGTTAGTTACAAATCAGTCAAGTAAACAAACAAGAATAACTAAAGAAAAGTCAACTGATTTACTTGATATGTTATCATCTAATACTAGTTTGAAAACGAATCAGTCAAAGAAAGCTAGTTGTGTTACATCAGTGAACTGTTTCAATAAATTAAAGGTAATATTTATGTTTACGTTATATCATATATAATGAATATCTATGTGTAAAATAGTAACACTATTAGTGACTCGTTTGATGATGTTTTTAACATTGTAAAGATTGGTATATATGTTAGAATAAATACCTGTGCTACTGATTACTTAGGAAATTGATAGAAAGTGAAAATGATGTCACTTACACCTTTAATGTATATAAGCGAAAACCAACTTTCTAGTTAACAGGATCATCAACTTAACTATCATCTTGGTATGTAAAATTAACAAAAAATTTAATAGTCACTCTTAGAAGGTTGATTCTTTAGAATCATTAATTTTTTAATTGAATTGAAGGTCACGGGTTCGATCCCTGCTGGTGGAGTCGTGGGTACGCACTGCTGAGGAGTTCCATACTAGGACGAAACAGCTGTCCAGTGCTCCCAGGTTTCCTTTGTTCCTTCAACTGATGTCAGTCTACGATGAATAACAACTTGAAATAATTCCAAATCTGCACAACTTCCTCAAAATTTAATTGAATTATTGGTGTTGAAAAATGTGTACCAATTTATTACTGTGACATTTTTTGTTATCAAAAGATTATTTCAGTATACTGCTGCATATATCAACTTTTTTGTCTTTGGAAATATAGACTATAGATGGACAAATTCGTGGTGAAGAATCTGGTCAGCGTTCATCGACTTCGAAATCAAGTTTATCTATTTCTGGAAGTGGAGTCAGTACAGATACAAAAAGTAATGCCTATCTACAAATCGAATTATATATATGGCCTTTTCTATCCCTACAGATCTATGATTTTTGCGATAGTTTTTTCAAATATTTTAAATATTTAGGGCTAAAAGGAAATTTTGAGTTGGTATGCAAGCAGTTTAGTTATGGTCCCTTCGCTTATTTATGTGATATCCAACAGGAAGGGGAAATCTGAAGAAAGTTTTTTCTGTACAAGTGGAGAGAAATTCAGCAGTTAAGTGAATCAAACACTAGAGGCTGTTTCCCTAGGATTTTTTCCTACTGCTTGAACTCTATATAACTAGGTATGAGTATGTTTGGCGTGTGTTTCACACCTCTCAACTATAAGACGATACTCCATGACTGGTTGACTGAAATTACTTCCAGTTTAATGATAGTGAGTGAAGTGGTGGAATATGTTGACTCCTTCATTTATTTGGAGAGTTGCACCAGCCGAACGGTTTGGTTAATGACGAAATCTCAGCTTGCATATAGAAGGACTGTTTGGCATTCGCCAACTTGCGTCATCTCTGCTGCCGACTGGCGAGATATCCGACTGTCTATCGAATGATGAGTATAATGTGCTGAAGTTTGTTCTGTACTTTCATACGACCATGAGACATGGCGTTTCAGTTAAAAGCAGAAGACATAAAGAAGTTACACGATCTTGATCACAATTGTCTTCCTAGCATTACTCGTATACGGTGGAATTACCATGTGAGCAATGTTGTAGGTGTAAGACGAAGGGTACTAGGTAAGGAATAAAAGCCGTTCCATTGGGTTGTAAACCTTCATCTACTGAATTGACTTGAACATGTGTTACGCATGCTGAGCCACCACCTTCCTTGACGTTCCATGCCAGCAGTTGGATTGGGTTGGAAGAGGGTTCAGAATGCCCAGACCAAGACGGTACCAGTCTATGAAATCCTGACTGTTTGTATGTGCTGGGTTCCTCGAGATTATAGAAATCAATGGTTTAGAGATCCTTGGCGACATGGCTGAAATCAATAACAATAGAGCAAGATGCATTTACTCTTTGACGTCTTCTAAGGCTTGAATATTTGCGCTGACCTCACTTTATACAAAGCAGTAGACTAAACAATGATGCCTTCAATTTCATATTATTTAAAGAAGTGAAAGATGTTAAAATGAAACTTGTGCCAAAGAATTTTGTTGTGGTATGGAATATCAATCATATCAGTTATTAAACAATTAAGGTAGTTATTAATGATCCATAATCAATTAGTTATTGAGTCACAATAGTCTCCAGAAGAAAATAGTCATAAAGTTATCGTAAAGCGAAAATCAATAGTTTCTATAAAATCCCTCGTAAAGATTTCGTTTCATATGATAATGGAATCTTCACAATTGAAACATCCACCTTGAATATTGTGTAACCAGCCAAAGCATGTATGCGGAATCGTTCCTATTCTATGCACATAAATGATCTATTATGATAAACTGACACCAACTTTCGCAAATATGAAAGTTTTGAACTCTCCAACTATGCATTTTAAAACATTATCAGGGGTTGAGCTATTGATTGATATATACATGTAATTCAAATAACGACACCTAAGTTCATGCATTCCAAATTCTACCCGTAATATTAGCGGAAATAGGATTAAGTTGGAAGAAGACCATGCGTACCCATCTCAAAGCATAACACCGGTTGATGAAGTCTTTTGGTTATCAGTCTGAGTTGGCTAAGGAGGCACAGACTGTCTGATTGGAGTCCTCAAGACAATAAAAACCAAATGTTAGAGACTGTTGGTGATATGGTTCAAAATTAATGACAATATTGCACATGTAAACGCTCTTTGTTATCTCCAAATTGTCGAATCTTTTTGTAAAGTTTTATTCTTTTGTTTTCTATCTCGGTAATGAGCTTCGTCTGTTTTGTGAAGATCATTTATGCTACTTGGTTGCCGAAATCTTAATCTTACTGCCGGATACAACATTTTGAACTGTTTCCATGATATCTGCTTATACGTAATCAGTAGGCAGTATAGCTCTCATGGAATCCCTTTTGATCTGTTATCTTTGATATCAGCACCAAGGCTATTAACCACCTACTTTGCAAATTATTCTTGACACTCCATTGACTAGGTGGACGCATTTTACGAGAATTTATTTTATGACGAAGACACATTCAAATGAGGGTAAGCTGTCACTGGGTGTATTGTACAAAACTATTCAAATCAAAACATATAATGTTTCAGTGCAAAAAAATAGCTAACACTTCTTATCTATTTCACATTCTGATGATAATCAAAATCCTAGTAAAATTCTGATGTTAAGGAAGGGAAAAATCTCTAAATCCCCGCAAACCCCCAAATTTAATTGAACTGGTGCTCATTGATGACTAGCTTTGAAAGGTGATTCCCGAAGTCCCAATGTGAAGTCGTCACCAGTGGGGCAAACCTGGTAGCCGTGAGAACAAATACTCGATGATGATCGAGCTATGTCGTGAACCGACAGAAGTTGGAGATATGGACCACTGGATTCTGGTCCAGTGGCTCGATGGTAACATGATGACCACAGCACCTGAAAGTCGCGGGTTCGATCCCTATGCGGTCCGGCCCATGTGTTTTCATACCACTGAGAAGTCCCATACCAGGACGAAACCGCTGTCCAGTGCTCCCAGGTTTCCAATGTCCCTCCAACTGATGTCATTCATGATGAATACCAACTTGAAAAAATAAGCTACCGTTCCAGTCAGAGGAAGATATACAAAAGATAGGATTCAATTAATATGTAACAATTATTATACGTGATAATCAAACAAGAGTTAAATAATGATGGTTATAGGGGACTTAAGTCCTGTTTTATCGACAGTACTTTATTGTCAAGAATTATTTGGTATGTGAACAGATTTTTTTTAAAGAGGGAGCTCTAGCTATTTAAACAAAATTAAAACGGTTACTAATTTCTAGTTCATCTAGAGTCTGATGAGTGGTGATAAAGACTATGATAATGTCTACTATGTGAATGGTATCAACCAGATTTACCCATATAGAGCTTTGATCATTTTCCCCTTTCTTCACTTAAACATATGGGGAGATGTGTTTTATATTACATTTACATTGACTTCTCATGTGTGTATCCGTGGTAACTATTTCTACCTGTTTCTACACTATTACACAAAACTATGCAGCTTAAAAGTTATGCATGCAAATATGTAGAAGAGAATATGTATTTAGTCAGTTTACTTGTCTTTGGAATATCGAAAGACCATTTCAAACTTCCATGTATAAGGTTGATTGTAAGAAAATCATAACATAAAGGATTTTTAAGCGATATTGTGATCTTTCAGCGAACCAAAAACATTTTTCTTCAATTAATTAGTATCATTAAGATGTCGATATGTGTGTTAATGTTTATGATGTGCGAATTATTATTATCTTTCCTTTAGGTTCCTAGTGGAACATAGGGCTTCAATAGCTCGTCGCTATTTCACTCTCTTCTCTACAGTCTTTTCAACCTGGCTCCACGATTGCCCACAAGCTTTCATTTCTTCACCACATAATCTCCTCCATATCATCCTCGGACGTCCAGCTCGTCGTTTCTCTTTTGGGTTCCATTCGAGGGCCTGGCGCATGATGTCCCCAAATAGTCTTCTCAGTGTATGCTCAGTTCAATCCATTCCATCTACGCATCAGTATCGAGCGTAGGTGGCAGCTGTTGATGAATGTCTGTAGTTTGTTGAAAATACTTTTCGTAACGCATCAAGTCTCTGAACCATCATATAGAAACACTGACTTGACTGAATTAGTGTTGAAAATCCGGACCTTGTTCTTTATTCTGAGTACAGTGCAGTGCAGTATATTTCCACACTGATTTCAGAATTTGAAGGCCTGTTTTGCTGTCTTTCGGATCCTGGCTTTGACATACTCGTTTGTGCCGCCTGTAGTTGGAACGGTGCTGCCTATGTCGGTGAACGAGACAACTTCCGTTAGATTTCTCCTGTTTATGGCGATTGGTACTTGTTGTTGTTGGTTGGGTATCTTCATCACCTCTGTCTGCTCTACGTTCACTTGAAGTCCCGTCTTCGCTGACCTGCCTCTTCTGTCAACCTGCTGGTTTTTGCCTGTGGATCTTCGAGTTTGTGCAACATTAGATATGAATCATCATCGGCGATGAAATCCCAATCTTTCAGGGTCTTTTCATCGGTTGTGTCAGCATATGTCCTTCTTCTCACTTCTCACAGTTTGTTGCATGATCCAATCGATCACACTCTGAAAGATCATCGGGTTTTGTTTTAGGGTTTGTGTTAATTGGTGGTTTTGTGGCTGCTGCTGGTATTTCTGGACGATTTGCAGGTGGTGGTGGTCGATTCAAGAGTTTTTTGAAGTGGTCAGCCCATCGTTTCCTTTGATGATGTGCAAATTAAACTCAAATTTTTGCATAAATTCATTTTTACTGTATAATAACCATATTCAGTTTGTCATGATTGTTACTCAGTTACCTTAGGGCATGTAAAAGTGATAGTTAAACATTCATCAAGTTTAACTAATCAACCAATTTTGTTTAGATGAGGAGCTTCAAGGTTGATTAGAAGACCACGTAGATGAATTATTCGTCAATGTTGAATACATGTCATTTTCTATACATTGAAATTTATTCCGTGTTTATTACTGAGATGGATACTTAAGTGAAAGCATCTCTTAGTTTGACTATTTTCTGCCAGTTTACTGGTGCACATTAATCCACATTTCCTACTTCTGTCTGTTAACGATATAACGTGACCTCTATCCATTGCCGTCGTTGAGTAACTGTCTTCATGATCGACTCGGTTAACTCCTTTGATCATGACTTCTCATTAGAACTTCGGGAATCTCATCTAGTAGCAAGTCACTAGTGAGCACCAAACTAATTCAATGCTCATTGACAGTCGGAGGAACATTAGAAAACTGGGAGCACTGGACTACTGTTTCATTTAGTTTGGGACTCCTTAGCAGTGCTTGCTGACGACCCTGTCAGGGGTCGAACGCAAAACCTTTATATTCCGCAGCTAGCATGTTGCTATGGAGTCACTGAGTCGGAGCCCTGTGGTTCATATTTCTTAATTCTGTCAGTTCACGATATAGCGTAACGTTTTATCGGATGCCATCACTGAGTAACTGTTCTCATGTCCGAATTCATGTATCCACCGGTCACCACTTCTCATTAGAACTTCTGGAATCCCATCTTGAAACAAGTCAGCTTCGGTTCTCCAACCGATGTCAGTCCGTTATGAATACTAACCTGAAATCAATAAATAAGTCCCCACAAATCTTCAAATTGCACTTCATAAGACTTGATTAGTTTTTCTCCCACTAACACAAAGTGAAAATATGAAAAACAAAACCTTTCCAAAAGTTAGATAAAATTTTATACAAAAAACTTGATCAGTAGAAACTAGATTTAGAAAATACAGTTCACATGGCTTTGGAAATCCATAATTTCTCATAAATAAAGAGTGTACCAACAAGCATAATGGTAAAGTCTCTGGATTCAACACTGAATGATTCATGTTGAAATCATCAGTCATGGTTACCAGCGAGCACCGAGTCTAAGTCCACAACTTCCTATCTATTTACTCGAAAGCGAAGTATATTTAGAAGGGGATATCCCGAATAGACAACAATAACGGCTATCTTTGCTTATCTAGTATATTAGAGTTAGTGTTATGCATTTTAACTATTCCATACCTTATCCAACATGATTGATTTTACGACACATACTTTTGTGAGTACAATCTTATTTCAAAATAAGACATTATGGTTTTCTTATTGAGTTTCTAAAAAGTTCAGTTTTTGTTTGTTGCTAAAACATTTTATACATTGAATAAACATGAAAGTTTAACTTATACTGGAAAAAGTACAAAATGTTTTGAAAATTCAATAGTAGCGATCAATGATAATGATAAATAATGTGTATTAGTCGAATCTAGGATGCGCATTTCGTCCTGCTCGAGACTCATCAATTGGATGTACCTACCTCTCAGTGAGTGATGTTGTTTCCATTAAAACTTGAACTCGTGACTGATCACTTCAAATGCCAGAGCGTTATGCACTAAGTTGCTTAGTTCATGGTAGCTACCTCCTGTGTGACCGATATGTTAATGTTAAGAGTTAACGTTTCTTTGAATAAGCCAAATTGTTCTCTTTTTTTCTACACAAAAGTGATCTTGTATGTAACCATGTTGTTTTCATGATGCATATGGCCTTATCCTTCGAATTTTTTGTATGTATTTCTCATTCTATCCGAGGAATTTGCAAATTACTTTTTTTTTCATCTTCAACCTTTAACTGCGTTTGCACTTTTTGGCAAGAAAAAAAACACATCTGTATGTAGGTTGTTATTATCAATAGTTGTGAGTGTGAGTGCCGTGTATATGAATAACGTGTTTAATTTTTACCTGTTTATGAAGATTTACAGCGTATATTATTCACTTACCAATTATTTTGTATTGAAATATCATGAAGCATTTACTTTTTCATATCTTATTTATAGTCAGTAGGTCACAGGATTGCTGACAACAAAATCAACTGCCTATTTATCGGTGCTTATTGAATATGGAAATAAGAGCTTCAAGCTAACTTATCGGAAACTATTATTTACGTCTAATAAGATTTCTAAAGGTGAATTAGAGCAAGATTTACCACTGACAGTGTCGTATGTTCTTAACAGTGCCCACAGTTATACATACTTACACCCGTCTGCCTTGGACAAAACTTCACAACCATATCTTTATAACTGTCTATAGTTTTAAGTTCGTTATTTGTTGTTGACTAGCATAAATATCTGCTTATCCTGTTATTTTGGTTGTCATAAGATAAATAAAAAAATTGTAAAGTGAATATTTTTTTTGGCAAATCAGACAGATTACTGGCCAATTATGTTGTACATTATTTTCAAACTCTACAAGAATTAACCTTCTTGATATAAAAATGAGAATTGCCAGTTTACTTGTTGAATGTTTGTATTCTACTAAATCATAAGGTTCACTTCTTTTAGTGATTGGTTTAATGTCACCAGGAAAATAATCACACCATCTTGTCATTCGTATCAGAAACACAGGCTTCAGCGAATATTATTTGGTTCGTTGTAACAAATCAACAATGGGCTATTAAAAGCTTTAATGCAATTGTATTATTATCATTATTTGTCCCTTGGGTTCCCAATGGAACATAGGACTTCAGTAGCACGTCTCTATCCCACTCTGTTCTCTGAAATCTTTTCAACCTGGCTCCACAACAGCCCACAAGCTCTCATTTCCTCCTCACACAGTCTCCTCCATGTCAACCTCACCTCAGACACCCAACTCGTCGCCTCCCATCTCGGTTCCACTCGAGTGCCTGACCTGACGCGTGATGTCCCTTGTCGGCCTTCTCAGTGTATGCCCCATCCAATCCATCTCCACTTCCTTCCAGTACATATTTGTTCAGCGATAGCTTGTTGCTTCGTTGGTCCGTTGCCCGACCAGTCAGAGTTCCTTGTTGCTTATTCCTGTTATTCTGGCAATCCATCTGATCTTCAGTAACGAGGCAGCGTAGGCGGCAGTTGTTGATGAATGTGTGTAGTTTGTTGGAAATGCCTTTGGTAACACGCCAAGTCTGTGATCCATACAGGAGCACTGACTTGACGTTGGTGTTGAAAATCTGGATATTGTTGACGCTTTATGCTGAGTGCAGAAGATGTTCACAGTGGTTTGAGGTTAATGAACACCTGTCTTGCTTTTCCGATGCTGGCTGGCTTTGACGTCGTCGTCTGTGCCGCCTGTAGTTGAATCAGTGCTGTCTAGATAGGTGAAGGAGGTTACTTCCTTTAGGTTTCTCCCATTGGTGGGGATTGGTGCCTCTTGTTGTTGCTGTTGTTGTTGTTTGGGTATCTTCATCACCTCTGTCTTCTCAATATTCACCTGAAGTGCTGTCTTCGCTGCCCTGCCTCTCCTGCCAACTTGTTGGTTTTCGCCTATAGATCTTCAAGTTTGTGTGACATTAGACATAAGTCATCGGTGAAATTCAAATCTTGTAGGTTCTTTTCCGCGGTCCAGCGTACTAAATGGAAAATTTGAAGGATACAAAGGGATTAAAGTTCTCTTTTCTATCATAGCGTTTGTTATTGTTCCTTCACAAGTTATTTTTACTTTTTATTTTAACATGATTTATGCTCTTAGCTGCCTGAATAAAATAAAGCATCTGTCAATCATTTTGCAATTATATTGTAGTCTACTTTGTGGCTAACAGTGAAATAAAAGAACATACGTTTCGCCTTATTTGAGGTTTGTCCGTTGAACGTACTTCCACTCCAGTGAGTGATGTTTCCACAAGCTCGGATCCGGTATCGACCACTTCAAACGCCAAAGCATTGTGTACTAAGCCACTAAAACACAAGAGCCACATTTTGAATATGATTATCTGGACAGTGTCTAGGCATCTGAACATAGAGGTCGAATAATTTGACCCAGTATAGCAGCGGGAAAGTACAAGTATCAATAAACAACAATATAAAATTTGTTCACTATCAGTTCTTGCATTAGTTTTCTGTGTAAATGTTATTAAGGTAGCTGGTGTATTAGTTAGAGCTTTCCTTCGGCAACCAGGATTTAGAGTCTTTATTTATCGGTCTAACACGTGACTAAACACCTAAGGAACACGTCAAAAATAGACCGAAGAGAGAAAATGCAACCGACTACAAATATTCGCGTTAATATTATTGGTAAAAATCTAAAAGAAGTTGACAGATCAAGCGAAACAAGAATTGAGATTTAAAACACAGTGTTATTGGACATTGAAGGATGAGAAAATGACAAGGCTCGGTATTTATTTGCTGTTACCATGACTATTAGTGATATCCTCCGTATGGTAAAGACTACTAAATGGAGACTATGAATTTATTCCTTTGCTTATTTGGTCACCATAAAATGGGCTCAAACCTGCCTTGCCAGTACATTGTATTAGTTGACGTGAACATCATCTATGTCTTTAGTTCACTTATCCCTATTCATGCGCTACGTTTTAAATTCAATTCTACGCTTTTCAACTGTACACTGACACTGGTCTATGTTTAAATGGTACATACTTGCCCTAACTTTTAATAACTTAACGTTGTTTGCTCTAAATATTCATTCCAGGCCTAAATGTTTGGTCTGAATCGTGTGTGGAGATACAGACTTCCTAGTTGGGGTCCTGGAAACGAAAAGAATCAGTGGTTGAAGACTAACTCTGAGTGACATAGTATCTTCAAAGCTTGAATATCTCTACTAACCATTATGTTCAAATTGTTTACTGTCTCACTCAACTTTCTCTACTTTGATACCGTTGTTTTTCTATCCACCTGTTGCTTGTATACTATTGTAAAATGTGGCAACTTCAGCTGATGCACCCGTGCGTGAGGTTCTATTTTGATTTTTTCAGTCTAAATGTTCATTTGCTAATTGGATATGCTGGTGAAAACCTTGATGATCACAGTGAATGACTAGTGACGTAACTGCAACTGCCTAATTATTCGACGTTGATATTTGAATTAAGTTGGACTTGATTTCTCATTATTAAATGTTACTTTTCCACTCTAGTCGTTAGTAAATTATTGATTTACGATGCGTTTTTTTTTCTTTTTTCACCACTTATTACTATTATTATTCATGCTATCATAGGCTCAAATCAAGAAGATAGCGCTTTCCAATTCTTAGCTCAAGAATTATCTTTACTAAGTCCTAGAGCTGGACAGGTAAGTATTTTGTTTTCCTTATGGGACTTTTTTTCTAGTCTGTTCATTGTATTATTTATTGCCATCTATTAGTTTTTGTTTGAAAATTTGTTTTTTTTTTGGTTAGTGCTTAAACAATCACGTATAGTTTACAGTCTTTTTACTGTTTACTAGTTTCTTTTAGCGTCATCCAACACTTTTATTTGACAAAGGTATGAATAACAAAACGATGACTATGAATAGTTCAGTTATGCTGCTTGCTTCTCTGCATACTTCATATCAGCTAGATTACTTCCAGGTATTAGATCAGATCAAAAGTACCTAAGGTTGATTTCCATTAGTACATCTGTAACGAAGTTAAATAGGAACGGTGACAGTGGGCGACCCCGGCAGACACCACCAGTTATCACCAACTCGCGTGGCAACTCTCTATAAGCTCTGACACGGCTATGTGAGTTTGAGCGCAGAGCTTTGATAGGCATTATATACTTGCTCGGTTCTCCTTTAACAGTCAGACACTACCACAACACTTTACTGTCGAATGAGTCACATGCCGCCGTCAGGTCAACAAATATGGCAGTGTTGGCCACTAGTTGGCAGGTATGCCTTTGTCTCAGGACTTGTAGGTGGGTGGAAATCTGATCGATACACCGTCGTCTATATCTGAAACTTGCCCGGTTTTTTCGAGTTCGCTGTTCTCGAGCTCCACTTAGGTGTTGGAGAACTATGAACCCTAGGATCTTGGACACAATATTCGTCAAACTAGTTTCCCTATGTTTGTCATAAGAAGATGTTTTCCCCTTTTATAGACTGAGATGATCAGTGAACTAACCCAGTGCAACTGCACTACCTCTGATTCCCGTACACTACCTAATACATCCGTCACTTTGATTAGCAATATCCTTCCTCAATCCTTGAAAATATCGGATGGCAAACTGTCAGGTCCTGCTGCTTTGCATCGTTTCATGTTCGACAAAATCTTCTCAAGGAGAGTTGGTGAATCGGTATCTACGTTCCATTCAGGTTCATATTGTATGTTGGGCAACAGAAGCGTTGCTGAGGGCCAGTTGAATTGTTTTTCAGATTGTTCTGCCCAACGTTTTAGCGGCCTATCCTGGAAGGTTATCAGCATCTCATCCATTGTAGTGATGGTTTCACCAACCATCAAAGTTTCCAGGTGTTAGTCAACGGTGATGCGATCATTGCGAGGAGTGTTAGTCAATGTACGTTTAAGTTGTTTTCGCTCTTCATTGTGGTTAGAGCCAGCTGGGATCAGTCTTCTCGCATTTGGGATAACGTTAGAGAAATCCTGTGACGTTTGCTAACCTTTATGTGTAGGTTATCAACTGTCTTTATCACTATTTCTGTAACAGACTTAATACCACACCGGGTTTCCTGATGATGAGATCAACACTATAACCGAAGAGGAGGTAAAGTTTCACCATCCTCTTCATGTATTTTTCTCCACTACTTATTAGTTATTTATTGAGTAATTATATCACCTAAATTTTAGTACTGTCTAAATCCTATTTAGTAGGTTCTCACTGTAATCAATTAGATAATTAAGGTGGTTTTCCGGTACTGTGTATATGGTGATCATTTTTCGGTTGACTACAATCACTAGAAAGTTCTAGACATATTTTTTGTGTGTCCTTAACTTCGCCAACAAGGCATATCTACCAATTTGCGGAAACTGATGTTCAGAGTCCTTTCGCTTCGTTGCACCTTTTCTACTATCCATCTTATTTTATAAATATCTTCAAAGCCTCATATGTCTATCCACCATTTTTCTCAATCTTAGTATCATCTACACTATTAGAATTCCTATACATTCCTTTTGATTTCTTATGATCATCACGTGCACTAATAGATCGATAAAGTGCGTGCATTGTGTACTCGGAATTTGATTAAATTGATAAATAATCAGTTGGCCAATTAGAAACCGAAATGAAAACGTAGTGTATCGTACAACTTCGCTAATTAGTGATACTATAGACTAGGGGAACTATACGCATTATCGACTGTTCCCTGATAATATTATACCTGATCATAATAAAAGAGAGCGTTATGCGCCAGTACTGTGGTTTACTTAAATTACTACCTTTTATACTAAAATAAGTGAAAAAGATAATTAGAAAGGAAGTTAAAGATATACTTAAGTCTATAACAGTAAAACTATTCAGTTCAGTAAAGCAGATAAATACTGCTTGAGTGATTTTCAGCTGTTCTGCACTACGCTTTTAAATGACATCTTGTCTCTAATTATTCCTTTCATCAAAGTGTTACCACTAAGTTTTGCTAATTATTTCTCTCGATTAAATAATTTCACACTCATCTTATATTTGGAAGCATTTGATTAATGCTATTCATTCATAAATTAATTCTCAACAATAATTTTCAAAGTTTTGAAGTCATGGCTCTGTAAAAACTATGGAAGTAAATGACATACTTAGCACCAATTAAGTTTGTGGTTTAGTAGTTAATAAGCCCGTCAACTATCATGTTAGCTAGTTATTGTATTAAGTAAGCTATCGCACGAAACGCATGTGTTGGTGTGCATATCAGTACATATTAGGCTACACTGATTTATAAGTAAAATTCTCAGTAGACTCTATACACTAGTTTTATATTTTCATACCACTTAGGCATTGTTACAGTGTGTATATGAATTTAGATGGTATGTTTACTGCTTGTACTGCTGTTCAAATAAAACATGCTGATCACTTTTTAATAATATAGACTAATAAGAAGTAGTTGTTAGTTGCTTATTAGGTTTCACATGGGGGGATAGTATTTTAATCACAAGATTTAATTGAGTTCCATGATGAATTTATGCATTCTCTATACTATGTTTCTCGCAACCACGAATATTCGTGCGTCTTCTTTGTTATTGAATGGAATGTTTTTGTGCTGATTGAAGGTGAAATCATCAGCCAGTATCAATATTAGTCTGCCAAACCATGACTATCTCAGATCATCAAAATGATAATCATCAATATGATACTCTCCCTCTCTAATTTAGTTTAATTTAGATTGGGATAAAAGTCCTGACTAGACAGTCAGCATGAATACGATCAAGCGATAGTAATACGTCAGGAATTCAGACGGTAGTTGGGCAAAACTCTTGATGATTGAAATGTAATTAAAATCTGGTCAGCAGTTGAATTTCGTAGCTTAGTTGGTAGAACACTGGGCTGGTAACCCAATGGTCGTTGGTTCGAGTCCGACTGTGGTTCAACTTTTCATTTCACCTTCAATCATCACCCAGTATTAATATTTTTATGTCTTTGTTGTATTGTATTCTCTGAGGTGGGTTGTTTAATCGTGAAGCTTTCATCGTCTTGCTAAGCAACATCATTGGACACATTGGATAGAGCGGCCGCCCTCTTCGCCTTCGCCTACATGAGCACCAGTTGGCTATTAAATGCTACAATATTTCGTCACTCATTTCAATACACGGGGGTAATTATGGACATGAATTGAATTTTCACAATGTATACATTTTGGACAGAGGAAACACAAAGAAATAATGGAGAATATTTGTAGCTCAGGTGGATAGTCTTGGTTGTATTGTATTCTTTGAGAATATCAGAGAATTCCTAGAAGCTTGACATTCAGGTCAGCCAGTCAGGACTCAATAGGTGTATAGACATAAACCCAATCTACCAACCAATGAGGAAAATGATGAACAATAGAAAGGCCAGAGGTCAAGTAAAAGAACAGCCAGCAGGAAAATCTATACAGTCATTGACACAACAATCAAAGGAAACAACCAATCACAAACCTGTTCATCGGGGCCAGCTACTAAATCACTGATGGAGAGATATTGACAGGTCACTTCATACTGCAGTTAGTGCTGATGATGTCATCTAGCAAGACGATGAAAGTTTGAGAATTAAACAACCCAGCTAGCTGAGAGGACGCAATACAACCAAGACCATCCACCTGAGCTACGAATATTCTCCATTATATTTTTATGTAGAAGATATTATAGGTCGATAAGTGTGCTTATGATTTGAAGATTTTCACTATTATTTTTGAAGCCATCATCAGATACAAATTCAGAGTGAAATTAGCGTTTAGAATTTCTTTACAATGGAGAAATCTTTCTATAATGATGTTTTTTCCTTATGTTTGGGTTGTCTTAAAAGACTTTGATATGATTTTCTGATTTACTAAATTTATTCTGTGTTATTTTATTGTATGATGTTTTTGTGATCGATTGATCAGTTGAAGCTGAATTGGCTAGGTAATTTCAGTTATAGACTAGATATATCCTGGCTTACTCATAGTTGTAGCGACTTAAAATGTGAGCATTTAAGCAGTCAAGGTTATAGTTGAAAATTTATGCTGTTTCATCTTTTGAATAACACTACATACATAGTAAAGTAGTTATGCGAATTTGTGTAAAAGTATTCGTTTCCAAAAAGATTTTAAAGTTCTATCAGAAATTACCTAAGTATCAATAGTCATTTTTGTAAAATTCAATATGCGTATACCAGTTTACTTACTCTTGTGGAGCTGAGTACATCGGCCATACCATGCATCCGCTTGTAAAACGTGTTTGCGAACACTACCCAGCCTGGCTTGCAAAGGGAGAACGGAAATGCATCTTCAGTTCGATAACAGAACACCTCGTGAACTCAGGCCACTTAGCTCCTTTCCAGAGCTCATTCAAAATTCTCTACAGGGTTCGATCAAACCGCTCGAAAAGAGTAAAATCAAGGCATCTGTCTATAGCTGAAGCATTAGCCATCCAGAAGCTCAAACCAGCGTGATGCGTGCAAAAACGATACCTCCAACCTTTATCTTTGCCATAGCCATCATAAAGCCCTGTCAGCCACAGATTCATTTTGTATCAAATTGAACCTGCATTACGTAATTACCATTTTATTTTCATGATCCCGTGTTTATTCTCATACTCTGTCATGGGTTTATCCGGTATTACATAATCACAATTTTGTCTCCATAACCCTTCGTTCAGTCCCCCACTTTGCCATACATTCATCCTGTACTACGTAATTACATGTAATTTCATAATCTCCTGTCTATTTTCCCACTCTAAACACAAATGTGTATTAATTAACTTCTTTTTGTCATTCAATATATTTTGCCCCCTGACCGGAAACAATTCTGGAACATTCTACCTACTGTAACATTCACAAATGTACAGCTTAGTAAATGACTTCGTCGAAAAGAAAAATTTTTTCTTCGCTGAAACCACATTTTGTCTTTTCCTATGAAACTCAACTATAGAATTATTCTTTTCCACTTCTTTTTGTTACACTCAATCCTTTTAAGTGACTTTTTAGTATACTTCTGAATATGAATACTTTCCATCTTACCAATAAAAAGTTATTGATAACAACAGTTCAAGTATATTACTGTTTAATAGGATTAGTAGTGATATAAGTGAGTGTTTATTTGTGTAAAGAAAATAAATTACTATTTTAATTTCTTAACAATCCCTTATAAGAATAGTGCGTAAGATAATTTAGTTGTGTATTAGGTTTAGACATCCACTAACTTTGTCAGTCTTCATATGTCAATCCTTTTCTGTAGTATTCATCCATCTAATTTTTCCAGTACCCATGGTATTTACACTTACATAATCATTTGTTTATTGCAGATAAGAAGTATAAAGTTTCTACGGGATAATAGAGTACACAAAATAAGTTTATTAGCATCCCATTACATATGCATGAATAAATCTTCTCACTATTAGCACCTATACAGTAGTCTACTTTATAAATTTATTGGTAGTTTTTTAACTATATTGAAAGAAAATTAAGAGGAATATACATTTTTATGGTGTGTTGACTAATCATTTTATTTATTTGTCCCTTGGGTTCCCAATGGAACATAAGGCTTCAGTAGCAAGTCTCCATCCCACTCTCTCCTCTGAAATCTTCTCAACCTGGCTCCACAACAGCCCACAAGCTCTCATTTCCTCCTCACACAATCTCCTCCATGTCAACCTCACCTCAGACACCCAACTCGTCGCTTCCCATCTCGGTTCCACTCGAGTGCCTGACCTGACGCGTGATGCCCCAGTCGGCCTTTTCAGTGTATGCCCCATCCAATCCATCTCCACTTCCTTCCACTACATATTTGTTCAGCGATAGCTTCTTGTTTCGTTGGTTCGTTGCCCGGCCAGTCAGAGTTCCTTGTTGCTTATTCCTGTTATTCTGGCAATCCATCTGATCTTCAGTAACGAGGCAGCGTAGGCGGCAGTTGTTGATGAATGTGTGTAGTTTGTTAGAAATGCCTTTGGTAACACGCCAAGTCTGTGATCCATACAGGATCACTGACTTGACTTTGGTGTTGAAAATCCACATCTTGTGCTTCATGCTGATTGTAGAGGATCTCCACACTTATTATTACTTGGCACGTGGCCTTTTCATATAGTTTTTGAATGAGGTTGATAAAGGTTTGTGGTATTCCGTAGTATTGAAGCAGTTTCCAAATTACCTCTCGATCGACGCTGCCATTACAGGCCATAAAGTAATTTAGATAGGTTTCGGTTACACTATCTTTGATGTAATTATCTGTTATCTATGTAGTTATTCAGTGACTTCATAGCCTCTATGAAAATACTAACATTTTATTGATAAAAAGCAGAATCAAGTTAGATAATAAGCAATAAATAGTATGGTTGCATTACCGGCAATAACGTTATGCTTAGGTTTTGAATTTTTCTATGTAATTAACCAAGAAATTATGAATTGAATGTTGAAGGTTAGAAGCATTTTCAAATAAATACCTCAAGTGATCATTTACCAGGGAATTTTAAGGTTATCCTAAAGACTGATAAAAGTTTGTGGATCAATCGTCAAGCTATGGCTCATTAGTTTAAGCAGACAACTTTCAACCAATGATTCACGAGTTTGCTCACTGCTACACTTACCAAGGTTCAGGCAGGTAGGTAGTATCATTAGCCTTCACACAATAGGTGTAACTGATACGCAAGTTTATTCCACTGTACCATACCTATGTTTTCGAATATATAATTACTCTTGATAATTATGTTATTACATAATCTCTTATATATCTTCTGTTTATTTGTTTTTTTAGTACAAATTAGAAGAGGTGGACCTCATTAATCGTACAGCGAAATTAATACTATTCTATTGTCGTCGTGATCATTATCATCATTATTCTCTATGTTCAATAACTAATAATTTTAGAAGACGACGTCATAGTGCTGAAATGAATAATGAAGGTCTTGATAGTTTACTTTTACCATCAACTACTGATTTAATTTCACAAATGGAATTTTCTAAACATTCTAATTTTTGGACAGCACAACATCGTAACTCATCATCGAGTGATATTGATCCGACAACATCAAATGATATCGGTGTTGGTAGTAGTGAAGAGAACAATACACCTTTAATAAATAATGATCTGTTAAACCGTTCGTTTACAGTTGCCAGTTCTAGTCAATATACAAGAAATTCAAATAATAATTATGGTAATAGTACTTCTAATATGCCATTAGCTGGTTCAATTATTCTGAGTGTAGAATTCCCTGCAAGTTATCCTTTAAATGATGCTCTGCCTGAATTTCATATACTTGATTGCAATCCATCATTACCTGCAGAAGTATTGGATGAATTAAAGAATGCAAGTTGTGTAGTAATACATTTTCACGTTATTGTACCTAATAACTGATCCATTCTTTTGAAATTAATGGTGGATAGTGATTAGTAGTGGGAGTAAGGATGTGCGTTTCATCGTTTTTGGGACTCGTCAGCTAAATGAACCTGCTTTTCAGTGAGTGATATTCTTCCCACTAAGACTGGAACTCGGGACCGATCACTTCAAACGCTAGGGCGTTATGCATTAGGCCACCGAGTCATAATAGCCACTTGCCCAATGGGTATAGTTGTTGTTTGTACTATATCGTCGTTGATTAGAGCAAATTGATCGGTCTCAAATGGCATACAGGCTCCTTCGCGTTTGCTTTGATATTTGTTCCAATTTTATATTAATGATTCTTTTTAAGTTATTAAAAATGCCTTACTGACAATGTGCTATCATCGCAATAGGAGGATGATGCTCATTGGTTCAGGCAAATGACTACCAACCATTGGTTCAAGGGTTCAAGCCCCGCTCCACCTACCGAGGTTTGGATAGCTAGGTAGTGTAACTATCCCTCGCACAAAAGGTGTGGCTCATCGCCTTCTGCACAAATGTGCACAAGGTAAATAAGCACGTTTCGTTTGTTTGAAATTGCCTATTTCATCACATATCTAAATTATCAGTTAAATGTACTTGCGTTTCAGTGAGTTTTGATATTTACATTGTAATTATGGCCCAACAACAATGACTTCAAATATCCAATTGTCTTCTACAACTATAATAATAACTAATTCCCATATAGGAGATAGTTTTGACTGTGCTACGCTTAAAACAGTCATTCTCAGCTCAGTTATCAGCTGTCTAATGAATAGTCACTGAGTTGTTTACACATCTAACTGACAAGTTTCAAACTGAACGGAATATGAATTACAAATTCCACTGTTAACTATTATAATGCCATCAAGTGAAAAAGAAATTCATCTAGCTGTTTTGTTATCAATACCTTAGTTCATAGTTTATACTTCTTTGAACTAATATATTCCAGTTTATGATTATCCATCTTAAATACTGTCGCTAATTGTGCTTATATTTATGTGTTGAGTAGCATGAGTAGTTTTAACTTTTGATGTGAAATCCATGTGGAGAATACGTGTTCCCACGCAGTGTTTTTATTCCCCCAGAACTTAAAAATCTGACTTTGAAATAGTTTTCAGTTTAAATTAAACCATAAGGTAGAAATTAATATGGTTACGGATTGACTGGTGTGATGTGAATACATCCACAACTTATCTTTATTCTAACCGTTGTTACTCACTTTATCCCCTCTTCTTTGCCTACTACAGCTTGTGAACATGTTATATCGATTACTCTGTCCTTCGAGCTGTTATTTTGTATGTTTATTTGAGAAGGTGAGGATAACAACTTGAATCGTTTCTTATGGTGACACTGACTAGGCAAAGATGAAAATGTGAATGATTGACAAAATCGACATAAACCTCGTAAACAAGTGCACACTTCACAGAAGTGTACAAAGAACAGGTGAATGGAAAAGACGTGATATCAAAGTAGGTAAAGTAGTGTAAGAGAATAAATAACTTAAAGGTTAGTACAAAATATCAAGGAGTGAATATATCTGCGCTGTTGTAACCGATTTTCAGCCATGTCATCAAGAATTTCTAACCAATGATTCCTTTTGTCTTGGAGGACCTCAAGTGGGCATTCTGCATCTATCTACACAACTCAAACCAACAGCCAGAGACTTCATCGACTGGTGCCATTTCTTCGTTTGGTCACCCTGAACCGTTTTCCAACATAATCCAAATTTCCTTAGCATGGCACGTCAACGTAGGTGATGACTTGACATGCACAACACATGTCCAAGCCATCTCAGACGTATAAGGTTCGTAACCTCATCAATCGACTTGCCTATCTTGCCTAGTACCCTTCGCGTGACTCCAACGTTACTCACACTGTGATTCCACCAAACCTGAGTAATACTACAAAGACATCTGTAATCGAAACACTAATCGTTTCATGTCTTTTGCTTCCAGTGACCATGTCTCACAGCCAAATAACAGGACAGAACGAACTACTTCCCATTAAACTGGGTCCTACTTCATCAGTTATAGAAAACCTTTTATGCACCAAACTGAGAGATAACCAGCTCATGACTGATTTAAACTTGATCAGTGTTGCATACTTTGTCTAATTTGTCCTCTCTTATGTTTTGTTTATTGATCTTGGTGTGTGCAGTTCACTTCATCCCTTTTTATGCGTCTATGTATGTGTGTAGCTTAGAATAGAAACTTGGGTAATTCAGTATATTTTTATTCATGTACACAGGGCTCGGAGAACTAGGTCACCTGTTGCGCACACTTGAATTGCAACTGCTGGGTCGCACCGTTGTTAAGTCATCTAGTTTTAAAGGCTCTCTCACTTATTGACTCGATTTCTAGCGTGAAATATGTGTGATATATGTGTACGTAGTTGCTGAATTGTATTTGAATTTTTCCCAAAGTCAGTATCTCAGTTTAGTTGTTAGCTTAAACTGCAAACTGATAAGTTTTACTAATACTATTTTATTCAACTTTTATTTGCATTATATAATGATTTTGTTTTCTATTTTTGTAATTTTTGAACTCAGGTTTTACATTCAACTGCATCAGAACTTGTTTGTACCTCACGTGGCTGTGTTGAACCATGTATACGGAATGCTGTGATTACTTTACAAACTTATCGTCTATCATATGGTCAAGTATGTTTTGTAGTTAATGCCTTATTAAAACTAATTACATTATCTCTGTAGTCAATTATTAATCTTTCTCTGTAATAGTTAATTAGTGAATTTTGCTTTATTGTTAATGTTGACTTCTTGGATCTAGTTAGTTACAATAATATGATACATACACCTACTGTACACCTATACGGATTAAATAAAAACACTCATTGGAATTCTTATGCATCGAGACTGTGAATTTAGTCTTGGAAAGAAACAGTTGTCTTAGATGCAGCAACTTGTCTTTCTGAACGATTTTCACAAATGACTCCAGTGGAAACTTAATTATTTTAGTTTATTTCATTAAAACGGATCGATTTATAAAGGTATGTCTTTCTTTACAGTGATCGTTGTAACTAAAAAGGATATGAGCCATTGGTGAAGGCACATGCCCTAACTACTGAGGTCTGAGAAGCTGGGCAGTATTCTTAGTCTTTATGCAGTAGGTTTGGCTCATTTCTACTCTGTGAACCTGAGCGCGGTTCCTAACTTCAATTCGATTGGATTTGGCTGTTTTCACTTGAATTACCCAGCAACTAATGTGTTGACATCTGAACTGGCAACTGTGTAGTGCGTGTATTAGAGACTATTGAAAGCCTTACTAGTCAATAAATGGTAATGTGTATTCACCAGAGAGTCTAAAAATCTCTTTAATATTATTCCACAACCGGTTTTTCACATTTATTTCTAAGAGTTCCATAACTGGAATCAGATTTATATTCTAGCGTCACTTCATTTCATGTTGTTCTATGAATCGTTTTAGAACATGGTAAAATTCTATCTTGTAAATCATCAGTTGTCACAAATCTGTACCAGGTTTTACGATGATTTTGTCTGTAAATATGTCTGAAAACCGCTAGTCATACGACTGAAAATCAATTACAGTAGTGTCGATATGCATCATCTTCGGAAATGTAGAGAATATTGCCAATATATACCGTATGTGTTATATTTCTTGTCATGTTCATGTTTTATTTAGTGTTTTTCTACTTCAATTGATTTTTGCATTGTTGTTCTAAAATGTGGCACTTTTAAATAAAGTTATCTGTCAGGCAGTTACCATTAATTACCTTTTCCGAATCATACTGAAACTGAATCTTAATTTTAGATTATTACAGAAGTGATTGACTTTTAAATGTATCCATTTTTAGCTAAACTAAAAGGATAGTCATCTGTAAGCAACAGACTTACATCCTTTTTTTTTGAACTGGGATTACAGTGATATTATTACGCAGTTTAAGGATAGGAAGTGAATTTGTGCGATATATCGACCACGTAAATTACCCAAGGAGATGCAGCAGCCCGAACGACCTGGTTACTGAAGAAATCTTAGTTTGGATGCAGAAGGCCCGTTTAGCGTTTGTGAAGTTGTATCATCTCTGGCGCTAACTGGCAATATGACCGACTATCTATCGAAGGACTAGTATACTCGACTGTTGTCCATTCTGTCCTATTAGGCGGCTGTGAGACATGGTATGACCGGTGAATGTAGAAGATATGAAGAGACTGCAAGTTTCTGACCACAGATGTCGTCGTAGCATTGGTCAGGTACGGTGGAGTCACTATGTGATGAATATCGGGGTCGGGCGAAGTGCACTAGGGAAGGAAAGGAAGGTAGTTGATGAGGTTGTGAACCTTCATCGACTCAGTTGGCTGAGGCATGTGCTACGTATGCTGGGCCACCCTCTACCTCGACCTGCAGTGTCGGCAGAATTTGGATTACGTTGGAAGAGGGTTCAGGGTGACCAGACTAAGGTATGACACTAGTCAATGAAGTCTCTAACCATTGGGCTGAGGCGTGTAGGGAGGTACTGACTACCTATCCGGGGTTCTCTAGTTGATAGGTATCAGCGATTTATGACTCTCGGTGATACATATTAAAATTGGTGACTACTTCTTCTGAAGCTTGAATGTTTCGATTAACCACTTTTAAATTTCTCTATCATATACCTCTTATCTATCTTGATATTAGTCCTTTTCTGTTCACTTGTTCTTTGTATACTACTGTGAGGTGTGGCAACTTGAACCGCTGCAGTCGTCTACGAGCTTCTGCATAGATTTTTCCTGTCTATCTGTTGTATAACGAGAGTGAATCCTTGCCCTATACACTATAAATAGTATGTGAGACAAGATCAACAAATTTACTAGCCTCTAGTGTAATCGACGACAAGTAAGTAAAATGCTTGATATTTGAATCTGTCGTGGCATTCTTGAGATAGTCAACCGAAGACCGAAGGATAACTTAGCTAACTGTAGCTCCTCATCTTTCAGTTATCAACTTAGCTCTTCCTGTGGAACAAGTTAAATCAGGCAGACAATTAGTCAGGTGCGTTTCTAGATACGATAACATTTCTTTGCTAATACAGCTGTTAATGTTCTACGCTGTTTTCCGAAAGCATTACCAAATGCGCCTCACTAAATGTAAACTTTGTATTCAGAAGAAAATGAGGCATTCTTCTTCCAACCAATGAGTCGCAAGTTCAAACCTTGCTCCACTTACAAGGTTTTGTGGAGCCTTCATACAGTAGATATGCCTGACCGCCTACTGCACGAATACTAATACGGTAACTGAGTGCATTTTAATTGTTTTTCCATTCAGTAGGAACATGTTCAGGTTCTATTCCTGCTTTGATAGTCTATACACTAAAAGTTATTTGCCTCATCCTTGATTATTACCTTTTCCTTTCTTTCTTCATATTGCTGATGCGTAAATAAGTCATCTTAGAAGTGAAAAATAAAAAGTGAGACACGATCTTCTTACAAATCTTAACGATTTTCTATTTGGGAAAATATTTTCGCTGTACACCTAGCGTGTATATGATACCGAACAACCCCACTTTATAACTGTATAACTTGATGACAGTTATTTTGGAAAGAATTTTATTCCTCTATATTGTCTTTTGTTCTAAAATAATCTGATTGTTCGAAAGTCAGTTACTGGTGATAATGATGCAGTTAACTAAATCTAATTACAATCAAAATAATGTAAGACAACTCTACTAACCATGTAGTAGTAGGTTTTCTGGAAGATAATGACATTTTCTAACAATACTCTTCTACAATTTGAAAGATGCCTCTTGAAGAGGTATCAAAAGGACAGTTCACTGTGGTCGTTGTCTTTTGTTCCAACTTTGAATGATATGCTTGCTTTGTTTATACTGTTGAACATAGTGACTTCAAGCTATCCCTAGGGAAGAAACGTTACTATCACATAGTACTTTATGTTTCTTTATTCCTTTTGCTCTACTTCAACTGACTTTATTGACTGCAGAACTACTTGAATTAAATACTACTTACTGTAGTCAAACCGAGGTTTGATACGATATCTTAAGGCATCTTTTTTATATGATTCGTGTTGGGAATTGTAGACTTACTGAAACGGTTCTGTAAGACTACTGAAAAATATTCATGACACTCTAGGGGAATCTCAACCTTGAAACTTTTATTCTACATCTATTAACACTGATCTCAACTTTGTTAATTTGTTTTATTATTCGTTTCTTACGGCTCCTGATGTGTATGTGTTGTATGAGCTGTTGTTTTTCCTTGTCGATTCCTACCGATCTGTTGTAGAATCAAGGAAACGTGAACTGATAGGTAATTTTATTGGATTCTTTCTGTGCCAACACCTTCCTGCTGTATCCATTTAAGTCTAGGCAACCAGCGGGTTATCAACGACTGTCGACAAGATAAATATTCGTCTAAGTACCTATGCAAAAAGACCGATTCAGGTTTAAGAATATTAAAGCATAATTTCTAAAAATAATGGAAGCTGAAATAACGTCTGTGTAATCTAAACAGAGACTTAATTGTGGCGAATATTTGTAGATGTCCAGAGTGAAGTCCTGATACACTAGTGGCGATGTTTAGCACAACATTGAAACGTCGGTCGCTGACTCATCAGAGCTGATCTAACTTTCTAGATAAATGAAGTGGTCAGGGCGCTCAACTGTTTCACTCTTATTGTTAGAGAGCACACAACTGATAACCAGTCCTGAAGCAATACTTTGCATTTGGGTAGCGAGAAACACATCTCAAATATTCTGAAATCGCCACAGAAGGTGTCCCCAAGACTCTGCTTCTTCACTTAAGAGAACTATGTTTTTTGGGTATTCTAAATTTCTCAAGGATTCTCTTGTGATAAGATTAGTCCCAATGAAGTCAAACGACGATAGGGAGGCATTCATAAATACGTCTATGGAATAGGAATAGAGATATCGAACATCCCTTGCATGTGAGCTCATTCTGTTGGTTCATTGTCAGTAATCGTCTTTTATTGAAATCTCATGTTATTTAATTTTTTCGTGGTTATCCGAATCTTCATGAATCCATGAAGAGTTTATATATTTTTTTCCGCTATTTCTCTGTTTTTCTACATATTAGACAAAACAAATTTCGTCAGCATCTAAATTAGTAGATTCATCTAATACAAGTCAAGGTGTTGATGATGATGCTTCAAAATGTGTAACTCTGCAAGGTGATAAGTCAAACCAGACAACTATCGGTGCAACAATATCAACAAAGGAAAGAATTAAACACTCGATAGGAATACCTTTCCCAAGAACTTCAGGTGTTCATTTTACTACTAATGGGTCAGTTGTTTTATTTGGCATATCACATTCTCTGTCATCTATTCGATCATCGTTGAAAACTACCACACCAACTAATTCAACATTAAATAACAACACTAAGGATTGGACACCACAATCATATAATGCCTACCAGTTATTTGTTAATCAGTTTTCATCAGTTGACGAGGAATACAATGCAGATATGAGAAAATCATTTCAAAATTGTATTGGAAGTATTATTGATTCATTTACTAAATTAGAAGCAAGTTGTGGTAGAAAAAAACAAGAAGATAATGAACAAAATCAACGGAAAGGTATTAGTGAAATGATTGATGATAAAGGTGAACTATCACCTTTGAAAATCAATTTAGCTTCTAGTCGAAATTCATTTGATCTTATAGAAAATAATAAGACAGGAAAAGTAAGTCAATTCTATAACGTCCATCTGTAAATTTATTTGTGGCATAGAAATGGTGAATATGTGACAAACAATGAATCGTTAGTACTCATCATAGTCTGAAATCAGTTGGAGGAATATTAGGAACCTAGGAGCATAGGATGCCAGTTTCGTCCTGACATAGGACTCCTCAGATGTTGACCACCCATGATCCCGCCTCACCAGAGGTAGAACCAAAGACCTTCAGGTTCTAAGGCCAGCACATCACCATTGAACCACTTTGTTGGAATCCATTAGTCCAAATTTTTTTACTTCTGTTAGTTCACGAAACAGCATAGAGTAACTGTACTCACGTTCAGATTGAATCAATTGAGTGCTCACTCATGACCTGCTTCGAGAGATTATTTCTAAAGTCCTACTGAGGAGTTGTGTCTGGTGGGGTCGACCAAGTTGGACATGAGGACAGTTACTCAACGACGGCATCGGATGTAGGTCACTCTGTATTGCGAATCGATAGAGGTAGGAAGTGCGGACAATTGAATTCTAATCCAGTGACTCAATGGTAACGTGCTGGCCACGGGACCTGAAGGTTTTCAGTCCGCGCCCTGGTAAGGTGGGGTCATGGGTGCGAACTCCTGAGGAGTCTCATACTGACGGGGAGTCAGGTGTCCAGTGCTTGCAGGCTTCCAATGTTCCTCCAATCGATATCAGTCCATGGTGAATACCATACTGAAATCAATAAATAAATTTTTTAAATTATTTCTTCATAAGTCGATAGCCACACTTTCATGTCCATGAATTCAGCTGTTAGTAGTATCTGTTGTGTGCTAGTTTAAAATGTTAGTTTTTATCTGAATTAATGTACGTCAATTGGAAATTCGGACGTTCATTAGCCTGAAACCAGTGTGAACATCTTCTGCACTCAGCATAAAGCGTCAACAACATCCAGATTTTCAACACCAACGTCAAGTCAGTGCTCCTGTATGGTTCAGAGACTTGGCGTGTTACCAAAGGCATTTCCAACAAACTATACACATTCATCAACAACTGCCGCCTACGCTGCCTCGTTACTGAAGATCAGTTGGATTGCCAGAATAACAGGAATAAGCAACAAGGAACTCTGACTGGTCGGGCAACGAACCAAAGAAGCAAGAACCTATCGCTGAATAAATATGCATTGGAAGGAAGTGGAGATGGATTGGATGCAGCACACACTGAGAAGGCCGACTGGAGACATCACGCGTCAGGTCAGGCACTCGAGTGGAACCGAGATGGGAAGCGACGAGTTGGGTGTCTGAGGTGAGGATGACATGGAGGAGATTGTGTGAAGAAGAAATGAGGGCTTTTGGGCTGTTGTGGAGCCAGGTTGAAAAGATTTCAGAGAAGAGAGTGGGATGGAGACTTGCTACTGAAGCCCTATGTTTCATTAGGAACCTAAGGGATAAGTAATAATTGGAAATTCCAGTTGGTGTACACAAATTTAAGAGCTATAATCTATAACCTGTTTGTAATTATTCACCAGCACTGATGAACATTTTATTTCCTTTTCTAAGTTTAATCTAACCCTTTTCGAAACGTTAAGGATGAAGTAAATATCTTTTAGTTAGTTTATAAAAGTTGATGAATTAAGTCAGCAATAGGATTGTTTGAGAAATAGAAAGAAACCTAACTTGTTTGCATATTTGATATAAAAACACATATACATGCAGAAATTGACAAAAACACATTTTATTTTTAAGTTAATGGGGATTTTATTCGTAAAGTAATATTCATCGTGGACTAACATCTATCAGTAACCACTGGAGGGGTTAGACGGACGTTTTGTCCTACTATGACACTCTTCAGCAATACTCATTACAACACATTTTCTATAAATTGCACAAAAGTATCGATCGATAGTTTGGGAAGCTAGAAGACTTTCTGGTTTATGTCAGGATTCGATCCAGTCGCCTCTGAAATTACTTGTTTAGTGCTCTACCAACTGAGCTAGAAAATCTAGGTTTTCCTTGAATTGTAATTATCTTCCCCCTGTATTGAGATATAAAGTGGACGATTCTACGGAAACATTTACATCCAGCTGGTCAAAAATATTTCTTTTAACCCAAGAACCTCTGAATTTGTGGCTCATTCGTTTATTTGTTTTTAGTACATTTTCATGAATGGTAGTACAAGTTCATCTCTTTATCCTCGTAATCTACTTGCTTTGGTGAATAAAGCCTAAATTGGGAAATATAAAATTCGATATCCGAGTCTCTTATACACCATCATTACTTTTTCATTTGCAAACTTTCCTGAAACATAAATTGGATAAATACTGTTTTCTTCTCAAGATTGATTTAACACTATTTGGAAATCACATTTCTCCTCTCAATTCCACTTTTGTTGTTAATCATTCCCTTGAAGACATTTCTCAATCATAGCACATTCTTTGTTCAGTTTAAAAGCTTATCTATCAGAAACTATAAAAGTTTAACTAGTTCACATTCTAGAACTTTTTGATAACTAAATTTCTGACATTTCTCATCATTTTTAGATTTAAATTAACTAACTAATTGATTAAAATTATTGTTTATATGGTCCAAATTCAACATTTGGAATAGACACTTTAATGTAATTCCTATTAGACCTAAAATATGCAGATGACATAGTCATGTTAAGTGAAGACGCTGACAAGATGCAGAATCTTCTAAACACTTTGAGTGAGAAGTTGAGAATATTTGGGATGCGGTTCTTCCCACCCAGCTGCAAATGTTTGCTCCAGGACTGGTCTTCAACGGCGCCCCACCGCGGCTAACAATAGAGAGTGAAGTGGTTGAGTGTGTCAACCACTTCACTTACCTGGGAAGTAGGATCAACCCTAGTGGGTTAGTTGCTGATGAAATCGCTGCACGGATACAAAAGGATCGATTGGCTTTTGCCAATTTACGCCACCTATGGCGCCGCCGTGATATCCGTTTGTCTATTAAGGGTTGCGTGTACTGCCCAGCAGTCCGGTCTGTTCTACTGTATGGCTGTGAAACATGGCCATTGAAGGTGGAAGATATGAGAAGGCTTGAAGTGTTTGACCACCGTTGCCTTCGTAGTATAGGACGTATTCCGTGGTGTCACCACGTGAGTAATGCAGAAGTCAGGTATAGAGTTTTAAGGAGTAGAGGTATATCAGTTGACAAGGTTATGAACCTTCATCGATTGAGATGGTTGGGACACGTACTACGTATGCCTAGTCACCGATTGCCTCGTCACACAATGTTGGCTGAGGTGGGTCCAGGCTGGAAAAAGGCTTGAGGTGGCCAGACTAAAACATGGCACCAATGTATGAAGTCTCTGACTGTTGGTATGAGCCATGTAGGACGATGCAGACTATGTGGTTAGGGTCAGTGGAACAAGAGGAACCAGTTGGTTGGAGACTCTATGGGATATGGCTGAGAACCGATGTCAGTGGCGCAGATGTATACACACATCCTCATCTTAACGACGTTATATCGAATCTCACCATTTTGTCATTCTTCCTTTCTTTCTTCTTATACTTTATATATCTTCTGACTGCATTCTCTTATCTTCATCCTTCACTTCACTACCTTTCTACTTGATGTGCTGATATGAGGTGTGGCAACTGGAACCGTTACTCACTGATGCCTGGTACTGTGTTGATATTGATCGATTGTAATTCCTATTATCACATATAACATAAATATTATTGACGTACGTTGTATAAAATATCGTCTTATTAGTTGCAAATTGGATGCATTTACGGTCATGAACAGCCATAGTATCCATTCATGAACAAATTTGAAGTTCACCAACTATGTTAAATGACACATACGTTATTCGATGCCTAATACGTTACTGTTGGATGGTTCTCAATGTTTATTGTCGAGTTCATGTAGTCACAGTAACACGTAGTCAATCTAAGGGACTGCACGTTATATTTTGATGTATACTTAGCATTATGAAAGACAGATACATCACTTCTATTATCTTGTTAAAACTAAATTATAAAAATATTTTGTAAAAACCCCTGCTGAAATCTGTTGCGAAAATAAATTGTCACAGTTTATGAATTTCGCATCTAAGCATAAGAAAAGCCAATAATTTCAGCTAATAATCTATTGATTTATGTTATAAATTTAGTCTATTTTCTAGTTGATTTAGTATGTCCAACTTAATTATTATGCTATGTATACTCTACTTTTATAGAAAAATTCTTCTGAATCTATACGTGAAATAGAACAAAAATGGACTGATTCAATGTCTACATGTATAAACTTTGTTGATGCAAAACATTCTAATAAAACATTTGCCAGTCAATTTAATACAATTTGTAAGTCTTTTCTCTTTTTTTTTTTCAACGATATATACATATATGTATATATGATGCACTTATAAAATCTGTTATGTAATATATGAATAAGGAGGCGACAAAATTAGATGTTATCTTTTTCATTGAAAAGCGATGCTTTGAAAGCCTTCAGTTACTTGTTGTTTTTTCACAGGACATAATGCCTTATGAGACAGATATAAACGTTATACTCTTTACTCATGATACTTTTTCTTGCGTTTCTTTTGTCTCAATTTTTGTACTTGCTGTTGAATACCTAATAATAATAATAATAATAATAATAATAATAATAATAATAATAATAATAATAATAGCTTTATTTTAAAAGATATTTAGAGAATACCGTATAGAATTTTCAGCATACTAAATCGCATCAATTGGACAGAAATGGTGTGTATATGTATACATAATGAAATTAAATGTGAGTATGAATTACATATAAAAGACAAGAATATTTACTCCATCTACAACTTTCTTGAAAATACAAAGTTAAGAAGTTAAATAAAGAATTACATTAGCAATTAAGTTCATAATGCCTAAGTAATAGCAAGTTGTGTAGACTTTAATTAGTTTACTTTCAATAACAATTTAGTTAATCCATGTCTAATACAGGCTTCAGGAAGTACAAATCATGTGCAGACCGAATTGCAACGCTTCGTATCATCATAGAACAGAGCATAGAATAGCAATCAGCTCTCTACCTCAACTTCATCGACTTTGAGAAGGCCTTTGACAGCGTCGACCGAGAAGTAATTTGGAAACTGCTTCAATACTACGGAGTACCGCAAACCTTTATCCGCCTCATTCAACAACTATATGAAGATGCCACATGCCAAGTAATCCACAATGGGAAGCTCAGTGATGCCTTTGAAGTGAAGACAGGAGTGAAACAAGGTTGCCTACTATCCCCCATGATATTCCTGATTGTGGTGGACTGGATCACACAGCAAACAGTAGGCAGCGAGAAGAGGGGGATACACTGGACGACGGAAAAGAACCTAGAAGACTTGGATTTCGCCGATGACTTATGCCTAATGTCACACAAACTTGAAGATCTGCAGGCAAAAACTAACAAGTTGATAGAAGAGGCAGCGAAGACGGGACTTCAGGTGAATATAGAGAAGACAGAAGTGATGAAGATACCGCACCACCACCATCAACAACAACAACAAACTCCAATCACCGTCAACGGGAGAAACTTGAAGGAAGTAACCTCGTTCACTTATCTAGGAAGCACTGTTTCAACTACAGGCGGGACGGACGAGGACGTCAAAGTCAGAATTGGAAAAGCAAGACAGGCGTTCATTAGCCTGAAACCAGTGTGGAGATCTTCTGCACTCAGCATGCGGAACAAGATACGGATTTTCAACACCAACGTCAAGTCAGTGCTCCTGTATGGCTCAGAGACTTGGCGCGTCACGAAAGGCATTTCTAATAAACTACAGACATTCATCAACAACTGCTTACGCTGGCTCGCTACTGAAGATCAGATGGCCAGAAAGAATAAGCAACAAGGAACTCTGGGAACGAACCAACCAAGAACCTATCGCTCAACAAATATTCAGGAAGAAGTGGAGATGGATTGGCCATGCACTGAGAAGGCCGACTGAGGACATCACGCGTCAGGCCAGTCCCTCGAGTGGAATCCCCATGGGGAGCGACGAGTTGGACGTCCGAGGTAAGGGTGACATGGAGGAGGTCATGCGAGGAGGAAATGAGAGCTTCTGGGCTGTCGTGGAACCAGGTTCAAAAGATCTCAGAGAACAGAGGTCACTGGAGGCGTGCTGCTGAAGCCCTATGTTCCACTAGGAACCTAAGGGACTAATAATAATAATAATAATACTTACTTTTTATATTTGATAGTACATGCATACAGTCTTATATATTTGCTTCTGGTATCAGCTGACTACCATCAACCCGCAGAAAGTTTTGAGTCATCTAATGTTTAGATGTTTACATCAGTTAATATACTTGCTAACATCAATTGTAATTACAAGTCTTAGTAGTACACCACTGATTCTGCTGACAATCTTCAATGTTCTACGCAACATACCATAGTTGTTTTTTTTTTCAGCAACCCGGGAAAAAATGAAGGAGAATAATAGAGGACAGCAGGTAAGATCCAGGAGTTTATAAAACGCTAGAGGAGAGGCTTCCTAATATAGAAAGTTAGGCGGAAACTTCTTTTGAAGAGTAGTAAGATATAAAAGGATCAGAGAAAGGTCTGGAAAAAAACACACCGAGATAAATCACACTTGTAACATTCTGTAATGCACAACTATCAGTAGAACAGGAATCGTGAGAAGTAAGCAGTTTACATAGGTTCTGTTCACGTTTAATTTTAGTTTTAAAACTAAAGTTTGCGGTCTGACATTCTAAACAATCAAGCATAAGACCATTCATGGAGGACCATCATCCAACAGTAGATAGGAAATCATTCTGTTGGGAACAGTCTACTGAATGGAAGATAGATATTGAAGCTATTAGGTCATCAGCGTATTTGATGAAATCGATACCAGCTAACAACGGTAATTCATACAAAAAGAAAAAAAGACAAAGAGAAAGGACGGCACCTTCGAGAACACCAGCCCCAGTAACCAATGAGGTGGACCGCTCCGCTCAGTGTGCAGTATATTGTTTCCTTCCAGAGAAATAGAAATACACTCATCCAAGTATCCAGGATTCAGTATTTGTACCAGTTAACTTATCTAGAAAAAGAGATCTTGGGATAATAAATTTTGAAGTATAGTCTAAAAAGGTACACTTGACATACTTGACATTTTGGTCAAGATTATAAGAAATATTTTTATATAAGACGGTAGTGGCATCCAGAATGCTTCTTTTTCTTTTGTATGCAAACTTATTAGGATCTCCAAAAACCTTTACTAAGGGTCCAGGCGCAGGTATTATAATGTATTTTTGAGATGAATAGGGATTTTTAATTTAGAGGTAGTATTCATCATGGACTGACATCAATTGGGGAACCATTGAAAATCTGGGAGCACTGGACAGCTATTTCGTCCTAGTGTGGGACTCTTCAGCAGTATGCACCCACGACCCGGCTAGGGATCGAACTCAGGACCCCCAGGTTTCACGGTGAACGTGTTAACCATTCAGTCACTGGGTCGGTTTCCAGTGGTTCACAATTTCTAACTTCTTTCAATTCACGATATGGTAACTCACCATTTCAGATTGAATAACGTGGGTCAATATTTTATTCTAGGAGTTGAACAGCATATAGATGAATTCCCGAGTTTCCTGTACTAGGAAGAAACAGCTATCCAGTGCTTCCAGGTTTTCATGATTTCTCAACTTATGTCAATCCATGATGAATACTACTTCTAAATTAAAAATCCCCATTCATCTCAAAAATACATTACTATATAGTGCTCATTAGTGACTTGCTTCCAGATGCATATCAAGAAGCTCTAATGAGAAGCCATGACCTATGGGGTCAACCAGTCGGAAGTGAAGTGGATGCTAACTGAAAACCTTGGGTGATAGTCGCACTATGTCGTGAATTGACAAGAGTTGGAAATTGTGAACCACTGGAAATTGATCCAGTGGCTGAATGGTTAACGCGTTCGGCGTGAAACCTTAAGGTCCTGAGTTTGATCTCTAGCCGGGTCGTGGGTGCGTACTGCTGAGGAGTCCCATACTAGGACGAAACAGGTATTATCAGTTTCTCCATTGTTTCCAAGAAGGACGAAGTTACTACAATTGGACGGAATTTCAGATATTCGCCTGACTTACGTACGGGGCTATCTTAATATCTTTCCAGGCAGCTGGTGTGGTGCTTTCTGAAAATGATCTACTAAACATGTTAACTAATGGACGGCATGATATATCAGCACATTTTGTGGATGTAAAGCTTGATATGCCATCCGGATCCAAACTGTATATAGTTTTCAGGAATTTCACACACTTAAAAACACTTTCCTCGGTGAATTTTGGAAAACCTTCTTCATTGGAAATGGGTGAACAGGGTGGAATAGGACAGTTGTGTTGGCGTATAAACGGATTTTTTAGAACAGACTTCCACACATGCTTCTTTACTTAAGTGTTTACTACTAGCGAGGTCTTTAAAAAAATCCCCCACATGCTGGAAGAGCCCTTGCATGACAAAAGTTTCTGGCTGTATGGTAGATTCAGACATTTGAATTCCAACCTAATTAAAACGTTTATCGACGAGCACCAGCATTATCACTTACTTTATATAGCCTTTCTTTTTCTCTTCTAAGTTTCCTAAGCAGAAGAGAAGATATATTATCGAAGGGTAGAAATAATTTTTCGCTAGGGGAACAAATTTCCAGGCAAAACTTAAGATATAGTATGTCACAACATCAATATTATCGTTCAAAACATTGTTGTGAAATATATTCCAATCTGTAACTTGTAGCAAATTTTGTTGTTGTTGATGTTTCCGACAGTTTTCAACTAGAAAATGGTACTTTTGAAATAATTTTTGTGAATTAGTTTTCGTTCTTGCTTGTGACGATACGTGTACACTTTATACAGTTTATGTTTTTATTTGCGTGCTTGTCACGTAGAAAATTGCTACCCAAAAACTAGAACTGATAGGATTTAATGTGATTATTATTACTAGCATTATTATTATGGTTACTATTGTGAATGAATATCAATAATAGTGTTATCATTAGTAAATCAGTTTTACGGATTACTTTGGAGACAAACAATGAAGACGTTGTTTGATGAACAGAAGGTGTTTTTTTAGTTATTATATCGCCTTTATCTAATAGTCAATGCTCATAACAACAGTGAGAATATTCTTAGTAAAAGCAGTAGTTGTAATTCATTCTAGTTACATTATATAATATTTCTTATGGTAGCAATAATCATGGACTGACACCAGTTGGAGAGACATTGAATACCTGGGAGGACTGAACAACTGTTTCACCTCAGTATTGGACTCCTCAACGGTTTTCACCCATGGCTGTTCCAGGACCATTTGAATGGATCTGAATCCTAAGACATTCTTGATATGATAATTGATTGCTGTTCTCTGGGCTTTCACTTTGTTTCGTGCAAATTCATCATCAGGCTAGGAAACTTCATCAGCATTTACTTCATTTAGAAGGGAAGTATTTTTTAATTGCAAGAGTGTTGATAAACCATATTTGCCGACTTTGAGCGTTATATACTTGTGGGCAGGGATGAATTCACCTCCTCTTTTATCACTTTTTAACCTTTATAACTGTTTTTACCATTTGACCTAATGCCTGATTATCGATTTTGTTGATCGATTGTCAATTGGCTGATCCTTTCTTGGTACTCCGTATATTGGTATATATCAGTATCCAGGTTTCTGTTGATTATCATTTGATTGGATTACTGCGGTTCCAAGAATTCTGTAACTTTTTTTTCGCCTGCTTGAATCGTTGAAGAACAAACCTCAAAATTCAAAGAACCCTGAACAGTTATCATCTCATAATAATTATTATTATTATCGTCATACTTATTATTATTTGTCCCTTGGGTTCCTAGTGGAAAATAAGGCTTCTGTAGCTCGTCACCATTTCACTCTCTCCTCTGCAGTCTTTTCAACCTGCATCCACGATTGCCCACAAGCTTTCATTTCTTCCTCATATGATCTCCTTCCACGTCACCTTCGGACGCCCAACTCGTCGTTTCCTCTTTGGATCCCACTTGACGGCCTGACTCATGATGTCGCCGAATAGTCTCCTCAGTGCATGTCCATTCCAATCCATCTCCACCTTCTTCTGCCTACTTATTGGATGATAGGTTGTTGGTTGGTTCGATACCAGGCCAGAGTCTCTTGGTGTGTTTTCTTTCTGGCCATCTGGTCTATACCGTCGATATCGAGCGTAAGTGGCAGCTGTTAATGAATGTCTGCAGTTTGTTGGAAATGCTTTTCTTAACGCGTCAAGTCTCTGAACCATCATATAGAAGCATTGACTCAACTGAATTAGTGTTGAAAATGCGGATGTTGTTCACGCTTTATGCTGTGTGCAGTGCAGTAGATCTTCATACTGGTTTCAGATTAATGAAGGCCTGTTTTGCTGTCTTTCGGATTCTGGCTTTGACATATTCATCTGTGCTGGCTGTAGTTGAAACGATCCTGCTGAGGTCGGTGAAACAGACAGCTTCGTTTCGATTTCTCCCGTTGAGGGTGATTGGCGCTTGTGTTTGTTGGTCTTCTCTATATTTACTTGAAGTCCCGTCTTTGCTGCCTCCTCTGTCAACTTGTTAGTTTTTGCCTGTAGATCTTCCAGTTTGTGCGACATTAAACATAAATCATCTGCGAAGTCCAAATCCTCTAGGGTCTTTTCATCGGTCTAGCCAGCATATGCCTCTCTTGTCGCTCCTCAAAGTTTGTTGCATGATCCAGTCCACCACACTTAGGAATATCATCGGTGATAGTAGGCTGTAGCTTTGTCTTACTCCTGTCTTCACTTTCAATCCAAAGGCACTACTGAGCTTTTAATTGTGAGTCACTTAACATGTGGCGTGTCATATAGCTGTAGAATGATGTTGATAAAAGTTTGTGTCAGTAAAACTGTAGTGCTGAAGGAGCTGTCTGCTAAATTACTTCTCGGTCGATGCCATCGAAGACCTTTTGAAAATCGATGAAGTTGAGGTAAAGATCCAGCTGATTGCCATTTCATGCTCTGTTCTATGGTGATGCGTAGCGCAGTGTAATTTGATCCGCACATGACTTGTCTTCCCTAAAGCCGGCCAGCCTGTTCCGGTCGTAATTTTGAATGTAGAGCATTGTTTAGTCTCTCCAGGACCATGTGGCCTAATATTTTGCTTTGTGTAGACAGGAGCATGATTCCGTGCTATTTCTTGGAAAGTCTTTAGGAGTTTGACAAGGTATCCCTTCTTCCAATCGATCAGAAGGTATCTTCCCTTCCTAACCTTCTGCAATGGTGGCGTGAGCATGTCCGCTGTCGTCTCTGAATCTCTTTTCACTGCCTCTGGTGGAATTCCATCTGTGCCAACTGCTTTCCCGGATTTCAGCAACTTTATGGCGTTCAGGACTTCGCTCCTGCTTTTGTCGAAAGGCTTGTGTTCACTGATAGTTCTGTGGCTGGGCGTCTGGTGGTATTTCTGGACAAGTTGCAGGTGATCGATTCAAGAGTTTTTTGAAGTGGTCAACCCTTCGTTTCTCCTGTTTGGTAACTAGGTTTTCTTCACTATCTTCCATTGGTTTCATCTTTGCTAATCTCTTCCATCCCAGATAGTAACCTGGTTACTTGATATAATGTTGTCAGGTCTCTGTCTCTCCTACCTGCAGCCTGTTCAACTTTACCTGCAAGTGTGTCATAGAAGTGTTTTTTGTCTTTCCCCTCTAAAGAGGAAGCCATGGACAAACAGGTATAGATTATGAAACTACATATGATCTTAAATAAGATCCTAAACTTTAGAATATTGATCCTTGTCGTATGTGTGCAGCGCACGATTTTCAAGCCATTCTGAACCCTCTTGCAACCTAATCCAACTTCTGGCATTTCATATCACTGAAGTTTCACAACCTCATCAACCGCCTATCCTTCCTTGCCTAGTACCTTTCGCACTCATAGGCTCAACAACCGCCTGCTTTCTTCAACCGGTAAGGTGCAAACATACACGAGCCCTTACTAACATGTGATCGGAATTCAAACTGGTACTGTAGAAAGAGTGACTATTCTCCATTGATCCTTCCCAATCGTCATATGTTACTGTGATAACTCCTAAGCTTTTTATTTCTTTATATGCTTCTCACCATGTCATATTTAGATAAATAGTGATTATTTACTTCTTTGCCAGAAAAAAATGCACCTATTGTCATTTCATCTTATTTTATGTTCTTAGATAATGTTTCGAGGATCTGCTAGTTCAACTGCTTCTAGTCTCATGAAATTTTCTCACTTAGTTAGCAACATTTCCAGACGCATCACATTATGTCATTACAGTGTTGTACAGTTAGATAATAAATATCTTCCCAATATTCTAAGTGGTATATTTGACGAAATACAAAGCTAACATATTAAAAACGTTCATTGAGTGCAGTAGAGATTTTCAAATTAATAAGGGTTTTAAGCGCATGTTAATATATACTCTACCATGTTATACTGAAACTTCAAGTTATCAACTTTACGTAAGCTTTGACTAATATAGTGAACTCTTGTATAACAAAGAGATTGGTTCAGCGTTGACGTGCCACTACTACTACTACTTCATAGTACTTCAGATGTCTCAATGATTCAAGACAACTTAGTTGCTGAAGTTAATAATACTATTTTTAAATAGTTTTATAAGAATTTATTTCTAGATGTTCTCAGTTTTAGTGCAGAAATGAATAATCATTCATTACATTGAACAGTAGGTTGCACTAAACACGCAATAATAATAATAGGTTGGTATAATTACTTTTAAGAATATGAATGACTACTCACTTTATGGGATTAAATTTATCAGTTTCATTCTAACAGAACAACTTTCACTTGTCGATATGATCGTATGAACGAGCATAGTTTCCTTATTGTGTTAATTATTATCCTATTAGACAAGTTATAGATATATTAGTATAATTTAGCAGTGACTAAAATGGAAATTCATTATGCATACTTCATTCTTTCCGTTGTCTATCAGCTGATTTTATCTGCGTTCCAATGATCTATTGTATTTCCATGATTCTCAAACTCTATACATTTCTCCTCTTGTCTCTCCTCTTGTCAATAAGTATAAAGGCTGTATATTGTAACATCATATGAACACATATTTTCAGTCACTAGAAACTAATCAGCTGTTGCACCACATGTATTCACATTTTGCCAGTATATTTCGCTTCAATCTTGAACTTTCATAGTCAAAGCAACAGTCTAAGTATTGTCTGCATGTATTAGCCTTTTATTTTTTTTTATAATTATTATGTTTTCTCGTCCATTGTATTCTTTTGGTTGTATTGTGTTCTCTCAGCTAGCTGGGTTGTTTAATTCTCAAACTTTCATCGTCTTGCTAGACGACATCATCAGGACTAACTTCAGGATGAAGTGACCTGTCAATATCCCTCCATGAGTAATTTAGTAGCTGGCTCCGATGAACAGGTTTGTGATTGGTTGTTTCCTTTGATTGTTGTGTCATTGACTGTACAGATTTTCCTGTTGGCTGTTCCTCTTCTTCACCTCTGACTTTTCTGTCGCTCATCATTTTTCTTATTGGTTGATAGATTGGATCTATATTTATGCGTCTGTTGATTGCTGACTGGCCTGAATGCTATGTTTCTAGGAATTCTCTGGTATTTTTTGTGTTTCCTCTCTCTGTTCAATATTTCCACATTGTCAAAATTGAATTCATGTCCATAATTATCCACGTGCATTGAAACGAGTGATGAAATGTCGTGACGTTTAATAGCCAATGGGTGTTCATGTAAACGAAGGTGAAGAGGACAACCACTTTGTCGAATGTAGTGTTGACTACAGTTATTGCAGTTGATTTTGTAAACGATGTTTGGTTTGTCTTGTTTGGTTGTTGCATCCTTTGGTCTGCATAATAGTGTTTGGAGGGAATTTGTTGGTTTATGAGCCACACCAATTCAACCGAGGGGTTTCAGTACTGTTGTCGTGATTTCTGATATATTCTTTATGTATGGTAGGAAGATGCGTTTGTTGATTTGTGTTGATGACTTTGTAGTTGATGATGCACGGTGTAGGCATCTTGTGATAAAGTTTTATGGGTAGCTGTTCTTCTTTAGGATGGACAGAGGAAACACAAAGAATATCAGAGAATCCTTAAAAGCTTGACATTCAGGTCAGTCAGTCAGCACTCAATAGATGTATAAACATAGATCCAATCTATCAACCAGTAAGAAAAACGATAAACGACAGAAAAGTCAGGGGTGAAGCAGAGGAACAGCCAACAGGAAAGTCTATACAATGAATGACACAACAATCGAAGGAAACAACCAATCACAGACCACATCGTCAGAGCAAGCTACTAAATCACCGACGGAGAGATATTGACAGGTCACTTCATACTGAAGTTAGTGCTGATGATGTCGTCTAGCAAGACGATGAAAGTTTGAGAATTAAACAACCCAGCTAGCTGAGAGAAAGCAGTACAACCGAGACCATCCACCTGAGCTACAAATATTCTCCATTGTTGTATTCTTTTATTGATTGAAAGTTTCACGTTCTGATTTTGTAGATCCCTCTAACGTTCAAATATGCGATATGAGCCCTTTAATTTGGGATCGAAATTTAATGTATGAATATAGGTATGTAATGTTAATTTTTAGCATGCCATATATTCATGGTATTTCCTTTTTTTATTATGATGTCGAAAAATCTTAATCAGGTTGAATGTCGTCCAGTGAAACCTGTATATTTATAATATCTATCTGGAGGTGATTTTTTTCTGGAGTTATCTATCTGTTTAGCTTATAATTCAATATCGAACGACAGCCCACATCGTATTTGAATGAATAAATATCATCATCTCCATCAAGACCAACACAGGACCAGGCATTACTGCGTAACGGTCCAAGTTGTCACACCTCATATATCAGCACATCAAGTAACGAGGCAATAAAGTGGAAGATGTAGAAGGAAACAGAAACCGATCAAAAGAAGTAGAAAGTAGAAGAAGAGAAGAAGGAAGAAATAGATGATGAGGTTAGGTATAGCGCTTAGATGAGGATAATGTGTGTATTCATCTGCGCCACTGAGCTATATCACTTAGAGTCTTCAACCACAGGTCCCTTTTGTCCCCCGCGTATCAGTCGGCTAGTTTACACCGCCCTTCTTGGCTTAAGTGAGCAGTCAAGGACTTCATGCATTGATGTTATGTTGTGGTCTGGTCTGAACCTACTTCAAACAACATTGTGTGATGCGGCAGACGGTGGTTGAGCATGTGTAACGCAAGTCCCTACCATCTCAGTCGATGAAGGTTCACAACTGCGTGACCCATCTTACCTCTCCTCGACAAGTATTCCCTCTGATTGGCCGCTGTGTCCAACTTCATGTTATCCAGCCCTTGGTCCTAATCTAATTCTATCGATCATTTTGTAGTGTGGTCACCAGGTTAGTCGACTCAACATTGCGACGCACGTTGTTAGATTTTAGTCCGATGGAGGTGGTCGCTACCAATGCGCATCGCAGTGTTGAATCAACCAGTCTGGTGGCCAGACTGTAAAATGATCGATGGAGTTCGATCAGCACCAAGGACTAGATAACATAAAGTTGTTTACCCTGCAGTGACCCATAAATGTCCCTAATCCAGTCCTATAGAAGGTCATTCATGGCCCGAATAGCTCAGTGGTAATGTCTCTGACTGCAACACTGGTTGGTGAGCGTTTGAATCTCAAGCGGGACATCAGTTCCGTAGAGGTTGGAGATACGCTTTGCTGATGAGCTCTAAAAGCATGAAACCTAAATTCATGGCTTTTTGCAGATTACCTCCGCCCAACTAACAAATATTCCCTCTGTTTCGTGTTTCCAGAATCACCTTTCCAAGAGGAAACTTTTATAGAATTAGACTGTACATCATTTGCTGGCTAGTTTTATGTAGAATAATGAAATACTTATAAAGATAGTAAAACGAAAGTCTTTTTGATCAGTTATGCAACTGTACTACTATCCATCTCACATATCGTAATCACCTGTTGTCTTTTTTATTGAAGATTTCTATATCTTTCCTTCCACTGTCTTAACATTCATATGTGGAACCTGAACATCAAAGTGGAGAATTTCATCGAACACAGTGAACATCATATCACAATAAAATATCTCCATCTTCCCTGTTTAATTGCTATTTTACTCTGTTGTATTTTTTTAAAATCTTAAGTTGATTTCTTTATTTTTTTTTCCCCTGCAACATCTTTGCGAATTCTTTAAAATAGCCTATATTCTAGTATAAGTTTTGTTTACTTCACCTTCGGTATCGTATTACAAAGATCAGTTATTAGTTATGCTATGATAAGTATTGTTGAACATCAGTTATGAAATCTTGATACATATTTAATAAATTTATGTGCTACCTAACAATCAACGTAGACTATCCAGTGATAATTGTTTGTTTTGAAAGTGAATAATTTCTTAAACATGATAGTTCAAGGCTATAAAAGCTTGACAAATGTTTACTTGATATCTTGTTTCTATTAGGTGTCTAGGGACTGCGCTACTAAAAACTTTGCTATCTTTCCAAAACAGATTTCTCAGAATATGCTCATAACATCTTCTTTCGGTCCTTCCTATGTGCTTCCTTCCACAAGTACAGGTGGAAAGAAGGGGGGGGGGACAATAAATAGCTCCAGGATTTTCTATCTCAAATCCGGTTTCTTCTATGCTTTATTCTTCTTTAGGCTGTTCATTTTTCGGAATGCTATACATTTAATTCACTTGACAAATTTGTATAATACAAGAACAAAGATATTTGCAGTATGAAATGAGCTCATTTTACCTCATGGTCTTCCATCGACTGCAAACAGCCTATAACTGAATGAAATATAAGTAGTAATGAAGATATTACATACTTTATATATGTAGAGATAAGTGGAGGTTGGAAATTCAGGAATGACAATATGGTAGTGAGTCGAGGAAACACAGGCTTATTAATCGAAAACTGTAGTTAAAACCAGTGGCAATTTATACATATCTGATGAGCTAAAAAAATTATAGAGCTATACAAAGGGGGACAACAAGCACACAGAAGTTTAAAAGAAAGGATTGTTAAAAAAACTAGTAAGTTAGGTAACTACATGAAAATACTGGAAAAATGTTAGCCTGACTGCTTAACAGTCACTAAGTAATTCATGAAAGGATGATGGAATCAAAAAAAACTATATACAGTTACCAGAGTAAACAAAGTTTAGTTACACGGGATTCACGGCTGCCCTTCATGAACGACCTTCCGAAAACCCATAAAATGAGTATTCCTTTGATTACTCATTTTATCCATGATAAATTCATTATGTCATAATTTGGCTCGCTGGTTAGTAAAGAAATAGGAGCCCATCAGAAAAAACGTTCGAAAATCACCGATTGAAGGATACATTCCAATTTTCTAAAGAACTGGATAGTTTAGATATTTCATATAAATTCATGGTGTCATTTGATGTTTCCTCATTGCTTACGAACATACCAGTGGATGGAACGATAGACGTAATCTGTCAGTAATCTGATCTAATACCATTATCGAAAACAGAGCTCAAACAATTACTGTTCTCTGTACAAAAGGCGTTCTGTCCCAGTTTAATAATCAAGTATACTGGCAAACTGATGGAGTCACTATGGGTTCACCACTAGGACCTATCCTAGCTGATAGATTTATGGGTCTTCTCGAACGACCATGTCTGATGTCTGCGATCAAGAAAACGATATATTACCATAGGTATGTCGACGATACTTTCATTGTTTGTTATAAAATGAATTATGCGTTGTAGTTGTTCTATGTCTTCAACCAAGCTCGTCCAAATACGAATTTTACAATGGAATACGAAAATGAGAACAGATTCACATTTTTGGATCTGAGTATAAGACAGATATTTGATGGTACAATTGAGGAAACCATCCACAGGAAAGATACATTAATTGGACAGTATCTTCACTATGCTGGTTTCTGTTGTGTCAGCGTATAAGCGTGGTTTAATCAGGATGCTCTTCACTAGAATAAGAACGCTATGCTCAAGAAATAAACGAAAAGAATTCGGTATCATTGAGAAGACTTTTATAGAGGATGGATATCCGAAGAAATTTATCATGAAGCATGAAAAAGACTTTATTGGGAGACCCAAACACCCAACTGTTGAGAAGCCTGTTTTCTTCTCTCTGGTATTCAAGAGTGACGAGATATCTGAAAGAACAGATAGAAGAATAAAAGCTGCACTGAGAAGGAGATTCCCTGAGGCCAGATTGATCTCAGTATGCTTATGAACACAGTAGAAAGTCGACAAGTAATACCGAGGTCACGTCACTAACTATGTATAACAATTCACCTGTACTTGTGGAGGCAAGTACATTAGACAGACCAAAAGAAATGTCTACTCAATTTTATGAGCGTATTCCGAGAAATATGTGTCTGAAAGGTAGCAAGATTTTAACCATTGCAAGTCAGATTGAAAATGTTTGATAGCGAGAGCTGTTGCAAACCGTAATAAACAAGCCGTTCTTTGTTTGTTGACTATCCTGAAAGCTTGAGAAATGTCTACTTGATATCTTGTTTCTATTAGGTGTCTAGGGACTGTGCTACTAAAACTTTGCTATCTTTCCAAAACAGATTTCTCAGAATATGCTCATAACATCTTCTTTCGGTCCTTCCTATGTGCTTCCTTCCACAAGTACAGGTGGAAAGAAGGGGGGGGGACAATAAATAGCTCCAGAATTTTCGATCTCATCAGATGTTTATAAATTGCCACTGGTTTTGACTACAGTTTTCGATTAATAAGCCTGTGTTTCCTCGACTCACTACCATATTGTCATTCCTGAATTTCCAACCTCCACTTATCTCTACATATATAAAGTATGTAATATCTTCATTACTACTTATATTTCATTTCAGTTATAGGCTGTTTGCAGTCGATGGAAGACCATGAGGTAAAATGAGCTCATTTCATACTGCAGATTTCTTATTTCTTTGATTATTCAAATCTGTTCATTTTAGTTGTGATTTCCTGATAACTTATTGACAGGTGTTACTTTTACAGGGTGATCAGACTTGCATATTCCAATAATCTACCGAGCTATACTAATTGGAAAGATTGTTTCTTGATATCATAGTATACTAAGAACGACTACCGTTATTGCATAAATTTATTTATCTGTAATAGATGTCTAAGGTTGTAGTTGTGCTGCTGAATGGACGATAAAGCGAAATGTTGAGATATAGTCGTGCTAAAAGATTACTTCAACATTAAACGGGGCCAATCAGAGCCGTCACCGATAATCATCTCCAACAATTTTTTTCTGATAATCACTTGTTCCTAATTAATATTCATTTACGTCCTAAAGAGGGATATTGTTTGAAATTGGTATCCACAAGCATCAAGCCAACGATGAATGCAGATAGGTCATAGTGTTATAAGTCATAGTTTTATTGGATTGATCGAGGACTCCTGTTCTTTCTAAGATACATCCTTGGAATCTGACTATTCATTAGTTCAAGCATGTGTTTATCTGTGTAAATGGGTACAGCAAACAATTTTCGGAAATTTTTAAAATGTAAGCATCAGGTTCGTACCCAGACCGAAGGTATATGGGTATTTACACGAAGATGACATTAATTCTTATCCTATGAACTTCAGTGTTTTATTCAGTCTGTAAAAACAGCGGTATAGATACTTAGTAACATGAGACTAAAGGCTAAAGAACAGCACTGCATCTTTAAAGTGTCATTTTAATTGATTGATGTAACAAAACTCATTCTAGTTGTCTTAATCACAACGAGTTACCGAAGCAACTTGTAAGCAAACTCACTAGTAATTTAGTTGATCTTTGTGAGAAGTGATAAAAGACAAAGGTGAAAAACATAAAGAAATCGTAGGCTCTGGTCACTATTTCACAGTTATTTACGTTTAAATAAAAAGATTGCTGTAAGGTGGATGATGGTCAGTGGAACTGTCTTGGAGAAGAATGTTTACTCTATAACCTCCAGGTCGTCGGACAATTTTTTAGAGCACTTTGAAGAACTGTTTGAATATCCTGCAGCCATGCTTCAGTTGCTCAGTATTTACTGTCTGAATGGTATGTTGGCTTCGGTCCTTCAAGTGTTACCGTAGCTGATGAAGCTTTTCAGAAAGTGGAGCTTGTTTAAGCAGATTGGTCCAAATTTTAATCATTCTTGTTTGTAAGAAGAAAGCAATCTTCCTGCAACACCAACAACAGAAATATAGACATGTTACAGAGGAATGAAAGTCTAGGAATCATGGCTTTCCTCTGTGATATGTTTTGAAATGCAGTCGTTGTAACCACTGCCTAAAGAAAACAAAGTTTGCCAACGTGAAAGTTGCATTCACCTCTGCTGATTATTAGGTTTTGATTCAGTGTATGACAGTGAAAAATGCACATAATACTCACTCATAAATCCCCTCTGTCTGGATTCATGCAGTGTTGTATAAACTTGTAGTTGATAGTAACCATCGCATTTCACCAGGAATGTTTATTCCCCCTTTCCTTATCTAATTTTGTTAAAAATCCACTAATAAGTATCATCCTATTTACCATTGACTTCTAAGGAATCGATTTATTCAAAGCCAAGATCTTAGACCATTAGTTGAAGTGGTCATTTGAGCTTGACAGAAATCTGAGTTTATTTCGCGTACATTTTGAGCCTGTCAAATGTAAGATGATGCTAAAAGTCTTCTTTAATCGACTCTTGATTTAAGGATACGTAGGAAATAGTGTAATGAACTGTAAAAATTCACTCATTTGAGTAGTTTCGTCTTGTTTTGTATATATTAAAGTATCGATTACTTGTATGTACTGTATTAGACGAATTAAGTTTGTTCTATCTGGAGGTTTTTGGAGGTTTATTAATTGATTTTAGGTCGGTATTCATTATGTATTGACATCAGTTGGAGGAAAATGAAAACCTGGGAGCACTGGACAACCGTTTCGTCCTTGTATGCAGTGCGCACCGATGACCCAGCCCGCATTGGGATCGAACCTAGGACCTTCAGGTTCCGTGGCCAGCACGTTGCCATCAAACCACTGGGTCAGAATCCATTGGTCCACATTTCCTACTTCTATCAGTTCATGATATAGCGTGACCTACATCGATTGTCGTCGTTGAGTAACTGTTCTCATGTTCGACTTGGTCGACTCTGCTGGTCACGACTTCCTACTGGAACTTCGGGAATCACCTCTCGAAGCTAGTCACCAATGAGGACTAGATTAATTCTATCTGGAGGTTTATGGAGGTTTATTAATCTGTTTTAGGTTGGTAGGTAGGTTCAACGACGACATTGGATGTAGGTCGTGCTATATCGTGAACTGACAGAAGTAACAAATGTGGACCTTTGTATTCCGACCCAGTGGCCCAGTGGTATCCCGGTGGCCACGGAACCTTAAGGTCCTGGGTTCTATCCCTGGCGGGGTTATGGGTTCTCACTGCTGAGGAGTCCCATACCAGGATGAAACCACTGTCCAGTGCTCCCAGGTTCCCAATTCTCCTCCAAATGATGTCAGTCCATGGTGAATTAAGTTAATGTTGTGTATCTGAGCTGTGTAGCTAAGGTATTAAGTGTATTGGAAATCAGTGGTTAAAACTCTCTTTGACATTAGTGTTATTGCTTGTATGATACCATCGTTGACTGCACCGAATTGATCAGTCTCTGTTGGCATATGTGTTTTAATTATGTATAGTAATGATGGGCAGTGGCTAGCAGTGGAATCCAGGATGCGCATTTCGTCCTATTTGGGACTCGTCAACTGGATGCACCTGCCTCCCAGTGAGTGATGTTGTTCCCACCGGGATTTAGACTCGGGAGCTATCGCTTCGAACGCCAGAGAGTTATCCACTACACCACGGAGCCACGATAGCCACTTCTTGTGGGACGGGTATAGTTTTAGTGTTTTATGTTGTATGACACCGTCGTTGATTGCACCGAATTGATCAGTCTCTGTTGGCATATGGGCCCCTGTGCGGATGCCTCGATATTGCCTGTGTTTTAATTATGTATATTAATGATGGGTAGTGGTTAGCAGTGGAATCCAAGAACGCTCCCGAGTCCCGGTGGGAACAATATCACTCACTGGGAGGCAGGTACATCCAGCTGACGAGTCCCAAATAAGACGAAATGTGCATCCTGGTTTCCACTGCCTATCATTACTATCTTTGACTTTACTGAAAATCAACCACAATTATGTAAATTTATTCACTTCTTATCTTCTTTAAAATGTATCAACCTACATTCATTTATTATACTTTCTGTTGTGCTCTTATCAAATTATTTTACTATGATTCTTTTTTTTATTCTTTTATGAAGTATAATAACTTGAACTGCTCCGGTATTTTTCCGATTCTCTGCATAAATAATGTATCCATTTATCAGTTTTTCTTCTGTAGTCTTTACTTTGATGAAAATCAAAGATGAATTTCTGATGATTTTATTTTGTCTTTTTCTGAACACTTTTATTCAGTTAAGTTTAAATTTGGTGAATTTTGCAAAGTGCTTTATTCGCCCTAATATATATTAAACTTGATAGTGGATTCTGTGACCTTCATTAGATATTTTATTAATTGACCTCATTTTTATTCTACAGAATCCATTACATATCAAAAGTTGTGTTAATAATACTTTATTATTATTATTATTATTATTATTATTATTATTATTATTATTTATCCCTTGGGTTCCTAGTAGAACATAAGGCTTCAGTAGCACGTCACCATTTCACTCTCTTCTCTGCAATCTTTTCAATCTGGCTCAAAGACTGCCCTAAAACTCTCATTTGTTCATCCTCACACAATCTCCTCCATATCACCCTTGTACTCCTAACTCGTCGTTCCCCATTGGGTTCCTCTCAGGGGATTTGGCGCATGATGTCCACAAACGGTAGTCTCAGTGTATTATATCCAATCCAATCCATCTCCACTTTCTTCTGCATATTTGTTGGGCAATAGGTTGTTGGTTGGTTCGTTGTCAGACCAGAGTTCGTTGTTGTGCATTCTTTCTGGCCATCTAATCTTCAGTGTCAATATCGAGTGAGTGTAAGTGGCAGCTGTTAATGAATGTCTGAAGTTTGTTGGGAATGCTTTTCGTAACGCGCCAAGTCTCTGAAGCATTATATATAAACACTGACTTGACTGAATTAGTTTTGAAAATCGTTATCTTGTTCTTTATGGTTAATAATCGTGTATTATCGCTTTTTCTGTTTACCCATCCATATATAGTTTGAATACAGACAATTTACAACGGATGTGTACTCATAATCTGAATGCAGTACTTCATACTCATCGGAAGGATTTGATTCGAGTAAGTTTGTGTGTGTGTGTTTATCATTTGATTATAGTTCATGATCGACTTTGTAAATGCTTTTATTGTTTTGGAGATGGCGAATATTTGTAGCTTAGGAGAAGAATTTCGATGGTGTTGTATTCTCTGAACTGGATGGTTTGATCGTGAAGTTTTCATTGTCATTGTAAACTACATCATCAGCACAAACTTCAGAAAGAAGTAAGCTTATTACATCATCCAAATACATCAAGTGTGTTATGAACATTGGAATTCTACACTCTCAATGTAATATTCTTGGCTGTTAATACTGATCTTATGTCATCTATCTCAAGCATTACTTCATCTGTCATTGGGTTACTATTAATACTCTGGTAGAACTTTTATCATAGTAAAGGTTGATTCTGTTCTCGTTTATTCGTTAGATATAAAGCACACTGGATAAGGTTTGGCACACAATTTGTTTCTGATAATCTTATCGAGCTAAGCTGACGCATGTTTCCTCTAATTTTTTTCTGGATACTTGGTTCCTTTCCTTTTTTCACATAAGTACAGTTAGAAAACACTTGGTTACACGTAGGTATTCATTTGTTAAGCTCCTAGACCAATTTACCTACCAATCGTTAAAGTACTCGGGAGCTATACATAAGTGTGACCCTGCTTATAAGCTTATGTTTAGAACCAATATACCATCTAAGGAGACCGTTCTAATGGTTTACTTATGTCGGGTGTCTACAGATCTTTTAAAGTTTAAGAATGAAATATTTGGTCATATAGTTATCAATATCACCAATCGTCGCAGACATATGTTTGAATATCATGGAATGTGTAGCTCCCTAAACACTAAACCTTACTCCAAAGGTTTGAAGGAGATGTATTAATGACTTTTTTTAACATGCTGAAATTAGAAAGTGTTTATACGCCATAAATTAACTTAGTAATAGACGTAACCCATTAGGAAATAATGAAGGAAATTAGTTGACTTTAAAGATGAAGCATAAACGAAATCAAATTTATGTTCACAGAAATCCTTTGCATTCAGAGTTTCAGTAATAAATAAAGGGATCTTGATGGCGAATAACTAACATTGTACATTTACCCAGACGTTCATAAAAAATTGTCAGAAAAATAATTGTTGTTGTATCAAAGACGTCAACTATAGAAATAAAAATATCAATAGCATGAAAAAAACAATATAAAATCTTCATAGCCCCCTGCCGTACAAGGAAATTACTTCAGAGACGTTAAGGAGGATTTTCCAACTAAGTTGGAATTAGAGACTCATTTGGAAACACAGTTTACCGATGAAGGATTCTATATAGCCTATTCAACAAAATAACTTAGTCTACCAACATTTTTTAAGTGTGATTGACCAAAGTTATTTAGGTTATAGGAACACAAATCTCGACCACATAGTTATTTATTTAAAAAATTTTACCATCTTTGAAACATAAATGAAAGGATTAGAAGTTATTGTATACTGAGTGATAAAGTTGTGATTGCCTTAATTTATTTATGAACAATAGATTGTGCTAGAAACTATATCCAGTATGTAATTGTTGATAAGCCCCAGATCTGCACAAAACATTGTTTATTAATCTAAACATTTATAACTTATCATTTTTGTGGCATAGCTAGTAGTTCATTTTTGCTCCTATTTTCAAGATAATTCGCCTATTGGTTAATACTTACTTTTACTATGTTAATATTACAAATTTTTTCGACAAATGTCATATCTCATGTTTACATACACCCGTGTGTAGTTGAATGAGTTGATGATTATTCTCGGATGAATAAATTCTTTTATACAGTTCAATCTTCTTGATTCGTCTCTCGATTTGAAGTCTATGTTTCTTTCGTATGAAGTTAACTCGGAATATATGACAATAAAACTCTCTCACTTTATGATACATCAACCAACTGACATTGAATCATCTAATTACAAATGCTCATACTCAAATTTTGTCTCTTATACATCAACTGCTGCTCTAGTAGCTAAAGAGTAAGTAACATGCCTAACTGTGGTATTGGACGACGTTAATTTAATGTTGTAAAATGCTAGAAATATGTTGGAGGTGGTGATACTTATCTATGGATGAGCGACTTAACTTGTTAACCTTAACTCATGGGTTCCTACCAGCACGTATGCTGTATGCTTGTTGATTGTGTATCTCATTCGATGTTTTCGTGCTTATTTGAATATTCGTTTTTTGAAAATGTGACTGTATATTTTATGTGCATCTTGTTTAGTACTAAGGCATCAGGATATATTTTTTTATACAGAAACTCCCAGACAAAGATCTTTAAAGCTCTTAAACATATATGCGTTATCATGTAGTGCGTGTTAAGAAAATTATAGATTTATATAAATTTTTCCGAAGAAGATAAACCTTATTTCAAACGAGGCAGAATGTCATTTAATGTCTGATATTTACCTCTGTATTCACAAAAGGAGAAAGTTAAGTGCAATAGTGAGTTGTATTGTTACGTTGACAGTGTATTCCAAGTGTCCTTATTGGTATAATCAAAACTAAACTACCTTACAATATCATACTGTATTACAAACATCTAGGCCATAGTTGTTATGAATGTCCTATCATACTACATTTTATGAATCCCCAATGTAAGCATACGTTTTCAGTTTTAATAAACTTATTCAATCGTTAGGTGAATTCTTAGATTTTCTACATAGTTACATTTTTTGCTAGCTCAAAGAAATCACCATAATCCTCATATTAGTCAGGATATTGCAGTGTATATGCTTTTAAAATCTAATTGTGAAGCTTTTTCTCTGATAAATCTGATTTTCGTTTCATGATCAAAATTCTTCTGTAACCTCTTTTATATATGTGTAAACTTACGATGTTTTCTTTTAGTTCAGTAATCTGATCACTAAATTCTCCAGTATTATTACATGAATCTCGATACAAGCTTAAATCGATTAGATGTTGTTACTGAATGCAAAATACATTGGAACTACTAGTTAAATATGGTGAGAGGGGGATACTCTGGACCAGGGAAAAGATCCTAGAAGATTTGGATTTCACCGATGACTTGTGTCTAATGTCGCACAAACTGGAAGATCTACAGGCAAAACCCAACAAGTCGACAGAAGAGGCAGAGCAGGGCAGCGAAGACGGGACTTCAAGTGAACGTAGAGAAGATGGAGGTGATTAAGATACCCAACCCACATCAACAACAACAAGCTCCAGTCACCATGAACGGGAGAAACTTTTTCACCTATCTAGGCAGCATCATTTCAACTACAGGTGGCAGCACAAACGAGGACGTCAAAGCAGCCAGGATCGGAAAGATAGCAAGACAGGCGTTCATTAACCTGAAACCAGTGTGCAGATCTTCTGCACTCAGCATGTGGAACAAGATCTGGATTTTCAAAACTAATTCAGTCAAGTCAGTGTTTATATATAATGCTTCAGAGACTTGGCGCGTTACGAAAAGCATTCCCAACAAACTTCAGATACTCATTAACAGCTGCCACTTACACTCACTCGATATTGACACTGAAGATTAGATGGCCAGAAAGAATACACAACAACGAACTCTGGTCTGACAACGAACCAACCAACAACCTATTGCCCAACAAATATGCAGAAGAAAGTGGAGATGGATTGGATATAATACACTGAGACTACCGTTTGTGGACATCATGCGCCAAATCCCCTGAGAGGAACCCAATGGGGAACGACGAGTTAGGAGTACAAGGGTGATATGGAGGAGATTGTGTGAGGATGAAGAAATGAGAGTTTTAGGGCAGTCTTTGAGCCAGATTGAAAAGATTGCAGAGAAGAGAGTGAAATGGTGACGTGCTACTGAAGCCTTATGTTCTACTAGGAATCCAAGGAACAAATAATAAATAGTGTAAATTGGTTTCATTAATTATTTTCTGAAAGTAATTTTATATGTTATGTGTTACTAGTTGGAAAAGTGTGATCGCTTAATGTTTGACTTTACTTATGGACTCCTCAGAAGTGCTCAAAATCTATACGATATTTGATATATTACTGTTGATATATTTTCGAGATACTTGTTATGTTTTTCGCTTTTTATTTCTGTTATTTCATGGATTTTTTTCTTTCTTTTTACATTTTTATTTGTCTAGTTTTGGCAGTATGCTTTAGTACTGTCGGTTTCATTTGGTCATCTAAATAACTTTTATCAAACTGATAAGCCTTTAGCTTCACAATTGATCGGAAGGCCTCTGTTTGATACATGGTAGGTTTTTAACTTTTATATTAATGATTTGTTTTTGCTATTTCTACGTTAGCGTATTAAATGCCTGTAAAAAATGTCTAAATATCATTATGTTTAAATGGACAACATACATAGAATCTAAACCTTATTACAACCGATACATATGGCGCTTTGCTTTGATCAAGTATATTTTATTATATTACTTTATTCATTGTACAACCTCGCCTAGTTCACTAGCTGGTCGTAAGCCCGGATAAATAGGGAAGGTTGGGTGTAGGGCTATCGACCTTACTGTGGAAAATCAACCCCATTCACTAAAGAAACTTCAAAGGACAGAGGAAATATGAAAAAATAGACTTATTCATTGTATGCTTCCTTGAGAAATCAATGATGTATCCTTCTGAATAAAAATATACTGATACCTGTATATCATTAAAAATACAATAATGTATTGTTCTAGTATAGAATCTTTTCTGAATAAGGATTCTTTTAGTAATAGACCAGACTTTTGTCAGTTTTATTTTCTTTTAAGTCAAACTATATTTAATAGTCAGCTAGCCAAATTCAAGGGATCTGAAATTATTTGGTTGTTTTTGAGCTGATTTTGCCAGAGTAAGCTTATTGATTAGGTCAACCTTAAGCCAGTTGAACGATCATCCAATGTTTACATCACTGATCTGGCTGACGTATTCTTCAGATCAGCAACTCAAAGTGTCTATTAGTAGCATATATTTAACATTGTTACCACGGAAATATGTTCAGCTACAGTGTAAAATAAGCAGTACAGTATTTCAACAACAATTTCCTCTTCACCTAATACTTTTAAATGAAGCCAAGTTTTGTTTTACTATACTAAATCTAGTAATCATAAATTCTTATGAACGTATATGTTGTTTTCCCTGAGAAAGGATGAGAAGAAAGTTTCGCATATGGATGCTTATTATCTGATAAAACAATATTGGCCAGCTTCCTTGCCAAACTTCAATTATCTGTATGTAACTGTATCCAATAACAAAGTGTATGTATAAACTTGTCAACGTTATTGACAGTCTTACCTTAATAAACGGTAATCTGTTCTCAAGAGTACAGCAAAGCTTTAGGCTCAGTAAAAAGTGGGAATGCGTCATGCATAGGAATTAAGTTATACAAAATACACAACACTAAATAAAAGGATTATGAAGAACCAGAATACATGCATCAGCAAATATAAGCAAGTATAGATACCTTACTGATAACATTTCACACACTATTATTATTATTATTATTAATCCCTTGGGTTCCTAATGGAAAATAAGGCTTCAGTAGCACGTCATCAGTACACTCTGTTTTCTGCAAACTTTTGAACTTGGTTCCACGACTGTCCGCAAACTCTCATTTTTTCCTCGTACGATCTCCTTTATGTCACCCTCGGACGCCCAACTCGTCGCTTCTCATCTGGGTTCCACTCGAGTGCCTGGTGCATGATGTCCCAAGTTGGCCTTCTCAGTGCAGACGGCCTTGTTTTACTCCTTTCTTCACTTCAAAAGCATCCCTGAGCTTCCCATTATGAATTACTTGGCATGTGGCGTCTTCATTTAGTTGTTAAATGAGGTTGATAAAGGTTTGTGGTATTCCGTAGTGTTGAGGCAGCTGTTAAATTACTTCTCGGTCGACGCTGTCAAAAGCCTTCTCAAAGTCGATGAAGTTGAGGTAGAGAGTTGACTGCCATTCTATACTCTGTTCTATGATGATGAGTAGTGCGGCGGTGCAATTTGGTCTGTACATGATTTGTACTTCCTGAATCCAGCCAGCCTGTTCCGGTCGTAGTTTTGAATCCAGTGCATCCTTTAGTCTCTCCAAGATGATGCGGAATAATATTTTGCTTGCTCCACGTGGACAGGAGCATGGTTCCGCGCCAGTTCTTGCAAGCACTGAGGTCTCCTTTCTTCGGCAGTTTGACAAGGTAGCCCTTCTTCCAATCTGCCGGTACCTACCCTTCCTTCCACTCCTTCTGTAGTAGTGGTGTGAGCATGTCCGCTGTTGTCCCTGCGTCTGCTCCATCTGGTCCTGCTACTTTCCCGCATTTCAGTAGCCCTATAGCGTTCGGGACTTCGACTTTTGTTGGAGGATCTGTGTTCACTGGTAGTTCTATGGCCGCAGGTGGTAGTTCTGGACGCAGTGCAGGTGGTGGTGGATTCAGGAGTTTTCTGAAGTGGTCAGTTCATTGTTTCCTTTGTTTCTCTTCTTTGGTACTTGAATTTTCCTCATCATCTTTCATCAGTTTCATGTGTGTTGATCTCTGCCCTCCCAGATAGTAACCTGGTTATTTGATACAATGTTGTCAGGTCTCTCCTACCTGCAGCCTGTTCTACTTCACAACATTTCACACTTAAGGAACTAAAATTGAGCGTTCAATGTTTAAAGAAACAAAACTTAACATCATTCAGGATAGGCTACTCATTATTCTATGTTTCATCATTATCATTTACTTGAGAACAATTTCAGGATTGAGTTTTTCAGTGTGTTTACTGTAAAACCATCAGCTTATTTAACGAAAATAGTTTTTAATAAAAGCTACCAAGTCATCGTTCAGTAGGAATATAAAAGGAAGCTCATCTTAGGTTACATATGCTTCAATAAGTAATAATTTACATCTATTCTTTTTCTATATTTTCGTACAAATATTCCCTGGAATAGTTAGTATAAAACGTGCTTCTTACGCAGAATAAACTATTCATCGTAAAATATTTCAAAACACATAGTCAACAGAACAAATGTAATCTTAAAGGATTCATCTCACCAACTTGGCACTTAAGTTAGAACTGACTATAGTTATATGATGTGAAGGAACCCAGAAAAATTTCAGTGTACATCTCTTTTTATCTTAGACAAAATCATTTAAATCAACATATTCTTAGTGGAGCTCGTCGGTTTTAGGAAATGATTTTTAACCAATGGGGTCATAGGTTCGAGATCTGATCCACCTATTAAGGTTTGAGCAGGTAAGTGATATCATTAGCCCTCACATACTGCGTATGGTTCATTACCTACTGCATGAATCTGTGCAAAACTTTTGAGTTCATTTTGATTCGACATGATCCATATCCTTATACCCTTGCGTTTACCGCGAGTACTGATAAATTCCTTGTTGTTTCTAAAAAGCAATAGATTTGTTTTAGTTGTTACAAATATTACATTTCTGCACCGATTGGCTAATCATTCAACTAATACTACATTTCTCAGGGGGAGGGTGGTTCGTTAAAAATATCAGTTAATGAACAATATATATAAATACTGTGTTTATGTAGTTTATTTGGTATATCACCGGGTTGAAAATTTTTTATGCTATGAGATATCTTTCAAGGTAAAGATGAAATTACAAGAATTAATAAATAACCAGTTTTCTTGTTTCAGAACCTGGAATGTGTAATATAAACTATTTCATATATCTTTTGGTAACAACATCACTACCGAAATTCCCAATATTTCCGACTGTGTATAAAACTGATTTATTTGTTTAGTTGAATTGCTGAAGATTTAGATCGTTTGCTTGGACACTTGACTTTCGATCAGTGGGTCGTGAGCTGCTTTGTCTGATTCAGCTTGAATGATCAATTCATATCATTAATCTCTCACACAATATGTATGGCTGTTAGCCTATTACATGATCCTTCATCGAGTTGGGAAGTTTCAAATACCTGATTTGAAAGAAGGAATTCCAACCAAAATAATTATGATTGTGTATTGAAATAATATCCACTTTTTCAGTGTTTAGCAGGCGACAACATTAACCGGTAAAACGTGTAGAGTGGTGTTAAGTACTCTTAAACAGACGTTTTTTTTCTGAGATCTTCATTCCAACACTTCGATATCCCGACTAAGCAAAGTATCATGGAGATAGAAGGCTAACAGTTAATCTATATAACTTTGATACTGACTTAAACTATTATTCTTCATGATTACTGAAATGGTTATTTAATTTGAAGATAAGTCGGATATCAATGAAAATATCTACAGTGAATTTATGTACTTTTTTTCAGTCACATGTTTTCTATGCAATATATGCAGTCTTTTCTTGGTTATTTTCTCAAACGTTATATACTAACAATTGATGTTGTCAAGATGAGTAGAAACATGTAAAGTTTTCACGTGGAAATGTTTGCCGAAATCTATTTAGAAGTTAATGATATACATTACATTAGATAAGAATATTTGTGAAGTACGTACTGCTTACAGTAATAGCTAGATTGGTTGAATACATATAAGTGAACTTTTCTGTACTGGATTTCAGGAGGGGTCATTTATTTTTGACGGTATTGTATTCTCTGACCTCGATGGTTTAATCATGAGGCTTTCATTATCATTCTAGACAACATCACCAGCACAAGGTTTAGAAAGCAGTAAGCTATTGGATTTTCTCTACAAGGTGTTTAGTAGCTTGTCCTAATGGCCTTGTGTATGATTGGTTGTTTCCGCCAAAATCTTGTCGTTGTCTCCATATTTATTTCAATTGGTTGTCCTGCTGACGTGAACTTGTTTCTTATTGGTTGATTGATTGGGTCAATGTCAATATGTCTGTTGATCCACTGATTGACCTAAATGGCAAGCTACTAACGCTTCTCTGGTCTTCTTTGCACTGCCACATTTTCTAGTCAAACTGATGTCTATCGTTGTGCGTATGCATTGATATGCGCGATGTCATCACACCTTACTCTAAGGTGATGTTCATGTAGGCGGATACGAAGAGGGATACAAATATTCTCTATTATCTCATCTATTTTTATTTTTAAATGTTATAAAAAAAATTCGTTTTTCGTAGGTGTAAACATTTTCTTTAAGAGTATTTTTAATTTTCCCACCGACTAATTAATTAATAAATAGGATTCAACATTTTCTTCGTGTACATGATGTTCAGAGTTTGGCCATGGCAGTGCTTGTAATTCAAAGCTTAAATCGAATAAATGAATTGCAGGTAGGATATAGTGTTTTTCTTTGTATTTTAAATCAAAAGTTATTTGTATTGTGTTATTAAGTCAGTTTCACTGACAATTCTATTCCAAGTTTATCTTAGTTAATGTTCGCTTATAATGTCTGCATTTTTTCAAACCTTCATCTAAAGAATAGATGTTCGAGTCGAATCAAAATGCACTCAGCAACCTTGTGCACATTCATGCATTAAGGAATGAGCGACACCTATTGTGTGACAGCTAATAATACTATAGTGGGCCCCGCTGATCAAAATGGATATAAGTAATATATGTTGAGAGGGCCGCAGAAATCATAGGCAATTACCAGCGATGCGTAAATATTCTAGCCAGAGGAACGCAAGAGATAATCTGTGCGTACTAAGAGCAAAACGAGATATGAGCAGAAGAGGAAATGAAGCACATTGTGCAGTTGACTGTTTTAATGGAAAGTGTAAAATACTTCATCAATAATTTATAAGATGTCAATGATAAACATTCCTTCCTGTGTTTCAGTCTTGTCGTTTTCTACAATACTACTACTGTAGGTGGTGCTGTGTACGAACCCGTGACTTATTGGTTGAAAGTCATCTGCATGGAGCAATGAGTTACAGCTCCTTGACTAAATGATCACCAATGTGGTTTTCTATTTATTCTCATACTTGTAATGTTGAATATTATCCATAAAGCTTGTTAATTGTTTGTCTAAGAATGTTTGTCCCATGATCATCGGTCAAACTAACTGTGGTTTCATTGGTATAGAAATACAATTGACCAAGTTGTACCTCTACACAACAGCATGTTACCAAAATTCTTATAGTATGGAGGATAGTTCCAGATGCAACCAGGTTCTAATATTTTGCAAACATTAAGTGGTCTCATTGTATTGTGATCCATTTGGTTCATACAGTCCATTGTGATAATAATTACATTGCAATAAAACTATATATTCATTTGACTGAATCAAGTTACATTCCATCGAATGTTTATTTTTGTTGCTGATATTTAAGTATGATATAATCTGGAATTATTTCATCTTTTCTTGAAACGCAAATACATCCGTATTACTTCTTTGTTTATGAGTAGTAACACAGATATCAAAAAAGGCGTCCTATTATCTTGTTCATGTAGTACATGATTGTTTCTTTTTACATTGTGAATTGATCCTATTGGTTTTCTTACCTACCTACGTGTCAGTTTGACATAAATAAATATTTCTTTCACTTTGGTAAAGCATCTGACAATTTTCCCATCTCATTATTACTGGATTGGATGAGCAGTATACATATTATTATTATTATTGTTATTATTGTATCTTGAGGTTTATGTGGATTTTATTTTTTAAGGTTGTATTCATCACTGACTGACATCAGTTGTGGGATCATTGAGAACCTAGGAGTACTGGAAAGTTGTTTCGTACTAGTATGATACTCCTCAGCAGAAATCTGTGATGAATATAGCCCTTATTATAATTGTTATTATTCATAGATTGTATTTTCATATCCATATTATTCTCAAATATGAGCTGGGTTTATTTTAGTAAACTTTTATGAAGGCTGGAAACAAACAAGCGATATAGTCCTGCATTTTTTTAAAGGTGTTTCTAATGTGGTAGGGTTAGCTCCAAACTGTTTATGTTGTTTAGTGGTACATATTGTTGATTATTTAATTGAAATACTATGCTTTAACTTCCAGTGGTAGTTAATTAGGATATTGTAAATACTTTGTGTCTGTAATGTATACTGCTCATCCTGTTATCATCATGAACTCCGTGTTATCTAAATCTGTATCTAGTTTTAGTACTTTTACTGATATATATTTGTCCTTTCATTGTTGTTCTTATGGATTGCCTACGTGTCATCTTTTTTGTGTACTATGTCTACAGAGTTTTCATACTAATTCTACTGAGAGCCATTATAGCTTATAGAATTGCACATTAGAACGATACACTCTCTGCTCATTGTAGAATAATGGCTTCAATCTGTACAACCTTATGGAGTTTGATCAATGACTTTCTTAAAACACCTAGCCATATTCAAAGAACTGATATTTCCATTTGATTTATATCTGTTTTCTGAAAAATTACATTACCGTTTCAAAAGATTAAAATTATCCTTTGTAAATTGTGCACCTAATCCATACTATTTTGACATGATTATGTAACGAACGCATTAGCTAATACTTGGAGAAACGGTTTTTATTTACTTTGTGATACCTGATACTTTGTCGCTGCTGCAGTTGTTGCATTCCTGTTGTGTTTTTTTATTTTAGCTTGATGTAATTCCTAGTTCAAGGAGTTCACTAAATAAGCTGGATAACAGTAAGTTGTTTCCTTTTGAAACCATTTGCTTCTTTCAGATTCTTTTTTTGTTACTTCCCCTCTTCCTTTCTTCTTGCGTTTTTATCTCAAATGGTGTTTTAATATTGAACCAATAGATCGAATCATGATAATTTACTTGGTTGTGGCTAGTAGAAGAATCCAGGATGCGCGTTTCGTCCTACTTGGGACTCGTCAGATGGATATACCTGTATCCCGGTGAGTGATGTTGTTCCCACCGAGACTGGAACCTCATACCCATTGCTTCAAATGCCAAAACGTTTTCCACTATGTCAAGGAGGCACGACAACGGGTATTAGTTATTACTATTTTCGGTATCCTTGAAGCGGTGGGTACGAGGTTCTAGTCTCAGTGAGGACAATATCACTCACTGGGGTGCAGGTGCGTCCAGTTGACAAGTTCTAAATAGGACGAGATGCGCGTCCTGAATTCCTATGCTAGCCACAACCAACATAATTAACATTCAGGCAGTATCGAGGCATCTGCATAGGAGCCCATATGCCAATAAAGGTCAAACAATTCGATCCAATAAAATAACGGAGAATAACAAGTGTATCAATAAGTAGTAAATCGAATCATGTTTAGGGAATTAGCTTACTTATGCATATGTCATCGTTGTTATATTCAAGGTTTGCGTTTGATTTTTTTTGCCTACTAATGCAACTTAGTAACTGATTCACCGCCAAAAATACTTAGACAAATGAATTATTCCGCAGGTAACAATCGTCGTCTTATGAAACAGTCGAATCGAAATCCACTCAACCAACTTGTACATATCCCACCACTAGTTTTCCATCTAGATGGCAGCACTCCATATACTATTACACAACCCCATGGGTTCCACTAGAGAGTTTCGATTGACGTTATATATTTGCTTGGTGCTCCTTCCACAGTGTGACACTCCCACAACATCCTTCGATGAACAGAGTCGAATGTCGCATATAGGTGAAGAAATATGGTGAGTGTTGGTTGCCGTTACGTGTGCTTGTGTTTAGGACCTGTTGAATTGTGAGAATCTGATCAATGCATCCTCGTCCAGGTCTGAAACCTATCTGCTTTTTTCGAGTTTCCTGTTCACGAGCTCCAGTTAGGCATGGGATAACTATGGATCCAAGGATCTTGGACACGATATTAAATTAATTCCCTATGGTCATCATAAAAAGACTTCTTACGAGCTGAAACAATCAGTGAAGCGGACGAGTTTGACGGAACTACTTCTAATTTTCATGCATTGGGTGGGTGAGTAGGTGAAAATTATGAATAGGTATAGGCTGATCTCACGACTCTTTCCAGTTCTTACAGATTCGTTCAGTATAATTGCATACAGACGGCTCTTAATTGGTATGCAGCCGTGAAGTATACTTTTTGGTGGAAAACCTAATACTATACCTACATCTAGCAGTACGACTTCGATTAGGCGTAACAATTTACACTATAATGATAATTGCTTTTCGTCTTACCACTATCCTACTAACCTTTCAGATAAGGTAGAACCTCAAGAAAAAGCTTTGCAACCAGTGTAGCTTGTTCGGTCATCGTGATATGCTAGCCCAACCACCACGTCAAGGTAGAAACTTTGTTCAACATGGATATCCAGTGATTAGATTTGACTAGTCACTGATTATTTCTCTCTTCTCAGAGCCGTATTCCTACTATCATAGGTTATCTAATTTTTTTTCAGAAATAACTTCGTGCTATACTCATTGTAGAAATTTCGGCTTTGTTGCTCTTTTAACTATCACCAGTATCCCATACAGTTTTGAAAAAGTTAACTTTGTCTGAGTGTATGCTTTTTTGGACTGTCCATACCAGGTAATCTATCTCCCTTTTTTGTCTGACAGGACATTCGACCAAATTCAATTTTACCGCTTTAGTTGGTGTTTCAGTCGTATAAGCTAAGACTAAGTGTGACACGCTTTACCAATAACTTTGTATTTGTTATCATTTATGTCTGTTAACCATATCTGCATGTACCTAACCACTCATCAATATTCGATAATAATATGACTAAATGTATGTCTCACTTTTCATATGTTATCAAATTAGCTTTGAATGCTCACTCATCTGTTAACAGTAACTTAGAAACACTATCAAAATATCGCGATAATGAATTTGAAAAGAAAATGAATCATTCAAGATACAATATGCTGTCTAACCCCACATTAGAGCTATCATTACCATTCACTTCAGGCAATGCAGGTGAAATGCAAAGTTGGGTCCAGCGTCAGTCAAACAAGAATATGAGTCCTAATCTTACAGAGAAACCAAATACGAATCAATTATCAATCAACTCAATTTGTGCTTATTATTCAAGGTTAGTTGTTGCCGATAACGTTTTGTTCATTTATATCTAGATTCATAATAGTAAGGCTTTGCTCATAGTTGTTTATTTAGTGAACATATTTTCCGATCTTTTGTTCACAAGTACTCCGTACAAATTGAGTGTTCTGTGAGCCCTGTATGTACAATGGTAATAGTTCCCAAAAAAATGCACGTAGATATCACCTTTATTTGATCAGATCTTATCCACCAAAATACACGAGAACAACGAACAAAGCCGAAGACACGCCGCAGGATTTGAACAGACGAAATTACTTGGGTTTTTCGACATCCAATGTATATATATATATATATATATATATATATATATATATATATATATATATATATATATATATATATATATATATATTGGTACTTAGGATATTTGGAAAACCATGTGAATAAAGTTCCATGGGTGTGCAGTAGTAATATATTAGAATACGATAATTAATAACTGCTATGGTTGATTACTGAATTATGGAAATATTATAGTTGGTAACCATGATAACGAATGAGAGAATATGCAAAAATGAAAATTAACCGAGGATCCTCAGGCCTGAATTGAAAATAATTTATGAAAGATTGTAAATTAATAAATGTGAGTATGTATTATCAGTGTGTAGTTGTTTTTAGTGTACATGATATCAACACAACTGAGGAAACATGCTGTGAGTAGAGGAGTAATCAAATCGTGATTACTTTTTCCAGATTCACAATTATTGAGGTTATTCACTATCCTGTATTTGTCAAATAGTCTGGAGATGGCTTAAGATGGCTCATGTGTTCTGTCTCATCTGAGCTGGAAATGAGCAAGTCATCAATTTAGAAATATACAAAAGGTAGTCTGTGGAGGACCTGATCTATGATTTGAGTGACATTCATAAGCCGAAAATCCATTCGGACGAATTTATATAGACCAAAATAAATAGCAATGGCTGTCTTGGGTATATCATCTAGACTAATAAGAATGTGATAGTAAGCGTTAACGAGGTCTCTCTTTGAGAAAACAGTAACATTGGATAAATTATTAATGAAATCATGGATATGGGTTAGTGGTTATCGGCCAAGCATCCTCTGTTTTTTTGACAGCTTAGTAATCGTCACATAGGAGGATGTGAGTAGAAGACTTCTTCAGGACAATATGGGGTGGTGAGTACCGTGCCTTATTAGAGGGTCGGGTAGTAACAAACCCAAGCGTAGAATTCTGCTTTCTCAATCTCTCAAGTCTGTGCAGATCAAAGCATCCGGCTTTTGCAAACACTGATGACACACGACGTCGTACTTTAAGTCTATTTGAAATAGTCATGCTGCACTACGCAGTGAATGAAAGTGGCTACTTGGTATATGATGAAGTGGTTGCCTAAGTAATTGCTAAATTCATAGATGTTGAGTCAGTCACCGTACCAACTATGTAGGCTGTACTATTTGAATCAATCAGTGTATGGCTTATCGAGTCTACCTGCAATCTATATTGTTGTAGAAAATTGATTCCAATAATAGGTTGTAGCACATCTCTCAGCTCCTGTATCCTCAAAAACCTAATCCCAGTATCTTGGTTGTATTTTGTTTTCTGAGCTGGGTTATTCAATCGTGAAGCTTCCATTGTCTTGCTAGACGACATCATCAGCACTAACTTCAGTATCTCTCCGTGAGTGATTTAGTGGCTTACTCTGATGATGTGGTCTGTGATTGGTTGTTTCCTTCGATTGTTGTGTCATTCATTGTATAAACTTTCATGCTGGCTGTTCCTCTGACTTTTCTGTCGTTTATCATTTTTCTTATTGGTTGATAGATTTGATCTATATTTATGCGTCTGTTGATTGCTGACTGGCCTGAATGCTATGTTTCTAGGAATTCTGGTATTTTTTGTGTTTCCTCTCTCTGTTCGATATTTCCACATTGTCAAAATTGAATTCATGTCCATAATTATCCACGTGCATTGAAACGAGTGATGAAATATCGTGACGTTTAATAGCCAGTTGGTGTTCATGTAAACGAAGGTGAAGAGGACGACCACTTTGTGGAATGTAGTGTTGACTACAGTTATTGCAGTTGATTTTGTAAACGATGTTTGGTTTGTCTTGTTTGGTTGTTGCATCCTTTGGTCTGCATAATAGTGTTTGGAGGGAATTTGTTGGTTTATGAGCCACACCAATTCAACCGAGGGGTTTCAGTACTGTTGTCGTGATTTCTGATGTATTCTTTATGTATGGTAGGAAGATGCGTTTGTTGATTTTTGTTGATGACTTTGTAGTTGATGATGCACAGTGTAGGCATCTTGTGATAAAGTTTCGTGGGTAGCTGTCCTTATTTAGGATGCACATCAAGTAATTTTCCCCATGAAGTTGTTGTACTGCAGTGTGTTCTCACTCCTCTGAATAGAGTCTGCATGCAACTAATTTTGTTTGTTGTTGGGTTGTTGCTAGTGTAATTGAGTATTTGATCAGTGTGTGTTGGCTTGGTGTACACTTGGGTTTCCAGTTTTCCAGCATTTGTCGTACTGATAGGAATGGTAGTTGGTTGTTTGACTCCTTCTCCATTGTGAATTTGATGTCATTGAAAACGTTGTTGATCAAACTGTAGGTGTTTTCTATATCATCTTTTTTATTGATGACAAATGTGTCGTCCACAAAGCGAATCCAGAATTTTGGTTTGATCACAGGTAGGATGATGGCTTCCAGTCTCTGCATCACTGCTTCTGCAATTAGTCCGGATATTAGTGACCCCAATGGAGTTCCTTCTGTTTGTTTTTATATCTTGCCATTAAATTGGAAGTATGTTGTCAGGCAAAGGTTGATGAATTCCAACGAACTTGAACATTTAAGTTTTGTGCGTTCTGTAAGGCTTGTTTCTTCATTGAGCAGAAGAGACATAGTTTCCTTGACCAGTTATGGTTCAATGGATGTGTATAGTGCTGTGACATTGAAGGATACCATTAATTCTTCGTTTTCTATATTAATGCTTTTGATCTTTTCTAAGAATTCCGTTGGTGATTTCATGGAATGTCCGCATGATTGAAAGAAGTGTTTCAGTTTTCTCAAAAGTTCTCTCAACATGTATGTTGGAGTTCCCGCAAGTGAGACTATTGGTCGTAGAGGGATATCTGGTTTGTGTAGTTTTGGTCTACCGTAGAACCGAGGAAGGATAGGTGCATTCGATTTCATTCGCCATTTGTCTTGCTTTGTTATTTCCTCTACTTTGAAGAGTTTGTTCAGGGTTTTATTGATCGTGTTGTTGAACTTTTGGATAGAGTTGGTTTCAAGTGGTTGATAAACATTTTCGTCTTCATACTGAAGTTAATGTTAATGATGTCGTCTAGAAAGACAATGAAAGCTTCACGATTGCATACAATTCAATCATGTGGTTGCCTGTGGCTAACAGAGGAATCCAGGACACGCGTTTCGTCCTATTGAGGCATCCGCATAAGAGCCCATATTGCCAATAGAGGTCGAACAGTTTGATGCAGTAAAACAACGGAGAATTGCAAGCACATCAGCGAATAGTAATAACTAATACCCGTTGTGTAAGAATTGACTATCATGCCTCTGTGGCATAGTGGATAACGCCTCAACATTTGAAGCGATGGTTACGAGGTTCGAGTTTCGATGTGAATAACATCACCCACTGGGATACAGGTATATCCAGCTGACAAATCCCAAATAGGACGAAACACGTTTTCTGGACTCCTCTACTAGCCACAACCAACGTAATTAACATTCAGACAATATCGAGGCATCCTCATAAGTGCCCACATTTCAATAAAAGTCGAACGATTCTATCCAATAAGACAACGAAGAATTTTAAGCTTATCAATAAATTCAATCATTGTTGATACTTTGAAATTTATGATTATGATAATTCTGTTGACATGAATATTTCGAATTTGAGTTTTGTACTCCCCCTCATTTTTGTTTCTCTTTAGTAATATAAAGTAAAATAAGCTCATATACAACTTTTAATATCAATATTTATTGAAAAACTAATAGAATTTTAATTGAATAATTTTTTTTTTTCATTATCTCCAATTATAGATTTGTTCATTTAAAAGATTTATTTTCATTCGATCATTACATTTCTGTTTATGCAAGTATCATTTATTCTTTACATGAATATATTTTACATGCTCGTCTTCTACGTTCTTGGTCATCAAGTATTCGAATTAATTCATTGGCTAATATTTGGCCTTATGTACAAACAAGTGCTTTAATCTTACTTTCATGTCCAGATATTCGATGTACTTCAAATTTTATTCCTAAACAATTTAATGGTATACTAAAATCTGTACAGTGTACACAATGTCAATGGGAAGTGAATATAGAACATCATAAATCATCTAATGATATTATTCCAAAAATACAAAGATTATTAATTTGTTCTATATGCCGAAATACTTCTAGAGGACTTGTATTAATCTGTCCTCGATGTAATCATGGTGGACATGTGAATCATATTTATACATGGTTTAATTCAATTAATGTAAATAATTTTCGTAAACAATGTCCATTCATTAATTGTGACTGTTTTTGTTCTACTGTTGAAATGAATTCAACACAAATTGTTCAAATTCAATGAAACTAATCAATAAGGGTATTTTTTTTCTTTTCTTATATTTTCTCTACCATTTATTTTAATTTTTTTTCTTTTCAATATTGTTTTAATTTTGTTTTATAATCGTTTCACCTAGTGTGTATACACAATATGAAATGACCCTTCAATTTCTTTTTATTCATTTATTGTAATTTGCGTCTTTTCTACTGAAAAAGTTGATTGTTTCTTTATTCCAATGGTCTGACGTATTCATTACCACTCTCATAATCAAGCGATTCAATATTCAAAACTGAATGAAGCGATAGTATGTTAGTCTTCCTACTTTTTCATTTGTTATAATATTGATGTTGTACTACAACTAACAACTATAAGACTTTACTGCATTTCACTTGAATCAATATCAAATTTATTGAAGCAGTCGTTTTAACAATTATATATATATATATATATATATATATAATAAGTAGTTAGGTTATTTAAGGTCACATAATCTTGAAAACTCAGATAATATGATCCATCATCATCATCCAAATCAAAACAGGGCCCAGGCATTACTGCGTAACGATTCGAGTTCTCACAGCTGATATCAGTACATCAAGTGAAAAGGCAGTCAAGTGGAAGATGAAGAAAAGAAAATTCAATCAAAAGAAATATAAAGTACTAAAAGGGAGAATGACAGAGTGGTGAGATTTGGTATAGCGTTAAGATAAAAATAACGTGTATATACATCTGCGCCACTGGGTATCAGTTCTTAGCCATATTGCTTAGAGTCTCCAACCACTGGTTCCTCTTGTCCCGCGGATCCCAACCGCTAGTCTGCATCGCTCCACATGGCTCAAACCAATACTCAAATACTTCATACATTGATGCCATGTTTTAGTCTGGCCACCTCGAGCCTTTTTCAGTTGTCGTTTTGATACTTGCAATTTCCCGTTGCTATGTAGAGCTGAATTGTCCAATGGGTACTGGGGTTCAAGTCTCAGTGGGAACAGCACCACTCATTAGCGTGCAGTTACATCCAGCTGACAAGTCTCAGATAGGACAAAACTCCCGTTTGGATTCCATCGCTAGTCACTAAGATCAGTATAACATCATGAATATTCGGTAGTATCGAGAGATCTGCATAGGAACCCATCTATCAACAGAGGTCAAGGAATTCAGTCCGGTATAGCAACGGGGAATTACAAGTATTAGAATAGCTCTCATTATCTTCACTTGGATACAATATTCTTGTCAACCACTGTTTGAGTGAATAACACGTTTCTGTTACCACTTCATTTTTATATGATTTAGTTTAAGGTAAGGTAAATTACATACACAAGTGAATAGGCCACCGGATAGTAACCAATGTAGCTGTCATCTCCTTTATTGTGAATGTTTATTAAAGTCTGTCGTTGACAATTTAGCCTCCCAACAAATGTGCCCACACTCATGTGCAGTATCACAATCCTGTGCATAATTCAGTCAGTTATTATTACAATAGCCATTTTTGAGTCTTTAACTTCAGTGATGAGTGCTTGGATCTCCGAGGCATTATGAATTTCCTCAAACTTGATGGTATGCCTCACTAACTGGTTTCAACAAGCATAAGACCTACATTCAAGATCTTCTGTGGATCGTCTTCCAATATTGAGCATCAAAACCACTTATCCAAGTGATTTTTAAGCTCTTGGTCATTCTAAGGTTAATTCATTTATTTGTAAAATTCTCAGGAAATTCATGAACATTTTAAGGCCACACATAAATTTGATACATAGCGTGATAAACATCTTTCTTAAGGCTAAATTACTTAGCGAGCTAGTCAAATTTGCTACTGAACTATTTTAGGTGGTTTCTAACTATTCATGTTATACAACAGCCTGTTTCATTAGTTCATTCGATTTTGTGTTATTTCCTACTAAAACTCTGTTATCATTACAGCTGAAAATCTTTTAGCTGCAATAATGCCAACAAATCAATCATTTAAGTAGACTTATTATTGCTATTGAATAACCATTCCTGTTAGAAGTGCTACAATTAGTGAAATGGTTAGTTCCATTTCCATAAACAATCACGGTCAGGCTTAGATGGATTTATTTTACTGTTAGATATTCTTCTATTGAATATTTTAGAAAGTCATCTGTTATTCAAAAATGACATTTTGAGCTTGTACAAAATATGCCAATTTACATTTCTACAGTAATGCCGGTTTGCAAACAAATTTCACATTGCTATATTCTTGATTTCATGATAATTCGGAACTGTTGACATTGAGAATTTGTTAGACTGTTTTGACGTAATTTTTCTTAATACTATATAGAAAAAGTTAGTTTCATAAATATATTTTGTATACAGCTGCGCTTATAATCAGATCGTGTTTGTACAACTGAAGTATGATTCGTCTTGTTCATATTGTGTGCAACATATTATTTATTAGTCGTATACGTCTCTAAATTATGCTTCTCTGAGACTGGCCATTTCTTGGATAGAATCTGTGGATCACTGCTTATATTGGTGTCGATGCCACCTAGTCTGACACTGTCATTAAATACCAAGCCTACACAGGTGGAATAGTTCGAGCCTTCATTATCTGCATGAACGATAGTGCTAATTGATGAAGATGTGAGATTATATTTTTACACGTTTAGGATTGATCACTCTTTAAGAGTTCGAGAAGAGGGGCATACTCTGAACCGATGAAAAGACCCTAGAGGATTTGGGTTTCACCGACGTAGATTCATGTCTAACGTCTTATCGCACAAATTCGAAGATCTACAGGCAAAAACTAACAAGTTGACAGAAGAGGCAGCGAAGACGTGACTTCAGGTAGACGTAGAAAAGACAGAGGTGATGAAGATATCCAACCAACAATAAGCACCATCAACGGGAGAAATCTAAAGGAATTAGTCTCTTTCACCTACCTAGGCAAGGGATCATAGTTTCAACTACAGGTGGCACAGGTATGTCAAAGCCATGATCGGAAAAGCAAAACAGGCCTTCATTACTCTGGAATCAGGGTGGAGATCTACTGAACTCAGCATAAAGAGCAAGATCCGGATTTTCAACACTAATTCAGTCAACTCTAAGCTTCTATGTGATGGTTCAGAAACTTGACGCGTTACGAAAAGCACTTCCAACAAACTGCAGACATATATCAAAAGCTGTTGCCTACGCTCGACACTGAAGATCAGATGGCCAGAGAGAATAAGCAGCAAGGAACTCACTCTGGCTACAAACCAACCAACAACCTATTGCCCAACAAATATGCAGAAGAAAGTGGAAATGGACCGGACATACACTGAGAAGACCGTTCAGGGACATCACGAAGCAGACTGTCGAGTGGAATCCAAACGGGCAACAACAAGCTGAGCGTCCGAGATGAGGGTGACATGGAGGTGATGGTGTGAGGAATAAATGAAAGCTTACGGGTAGTCGTGGAGCCAGGTTCAAAAGACTGCTGAGAAGAGAGTGCAATGGGAACGTGCCACTGAAGACTTATGTTCCACTAGGAACACAAAGGACAAATAATACGCTGTAGGAGTGAATCCAACAAAATGTTGATTGTTAGGGTCATTTGCCTATCTAATAGTTCTTGGTTCTCACCACCCCACATCGTTCTGAAGGGATATTCTGATCGGATGCAACCTTTTCCAGATTTTACCTTTTACCAGCGAACATTTCGGATAGATGTACAATGTCGCATATTCGTGACTTCTCACAGACAGCCTCGAGCATATATAATTTTGAGAGGTGACTTGACAAGGACATACTACCATATTTTAATGGAACCAGGTAGCATTCGCAAAATAGCAGTCCCTAGTCTCTTAGGGTTTCTACATAAGCTTTCCGGCCTAAATGATGTTGCACAGACCGTGCAAAGGTTTATAAATCACGTCATGCGCAGGTAATTTGATGATCATGCATATACTGAAGACCTATCAGTAGCCAGTGCATCATGATCTGAGTAAGAGCCGCTCCTGAGAACATTTTGAACGATTGCCGCATTATAAAGTTTACGTAAACCCAGATAAATGTGAGTTTGAGGAAAATCTTTCACTTTCTGGGTTACATAGTGAACTAACAAGGTATGAAGCAGATTTCAACTCAATCAACAGCAATTGAAGACTATCTCTTACCAGACTAATCTCAAAATTTTGGACGGTTCCGATGCCAAATAAACTTCTTTAGTCGACTGGGGCACACATTTCTAAGTCATTGACGGGTCAACTAATAGGTCATTCTCAATCGCAGCATTTCACGCCAGTGGCTTCCACCAAATGTACCTGTTGTTATAGGCCTGCAACAGTTTTCCGATCAAAAATGGCAATCGTTTTCGTTATTCTTAAAGTGGCTGAATCCAGACAAAGCACATTCGGAAGAGAATTGATTTCATGCTACGTATCTAGCCAAAAATCAGATATATGGTTGAAAAGATTTCATTTACAACATATACTGACTGTCAGCTATGCATGCAAAATAATGTTGACGAGCTAGAACACACTCCTGCATCTTCATCAATTGGTAATGTTGTAAGTACAGGCAAAGAAGGCTCGAACTATTCCACCTGTGTAGACTTGTCATTTAATGACAATATCGGACTAGGTGGCAGCTACACCAATATAAGTAGTGATCCACAGATTCTGTCTCGTGAAAAAAAGAAACCAACTCCTTCCAGTCAGAGTAACGTCATTGACCAAATATTTCCTTGTAGGCCGGACACTATGCGCAGTTACCCGTCACTGTCCAAGAGGTGACCAGTCTCAGGGAAGCATGATTTATAGATCAATCAGACAAAATGAATCGCAGTTCATTTGGACATTCATTATCTTATTGTTAGCGTAGCTGTATACAAAATATATTTATGAAACTAACTTTTCCTATATAGTATTTGGAAAAATTACGCGATATGATGATGATGATGATGATGACGACTGAGACATTAACAATGGATACATTGATGCCAGTTCCATACACCACTGGGATACTTCAGCAATGTGCATGAATGATTACCGCTAACTGGTGTGAATTGTAGAATATAGATGAGGAAAATTGAGGTTAAACTGGTTTACGAATTTAATTAGGTATACCAGTAGTATCCCTAATTAGTTTGTTTGCAGTTAGTTTTCCGTATTTAGGCATTGGAAGCTTAAAACTCACTAAACACAGTGATTTTTTGCAATACAAACTGTACTTAATTTGTTCTTTACAGTAGAAAGCAAGAGGTTCTGATTATTTTGTAATTACTTATTTATTTATTCTCACATGTTGACTATTTCCAAAGTTCAAAAGCGTCGTTTGCAGGAAGGTATTAACGTTTAAGGAAATCCAGTTATTGAATTTACTTAGATTTTCCGACATTTGAAGTATATGCACGTATTGGGTGAAGTCAGTGTTATAACAGTAATAGTATTTTACTTTTCCAACAGATCTATAAAAAGAACTTGACTTACTAACATCAAAATGGTGATTCTTTTAACATTTTCGGTAAGACTTAGGCACAGTGGTAGATTATTATTCCATTTCTGTCTGTTTATTAGAAATGTCACTGTGTGATAGTGTTGTAATTCATGCTTTTTGGAGTACTACCAGAAAATGTTGGTCAATTTCCAATTTATTATCACTATAAAGACATGTTTCTGTCCTTTTAAACATTATCAAGCAAAATTCGTTTAAACGTGTAGATAAACCTTGATGCAGGAGTATCTATCACAGAAAATAATCCGATTTTACTAATGAATCAACCTCGATGTTCAGCAATTCAGAAGAATGCTTAGAAGTTGTACACAAAGATATTTGCCAAAGATTTGTAGTCCCTTCTATGACTGAGGTAATGGTATTAACCTATGACATTTAGGGAAATAGGAACTAAACAGCACACCGATTTGACGTTTTCTAGATGCACGCAACTGGATCTTATCCAAACTGTAAATCTCTGTGAATACAGTGGTTGAAATACCAAAACCAGTATTCAGAGATATGATTTGCTTCCTCTCCATTTTCCTTAAACATCTGTCCACTTGCATCTTTAAGATAAGAACAGAGTAATACCAGTGAAAGAATAAACAGCGACAATGTCAACAAGTTCACCAAAAAATAACGGAGATGTTTGAAAATTCTAGAAATGACTAGCGAAACTGACCAAAATATCGCTGTAGACATGATTAAAACGAAACAGGTTTTCTCCGTTCATTGCAATGGTAGCGGTAATTGATTAGGAATGAAATGCATTTAAAAACAACAGATATTTGTAAATGACCAGTAGATGTGGATGCAATACATTTTCTGTTCTTCGAAGTAGCCTTTTGTGTGAAAAATGGATGCCACCTGTATGGAACGTGAATACAGAAAAAAATCTATGGAATAAAAGAAAGACAAGATTAAGAAGAAAATTAGGCAAGAGGTGAAAATTGAAGCTGAATCCTATTGGGTTTGGAGCCAATGAAATAATCATAATTTATTCATAAAAGGAAACAAAGGCATTTTAACTAGTGAGAGCATGCTTACGATAGTCGTAATCGATCACAAATATTACACTGTTTTCACAGATCTAAATTAACAGAACGAAGTTTTGTACATCTTTGATAAAAAGTGAGAGAAAAAGTCCTTAGATGGTATTTCCCATAGATTTGCACTGCGAAATATTCAGCGAAGTGATTTATAAAGAATACTTAAACATGGATATCAGCAGTTTCCACACCGTGAACTCAAACTATGCCGTACAAGAGAATAAGTGGTGGTTTGAAACGACAAAGATTAAGAATAGGCATGATGGCTGTGGAATATAAAAGAAATGAGTGTTTTATTGAGTAAAGCTCAAGTTACTATTCCATTATGGGTTTTGCTGCATTGAAGGTTTTGTAGTGCACCTTCCTGGCACCAAAATACAACTACGGCTAAAATAAATACATTAAATTAACTGGATGCTTTAGGTGTTTTAAGTTATGTTTTAACAAGCATGCAACCGAACAGGCTTCGGCGTCACTTTGCGCTCCCTCTGTGCTGGTTAGCACAGACGTTCTCAGAGTTCCTAGTTCAGCCATACTAGCCAGATAAGTTGAATAAACTTTTCCCTTATTCATTACTAATACACTCATTTTAAATAAATGTATTACTTCTTCGAATATATTCCTGAAACCAGTTCTTTTGATTTGTGTTTCATTATTAGTACTTACATGTTAGGTAAGGTACTGGTTAAGCATGTGCCAGAGTACGTCAAGTGAAGTAGGGTTGGCGAAACGTTACGGAATAGCAACGCACCCGCCTGCAGTTGGTGAGCGCGAGTATCACTTCTGATTATGTCTTATGCATTTTCCTATCCTGCGTCTATTTATTTGGCCTATCTTTGTTTTTGGCACGACTCTTCACTTTTTATTGCATTCCTCGCCGTTTTTTTCTGCATTGTAATTTTCTTATTAAGTATTTTACTTATGTATAAGGGAAACGAATCTGCCACCGGTCTCTGATAAATTTTGCCGCTAGCGTGAATAACTCTGTCAGCTGTTTTATGTAGCAGACAAGCCGTTGGTACACAGTTTTCAGTTGACACGAGGACAAAGTGATAATAAAAACGGTACCCAGATGCACAGTTACTGTTAAGAGCAGTGAACAACTAGAAAAAGACACACGGAACACGAGAATTAACACTAAGTCTTGAAATCACTACTCCGTTGTCTTGGAAGTTCACCGAATTAAATGTTTCAGTACCTATAATCGGCATTGATTTCCTACGAAATTACCGTTTGTTAGTATTTACTAAAAATAACAGGCTTTTTAGGACTGGACTGAGCATGTTTATAAAGACAGTTTTGTTAGACGGAAAATCATTTAATTTGGTATCTGTTCCACATCAAACCACTTATCCTCACACGACTTTATCACGTCAATATCCCTGCATAGCACAGTCCACCTACCGAGCCGAAGACGTGAAACCTGATGTGGTGCACCACACAAAAACCGAATGACATCCTGTCTACTCGCGTCCAAGACGTCTCGGTCCCAATCGCTTGACCATAGAAAAGATGGAGTCCGATAAAATGCTAAAACTTGGCATTGGACGCCTCTTCAGCCGCTCTTGTGCATCAACTTGGCATACAGTGTCAATAAGAATTCTTCAAATGTCCGTCTTTGAGGCGGTCAAGGGATTTTAACAGCCAAACCATACCAGACGATTTCCGCTCCCGCATCTCGATTATTTCGCCAATAATTTGTCTAATGTAAATAACTTTTCCAAGACAGATCTGATTTGTATATGCTGTATATAGATGTAGATGATTCACCAGTGGCTAGCAAAGGCAAACAAGAACACTTGTCCCACCCGAAGACGCTATTTAAACGGTTAGACGAGCATGGTACTGATATAAGTCTTGATGAATGCGAACTTGGGAAATAGTTCATACGAATTTTACGACACGTGTTGAGTTGTCTCATCATAAAGTATCTCTGCACTCCTTCTACTTTCAGCCTATCCGTAACCCGCATACTGCTGTGTATAAATGAACAATATTGGAGCAGTGGTCGAAGACACTTTTTATGCAGGATAACTCCTGATTCGGTACTATAGAAGTTTGCAAGATTTCGACACCTGTGTGGATACGTGCTCAGAGACGGTTAAGTTGTGAAAATATCGGAGCCCTAAGTCTTGTATAGACTTCAGTTTTGGGAGTGAATGCCCAGTTATCATTAAGTTCATTTCGAGCCCATAGTGTCACCTATGCATATCCAGCCACATTTTCCTGTGTTAAATTCTAGTCGCCAGGTATTGCACCGTTTGCTGACATATCTTAGTTCCTCTTGCACAGAGCTGATAGTCAAGGCCAAGTCACCGCTAAGGCATGTGTATACTACCTTTAGGTCATACGCATATAAAAAGGGCTTGCCAACCTTGAAACACCCATATGCTACTGATTTCTGTTATGAAGAGGGGTGAACGTAAGAAGCTGACCTAGACAACACCACTGGTTATTGGTTTAGGCTTTGAGATAGTTGAACCAACTTTTGTCATTTGGTAACGGTTACGGAGAAAGGATTTTAACCAGTCTAAACACAAACAGAAACATATCGTTTCATCATGAGGGTGAAATATTGTTACCAGTATTATTTACTATATTCTATACAGTATATCTTGACGTCTCAAGGAACCCGGAGATGCATATCCTTTGAAAAATACATTGAATCTGCCGCGGTACTTCCCTCAATGTACATGATCCACCAAACTAAAGCACCTGGGTAATTTGGCCAGCAATGCTTTTTTGAGAAAGAACTTGCTGAGCGACTTTCTCTTTATTTTGAATGGTGCCTTTACACATTCATTAAAAGTGACTTTCATTTCTGCCAGATAATCTAAAAGCATAACACAAACTCAACATTTAACTTTAAGTGCATTATTTGAATGTGATGTAAAGTTTTCTTCTTTCAGGCTGGGGATTTCCACTACCTGGGATGAAAAGGAGGTGGAAAAAGATATTACCAAAGATCTCCAACCACTAACTGTTATAACCGTATTTGTAAAAATGGTATGCACCTGCAAGTTCAGGAATAAATTACTATCATTATTATCCTTTTTAGACTCTTCTGTTTCTGCGAACTGACAAAAATCGTCTGACGATATTTGTAGCAAAACGTGTTGCACAAAAGTACTGGTTAGTTTGTAGGGGTGCGTGTTACAATTCCGTAACGTTTGATCAACCCTACTTAACTTGATGTGCTCCTCTACCTGCTTAACCGGTACTTTACCTAACGTGTAAGTACTGATAACAAAACACAAATCAAAAGAACTGATACGCAATGTATTTGAAGGAGCTATGTATTTAATTAAAGTAAATGTAATAATAATGAATGGGGGAAAAGTTTAATCAACTTATCTGGCTTGTAAGGCTGAACTAGAGACTCGGAGTACGTGTGTGGTAATCAGCACAATGGAGCGCAAAATGGCGTCCAAGCCTGCTCGGATGCATGCTCGTTAAAACAAAACTTAAAACACCTTAAGCATCCGAAGACAAGCTAGAGATTTATTTAGTTAATTCAATTTAAACTATTTATTTTAGCCCTAGTTATATTTTGGTACCAGGAAGGTGCACTACAGGTTATCCCCCTCCTAGAAGGTTGTCGGGAGACCGGCAACCTTCGATCCTAGCAGGCGACTTATAGGCTTATAGGATGTAAGTGCAAGTTGAGTAATAGTCAGCTGCCTACCTTCATAAAGCTTTTAAGGTCTTCAGAATCGCGTCCATATTATTCAGCGCACTGAAGAATAACTGGGTATTTGAAATACTCTGAGAGCGTATCTAGTCCTGAAATGAGAGGAATATAAGATCAGTCCTATAACTTTCTTCAACACGGAAAATGGCTCGGTGAGGCATAAAGGGGTCACTTTCGTGGCATTGGAAACCTCTCGAAATGCTCCTTACTCTCTAAAAGTTATACTGAAGGTTGTACATCCATTTTTGTGCGGGCTGGTTATTGCAGGTAGAGGTTGGGAGTGCCGTGGAACAAGGCAGTGATTATGACCCAGGCTGATGCGCCGCATTTTAACCGATGCGGACACGAAGTGATTTTGAGTTGCTTGAAACTTTCCGAGTATTGGGTGAGTGCCATGTTCATCATCAGGGTAACTGGAGAACTGAGTTAACTGGCAATGAGCCAGCACCCGGGAAGCTCAGCTGCGACCGAATGCTTGGCAGGTCTTGTGATGGGCACCTTTGCCTGTGCTCACTACAAAGATTTAATCTAGGCAGATACGGGAAGAATTTAGACTGAAAGAGATGTCACAGATGCAACTTTGGTGTCTTTGCAGCATTCTACATTCCGAAAAGTACTTGGAGGAGTCCAAACAGTTTGAATGAAGAGGTTACTGCCGTCTTCTGAGTGTCTCCCGGATGAACACTTATTCGATGATAAAAAAAACAGGCCCGCTTAAACGAAGACAGTGGCACGTTTCAAAGATACAGTGAAAGTATATTTGCCATACCACACTAATTTTGCAGGTTTGATGACTTTTCTAAAGTTGCTCCCGAAAAAATAGTAAAAGAACTTCTCTCTACCTGCAGATGCTCCAAAAGTTTTATCACGAGGCCCGATCTGTCATTAAGCGATGGTTTCCTCGTTCAGTGAAGGTCATGTGACAATTAATTCAGGGGATTGCTATTTTCGAGTAATCTCATATTGCCCCGGGACTTGGAATGGAGAAAGATTCCGAACGGATTCGGGCCAGTCGCACTTCTTAGCTTGCGGTGCTTGATGCCTGAGGGCAATCTTGAAGGTGATTAGGACACAGAAAGCGAACATTTTTTCCACTAACACCGAGGTGGCTATTTGTACGATAGCTAATTACTCAGATAGTCTAGTTGTGTGCAACACTTACTGCAAGTATGTAAGCAGTAAGTCACCTGCGTTGCTGGACTCATCCAACTTCTTGGAGCATCACATAACTATGATCGTGGAAACATATGCGGCTGTGTGTGTAGAATATACTCCAGCAGTACAACGTCACATATCCTTAAAATCTCGATGCGTCATTACTTGCGAGGTTGACTGTTTGTCCCTGTACACGCTGGAATGTATGCGAATTCCTTCGATGGTGCCATAGGCGCCCGCTTCTGGGGCATGTGTGATGGCAAGGTTTGTCGCGCCAGCAACGTGTTACCGAGGGCCTCAGTACAGTTCATATCAAAAATAAACAGCTCATAGCCCCAAATATTTTCATCTGTGTAGACAAGAATCCACTCCTAAATGCCACTGGCCGGGTTCCTGAAAAGGAATGCCCCACATAGGGTGCGCTGGCATCCAATGCACGAACCATCACCCTTGGACTGATTTTTTACAGACTGGTGTTAGGATGTAACTTACCGTCCTAGAATTTCTTGGCTGCCCACCACCAGTCACCTCGTTATTAACGTCAGATCTAAAGCCTGATATCAACTTAATGACCTGCTTTTTTCTGAACCAAATATTTCCCATTAAGGGAGAAAGTAACCTGAGTAGACTTGTCACTTTGCATAGCCTGGGTTGTCGATCTAGCCGCTGATAAATTAAGAGTGACTTTTATAAGTCCTGCAGTTGCTGCTCACTAACCCCACACAAACACACAGAACCAATCGGATTGATGGGCAGATCTATATTTTACCAGGATGAAGGAAGTGTACCTGAAACCAATTTTAATTGGCTCAAATTGAAGCGCTGAAGTCAGGACACAATATAGTTAGAAGTACAAGTAAGTCTTTTGTTACTGGGTATCGCAAACTTTTGATGTGTGGTTCTAAAACTTGCCGCAGGGACTACGCTATCATGCTTCAGGCAGGAATAAGATAACCGAAGGAACCTCCATGGTACCTCTTCACAGGAAATCGGGATAATCAGATCAATTGGACATCATCTGGGTTATTAACTAAACAAACTGCCAATCAGCGGTTTCCTAAGTTGATACAGATATTGCAGCGTCACACACCTCCCCAGAACCAGTGGCCTAGGGTTCGACCCGATTCAACATTTATGCTAACCTTGATAGTTTAGCTGGACTTGCTAGGCTGAAGGCACCTGGTCAAGCATTTGGCATGCTGTCGTGTTACGTTGCACTGCTCGCAGTCGACCCTGTAGCCGGTTATTCGGAACGTAGCCGTATCTTGGCACTGCCCAAAAAATATGCTATTCAGTCCGACTACGCTATTGTGTTCTTGGTCTCGCATCCGTGGGTATATAACAAGTTCGAATAAGTAGTGGCTGGTCTCTGCGTCCGTCCAGTTCGCATCACGACAATTCCTTGAACATTGATGCGTTTCATACATTAACTGTCTCGTGCTCTTCCACCTCATGTGTCTTGATGGGTACGGAAATATTATGCCGACTGTTTTGGAGCCTTAAATGTGGAAAGCCAATAGACGTCGATGGCTCAAATTCCATGAGTTTTATCCCCCGAAATCGTCAACGAACCTCTATAAGACACGCTAAGCATACCTCGTCCTAAATCTGGGCTATCTATTTATTGTGGAGGTGTCGCCGTTTGCTCGATTTTGGGGATGGTAATGAGTGACTAGTAACTACGTTCCCGCTGGTCTTTCTACCATCGTTTCCAAAGCAGTGTAAATTTTAATTGGTGATAGGCCCAGGACATGACACACGAAAACCACGGCTCTCGAGGCATATTTTAACGGACCTTTTGGTTAGCGAACAGTCAGCAGAGATTAGAAACTCTAGACCACCTGTGGACTTTCCATATATCGGTTTTTCTGAATCCGGTGGACAGCATACCACGTGTCAGTTCGAGGCAAAAGATCTCTAGTTTCGGCGAAGCCAATAGCCTGTAGCTATCGGCTGAGGACTACGTGCACTGCAAAGGATAGGAAGAGTGTAAACGGTATACGTTCTCAACGTAAATAGGTTACCAGAGATCTTCACCAGGGCACTGGATTGGTGGTCTTTTTTGTATTGTTGGAGCTCAAATTAGGGCAGTTATTCACATTCACAGTAAAACGTCTCCAAACAAAATGGTTTCCACTAATATATCTAGGGTACTTTGGTCAGCGTAATGTTCAAATTTATCAAGCGGATTAACTGCTTCAGGATACTTTGGTTGTTCTGGAAAACCTTTAAATGCTCTAGATACAATCCACGCTATGCTTCATCGCGAACACTACGAACAGGCAGTAGGTCTCAACCCCAGTAAGAGAGGCGGGTATATCAAAAATATCTTTAAATAGCAGAAATCAAGTTAGTGGCCAAACTTTCTTTCTGAAACCGAGCACTTCAGACTCCATGTTTAAGATCTTCAAATGCCGCAAACTGAAAAACCTTCAGTAGGTTTTGGCTTATCTAACTCGGTATACCAGTGCGATGAATTTCAGCACACAATGGTAAGTGACACCTTGATGAAAGGTAGAAAATCAGACGTCGCAGAAAGTTATGAAAGGAGGACGAAAGGAAACGGAGGAACCGTGTAGTTCTCCATGACGGTTAATCCTAGGATAATGTATGAATGCATCTGCACCACTGAAACCGATTCTGAACAATACCATCTTGGGTATCCAATCACCGATTTCCGTCGCAATACATTCCCCACCCAGAAAGTTTAGATTTCCCGATAAAGCTTATACCAAGCATCAGACGCTTTGTGAACCGATGATATGTTTTAGTTTGCCGAACCTTTACGTTTTCCTTACTTGAATGTGCATCAGCTTAGTTTGTGTGACGAGATGACTGTGATTTGTGGTAAACATCTCACGCTCGTAGTGACCCAGCCATTAAACCATCAAAAGAAGGAAAAAAGCCCTTTCTCAAGCTGATGTTTCCTATAAGGACTGGTGTGAGCCACCGGAGCCGCCATCCTGAAAGCTGAAGACTAAACTGATCAGATTGTAGCATGGTAACTTGAAAGTGGTTCTTACAACGGTCGACCACTGCTAATGTGAGATCAAAAATCAAATTTTGGCTGTGTCCACGCACAAGCCGAGTGTCAACCTGACAGGCCTTTCAAATTCACCAAACTTGACTAAAATACCGTTGTATTGATGGGCATTAACATTTTGCCTCAAGATCCGATGGCAGTGAGTGAATGCTAATGCTCTTGCAACAGATGCATGTGTCCGGTCTATTGACGAATGAGGCTATTGATCATGTACACACCACTTGTCTGAGATATAGTCTTGTTATAGTGTCGTTGTTTGTATTACACCGTCGTCGGTTGGACCGAATCAATCAGTCTCTGTTGGCATATGGGTTCCTGTCCGGATGCCTCGATATTGCCTGTGTCTCAGTTATGTATAGTAATGATGTGTAATAGTGAAATGCGCATCCTGGATTCTACTGCTAGCCACGGCCCATCATTATAATAGTCTTGTTAGTTGAAAACTTTATCTGAGAGCCAACCCCTTTTCACTGTAATAATGTTTGTTCTCAGTTTTTATTTCTTGTTAAAAACCTATCCATTAAATTTCAAAAGGGGCAGGAGTTACATAATTGTTTTATCAATTTCTGAAAATAAACAGCATATGAAATGTTAACACTGCAGTTGTTCGGCGTTTTAATGCTCTAACTGTAAGCGCCATATTGCCGTGGCAATGTTAAGAATCAAATGGGAAGCGTCAGGTTTTTTCTTTTTTCATTCTGCTTTATTGATAATTTTCAGTGATCATTAACTACTTCACCCTTTGAAATAGTTTATGTTAAATACAAGCCTGCCTTGATAACTTATTATTTTCGGCAAAGTCAGTTTGACGTTTTTTGTTATGCTGGCAATGGTCAACTTAGATTCCACCATTATGTGACTCACTTTTTTTTGATGATCATATTAGGACAAAGTGCTGGTACATCTTCAATTGTCTACGTGCGCACCACTGCAGTAAATGCTAGGCTTAGGAGTCTACGGCATTGTTACCAAGTGAGTCGGAAGATACTGTAACTTCTGAACGGTGCTTGCAGAAACATCTTTTTAGGTAAAGCTTAGGTCTACGTTAGTTACTGAAAGTGCAGCTTTATGCGATTATCGACGGTTTAAAAGTGGGTTATCAGGTGAACTGTTCCTTGATGGTCTTCCTAAGCTCTCTGTATTATCGAAGTTAGTCCTTGAGATTTCGGAATGCAAGTAAAGCTCTATTTTTGCAAATTAACCATGGTTTTTTGGTTATATCTTCCACTATTAAACGGTACTTTGCACTTTGGTGCATGTAAAAGAACCATGAGCCCTTCTTTATTTAGGTATTTTAAGATGGGTAAGACCTTATTTATCTCGTGGCTGTATTAACAGTCATACCGATCAAGTCTATTGATTCAGAATGTTTCGCTACTCTTTATTGCGTTGGTGTTCAGTTTAAATTACGGTTTCGTCACTTCTCAGGTACTGTACACACACTATCCACCTAATCGTAATGCGTTGATTCGATAAAATGGTCTTTTGCTCCGTAAGCGTATCTCACAGTTATCCAGTAGTAACTCCATGCTTGAAGTAGCAGTTTTGTATCGTGATCTCTTGGTGTTAAGTTTTCCTATTGTGCGTCACTACTGCTTAGGATTTTGAGTTCGCTTTGCATAATTAACGTAAGATACATTGTGTTAAGATGTCTGCAAGCCGATGCATGATACCTGTGGCGGTGGTGGTTGGGATTGTAGTATGAAAAATAACAGTGATGACGTTAGGGTCCTAGTAACCAGTTGTGTGGATGTAAAGTTTCGTTTGTATCACTTTTGGTATTTCGATCGAAATGTTGTTGAATTTGTCCTCTGCATGTCGAAGGGTCTGTAGACTTCAGATACTTTCTCCACTCCCGTACTACTGGTTATTGCGCCTCTTCGCTCTACATATTTGGGCATTAGTCTGTAAACCACCGTATGAAAGCGCGTAATGTCATTTAGTTATCAAAACCGAAGTGGAAAGCAACTTCGTCTTAAGGTCGAATATGTAAGTCAGTGAGCCACATCGCTCCAACTACGTTTCATTACTTAAATGACTTACTTAGGGTAATATCACCTAGAGTATTGTTAGATCATGGGGCCACCAATCTGGAAGTCTACATTCCGGTCCGTGGCTCAGACCAATAATCAGAGACTTCATGGGTCGAAGTTCCATTTTAGTGTGGCCAACTTTGACCGTTTTTCTGCCCAGACTCGCTTCAGCTTGCATTGCGCATCAGGGAATACGGCCGTGCATATATAGCATTTCTCAACTACATTAGTCAAAAGTATGTAACATGAACTGACTTACTTCTTCCGCATAAATCCCTAACGGTGATCGGACACCTGATCTGTCCTCATTTTTCTATCCATTTAAGACAAATTTGGTACAGCACCAGGAGGCGAGCCATGCATGATAGTATATTATCGTAAGGGAGACAGAAATTTGGTACAGGGAAAGAAGAAACAAATGGAAATAGACCTCCAGGAAACCCCTCCAAGAATACGTTTATTAAAGCATTCTCTACCTTTCACTTCTCAGTAATGCGACGGACAAAAAGCTGAAGCGTCGTCTACTTTGTTTCGATGCACAGCTATGTTTCTTGTTGTCTCAAGCGTTTTCTCAAAACCCATCTAGAGTCGCTTGGTACTGACATATCTAATCGACGTAGTCATCTTCCATCTAGCGTCTTAGACTGACTGGCTACCTCTTCCTCTTTGAACCAGTCTCTAAGCGAACAAATAATGGACAGTATGGGAGCCGCTGGGACGACACTGGTAATATGTCCAAATCATCTGTCTCATAACCACTGCTTTTATTGGTCATGCTTCACAAACATACAGAGCGAGCCGCTACACAGTACACCAAACTCAATTAGCAATCGAATATCTCGCTTGTACCATAGATTTCTAAACTTAAGTTCATCAAAATTTTTGAATCCATGCCGAGATTTCGTCGACCACTGACTTATCAGGACCCATACGACTTCCCAAGTAAGCAAAGCAGTGAGCGTGCTCACCCTTTTGGTAAGTGAAATATTGATGCAAGTCAGTCCAAAAGCAGTATGCTGCCTTTGAGTTGTGAATTGCACATACCAAATATTCCCATGTCGTCGCTCAGTATTCAGCATACTCTGCATCTTGTCAGGGATTTTACTTGACGGGATTATATCGTATGCGTACTATATGGTGATTAGGGAGTTCTGTTACGAGAGCAATCCGTGTAAAGTCATGAGGATAAGGGACCTCCATGTTTATGGTTACGGTAAAGATAAAAATGAAACAGATGACATTCTTGACGGATACCACTCGTCTTGGACAGCACTTAATATCTTCATAGACTGGAATGTACTCAAAATGGTTCAACTACAAAGCCTTTAGTGAGTAGTGATGCGCACTGGTTATCCCTTTCACTAAGATTGCAACGACGTCTGGATTGAAGTGGAATGATGCCTTTAGGTCAGAAAATACAACTAATTTTGGGTACGGGTAAGTGTGCTTGCGTTAAAAGTTATGATTATTCTGGTAACCATCCCTTTCTAATGGAAGCTACTTGGTTTATGAATCACATAAATTACTTGCCTGAGCATGGTTTTCTTAGTATTATTAACTAGGATTAATCACCTGTTCTTGTTTGCTGATGGGTGTTTACCAATAGCTATCAGACAGTTAAGCAGTGGCCAGAAAAGTCGAATTGGGAGTAACTCTTAACATATGTTTAATGGTTGAAGTACTCTATATGCTTACGAATTTCTTTTCTAACATGTAGGAGGCGAAATCATACTACTTTCAGTCTCCACACAGTGGCACATTTCAATCCATTAGGATGAGTTCAAAGGTACGATACTTTTATTTATAACTTCTTCAGAGCGATATGCGTGTCCCAAAACCTCCTAAACCACCTGAAAAGCCATTAATGCCTTACATGCGGTACAGTCGAAAGGTTTGGGAACAAGTCAAAAACTCAAATCCGCATCTTAAATTATGGGAAGTTGGAAAGATTATTGGTCAGATGTGGCGAGAACTTCCTGATGATGAGAAAATACTGTATATGGAAGAGTATGATGCGGAAAAAACGCAGTACGCTGAGTTGCTACGACAGTATCACAGTTCACCAGCTTATCAAGCCTGGTTAGTTGCAAAAGAAAGAGGTAATGAATGATTTAACTAATCCCAATTATTTTCTAGCCGAAAAAAGCTTGGAAGAACAAGACCAAGAACGCAGACAGACCATATTGAGGTCAAGAGATCGTGGAAATGAACTTCCTCAAGGTGACCTGAGAGAATCTTACATCTTGGAAGATAACGAAGAAGGTACTGTTTTAGCGACCTAACTGTAGTCTTTAAATATCTTGATGTGAAAAGTAAATTAGTAGATTTCATGTATGTGGTAAGAATGTCATGATCTGGAAAATATCCACTAGATGTGCTTACTACTTATCATATTTGGACTGAAATTAGTTACCAGACCGGTTGGTAAGGCTAGTGTCCTTTTTAAAGATACTCAACTGGCGCTCTAACCCAACTCGGAAAAGGTGGTCTCAAATATTGGGAAACAAGCTTGTAAATCTAACTTAGCGGTAACTACATCTACAGCTTAATTCCCATAAACTAAAGTTAGTCTTTGCCGGCCATATACTTGCCTTATGACTATTTTGATCGACCTTGGCAATAAAACGCAGTAATCGACTTCCTAATCTTTCAATGTCTTAACAGTCATTTTTAACGACGAAGGGAAACAGGTTTCTTCTCAACAGTTGGGCCTTTGGGTCTCAATAAATCCTTTTGCATGCTTCATGATGAACTTCGGATATCCACTCTCAATAAAAGCGAATTCTTCATGTTTGTCTTCTGATCATAGCGTTCTTATTCTAACAAAGAGCGTCCCGACGAAACCACGCTCATAACTGGCAGGAAGGAAACTACTGTAGTCAAGGTAAGGTACTGATCAATCCAGGTGTCTCATGTGGATGGTTCTCTCATCTCTACCATTACAACTGTCGTATACTCAAGTCCAAAAAATTGTCTTCTAACTTTTGTATTCATGTAGAGATTTCGTCAGTCGTTGACACGGGTTGATCCAGTTTAAGTGATCAACTCACTACACCACTTCATTCTTTATTGTTACACAAGAGTGCAACTCCACACCTATTGTGTGGTGGCTAGTAATACTAATTAGCTGCCCAATTGTTGGTAAGAGAATCGATATACCGGCTGAAAGTCACGTATCCGAACCAGTGATCCACAACTGTATAGCCAACCATTTTTGAAGCAACAGTATCCATTTAAGTAGTAAAAAAACAGCCCGAACATTTTCAGATTACCACTCAACATGTCGAGAAGGTTACATCTTGTCGACGTCTTCGCCTAACGGGTCTCCGGGACGAGGTCAATCCCTGTAGTCAGACAAGAATAGAAATCTCCTTAGTCATCTCCATGATAAAATTAAGTAAAGTTGAAGTAGACATCATTGACGAGAGCTACTTGAATAACACCATTCACCTGGTACCTCACTATGGTCTCCATCCAACACGCCCATGGGTGTTGACAAACCAAAAGCTGTTGCCGGACCACTTACTACTACCCTAACATGGTGGTCTGGTTTGCATACCACAACGGCCCAACGAACTGAGCTGGTGGAATGCTTGTTCTGTTGGGGTCCTACCATTCCAGAAAGGTCTGTTAGGTAGTGGTTAGACTAGAAGCAACTATTATAATGTAAATTGCCACACTGTTGACGGTCGGAAGGCAAAGTCGTACTGCTGACTGGACTGGTATGTGACGGCAGCAGTTTCCCTCGGATGACCAGTAGTACCCCGCTGATGCCATCTTCCCTATGGGCGAGGTAGGTAGGTTATAAAATGTTGGCCCTAAAACCAGCACATTCATCTCGCAGAATACCGGTGACATGGGTTCATCGTGGGATTCAAAAGTCATAAACCAAAATCTCAAACTTGTTAGAATGTCGTGTGTGACCAGCTTCAAGCTGATGTCCCTTGGTTTCTGCGGTCACTCAATGACCCCTCCTTTTTAGGTGGCTCAAGAACTAGCCTTCCACAATATGGGCAGCTGAGCAGTGTCAATCGCCGTCACAACTATACCAGCACTCAAAAGCCCTCATTAATATTCATCCATATCCTTACCTCCTAATCTTCCTTCACCACTCTTGATCAGTATTCCTACACCATCAATTTCTCCCAGTTCTGCAGCTGTCGACAACGATTTGAGTTCACAGAACAGCATCGTTGGTCTCTTGAAACCGATCTCTAAATTACGCGTTGGACTTTCAATGTCCACACCCTCCACCAAATCAGCCAGCAAACTTCACTAGCTGGAACTCGGGCTATGGATGTCTGCTGTGTTTAAGGTACGTATACAAGACCCAATTGCGGTCACTCATTAACCTTATCCGGCTAATGTGGTGAATCCGCAAAATTCACCCTTCGAGTTTCTGAAGATTCAATGGCCAGTTTTCGCGGTCTTGTAGGTGTATGTGTGGCATTGAACACTGAATCTGAAAGTCCACTACACTGTATCCCAGCTGACAGTCGTCCGTGCACTTTTCGACCAAATGACACAGTGAAAACTAAAAAATGGAGAAAATGCTTTTCTTCTTTGTAATCTCCGCCTGCACATCCACTGACTGCAGTTCGGATGAAGTGATGAGTGAGTTCTACTGAAAACTCTAACCTCCTACTGACAGACGAACAGTCAGACGTGGTATTTATTGCAGAGGATTTCAATGGACAAGTAGGTCTGCTAAGTCAGACAGACACTTCGGTGGCACTTTCGGAATCCGAGCCGAACGAATAGATAACGGGAATCGCTTAATACGACAGTGCTCGGATAACCATTTATTTCTGGCCAGGACTAACCTCAGGTATGAAAGACATTGTCATATGTGGCGTTCACCGACTTCATTTAGTGGTAGGTACACAGACCATATTGTTAATAATCACTGAAGAGAGCCGGTGAAAGATTACCGCTCCTTGTGGAGCATGTTTGGATAGCGACAATGCGTTGGTTCGAGGGCTTTTCAATGGACTTTGGAAAACTTTAACAGCAAGACTGTTGCGAGTGCGGCTCGATGATAAAAGAGCTCTAAAGCCCCTTTCAATGAGCAACTAGCTAGTCAGTTATTGGAACTGAACAACACTCATCTGGAAGACGTTTGGCAGTATCTCCACTATGCAGTGAAAGGAGCGTTAGGGAGTGGTTACAAAGAGGCAGGGAATATCGGCAGCTTCTGGAAACTAATGGATGCACACGAACGCATCCTTACACCCTCCGAGTACAACGAGGTGTGAATCCAACTCAAATATTGACTGAAATGAAAAAAGCAGCAGCGATAGATAACATAGTTATTTAGATCTGTTAAGGAAATGGATGAAAACGTCACTAGTTAGTGCAACGATAGAGGACAACGATGGTTCTATGATTCACTCACAGGCGAGAAAACTGGAACGATGGACGGAACCATCGAGTTGGCCTTCGGCTACTATTACAGTCGGAGCGTGAATAGAACATCGAGGTAGGACCCAAAGGGTTTGCAGAAGTCAAAAACACTGGGTAACTTGAAACAAGGAAGAGCATTACGGCCAGATGAACTAGCTCCAGAGATATGTAAGGATGATCATCAAGGATTTCTTGTCAAGTGCTGGCTAACGTGTGAGAATCAGATATGATCCCCTCTAACCGGTTTCTATCACTGATTGGTCCTTGTCTTCAAGAAAGGGGAGAAATCCTCTTGTCATTATTACAGGAAGACCAACCTGGCGAGTATGGTGTCTAAAATTTTATGTTCTGTAATTATCGAGCACGAGCACAAGAAACCAGAAAAAACCAGGCAACCTTCAGTTCTGGTTGCGTGTGTATCGACTAATATTCACTCTCCGCCAGGTCCTACGAAATAGGATCACTTACCAACGTCCTGCACTAGCTGTACTTCTCAATCTGAAGGTAGCACTTGACTCCATTGACCGTGAGGTCGTATGGCAGTGTCTCATTGAAATGAATACCGAGTAAGTATATCACTCTGTTGAAGGTTCTGTCCTCAAGCACCCGTGGGCATGTTCGAGCCTATAGTGAGTTGTCAGGTGAGCTACATACGTGGAGTTGTGTCCGTCAAGGATGCTCACCCTCTCCATTTCTATTCAATTTCATCAGAAACATTCGTATTGAGATCTCGCTCCCGTCGTCTGACTTAACAGGGATTGATCTAACCACAGAAAAATCCTTGGTAAACCTATAACATGCAGGTGATATAGTTTTGTTAGATGAAGACTGTCACGATGCAGAGTCTTCTGGACACATTGAGTGGCAACTTGATCGTTTTTGAGATACGTTTCTCGCCACCCAAATGCAAAATGTTGTTTCAGGACTGGTCTTCAGTTGTGCGCTAACAGTAGAGAGTGAAGTGGTTGAATGCGTTGACCACTTCACCTGCTTGGAAAACTCGGATCGACGAAAAAAGCTCAACTGATTGTAGCTAGATTACGCCACCGGGGTATCTTATTGTCTGCTAGGGGTCGACTGCACTGCAGTTCGCTCTGTTCTACTGTATGACTGGGAATTGTGGCCACTAAAGATAGAGGATATGAGAAGGCTTCAAAAGTTTGACCACCATTACCTTCGTAGCATAGTTCGTGTGTCGTGGTCTCACCACATCTGTAAAGCAAGAGTCAGATGTAGGGAGGAGAGAAAAGACAGTTGATGTGGTTGTAACCTTCATCAACTGAGGTGGCTGGGATGTGTTACACATTTGTAGCTATGATAGCTTCAGTAGTTTTTGGCTGGCATAGGGCGACCAGACCGAAACGTGGCATCAGTGCAAGAGGTCTTTCGTTGTTGGTTTGAGCCGTATTGGGAAATGCAGACTGGCTAGTTGGTGTCCATGTACTAACAGAAACCAGTGGTTAAAGACCCTAGATGATCTGGCTCAGAATCGATGTCAGTGGCGCAGATGCATTCATACTTTATCTTCAACTTAATCGCTATACTGAACTCGGCATTTTCTTCTTCCTCCTTTAACTGCTTTTGACCGGTTTTTTTTATTTTTCATCTTATTGCTTTGTAACTTGATATGCCGATATGTGAGTTGTGGGAACTTGGACCGTTAGACAGTAATGCTTGGTCCTATGTTGCAATTGATTATAAAATAAGGGCAGACTTATATCTGCTTGTTGGTCAGCAGTGGAATCCAGGACGTGCGTGTTTACTTTTATGTGGGGCTCATCAGCTGGATGTGCCTGCATCTCAGTGAGTGATGTTCCCACTGAGACAAACCCAGTACCCATCGCTTCAAACGCCAAAGCGTTATCCATTAGGCCACTAAGGGTGATTTACTTAACTGACCATTTCTCCCAGTAAAAGACACTTCCATGAGACCTCATTTGGGAGAGGTAAGCGCCGCCTTCAGTTTATGAAATACAGTTAGTGTCGGATGCCGTTGTATCTGTCCCAGAACCTGGTGAAGTGTGAATGCATATCTAGTCAAAGCACCCATCGCCAGATTTGAGACTCTTCTGATTTTGTCGTCCTTGCTGTTCCCGAACTACAGACCCAAACGTCTAATGGAACCTGAAATCTTAGACACTGTTCTACAGGTTAATTCCTCTGTGATCATCACGGAAAGACTTCTTCACCTTTCTTGAACATTGGAAGAATTAGTGGTTGGAACCAGTCAAAGGGGATCGTACTTTATTTTCATTCCTTAACGAACACTTCAAGCAACCTATCTGATAATTTGTGACCACTGTCCTTAAATACCTCCGGTAGCGGTTCTTCTCTTCTTCCTTGTCTCAGGTTGCTTCTTCTGAAAGAGTTGAAGGATCTACATCAGGTTTCCATTCAGGAATCGGCTGGATACCGGGCAACAGAATAGTAGTCATAACCCAGTCGAATTACTCAAATGAAATTCATTCTTCTATGACCAAAATATATCAGGCCGGGGGGCAGTGTGCTGTTGTCACTGTCGAACGTTTCCGATCCCCTTTCATATAGGAAAGGCAGCATCAGTATGACACTGCTGGTCAACCACAAGAAAAGCTTTAATCTTGTCATACTCTCGTTCAGCTAGGAGTAAAACTTCACCATCGGACCTCCATCACATCGTTGCAATTTCACTGTACCAGCACTTGCTTTTTGTTTCGCCGTTACTAACAATTTTTGTAGCATAGTGTTGACCTCAAGGAATCAAATATTCCCACCAGAATCGATCGTTGTCTCATTGTGATACCAAAGCCCAACCACTTCAAGATTGCAGCTATCAGCCACTTATGTTAGTCACGCCTCCCAGTTCGGCCTTAAAGTTTGGTTTGCTTATATTCGTATATTTAGAGTCTTACTATCGTATATTCGTGATGTGTGCTACATCAAGGTCCAGTTTCTAGTGAATACCTGTCTCATTACTACATATTGCATACTAAAGTTTGAGACCTAAGAGTAGCTCAGACTCTACAGGTTGCTTAACTTTACTACAATAAAGTTAACTATTTGTTAGAATTACATGTTAGTCAACGTTGTAAACCAGACCACTGCAATTCTGTAACAAGGTGACAAGTTCAGCTTTGCTTGTACTACTTGATTTTACTCACTGATATTTTCGTTGAGTTCGCGTGTGAAGATGAACTGCTTTCGTTTGGTGCACGAATACGTTAACTGATTGTATAGTTGCTGTTCATAATGTGTATTATGGGTCTATATCTCTACTTATGCAGTTCAGTTTCAACAGCTGGAGAAAAACAGTAGTTTCTTATTCACTGTGCTTATCGTTTGCAACCCATTGGTAAGGTGTATGCATAACCTATCAGAAACTTTAGAAATATCCAGTCATTCATATCTATATTTGATAACTTCAAGTAATTACTTTCTAGGACTCTACATATTCAGGTTTCTCTGTCATTGTAGATACTGAAGATCAGTATACAGCGAAGCATGTGGCTGCTGCTCGTTTCCAGCGAAATCATCGTCTGATGCAAGAAGTTTTAAGTGACGCTAGACTTCCTGACCCTGGACAGCTGATAACACAAAGTCGATTAAACACCCTACGTCTTCAAGTCGAGCAACTGAAAAACCACAAACGCAATTTATGTCAAGAAATTGAAGGATGTGAGGCACGCCATAAGGCTAAAGTTCAACGTATTCGTGAAGAATCTGAACGTTTTCGAATGGATTATCAAAAGATAACTGCAGCGAGGCCAGTTATCACGGAGTCCCAGTTTGCTGACATGATAGTTAAGGCAAAACATGATATCCAACGTGAGGAGGAAGATCGAAGATCTCGTTATTTGGCCGAATTGGAAATCAGGCGCAGACGCCAACAGCAGCGGCAACAACGAGAAGCCGAGTTATTGGAGTCTGAACGTCGAAGACAATTGCTTCACCAACAACAGTTGCAGCAGGCTCATATGCGACCGGTTCACACACCTGTTATGCATAGTGATCCTAATATTCAATTTAATGATCGTCCGCTGGAAAGACTGATAGCACAGGTTTCTATATTTACTGATTTTTTTAATATCATTTATTATGTATTCAGGTTAAATCAATTTTAGAATTGAATTGACGTTCATCAAGTCCACTTTAACCAACTTTGCCATAACTTACAGTGTTGTATATGCTCCTTGTCGATCATACTTAGCGGTGTAGATCTAAGTACGCATTTTAGGCTAGAATTCACTGTCTAGATTCTTCGCATGAAATTTAGGTGTCTAATCTAATGGACTGCCACAACCCACAATGCAATTTCTGATTACAGTCTCTTTCTAACTAAGGGAATATATAATAACGCTTAAATAGGTCATTGTATACTTATTTCAAATATTTCAGTAAAACATAGTCTTATATTCTTCTTAACGTGAACAGTTTCTTACTGATCTTTTCAGAAAAATGTTCGAAACTTTCATCCACACTAGTAAACTTTACAACAGCTATAACTTTAAAAGCCTACCACACTGCATCCACACTCTGACTTCGTGTTCAGGGGGTTATTTACTTATGGACCACATAACCTAATGGTGCAGTATTTCTGTTATTCAAGAGGAATGTTCATTATTTTCAGGGCACAAAACTATTGAACCACAATGTCGATGATCAACAGACTGACTAAATTTATCACAATAAACACCTCACTTATGGGTGAGCGAAAGTGCACAGTCACAAGATTTTTTAACATTACCGATATTGTTTGTTGTTCAACGCAGATGTACAACACAATCCTGTCAATTATCACATCGACTACTAATTCAAACTAGACGCTCGCTCTGTAAATTCATAAAGATTTTGTTGTTTATAAATATTGTACTGTTGCGTGTAATCGTAATCTAGAGTCTTAAGATGAAAGTACTAGAAAGTTCTATTTCAACAAACTAATAGTTCTCGTTTTCGGCATAAGTTCAAAGACAATGTTAGAATGTAGATATATATGTAGATAGATTTTGATGGAGAAGTACCAATGTAGTATGCTTTTAGGACGTGCTGCATGTGTAAATTCAGTTTTAGAGAGTAGTAAACGAGTAATAATAAAAGTTGATAAACTTACCAACCACTTTTCCAGAAGATTAAAGCAATTAATCACGTGTGATGAAAGTACAGGTTTTTTCGTTGGTTAATCTAAGGGCCGGAAAAGCTTGTTTTTATAGCCAGTCACACGTATTGCCTAGGGCAGAGTTGAGAGCAAGAAGTTTGAACTCCATGTTTTTTAAAATATGCCCTTGAGCTTAATTTTTCCACAGTGCTTCCATTAGGATTTAGCTAAATAACAAGGTTAAAAAAGCATACTCTTTAGTTGCCTTTTTGACCCTCTACCTTTTCACCCCTACTAACACTGATTTTGTCCGCAAATATACAAGGACAGACAAAATCAGCGTAGAACCTGGCACACAAGTGCATCGGTTCAAGTTGCCACAAAAAACAAGTGGACAGTAGAAAGTTAGATCAGGGTTGAAAAAGTTGTGAGAGAATAAACAATTCAAAGATGAAATATAGCGTAGATATTCAAGCTTTAGAAGGCATCAGAGAGTGAATACATCTGCACCACTCTGGTCCACTTTCAGCCATGTCACCAAGAGTCGTCAGCTACTGATTCCTATCTTCTCGTGGACCCCACAAGTAGTAAATGACTTTTTTCACTTCACTGAAAATTCCGCTTTTTATCATTATCTTGTAAATCTATCAGTCCATTTGTTTTGTTTGCTTAAAGTTATATTTGTCTTGTCGACAACTTTTTTCTCTTATCTAATGTTTTTTAGGACAAAAGAGATGATACACCTCAACCTTCACCGAAACTGCCTGCTACTTCAGGGAATTTAGTGAATCCTGCAAATGTTAAAGTTGCTACTGAACTTGGAAATGCTACGAACGGTGTATCGTACCCTCCTGGAATAGGAAATACTTTCGCGCAGCCACCCACTCAGGGTTCAGTATCTAGGTTTCCTCAATCTGGTCATACGCAACATCACTACCCACCTCCTCCACATTACTTACCCAATGCAGCATCACCAGCAAACCCAAATATCCTAGTTCATCAGCGTAGTCCAGTAGCAAATATTCAGCAGGCAACGTCAAACAACACAGGTAAACCTAATGCATCACCATTAAGTCGCACGAAGAAAGTTCCTTCGTCTGCATCATCTACTTCATCGGCATCCTCAGCTTCTTCAACATCTTCAAAAAAGAAGAAACCTGATTCTGAATCCACTAAAGACCCTAGTATATGCCCGACTAATCAGGATATGCGTGAACGGCCGGTTTCTAGGTCAGGTGAGGGTCTAATGGATCAAACTAAGTCCAGTGAGTTTGGCATGGCTCCTGGACAGTCAAATGAGTTTCAACAAGGGTTGGCAGTTCAGTCCAGACAGCTTGTTACTTCTCAATATCCTCCAAACTCTGTCATTTCAACACACATACCCGGTGCTTCATTACAAACACCATACGGTTACGAGCTTGGTATACCAAATTCTTCAAATCCACCCTTACCTGGTGGGCCTTATTATCATCCACCGGTCTCTGTTTCTAATCCCAGTGGTTACTCTCATCCGCGCCCACAGTTTTCACAACATCCTCCTTACAGCGCTGTGCAGTATCACTCTATCCCGCAACAGCCATCATCAGAGCATCCGCCTCCACCACCAATGTATGTCCAACATATACCACAGCAACCTCATGTTCCACAGCCTGGACCACCAATGGGTGGATCTAGTCAGCACTCTTCAAACCACATCCCGTCACCTCAACAACAAAGCACAAATAATTGGCATCCTGGTGGTCCGTCCCCCTATCCTCCACACTATGGTCCTTCTCGCTATCCAGTTCCGGGTGGTTCTGTGGGTTATCCAATGCAGCCTCCACGAAATTTCGGTCCGAACTCTGGCGGATATTCAGTACCCCACTACCTTGTTAGTCAACATAACACACAAGCACATCATCAAAACATACCACCTGTACCGGTTTCTTTGCAAGATGGGTCTGTTGCATCTCAACAGATCCCAGCACCGCCACCATACCAGCAGCAGCAACAACCAAGTTCCGTTGTGGGTTACTGGCCCACACAGCACCAAGTACCTCCTGACTATGCTCAGGGCCAGCATTCTTCTCATTACATACCTGCTTCCCAATCTGAACCTGTCACTGCTTCAAATCAGCAAGCGCTTTCATCTGTGGACAGCGTCCATCCATGTTCAACCATATCTGGACCGTCTGTGGATGTTGGTATAAGTCAAGTGGTACCTCACCAATCTCAGGGAGCCAATATTTATTATCCAGGTAATATGACTTATTTTCTGTTTGTGACGTCTTCCTAGATAAGCTTAATCAAACTCACTGTGTGTATTATAATATGAAAAGTAAAATTGATGTAGTGAGCCACTTTCCATGTAGTCAGAGTCCAAGTGTAACTAGGTAATATAATTCTTGCAGTTGGTTTGGGGCAATCAGTCGTAACCACATTCACTGCCGAGGAAATTGTTTCAAATTGTAACTCAGTCTGTTATACTGAAAGTGTGAATGTCGAGAATAGTCAAACACATCGACTAGTTGGACACTTAGTGATAATAATGACAGTAATGATAATAGTAATAATCGCTTTATTTCAAACAAAATGTATGATACAGTGTGGAATTCTCTGCATGTAATATTTCAACAAATTCACTCCCAGAACAATATTTTCGAATGAAATGATTATTGCGTCTGAATGATGTTGATAATAACAGACAATAATGCGAAGCAGCCAGCTAGTGTTGAATTGGTCTCCGGTCTCTAATAGAGTATGAACGGAAGGGCGAGCGTAATTTTGGTAGTGGTATCTTAGGAATAGAAATATGATGTGTTTCTGTGCATTTAAACATCTATGTCCGTCTAAAGTGATATTTTCCCCTTGTTTTGTTATTAACTGGGGAAATAGCTAATTGAAAACCTTTTTAAAATCAGCAACAGTGCATATCGCCTTCGTAGGACATATTTGAAAGACTGAAGCAAACTGAAAGGGAAGAATCTGATGCAATATATTCGTTTGGAATTTTTTGGTAACCCAAGTTTCATGCAGGCTTTTAAGCAAGCAAAGAATGAGCAGGATCGAATTCATTAAATTCACATTTTGTTGCTACTTGCTCCATGTATGCATGCATGCTTTGAGGTTTCATATGAATTAACATGTATGTGTCACTCATCCGATGAGTTCTATTGAAGTTCAGTAGAGTCATTATATTCTGTTTCTCTCACATTCGGTGTTTACTCTTAGTTCATCATTGAAAAGAAATAGATCTCATAACAGTAACTGTTTCCAGTTACATTTGAGTGAAAACAAGAGTAGATCCAATGATAAACGTTATGATTAGTGTGACGCGTTTCATTTTATAATTCAGCATCTGCAACTACCCATTCAAAATACATTTTTAGACATGACATGACTTATATGTGCCCTTCTTAGCTATGGCCTTTGTAGGCCTACCTCGACACGCAGTGCTATGGGTTATTTTCTTCATTCCACCTCTTGTGGCTGGAAGGCATTATTATTAATTGATGTATTCATCAATCGGGGTAGGTTTTCGCGACTAGTCCAATGTCTAAGCTTCGAATTTGTTTCTTATTGACATTGATTTATTCGTGTGTGCGAAATACTTAACAGTGATATTTTATTTGTTACATTTGATGTGTGAGTTTACTATTATTAAAAACACAAATTTTTGCGCTTAATTTTCTTGTCAACATTTTTACTACCACTAACTAATTCCACTAAGTCATATAATGTGATCGAAATAATACAGAAGCCGCAATCTACCGGAGGTGTGTTTCAGTGGCTGCTGCCAGAATTTCATCTATTTGTCATTTCTGAGTAGAAAATGTAGTGCAGCAGAATTTACCACCGGTAACTAGCAAGTATATATGTAACTACCATACTTCCTAAATTCTACTCTTCTGTTAATAGATTCTTCTTAATAATAACGTTTGAATCCACTTTCAGGTGGTTCTGTCTCACCGTACACTCATGGTAGTAATATGGGACCGAATGCATTTTATTCCGTACCACCACAACATCATTATCCCCTTCAACATCAGCACGGTGGCCACTCTTGGGTAGGTTATCCCAATTCTGGTCCACCTCAAGTTCCAGTCTATCCACCATCACAACTCGCTCACCAATCACCCCAATGTAGTCCTGGGACTTCATATCCGAATTCACAAATCACAGGAAAACCTGAGCAACCTATGGTAACGGCTAATGCAGATAATTCAGCTGGTATTGGCTCATCTGGTGGTTCAACTAGTCGCCCGCCATCTACCAATAATTAATCGTTTCAGTAATATAAGTGCATTTATGTCACTCCAGAATGACCATTTCCCATGCTGAATTATTCATACTGTATATTACCAACTGTTGAATGTAGCGATGTGAAAACATTACGTTTTCACAAATTAAATTATCTATACTAGTTCTATGCTGCTTGTTGTCGTCTAATTTTTCGGTTTTTTGTGTGCCTAAGCATGCTTAGTAATCTCCGTGCGGTTCGACAGTCGTACTGTGTTTTATCGTTTCTAGACATCCTCGAATAAAATCCTTATGGCGTGTATTTCATGCCGTGTTCTCGTACAATTTGTAATTACTTTATTGTTTATTCTTTCAATTATTTGGTAGTCATTGTTATGCTCGTAGTACTAACTGAACTACTCTTCTGCTTTAATTTTCATCTGATTTTGTAGACGTATTATAAATCTTACTAAACTTTTTCCCATCCTATCTATTTGAGTGTCAATGGATATAAGTTGTGTGTGTGTATCCAAACCTTTATCAATATAACAGTTTTTGGAACTGATTCGATCTTCTCGATAGTTTTCTTTTCCGCAGTGGATCTAATTCGGGTATCTGAAGTATTTGCTATGTTTGTAAGTACCAATGAAGGCTTTTAGGTCAAGTTACTTAAAAATTTGAAACCCAGATTTAGTATGTCCTGATGTTAAGAAGAAATAATTCAGCAAAGAACATGTTTTTTTTTCGATGATATCATTTTCTCAAGCTGTACAGTCGTACTTATACATATCGAAAATGCATAAGTCTGTTATTAAACAATAGGGTATAATTACATCAGTAGGCTAGTGCTAAAAGCCGAAATCAAGAATGGAAATAGTTGCGTAATAGTCTTTTAGACAGTGGAATTAATGGGAAAAACAAGGAGTTTGGCACGTTGAAAATTGTTAGTGTATGTGAAATTCGAATTTTGCGTGTCCACTTGATAGATATGAAGAAGGAAACAGGTATCACGACGGTGATAATACTGAACTAACTAATCATAATGAAGTCGAGAAATTGTATGTTAAGACCGTGGTAAAATAAGGAATTGGACATGCTTCTTCTGCACCCAAAGATCAGGCTTGAATTAGTGGATTGCCAGTCCTTCTGCTGTGCACAACTTCCAAAAGCGTACTTCTTTCGAACCATTCTTTTGACCCTGTATGTGAAAGAGGACTTTGGTGGAGCTATATGTCCAGAATTGAACTGTTGATTGGTTTGCATTCTCCTCTCGATGCGCATACAAGACAGTGTTCAGAGAGAGGTTTGGAAAGTACGGCCTATATAACTAGTCTATGGCAGCGAGTAAATTTGTAGACACATACTTGGGCTGCCCAAGGTGGCAACTTTTCCTTAACGATCACTGGAAACGGTTGCTAACTAGAGAAACATCTGTAACTTTTCACAAAAGAATGTCTTCGAAATAGTGGAGAATATTTGTAGCTCAGGTGGATGGTATTGGTTGTATTGTGTCCTCTGAGCTGGCTTGTTTAATCGTGGAGCTTTCATCGTCTTTCTAGACGACATCAGCACTACTACTATGAAGTGAGCTATCGATATCTCTAACCTTTATTAATAATAGGTATTTCTAACTTATACATTTATGGAGAGGTGTTTTCCACATTACTTGCTGTACTGAGTGGAAAACGAATCACAATTTATTCATCTCTGGCACTTTAATTGATATTCTGTTGCACTTCCTACTGCGTCGAACCGAAATGTTATACAGTTTGTCATCACCTCTGAGAGGCTCATCATGATTATCACTTTGTGTGATTCGATATTAGCTTTGAGCTGGAACATTCTGATGGCGGAAAGTTAACCACATCTTGGTTGTATTGTGTTCTCTAAGCTGGGTTGTTTAATCGTGAAGCTTTCATCGTCTTGCTAGACGACATCATCAGCACTAACTTCAGTATGAAGTGACCTGTCAATATCTCTCCATCAGTGATTTAGTAGCTTGCCCTGATGAATTGGTCTGTGATTGATTGTTTGCTTCGATTGTTGTGTCATTCATTGTATAGACTTTCCTATTAGCTGTTCCTGTGCTTGACCTTTCTGTCGTTTATCATTTTTCTCATTGGTTGATAGGTCGGGTCCATACTCTGATATCAGAGTATTAGTAGTAGCTTGCCATTCAGGTCAGTCAGCAATCACCCAATCTATTAACCAATGAGGAAAATAATAAACGACAGAAAGGTCAAGCAGAGGAACAGCTAACAGGAAAATCTATGCAGTCACTGACATAACAATCAAAGGAAACAATCAATCACAAATCAGTTCTTCACGGCAAGCTACTGAATCATTCACGGAGAGATATCGACAGCTCACTTCATACCATAGTGCTTATTATTTCGTCTAGAAAGATGATGAAAGCTCCGCGATTAAACAAGCCAGCTCAGGGAACACAATACAACCAAGAAATGTCTTCAGCGGTTTGGATAACCCACCTTTCTTATATAGAAGGGAGGTACTGGGGGTTAATTCCTCTTAAACAATAAAGTATCTGTAGATAAATGGATGAATTCTTCCATGTTAGGCGTAGTGACCGGACTGATATCCGTTGTCAGTCTAACTTACCGGTCATTAGATTTGTTGCGGAAAATGACATCAGCATAGAGTATTCAGCACTTTCTTATCTCTACGTGTTTCCTGATTCGCAATTGATGCGTGACGTATGAAAGTCAGCATCAAACTGGATATCTGTCGCGCTGGCATTTTTATGATAATAAGGTTAGACATCTAGCCTTGAATATGTCGGTGCATACGGTCCTGCTTAGGTGCATATGGCAACTAACATAATTAGCAAAAGATTTGGGTGCAAGGGGAGAGTTGTATCAGTTGTAAGGTCAAAATGCAAGGTAGTGCGGGAAAGTATATTGTTGCTTTACTTGGTTAAGGTAAAGAAATGTACATATGTCAGTACTGTTTTAAAGGAATCAATCATGGCTTAAAATTGGTTTTTGTGCTGCCTACACCATACTTGTTAAGCAGAATGTATATGTTACCGTTACACACTGGCTGGTGCTTTTGGTAGGAAATGTGAATACTTCAACCAATACAGTAGTATGCAAGTTTCTACCTCTTCCACAGTCTTCAGAGGAAGTCAAAGGTCCTTGAACATCTACGTATCTCCCCGATTTACCTCCTAAAACTGCAATTCTTACGTGTACACTAAAAATCGTAGGTGGTGTTTTGCTCACATTTTACAAAACAGTGGATTACGTGGTGTTTATTCGTATTGACTGTTCATCTGTCTAGTACAGAGGGTTGTCAGATGTCATAAGTTCTTGCTGATTTGTTACTGTACCGGCTATGTTGGAATTTTATTCGTAACTATGTTCGCTGCTTATTATTGTATATTTGGGGTACCTATTAGTCGATAGAAGCACTAGTTACTTTTATGAGACAGTGATAAGTTTAGACAACTTGCTTCTTTTAAAGCATTTGTAATAATCATCCGTTAACGGTTGTATATTTAATGGCATTGTTCAAGCGTATAGTAAACTGGTTCATTCTCACCACCAACTTTCCACTATGATAAAACAAGACTGGACATAAATGCTTATCTTCACTAGACATCTCTTGTCATTTGTTGCACAGTGGGACAGTATTATTTTTTGGATGACGCTTCTCGCAGTATTTACTGATGGCTATAAGAAATAATTTCTGTTTGAAATGTCATCTAGCAACCAATACTATTTCACTGTGTGATGCCACATAATAAGGGGACTTTAATGGAGTTATACTCTACAACAGTGCCTGAGTTCAACTCTTTTGCTATTTATTTTACTATTATTTCAAAACACCCTGAGATGTGTACAAATGTAACTTATATCTAATGTCAACTTTCTACTCGGAGCCCAGTATTTGTGAAATTACCCGGTTAAATGTCAACCTGAATTCCACAATCAAAGGAACTGTATAGCTGGTACAATCATCCTGTGGTTACACTTTGTCATCTACGTCGGCATATTTATCTGAAATCTATAACTGTAAAACCACCTGGTACTTCTACGTGGTCTGTCAGGACAGCTTTTTCAACCACAAGAATTTTTATCACAGAACGAATGGAACTAATTCGTTCACATATCAAGGATATCGATTATATATTATTCTTGTTGGTACGGACTAAATTATCGATTACAGACAATTTTATTAAGCATTTAAAAAAACCCCTCCAAACATCTAAAAACCGGCAAATTTGAACGAATGCTTCAATATATTTGGGTGACTTTAATGGCCACCCTGACAACAGCTGTAATAACCAATCAAATCTCAGTATTCCGCCTAGAAAGGTAGCTTTTCATAAAATATAGGAGCCTTATTGGTTATTTTAGCAGTTGTTAGGGTGGCTTTCAGAGTCACCCAGATATTTCAAATCCCAAGTGCCACCAACATATCAAACAAAGTTCCAATAATCTCTGTGAATAAAGTGGTAGTAAATCTTTCCGATAGGAATTATCCTGATTATGAACTATCACTCCTACAGAAAGGTCTAAATTTTAATCTGAACAAACTAAATTTTTCTGTTTTTGGGATTGTGCCTACAATTTAACTGACTTCACAAAACCTTAAAAATGATGCAGTGAATTATGTGGAACACAAAATATCCAGTGCACTATTACGTCAAAAATCCAATGTTAGGGATTTTGATTATTTCCTTGGAGAAACTCAGACCAGGCTTCCATATGGAACGTTGGAATTTCCTACTTGAAACAAGCTGAGATTCGTCCAAATTTAACTTATGTAACAACGTAAGGTATAGTTGCGTCATTGGAGTACTGTTCAAGACTGGAACAAGCAGATGCCTAATAATATGCAAGAATGCGATTCACAAGAACGATAAGGGATTTAGCAGGGTAAAATTGTTAGATGTGCAATGCCATGATAGATTGTTTATTTGATACAGCACACTGACAGTACTACTTATACCGGATGACGTTTTGCGCAGAATTTATCGCGCATATTTTTATCGATGTGTTCATGTCACTTTCTAACAGTTCTTCATGCTTTTACTTAGGTGGTAGTAGAATTTTCCAATTATTCGCAATATACAGAGAATCAATACTGTTAAATTTTGAGTAGAAAATTGAGTACAGATTCAATAAAACAAAGATTCTGCGATCAGTCTCCGCTTCCAACTAGCTATATTGGATTTTAGAAGTGTCATCCTATCCACCGTTATAGTAGGATAATGGATCAGTGCATATAGAGCGATAGTCAAGTTATTCTCTAGGTCATATTGGCGCACAATCACACTTTTGGGCTACAATTCTAATATCCGTAATAGCCAGGTGGACAGGGAAGCTGATTACAGAGTATTTTTCGGTTGAATCACCACCTAACATATGTAACAGTAATGATTCACCGCATACTAGAGATATTTGGGAAATTTTACCACCATTAAAATAAAAGAATGAAGAACTGTCGGACTATATAATTAAAATCTGAATATAGTATGATTACTTCGATATAAATATGAGCAATAGATTGCACTCGAAATGTCTTCCAGTAAATAATACTGCATCACTGCGAGTTGTATCAAACAAACAATCCAATATGCAGTCAACATACCAGAGTGCCCAAGTCTGACTAATACATTAGTGAATTGCAGTGGTTGATTGTCCACGTGATAGATAATGAAGAAGATATAGAAAGGGACATGAGTGAAAATGAAGCGAACAACAGTACACTGAATAGTTGTAGTGAGAACGAAAAAAACGGGGATGGGTTACAACCTTAAAAAGATAAAGAAGTTGGACATGCTTCTTCAGGAAATAGGTATCGGGCTCTAATTGGTGAACTGCCAGTCCTTCTAGAGTGCACATGATACGAAGGTATCCTCTTGAATTGTTCCCATTGGCTTTTTAGATAACAATGAAACACGACTGTGATGGAGTTATGCGAACAAATGTGCCACAATCGGTATGCATTCTCCATTTGATAGTAATTTTTGGAAAGTCTATGCTTTATATGACCTTTATAACTGGCTCCACAGGAGCATGTAAACTTGCAGATGCACACTGAAGCGGTAGCTTGTCTTTAAAACAACTCGGAATATTTTTGCCGATTAGAGAAGCTGATTTATGGCTTGGCAGAGAAAAATGTCCTCAGCGATTCATCAGGATCTCTATTACCGTTTAACCTTTGAATTAGACATTATAAAGTTTTCTTCGTAACTGTGACTACTTGCTCCGTACTACTCTTGAATTTCGAGAATTTCTTAATTAATCTGAATGGATATCCAGTTTATGCAAGTAATTGTGGAAGCCTCTCTAACTAATCGTCTACTGTGATGTGGAAGGTTCTCTTTATTATTGACGAAAAAGAATGAATCGAATTTCTCTTTCTGTTGAGTGACGTTACCTACAGAAATGCATGTATTGTCCACTGTATGTCGGCTTCCTGGAAATCGATCTGTGGAGGAGACCACTCAGTTTCTGCCTCAATAAAATATCCAGAAAATGATATTCCGAAATCAATTCAGATCGCTGTACAAAATGTTCCACTTAACAAATGATAATTTCTACCTATATAAGATATATATTAACGACACGTGCATCCTATAGGATGAAAATACTGACATCGAGGCTGTCATCAAGAAACTGAATGATTGTCTCCAATCAACCAACCTCACACCAGATTGAGAAGAGAAACTTGGAAGTTAAGATTTCGAAGATAACACGAGATTGACAACAGAATCTTTTTCAAATTTGACTCTTAATTACAGCCGCTTCAGCAAAACGCGAAATCTTGGTTTATAGTTATTTATTGATCACTTTGAAAGATTTAGGTGCGTTGGCATTACCTTTGGTATCGAGTGAGTGACAAACGACTGATCTAATTAAACTCTTTGAACTCCTCGGGATATCTTCAGAAATGCGATGATTCTTACTTTCTTTTCTTCCTTCGCATGTGCTTTGGGACGTGCATGTGAATGGGCAGATACAGTTGGAGGGGACAATAGTTGAAAACATGATCACTTCCTACTTCTTTGTGACCCGTTTTCTCTCTGACTCAATCATATTCTTCTTCGCACGATCAAATTGCAATCTTGATGAATCAGTCATCTTTTAATAAAAAATTTTTGTTCACTGAAATGTGAGATCAACCAGATGGCATTCTACCATAGTTATGTTGAAGATACGTTTATTCTGTACAGAAGTGTAATGTGTGTTGTAAATCAAACAAACAAGTCTAATATGGGATTAAATTTTACGACAGAGTCCAACTTTTACACTTGTGGTAATAAAACATATGGTCTCCCTGTTCTAAGGCTAGTCAAAAAATCCCCACGACTTTCACAAACTGGAACACGTTTCACAAATCATCGTATTTTCAATGTTCGTTGTATGAAAAATCAAATTATTCCTAAGTATCTTCGTCTACGTATTCTAATATCCACTGAAAAAGTCAAAAGAGCAATAGAACATATCAGCAAACTGTCTCAAGGAAGAAATTCACAGGATTATGAGGAAGTTAAGTATGCTCCGGAATAAAATTGAACAACTGAAATGTAAACTTATGAAGATAGTAGACAGAAGAGACTATGAATTTCTAATACAAATATCACATAAAGCAAGATCAGCTGCATTCAAGAATTCCAGAAACAGTCAAATCAAAAAGTTCAACAAATTAATGCAAGAAAAATATCCCTCGGAAAATAATCAAATTACAAATGAAACATGATCAAATACCGTTAGGTTCATAAAGCAGTTTATCGCATTAGACTCCTAGTCGACTTCAGAAATACCCCGAAATATAAACTAGCAAAGTACTTAGCATCGATATCATGTCCTATTACGAACCGTTCAAATTCCTGACTTGTAATCTCTTATCAGTTAGAACTAAGGCTGAATGATCAGCACATAGAAGAGGATGGAAAAATGGTTAGTTAGCTTCTATGTAACAAGTCTTTATACTGAAATACCAATCAATATGGCAATGGAGGCAGTCAGAAGTCAACTGACTATTGACTTAGAACTTAATCAGAGAACTAAGATATCAGTTGATAAGATCATATTAGGCGTACAGTTGTGCCCGACCTCAAAATTCAGGACAAAATCTACAGACAAACAGAAGGAGTAGCAATGGGATCGCCAATCGTAGCAGATATATTTATGGATAATTGGGGAAACATGCCTTTACAAACGTTTAATCCTGCACCAAAAATATGGCGGCGATATGTGGATGACACATTTACTGTGTTGAAATAGGAACATATCGAAAACTTCCTCACACATGTAAACTCAGAAGTAGGCATAATCCAATTCACGTATGAGGTAGAAAATGAACAAAGAGAATTGCCTATGTTGGATTGCAGGATAAAAAGAAGGACAGACGCAGAAAACCGACACGTTTCAACAGGTATCTAGACTTCAAATCATCCCATCCGATGTCACGCTTAGTCAAATGTCTAATTGATAGAGCTAGAAAACTGACTAGTCAGTGCAAGGACCTAAACAAGGAATTGAAACACGTAAAAGAAGGGGTAATAGTTAATAATTATCCTCCGCGGTTTATTGAGAAATTCGTACGGACACACAAGAAACAAGAAAAATAACATTCACACAAGTACGAATGATGACGATAACACAAGTGAAAAGGAGTTCACAGCCTCCATTGTATTACTCTGTAAGAAAGGTATATCAGAAACTTTACTTAGGATCCTTAACGAAGCTGATATTAGGGTGGCATTTAAACCTTCAAACTCAGAGATAAGCTTTGTTGGCTTAAGGAACCAATTGAGAAAAATAATCTATCAAATTTCATGTAATGACTACGAGGTCAAGTACAAACTAACCGGTCGGGGTCAGTTAGAATAGCCGAACATAGGAATTTAGTTAAATATAGAATGACAGACCTGAACAAGATCAATAATCTAGAAAAACCTCGGCTACTGCTATTCAGGCATTAACGCACAACCACACAATATGGAGGGATAAAGCCAGTGTACTTAAGCCCAATATAATTAGGTGGAGAGAGAAATTGATTACTGAATCTTTGTTCATCTAATCAACACGCAACACATGTAATAGAAATGATGCAACACCTATACCACAGATATGGAAATGTTGCTAGCAATAAGAATAACTCATATGACGTGACGTAGCTATAAAAGTCAAATGTCGAAATTAGCGTGATTACATTGATATGATTACGAGCAATGATAATTAATGCTCGAAATGTCATCAAGTAAATAATACTATACCACTGTGTGTTAAAAATCAAGTAAACAAATCTAATATGGAATTAAATTCTACCACAGTGTCCAAGTTTTACACCTATATTGATGAAAAGCATCACATTAGGAAATTTTTTACAAATATCTTATTTCCGCTCCTATTATCAGACAGCAGTTATTAACCTTCAAATAAATGGTAGTGCCGGTGACTTCTTAATGTTTTTTAATAATTGAATTCGGTGGGCTTATGAATATATTCTAGGTATTTAATATTTTGTAAAGAAACGGAAATGTCTTCACAGATGTTTCAGTTTGTACTACGGACATCTAAATTCAGAAATGCAGTTGATATTTACCTAGTATGAATGAATTAAATCAGGGGATAACCATCCTCTCCTAGGCATTGTGACAAAAAGAGTGCAATCACTATGATTTCATGGGTCTCTATTATTGGAATTACTATTTATTTGTCCCTTGCGTTCCTAATGAGACATAGGGCTTCAGTAGCACGTCTACATTCCACTCTCTTCTCTGCAATCTTTTGAACCTGTCGCCAAGAATGCCCACAAGCTCTCATTTCTTCCTCACACGATCTCCTCTATGTCACCCTCAACTGGGATGTCCAACTCACTGCTTTCCATCGGGGTCCCACTCAACCGCCTGGCCTGGCTCGTGATGTCTCCAGTCGGCCTTCTCAGTGTATGCCACATCCAACCCATCTCCACTTCCTTCCAGTGCATATTTGTTCAGCGATAGCTTGTTGCTTCTTTGGTTCGTTGCCCGGCCAGAGTTCCTTGTTGCTTATTCCTGTTATTCTGGCAATCCATCTGATCTTCAGTATTGAGCCAGCGTAGGCGGCAGTTGTTGATGAATGTCTGTAGTTTGTTGGAAATACCTTTCGTAACACGCCAAGTCTCTGAGCCATACACAAGCACTGACTTGACGTTGGTGTTGAAAATCCGGATGTTGTTCAAGCTTTATGCAGAGTGCAGAAGATCTCTACACTGGTTTCAGGTTAATGAATGCCTGTCTTGCTTTTTCGATCCTTGCTGGCTTTGACGCCCTCGTCTGTGCCGCCTGTAGTTGAAACAGTGCTGTCTAGATAGGTGAAGGAGGCTGCTTCCTTTAAGTTTCTCCCGTTGGTGATGATTGGAGCTTGTTGTTATTGGTGGTGTTGGTTGGATATCTTCATCACTTCTGTCTTCTTCGCATTCACTTGAAGTCTCATCTTCGCTGCCCTGCCTCTTCTGTCAACTTGTTAGTTTTCACCTGTAGATCTTCAAGTTTGTGTGACATTAGACATAAGTCATCGGCGAAATCCAAACATTCTAGGTTATTTTCCCCGGTCCAGCGTATCCCTCTCTTCTTGTTCCTCACTGTTCTCTGCTGCATGATCCAGTCCACTATAATCAGGAAGATCATGGGTAATAGTAGGCAGCCTTGTCTCACTCCTGTCTCCACTTCAAAGACATCACTGAGCTTCCTATTGTGAATTACTTGACATGTGGCGTCTTCACATAGTTGTTGAATGAGGTTGATAAAGGTTTGTGGTGTTCCGTAGCGTTGAGGCAGCTGTTAAATTACTTCTCGGTCGACACTGTCAAAGGCCTTCTCAAAGTTGATGAAGTTGAGGTAGACGGTTGACTGCCATTCTATACTCTGTTCTATGATGATGAGTAGTGTAGCGTTGCAATTTGGTCTGCACATGATTTGTACTTCTTGAATCCAATCTGTTCCGGTCGTAATTTTGAATCTAGTGCATCCTTTAGTCTCTCCAAGATGATGCGGCCTAATATTTTGCTTGCTTCCCGTCGGCAGGGCAGGAGAGTGATTCCGTGTCAGTTCTTTCAAATACTTGGGTTTCCTGTCTTCGGGAGTTTGACAATTTTGCCCTTGTTCCAATCTACCGGTACCTGCCCCTCCTTTCATATCTTCTGCAGTAGCGGTGTGAGCATATCGACTGTTGTCCCTGCATCTGTTTTCAGTGCTTCCGGAGGGATTCAATCTGGTCTTGCTGCTTTCCTATATTTCAGTAGCTTCATGGCGCTCAGGACTTCCACCTTTGTTGGAGGATTTGTGTTCACTTGTAGTTCAGTGGCTGCAGGTGGTATTTCTGGAGAAGTGAAGGTGGTGGTCGATTTAAGAGCTTCTTGAAGTGGTCAGCCCACCGTTTTCTTTGTTTCTCCCCTTTGGTAATTATACTTCCTCTATCATCTTTCGTTGGTTTCATCTGCGTTGATCTCTTCCATCCCAGATAGTAACCCGGCTATTTGGTACAACGTTGTCAGATCTCTCCAACCAGCAGCCTGTGCTGCTTTACTTGTCAGTATGTTGTAGAAGTATCTTTTGTCTTTTTGCGCACTCTTCTTCGCTTCTTCGTCCAGTGTAGTATTTTATAAACTGTACTCAGTTCCCCTTGTCGTTGTGCATCCTTGCACTGGTTTATCCTCCGTTTCAGCATCCTCCTCTCCTGTATCAGCTTCCATGTATCCATCGAGATCCATTCCTTATCTTCTTTCTTCTTCTATCCAAGCACGGTTGTGAAGGCTTCTTTAAACATGGCTTTCAAAGACTTCCAGCGTTCTTCCACACAGATTTCCTCAGGAATGTTGCTTGACGTCCCCTACTTTGTCTTGATGGCCGACGTAAAGATGTCCTTTGTAGTTTTGTCCTTCAGTTCAGTTTCTGGGTGTTGAAGTTGAACTGTGGTTCATCACCAACTTCTTTGAAGATTTTCAACTCGATTTGAAAGGTAGGTTCCTTGCACTAGATAGTGGTCTGAGCCTACATCTGCTCCCCTTCTTGACCTTGTGTCAAGTAGGCTGTCTCCACTTTCTTGAGACTGAGGTAAAGTCGATCTGATTTTTGGTGTATCCTGGTGTCTGGTGAAATCCACGTCGCTTTGTGGATATCCTTGTGCTTGAACACACTGCTCCCAATCACCAAGTCGTTGAATGCACAGAATTCTGCAAATAGCTCTCCATTCTCAATAATTTCATCGAGTCCTTCTCGATCCATGATGAGTTCTCTTCTTGTGTTGTCCGCACCCAGTTTGGCGTTCATGTCGCCCACTAGAATTTTGAAATCGCTACTCGGGTCTTGTCCAATGTTGATTGCAGTTGTCTGTAGAATTCCTCCTTCTTCTCTTCGTCTTCATTATTTGTAGGTGCGTAGCATTGAACGATTATGACTTTCCTTCATTTTTAGTTGAATATGGCTGTCATGATCCTTATGCTGGAGGAGATTGGTTCTCACTGCATAAGGGCCTTTGATGCTCTTGGGGACATCATGATAGCTACCCCAAATCTCAGTGTGCTCGTGGTTGTCGTCCGGGTAACCGGAGTAGATTATTGATTCTCCAGTTGACAGTTTGGAGAGTCCACTCCCATTCCATCTGCTTTCGCAAATTCCAAGCACTTCAATGTGATACCTCCTCATCTCGTTTGTAATCTGGGCTGCCTTGCTGGGTTCAAACATGGTTCTCACATTCCATGTCCCCACGTTTACTTCCGCTTTCATCGTAGTTATTCTGGTGCAAAGAATCTACCTAGGTAGTTGTATGAGCTTTACATACGCAGCAGTTCCAACTCACGACTTTCTACTTCCACTGAGGGATTTGACTACATACATTTAGATATAGTTGGACCACTGCCTCCTGGCACATCGGCCAATTGGCTTCTTGAAGGCTTTCACCTACCGGCGTCATTTCTCCTCTCCGATTCCAGCTAGGAATAATTTTGTTTTTACTTTTTATATTTTGTTTGTGCTTTGAAGTTTCTTTGGCGGTTGTATCGGTTTTACGGGGTGTAAGGTTGCTAGCCCTTTGCCCAACCTTCCCTGTTTACCCTGGCTTAGGACCGGCTGGTAACTAGTGAACTAGTTAACCAGGTGAGGTTGAGACATGCAGCTAGCTGGAGAATTTTCTATTGTCCAAGAACCCCATCTCTCTGTCATGCGAACAACACCGAAGTATTGTAACAGACTGTTATTAAGTAGCTTGTTTTGAAATACGTGTGAGCGTTTGAAATATCAAATGAGCCTGAGCCCCTCACCGCAAAACTTGAGATTTTGATTTTCAGTTACAAAAACAAGCTTCAGAGAGTAATTTTCCTGACTGGTTGCACACCCAACTACTCTATCCTATGATAGCTGGCATTACTGTTCCCAAGCTTGAGCAGAAGTTGGTCCAAATTCCCTACTACTTATTCCAAAATGAAAATGACTGACAAATCACCTATGAAGATGACAATAATGAGTAACCGACCAAGCTGCGAAAATAGCCGGATTTAATGCTTTCTAGGTTAAATAATACAGGTGTCAACTACAACCAGTGATGGAGATCTGCACGTGATAGATTCCCTACACAGAATATGATAAGGCCGTCGCCAACAATTATCAAACAAAATGACTAACGAATAGCCTATTTCCCAACTTGAGAGACGTAGAGGTCTACCAAAGGTATTCATAATATTTCCATGAGAGCAGGACCAAAAGCAAAAACATTAGAGTGGCCAAGTCAGAATGGTATACTCGATAGATCATGGCAAAATAATAACGTGTTCCGACTAGCTGACTAGAGGAATGCCTGCCAGCAACGCAAAGTAACCCGACAATGTGACATATGGCATGGAGGCTACACTGTGCACATTCAGCTCAGCCAGTTCGTTAAACCTAAGGATGTCAGCATCAACACAGAATCTGGTCAAATTGTTGGTTATTGATTTTGGCTAACCACTGATCACCATAACAGTTTTCTTTCCATTTACACCGAAAAAAATGATGTGGAGTCCCAGGTCTTTGTGTATCATACGTAAAACCGACTGTTCCAGGAAGAAGAAAAATAAGATTCGGAGACAGCATGTTAGTATGGGAACCTGTTTAACTTCTGAATTTGACCAGCACGTTGTGGATCACCGTAGGGTATATCAGAGTAGAATTTCATCGCCAAGATGACACATATCACAGAGTGACTATTGTGCACATAAAGTATGTTAAGTGGTATGAAATGAGTGTTGACTTCTTCAGAGTCAAATTATGTGAGGATAAATGCCAATAACACTGTCAACTCATAGTCTACCCCATAAATTTTTGTTCACGTACTTTTTTGAATATTTTAAACTCTCCAGTATGGCATTTTAGTGAGTGAACGTAGTCAACCAAATCAAGTGAGACTTGATTATTTGTGGTGAGAAAGTTCCCAATTAATCACAATGTTATCCCGAGGATTAACTCTGAGGTGCAGCAACCAATATCTCTCTTCAGTGTGGGTGTAGTTCCAAGTAGGACCTAGGGAAGTTTACCATAGTTACCCAAACTGACAAAAATGGGGAAAACCAATGTTTAGTAAATGAGGAAATGCAACAAAATGTCCCCATTATCCCCACTAGCGGGGTTTGTACCCATTTTTCTCCATTTCATCCCATTTCTGGCCCTTTGTTCCCACGTTTCCCGTTGCCTGTCTAAATTTTTTAGCCACGATTTGATACTTTATCTACACGATTTTTCTCTTTTGCCTCCTCCATTCCTTCACCAAGACTTCATAGTTTACACAGGCCATTCCCCTTGTTCTCCCCCACGCATTCCTATTTTACCCACTGTCCACATTTATTCACCCCGGTTTCGCAACTCCTATGCTTCGTTACCACACACCTTCCCCTTCTTTTCGAGAACGGTTCCGCATCCTAAGTGTTCACCTTTTGTACGCCTAGTTTTTTCTTTCTTTGCTAATTATAAGTAATTACGGCGAACGCTGGAATGTTTAGTCCTCCGACGTGTTTACCCATTTACTCACATAAATCTCCCTATTGCTTACTGTATCATGCTCTTACACTTCCTGTAGAACGATGCTTTTTACCTAAGCCCAACGTACTCCAGCGTACGCATGCTTATGGGAGAAGACAATCGGTAGAAAAATTGCATACGTATATCCCAAAATAATAACCATACGTTTCAATTGTTCATCCCGTACTTTCAAAGCAGTCGTCAGATTTATCACCAGCGGTCGCATGCATCACCTGTAGGAATAAAGACAAACTGTCAACTGCAGTTTCCTCATACATACAAATCAACTGAACTTTCACTTACAGTTTAGTGAATGATTGAAGGCATTCATAAACATCCGCATTACTAGTTACTTACGTTTTTTCCATTTGTAACGCTTGCTTATTACATCCTTGAAATCATGTAAATAGGACTTGATAGTTAAATCCACGATATTTTCAAGTTCATTCTCGCTCAGAGTCGCTGAGATGAACCTACTTGCGACAACGGCTGCGGGGATGCAATTATCAATTTCATACTTACCCCTCATTATCTGATGTAATGATGACGTATTAAAGGCACCTTTCGTCGGTGTTCCACGGAAGGTGTACTTTACTGCCAACGACGGAGTGATGAATGTTAGAATCATCACTCTGAGGGGTGATCTCGGGTCTCCCTGCAGCTTTCTGGTGATTTTTGCCGTCTGCAAAATTGAATCAGTGTGCACTGACTCACGAATTTATCACGAAACCGGTCGCTTTTCAGTGAATATCTTCATTAGTGTTCAGCGGGAATCGGAAGTGGAAACCATCCGTTCACAGAGGTGTACTGTCTTCCACTCCCTTACGAGCCTTCAATAATTGTAACATTTCCATTTGCCGTTTCTCCATACGGCAAATGCACTCTGTATGGGATAGGGTTGAAGGTAATGGAGGTTCCTGTTAGCTTGGTGATAGCGGACAATAGTGTGTGGATCCGTCTTCAGGCTATTGCGGGAACTTGGTGTTTGCTGAAATAATCACTAACGTGGTGCTAACAGGCATTGGTGATGAAGCGGCAGTTGGATTAGTTGCAGTAGAAGGCCTGAGAAATTAGTCATACACTGAATGCTTACCCAGCAACGGGAGATATTTCACTTGTAAGTAAATTGGTTATTGGGTACGTTGATGAGGCAGACCTAGGCTGCGCTCCATGAAAGTCCATATGCACGGAATTATCGACGTATTCGGTAGTCTGACTACTTTTGCCGCTAACGGTAAAATATAAGTGTGTATAGTCAATCTTACCGCTTGGATTTCTTTGCAGCCTCTAAATATTTCACGAAGTACATATTGACAACTGTAAGTGGTATGTTGACATACCACTCGTGACAGTTTGTTTCCCAAAGTCGATTGTGGGTGGTGCCTCCGTATGCGCAGTAGATCCAAAGTCACTGTGAAGTTCAGGCACGGCAGTTATACCATGCCCAGCAGCCACTGCACTAGATAGATCATTCAGAATTAGGAATAATGGTTGCATCAACCTTTTGCACCTGCGACAAATCGTAGACCGATGACAACCAGATAAATTAGACTTCTTTTCAGAAGGAGAGCACCTTGAGCCACTAGTGGACAATGACTTAGACTACAAATTTCCAGAAAATGCTCACAATTTGAAGATTTTTACAACCAGCAAACGTACCTCAATGCCATGAGACTGCGACGCCACTAATGCCGCTTCACAATGTCCGATGCGGTCGGTAAAACAAAAGCTGTTAATTTTGTTTCATCCTACGCAACTAAAACATAAAATTCAGTACCTAATGAGTGACTGTAGGAAATACGCAAAATGTATCTTAATACACTGAATGTGCCCGCGCTACAATCGCAAAAAAGAATGACAGCATGATTTTCCCACTTTCCCCATTTTTCCCCCTAATCCTCCGTGTTTTTCAAATTTCCCCCAATTTTCGCCCATTACTGTCTGTCAATCAAGGCAGCAGTGAGTGCTACCTCAAGTTGCCTGTGTAAGAGTTCTACCATACCATTATAAACAGAATGTTGTGCTGTTGTGACCAAGTGTTCAATCAAGATCGAGTCAGTGACCTGTTGGAATAAGCAGCTTTCAAGTTGTGCTCCTGTATCAGTAGTGACGACTGAGATGACGCCAAACTTGAATTTCTGGTGACTCACTAACATCTTGGCGACCTGCCTACTGAAATGTTTGGCAGTGGAACAGTGTCAGGTGAACGAGTAAATCTATCTATGCATACGAGAAGATGGTTGAAGCCTTTGCCAGGAGGCAGTGGTCCAACTATATCTAAATGTATGTAGTCAAATCCCTCAGTGGAAGTAGAAAAGTCGTGAGTTGGAACTGCTGCGTATGTAAAGCTCATACAACTACCTAGGTAGATTCTTTGCACCAGAATAACTACGATGAAAGCGGAAGTAAACGTGGGGACATGGAATGTGAGAACCATGTTTGAACCCAGCAAGGCAGCCCAGATTACAAACGAGATGAGGAGGTATCACATTGAAGTGCTTGGAATTTGCGAAAGCAGATGGAATGGGAGTGGACTCTCCAAACTGTCAACTGGAGAATCAATAATCTACTCCGGTTACCCGGACGACAACCACGAGCACACTGAGATTTGGGGTAGCTATCATGATGTCCCCAAGAGCATCAAAGGCCCTTATGCAGTGAGAACCAATCTCCTCCAGCATAAGGATCATGACAGCCATATTCAACTAAAAATGAAGGAAAGTCATAATCGTTCAATGCTACGCACCTACAAATAATGAAGACGAAGAGAAGAAGGAGGAATTCTACAGACAACTGCAATCAACATTGGACAAGACCCGAGTAGCGATTTCAAAATTCTAGTGGGCGACATGAACGCCAAACTGGGTGCGGACAACACAAGAAGAGAACTCATCATGGATCGAGAAGGACTCGATGAAATTATTGAGAATGGAGAGCTATTTGCAGAATTCTGTGCATTCAACGACTTGGTGATTGGGAGCAGTGTGTTCAAGCACAAGGATATCCACAAAGCGACGTGGATTTCACCAGACACCAGGATACACCAAAAATCAGATCGACTTTACCTCAGTCTCAAGAAAGTGGAGACAGCCTACTTGACACAAGGTCAAGAAGGGGAGCAGATGTAGGCTCAGACCACTATCTAGTGCAAGGAACCTACCTTTCAAATCGAGTTGAAAATCTTCAAAGAAGTTGGTGATGAACCACAGTTCAACTTCAACACCCAGAAACTGAACTGAAGGACAAAACTACAAAGGACATCTTTACGTCGGCCATCAAGACAAAGTAGGGGACGTCAAGCAACATTCCTGAGGAAATCTGTGTGGAAGAACGCTGGAAGTCTTTGAAAGCCATGTTTAAAGAAGCCTTCACAACCGTGCTTGGATAGAAGAAGAAAGAAGATAAGGAATGGATCTCGATGGATACATGGAAGCTGATACAGGAGAGGAGGATGCTGAAACGGAGGATAAACTAGGGCACAGGCACGGATCAAGTCATCAAATCCAGCATCCGAAAGAATGCAAGATAGACCTTCGTCAACCTGAAATCTGTGTTGAAATCCACTGCACTCCGCATTCAGCGTGAACAGGATCCAGATCTTCAACACCGACGTCAAGTCAATGCTTCTATATGGTTGAGACCTGGCGCGTTAAGAAAAGCATCCCCAACAAACTACAGATGCTCATCAGCAGTTGACCACGCTCAGTAGTGATGATCAGATAGCCAGAAAAAATGGGCAATAGAGAACCCTGAGAATGAACCAACCAAGAAAGCCCCACCGAACAAATATGCAGAAGAAAGTGGAGATGGATTAAGCATACACTGAGAAGGCCGACTGGGGACATCACGCGCCAGCCAGGCCCTCGAGGGAAATTCAAAGAGGAAACGACTAGTCGGGAGTCCGAGACGAGGGTGACATGGAGGAGAACATGTGCGGAAGAAATGAGAGCTTGTGGGCAGCCGTGGTGTCAGGTCCAAAATACTGCAGTGAACGGAGCGCAATTGAGGCGTGCTACTGAAGCCCCTCGTCCTTCTGGGAACCCAAGGGAAAAATGATAATGATAATAAGTTGTCACCAGGCACATCAATTTTTTGAATAATCGTAGTTATTTAAATATGTTTCCCGAACGCATCATGTGCATTCGCACATTCTTAGAATGTTTTCAACTTATCGTTTCACGAGTGAATAACGAAACAGAAAGAGTCAAGTTACCTGAGAGTAGATTTTTTAGTGCGCAAAAGCATACTATATTTCCACCCCACCCCTCGAACACAAAAGGAGTGTTAACGAACACACGTGCTGACCATTAAGTTAAAAAAAACATGCATGGAGGCACTGAGAACCGACTTTCAACGGCATCAAGCTAGGCTTTTAGAGGTGTCTCTCAACCCAAGAGGTCTGTTCCACTACTTTGTTCAGGCAGAGTTCTCTCACCCCTTGGGGCTTAATCGTCTTATCAGTGGTGACACCGAACTCCTGAGTGATCGGTATTGCAAATCTAACCATTATCCACCACCTACTGGGAGTTCACATAAGTCCCACCAGCCAAGAAGGGCTCTCCGTCGTCGACCCGTGTTAAGCTAGTACTACACAAGCTACCTGTCATAAAAGATACACTTGGGGGACCGGATAAAATTCATGCCCCAACTTCGCAGGAAGGAGTACCAACCTTTGAGCAAGTTATTGAATGATCCCGAGGGTCAGCGGGTTGTGCCTGGATCTTGAGAGTTAAACCACGTGGCACCGATCTTCAGTGGAGGTCATCGAATCCGCTCGAGGAAATACAGACCCGTGGCGCTTGTCCATATCTTCTAAAATAAAGCAGTCATTAAGTTATGGTGAACTGCGGGATTGACTTATGACGATTAGCTTGTCTAAGCCCCAACAACACGAAATTGGACAGTGATTCTCCTGCGTCACTAACTTGCTCACGGCAATGGAGAGATGGACTTGCAAGGTGGGCCATCGGTGCCGAATTGATGTTATTTGTCTAGACTTTTCTAATGTGTTTGATCGTGTTTGCCAAAACTCTCTTATCAGCAGATAAAATTGTCCAGGATGGAACCACCACCCATTAAGCAACCATCCTCGAATCTATGACCATTTATGTAAAGTTCGAATAAGTTTCTCCATGTGATTATCATGGCGGAGTTTACCAGGGCTGAGCAATAGGGTCTCTTGTTTTTAAATGTACATAAGTTATTCGCCACACCAAGTTTGTTCCCGAACTCCTTTTTCCCGATGACCCGAAACTATGGGGAGAAATCAAAGGCGAGGAAGACACTGTTTTCTACAGAAGGATAACCCATTTTAAAAACTGGGAATTCAATGATAGGCTAGCATTTAATCTCGAAAGGTGCGTGGTTGGAAGTGCAAACCACAATGCATGTCGTGCATATAGCCTTAACGGGGTGGAAGTTAAAACACCACCAATAGGGGATTTTGGCGTTCTAGCCCCTCGAGACCGAAAGCTCCACGCAAAGTGTGCCAGAAACGCATTTCATGAAAACTTGGTGTTAGTGACCCTTGGACAAATTCTCAGATAAGTCGGTAGTAGGATAAACAAGGCCTAGACTGCATCCAGAGGTGGGGACCAAATATTTTCACTGGATTAGGTCTCAAACATGTGAAGAGCCTTTGGTCTCGCTTGACGTATGGCCTCTGGAACACTAAAGATTAAAAAATGACTTCATAATGGCTTGCAATATCTTAAGTACTTCAAGATATCCACTCCATCACCTACTGAATATAAGTGGCGACACCAAAGGACACCCAAACTGAATATAAAACAGTAAGTTGGATATCAGGCACAATTTGTATCCAGTATATGTCTAGCAAGCTTGAGTAAACCAGCTGATTTCTTAGTACTTGCTTCTTGGTCGTGCAGAACGGTTTCGGGTCTTTGGCGGATTCCGATGCAGGAGTGGTGCAGGCCAGATGATCCAAACCAACATGACAGGTACCTAAGGAGTAAGTTGAAGGCCACTCATAGCTAGCATGAATTTCATATTTAAAACGACAGTTTTTCGCTTTATTTCTATGTGTATGTAGGTTTGCAGCCACAGGAACTAGTGAGGCACTGGCTTCAAATGCAGGAGCCAGTTTAACGAAAGATTCTATTCCGCTGGTAGCTATTTGTCATTTAACCAGCCCTCCTTTTCCTCTTTTTTCTTTCCTTCTTTTCCTTTTTCTCTTCCTTTATTTTCCTTGTTATCCTTTATTCCCCCACCACTGTCTTACTATTCTCTTTCAGGTACCTACATGGACAGAAGTCATGACAGTCTCCTAACCATCCCAGCAACCCGTAGCATCCCAATCACTCTACAAATTACAACTTTCCCACAAAACATCCACCTCGCCGAAGCTAATAGCAAGAAAGCAGAAGGGATTTCCTAGTTCACTGCAGGAGTGGACCGAACGACTCGAATTAAGCCCTTAGAACTAGACGCGAGAGATAAAAAATTATCAGTTTCCGACGCAGGCACCATCAATATTGGATATTAGAGACCTTGGAGGAATTGCGGCTTTCAAAATTCAGCGCCACAAATGCCTAGAGGTTAGTTGTTAGTTTTAAGGTTTTGGTAGTAGGGCCAATGAGTGGTGAACTATTCCACTGATAGTAGTTTTGGCATTGCAGCATGAACACAAAAAAATTGGTCTTCAAAAACTAGCTTTCACACCAATAGTGCGAATAGTTGTGATATTAGCAGCTTTCTGCTCACTACAATATATATGCAGTATATATAAATATATATATTTATATAGGGATCATAGGGCATGTTAGAATTTCCCTTTTGTACGTTTTACTTCTGCATAACTGACATGGCGGCACTCTGACATACCACCAATGCTACGAATGCAACAGTCGCTGAATACCTTAGGCTCTCTCATGTCCTTCACCTTTAAGGCCTGTTTCGAAGCGATGTAATTTTTCAAAGATGGCGGTAGAAAGTTGCTTATAAAAGTGATGGAGATAGTGGGTAGTGTATGGAAATCAGAAATAAAGCCATCAGACTGGGATCATCACAGTCTATAAGAAGGAGGAGAAATGTTGTTGTGAAACCATAGGGAAACTAGTTTGACCAATATTATGTCCAAAATCCCAGAGTCCATATTTATCGGACGCGCAACTGGAACTCGAGAACAAATACGAAAATACAAGCAGGTTTCAAATCTGGACGAGAGTTCATCGATCATATTTTCATCCTACAGGTTTTGAAATGCAGGCATGTCTACCAGTGGCCGATACTTGCCATATTTTTTGATCTGAAGCTGGCATTTGACTCGGCTGTGAGGTGTTGTGGCATTCTGACTGTAAAGGGAATGCCGAGTAAGTATATAACGCTAATTAAAGCTCTCTAATCAGACTCACGCATCTGTATCACGGCTTGTGGAGAGAAATCCTTAAAATTGACAACTTGTTCTGTCCACCAGGGACGTCCACTGTGACCTTTTCTCCTTACCTTCAGCATAGACGAACTAAAACATAATGTTAGGTACATCTGACTTCACAGGAATTGACCTACTCCTTGGAGATTATCTGGTTGACTTAGAATATGCAAACGATATTGTCCTCCTGGGTGAATACATTGACAAAGTGCAGGGTCTTTTGAAGGCGTTGACCAGAAATCTGAGCATAGTTAGCATGCTTTACTCCGGCACCTGTCAAATGTATGAAGCTCCAGGACTGTGTTACAAATACTCTCAGTTTAATGATAGGAGGTGAAGTAGAATGTGTCCACCACTTCGCGTACATGGGGAGTTACATCAGACTGGTTGCTGACGAAATCTCAGCCTACATGCAGAACGCCCGTTCTGCACTTGCCAAGTTACATCGCTTGTGTGCCGACTGGAGATATCCCACTACCTATCAAAGGATGAGTTTAATGCTTTGCAGTCCGTTCTATCCTGTTATACGAGTGTTAGACATGCCCGTTACAAGTAGACGACATGAAGTGGTTGCAAGGTTTTGATCATAGGTGTCTTCGTGCATTGTTTGCGTGTGTTGGAATCACCTTATTAACAATGTTGAGGTCAGGCGAAAGGTACTAGGCGAGATGGGCGAACTGGATGATGAGGTTGTGAACCTTAGTCAACTGACGTGGCTTGGACATGTACTGGACATACTAAGCCACCACCTACCTCGATGTGTCGTGCTAAGGGAAGTTGGATCAAGTTGTAAGAGGGTTGAGGATGGGCATAGCAAGATGTGGCACCAGTTGATGAAGTCACTTACTGTTGGGCTGAGGCGTGTTGGAATATATGGACTGCCTGACTGGGATCTCCGACGCGAAGGGAATCAGTGGTTGAGGACACCTGGTGACATACCTGAAAATGAGTCGCCATGTTGCAGATATATTCACTTTTTGATTTATTCTAAAGCTTGAATATTCACGCTGACCATTATCTTCGAGCTGTTTGTTCTCTCTCACTACGTTATCTTCGATATCACCCTTGTCCTGTCTACCTGTTCTTTGTGTACTTCTGTGAAGTGTAGGAACTTGAACCGACCCACTTATGTGCAAGGTTCTATTTCGATTTTGTCAGTCAGTCATTCATACCCATATAGTAGAACAGTGCAGTACACTACTCTTAATATGCCATAAAAGGCGTGAATTAGCGGAAAACAAATGGGTCTTTTGCATGCGTGCTGAGATTTTGTCGGTCACTGACCCACTAGAACTGTACCAACTCAGACAAGTGGAGTGGTCAACGCGCTAAACCGTTTCATCACTGAAGATCAGTCATGGAGCGAAAATTTGCATTTGAGTTTCGAGAAACGCATCCCAAACATTTTCAAATACCCATCCTAAGTGTCTGTAAAACTGTGAGCCTTGTCAGCATCTTCATCTGACGAGACTGTCATCTGAGTACCATAGATGCAGCACGGATTCTTCGGCAATAAGATCAATCCCTGTTAAGTCAAATAATGAAAGGGAGATCTCCTTAACTAGGTCAACGATGAAGTTGAATAATAACGGTGAGAGTGAACACCCTTGATAGACTAGTCAACTGATATGTCACCGTAGATTAACACGCCCACGGAAGTTCAAGTACAGAATGTTGTTCTTACTAAAGTCTGTTTTCAATGAGATGCTAAAATAAGACCTCTCGATCGAGAGTAGAATGTCGCCTTCAGGTTGAAAGGTACAGGTAGTGTGCCTGTCCCAAAACCTGGTGTGGAGTGATTATCTGGTCGATGCACACCAACCAGGTTTGAAACCCACCTGGCTTTCTTATATTAAGTGTTCCTGAGTTCTTTTAAGACGTCCAAAGATCATAGAACCTAAAATCTTAGACAATATGTTCGTCAAGCTGATTCCTCTGTGGTTGTCGCAAGATGACTTCTCACTTTCCCTGTGGGCTGAGACAATCAGTGATTGACACTAGTCAGAGGGGATCCTATTTGACTCACACATTAGTTAACACTTCAGTTAACTTGACTAAAGATCTTCGACCACTATCCTTAAATACCTCCAGTACTAGTCATGATTTGTTCCTGGAGGTCGTATCTTACCAAAAAGGTTTGTTGGATAGTGGTAAGACGAAGAAACTACCGTCATAGTGTTAATGGCGATGCTATCATGGGCGACCGAGATTGAAGTTGTACTGCTCGCTGGAAAGAGTGGCAGGAGTAAGTTGTTTCTCGTATAACCAGCAGTCCATCGTGATACTACCTTCTCTATGAGAGAGTAAGTTGGAAAAGTTCGACGTCGAAAACAGCTCACTTCTCTTCTACTCTGTGGTCTTCCAGGGGATACGGTATGGAATGTTTCTCCGGCGTTGGTACAAATAAATCTCAATCTAACAATCACCAGAAGACCTTGTGTGGTAGGCCGTAAGCAAACGTCGCACTGACTATGGTCACGCAGAACTATTCCTCTTTTTCTTTCAGGTACCTTGCAGAAACAACTCCCATGGTATTACCGCATGCCTACTTGCTTTGAGCACCATACAAAACCCAGCCAACTATAACCTAATTTCATCGTCTCTGTCTCCTTTGCCTTCACTTCCAGATACCAGTTATACCGCCGATAGTTGCTACCTCAAAGTAGTGGTCGGGCTTGCACATCACAGTGACCCAACAAGCTATGCTGGTGGAACACTTGTACCTCGAGGTCTTACCATGCCAGAAAGTTCTGCCCCACGAACTTCCGGTGGACTCAGCGATGTAGGTATGGCACTTAGTTGTCGAGTGGAGAGCGAACTCTTCGACGGGTTACCAACACAGCCATCTTTGTGGTGTTCAGACGAATCGATCTGTAAGAACCAGGAAGAAGCATGAAACTAGCCGATGCCTGTTCGTAGTCTCCACCTATGGGCCCACAGATTGCAATTCAGGTGATGCAAAGTATGAATCCTATCAAAAGCTGTAGATTTCGCGATAGAAGTAGTCAGAGTAGCAGATGACTTTAACCCTCAAGTAAGAAAACTAAGTCAATCGGAAAGACGTCGTGGAGTTATCTACGGAATCCTTTGGTAACTAACCGGCAACGGAGATTTTCTCTTAAAGTAATTTTCTAGCAATCACTTGTTTCGGGCATGCTCCAACTTTAAGCATAAGAAGAGACAGTTTCACATGGTGTCCGCCGACTTCAAACCAATGATGGACACAGATCATATTGTTATAAGCCATCGTTTGGAAGAACTGATACTGCTTCTGGTGTACCTGCTCGAACTTCGATCACGCGTTAGTACGGGCATGTGTGTTTGTGCCTAACTGGTCGCAGACAAAAAGCGGCAGTTAGACCTATGTATGCCTGGTCAGGAAATGAGAACGTCAAGTACGCGTTTAGAGGGGAGATAGACAAGCATTCATCTGGGAGTGAGAGTGATCTCCATCCTGAGAAAACCTGGCGTGATATTCAGCCTATTGTTGAAACAGCTGAAAAGACAGTTAGTATCCCGTACCAAAGGATTACAAACGTCTGTGGATTTTCGCAACCTAATCAGAACTGCTTGATGAAAGATTCTGGCTGGCTCTCAACCACAATGAAGAGCGAAAGCAACTTAAACACAAATTAACCAAGAGTCCTCGCAAAGATTGCGAGCAGTGGTGGGTGGCGAGAGATGAGGAAGACATCAGTGTCTGGTAATCCCAGGCAACTACTGAGGCTTATTAAGGATACCGCCAAGAAGAAAACGATGGCTAGTACGGCTATCATCGAAGAGGATAGGACGCTAGTAACCTTTAAGGACGGAGGGCTAGGACGTTGGGGGGGGGGACACTGAAGCTTAGTTCAACTGGCCCACAGAAACGTTTCAGTTGCCCAGCATACAGCGCGAAGCTGAATGGAACGTAGATTTTGATCCTCCAACTCTCGAAGTTGTGAAGGCTGTTTCTAACCTGAAATGACCCAAAGCAGCAGGAACCGACCGTTCGCTACGGGAAAATCTTAAGGTAGGAGGTAGGAAATCAGTGAGTGACGGAGTTACTAGATAGTGTGTAGAAAGTCAAAGCAGTCTCGTCAGACAGGTCTACTTCACTGAGAAGCCTTCTTGTGACAACCATGGAGAGATTAGTTTAACTAACTTCGAGTCTAAGATGCTTGGATCCATATTGTCCGATACCTAACAGGCTCGAGAGTAAGACTGACTGGCCACACTCGGGTTATTGCTGCTCCCGAAATTCAAACTGATTTATGATCAAGAAGATTAAAAATGGATAGTAACTTATCACAATATCTAATAAAATCGACGTCGAAGAATGAAACCGAAAATAATATGAATTAGTATCTAAACGAATTATTAACGGTTAATCGACAGTAAAAGTGAATAGACAGCCAGTAAATTTTCACATCTCTGTTTACTATGACACACTCTAGCGCCTATCACACCTATATGACTTCATTACCTTCTTATGAACATTGCATTATCTTATTCCTATGGGATTTACATAAACTAGTGGTAAAATAGGCACTTCGTATGTCAAATAAATTTCTGACGTCAGCTCCTAAATTTTCTCTACTGCAAGTTAGCTGTGTCTGAACACAGTTAATTAGTATGTTACTCTGTGGTTTTTCTTGTTTTTGCAGACCACGAAAGGCGCGCCCGATCTAGATCTCATGAACGATATAGAGACCGTGGAGATAATTACGAACGTTCGCGGAAACATCGAGATGATTACCATCGTAAAGATCGTGACTACGGTTATGAGGAAAGGGATTTAGACAGAGACCGATACCGGCATGATAAAGAAAAGAAAAAAGAGCGAGATGGGCGACGTAGACATGAACGCAATCATAGCGATGAAAGATGGAAGCGTCGTTCACGTTCTACGAGTCCTGTGTCTAACGTGGAGACTGAAGTTGTGGAATATGAAGAAGGTAAAAGATATTTTAAAGGTAACTGTTTGTTTTTCAGTCGAACCATCTGAGCCTATAACTGAGGAGGAAGCAGAAATGATGCGCAATATGGGCTTCTGTAATTTCAGCACTACTAAAGGAAAGCATGTGGTTGGTAACAGCATCTACGTAGCTAACATAGCAAAGCAGAGGAAGTACCGTCAGTATATGAATCGCCGCGGGGGTTTCAACCGTCCTCTCGACCCAGTTGCCTAAATATTACCATAAAACTTGTACATATTTTTTATTTGTCAAAGTACACTAGTTAAAACAATTCTTAAACAAACAGATGAAACTTTTGTACGCTGAACAAAGGTTTTTAAATATGACATTTTTACAACTAAGCTGCTAATTTACATTTTACGGCTATTTTTGAACGCATGATCAAAGGATTTCGATAAAGAAGAATTCTGTACATGTTAGGTCCTGCTACTCCACTAATTGGTGCATGTGTCATGCTTCCAACAACATTCACCGCGATGCTAAACTATTTTAGCATGCAGTTTATTCCTCTGTAATAAGCATATTCCGGTTTATATTAAAAAACCACATTACTGTACCGTTGTTTCTTTTACAACTATAATAATGCGAATTACAGTTTGTTTTGGGCTCATTTCATCTAGTAGGGGTTTATTGTAAGGCTTGAGTGGTTTAGTAGTAGTTGATAGTATTATTTTAAAATTGTGGTGAACAATTACTGATCTTGCGTTGATTTCGCTGTTTAACATTCAGTACTGATGATCTAAAAATGAGTTACTTCAAAGCTTGTAGCGGCTAGCAATTTCCCCAAAATCAATAGCCCAGAATTCGATGAGTTTCAGCATTGATGCTGAACCTCCATAGTTTTGACGGGCTCACTAAGCTGAAGATACACAGTCAAGCATCTACGCCATTTGGTGCGTTGTCGTGTAAAGTTTCTCTGTTCGTAGGCTTTCCTCTAGCCAGTTAGTCGAAACGCATCGGCATTTAGGGACGGTTTATAAAATATATTATTCCCACCTGGCGCTACTCTATTGTGTTCTTTCTTGATCTCGTACTCATGGAAATATTACAAGTAAGAATAATTAGTGATTGGCCTTTGCATCTGTCAAGTTCACCTGAAATCAATTTATGAGGGCATATGGGTTGGACGTGTAAAGTCAAAAGGCGTGTATATGAATACTGATAGATTGCTCTGAGTAGTGAAATAAACAACAAGATCAGCTAATTAAACATTTAACAGCTTATCCCTATCTTTCCATTGAATCGGCTCAGTTGATGTACTCATGGAAATGAAAAGTGATCAAACCATTATTAGCGTTCTTCTAAATATTTGAAAAGTAAAAGCACAAATCTTATTTAATGTATGATTCAAATTGTTCACAGTACACCAGTATTTAAAACTATGCAGGAGACTACATGATGTAAACACGAAGTCAAGAGAAAATTAGTCTTTTTAGTGACCACTGCATTTAGCCACAGTGACCATGTTCTATTACAGTAAATTCTTCGTTTTCATTCGATTACAGTTTGTCATGGAACTTTAAAATGTAAATCTTGTACAATGGCCGGATTCAAACTGTCAATTAATTGTCCATAATTAGGCGTATGGTCAAGATGAGATTTGTTTCAACCAATTTCGGGTCATAAACTGCAAAATGTGGGAGAGAGAAGTAGTTACATCTTTCAAGTTTCTGATACAGGATCATCATCGGAATCCATGTGATAAAATCTCATTGCTTGGTTAATAATTTTGTTTATGAATATCAACAGAGAGGGTCCATTCATTGACTTTAGGAGGTGTGTTATGCATTCATCATTTGTGAGTTGTATCAGACTAGACTCTACATTTGCCATGAGACGTAGGAGTACCAAGGCCACAAGCTGTCTCTCAGATGGGTTCATATGTAGATTTTTGTTAGTAAGACTAAAGTCAATAAGAAAAAACAACATCATGAGACGGTGAGTAGTAAAATCAGAATCTGCTAATAGCTAATTAATAGAAGTGTTCTAACTCTTCTTTTTTGTATGCTGCTACTTGACGTCGTACTCAGGTCACTTAAGCATAATATATGAAAGTAACAAGTAAGCACACTTCTAAGCAGTATACAGGGGTAGTTAGAATTATGCAGTTATGGTTCTTTGATTATGTTTACGCATTGTGAAGTGGTGCCGTAGGATAAAGGATACTTTTGTTGGGTTAACATCTGTAGATGTCCCTGGATGCGGTCCGAACGACTATGAGATCTAGTGACTTGAGACAATACCAAACATGTTTCAGTGGCGATCATGCTGCTGGTGAATCTGTGGTATACGCAGCGAAACGTTCAAGAAGATCCTGTAAGGATTTTCCAAATATTCTGGAATTAAATTGGAACTTCCATAATAGGTAAATCAGTCTCGGTGCTCAAATACTTCCAAGACATTTGTAGCAACTACTGGATTGGATATTTATTATACACTCTTTGTTTTCATTCTCTCTTCCGTTTCATGTTTGAATTTTGCTGTTCTATTCTATGAGATGCATCTAATTGGTGCCTATGATGTTGCAAGTTTGTGTACGAATAAATAAAATCACACTGTGACAGTAATATTAACTGATGACGTTTCGGGTAGAATTCGTTGCTTATTACCATATGATACCTTAATATTACTGTTCGCAACAAATTTCGCCCACAACGTCAGGAATAAATAATACCTTCACTATGTGCCAAATATAATCAAAGAAATAGAATAGAATTATAATCTGCCAGATCTTGGATACCAATCTCCTAACAAACTTGGGATGCATCTATACATTCAGTACTAAAATACATGATGATAAAATTGCGACATTGAATGGTAAAGAATGAATTATGTAGTCTAGTACCTCCAACTATAAATTCCCAGTACTAAGAATTTGACTCATACAATATACATTTATGGTATTTAAACTTATTGTTCGAACACCTTCGTTTGTACAAGAGAAAACAAAGGGTACTTCTGTATTATGCACTCAATTGAGCTTCGGTTCCACATAGATGTAAGTTGGCAAATACTGATGGAATATTCACATCCTCAGCAACAGCTAGTTCAAACAACCACTGACTGCTGTATAATCAGATATAGTGTAAACAGGAACTAGTCGGAAATCCTCCTAACGTATTATTTGTAGCTCAATCTACTCTAACTCAAAGTGATCCCGAAAAGCATGAATACGACAACACTGAATATAATGAGAAGAGTATACTTTTGATAAAAATCAATTGTCATGGTCCACTTATCGTGTCATCGTTGCACAAACGGTCACATGTTTGTCATTTCAAAGCTTTACATAGAATGATTTAATGATTTGGCATTTCCTTTAGATAGTAATAAAACATCTGTCGATCAATGAAAGCAAACCCCACCAACAGATCAACAAAGGTGACTGGTAAGACGTATTCAGCGAATAATTTTGACCGACAGGATACAGCTGAACACTTCAGTGGAAGACAAAGTTCTGTTTAAAAGTACACAAATGATGGGAAAAAAGAGTGGGCACGTACTCAAAAACCAGCTTTAGAACTGAGGCATTAGTCGACCCACTTAGCAAATCAGCTGTTTTGTTAAATTCAAAACCGTTAGAATGTTTATAATAGATAAATAACAATCGCTTTATTCAAACAATGTATATGACAGTGTGGAATTCTCAGTATTTTCAACAAATTCACTCCCAGTAAAATACTTCCAGATGAAATGATTATTGCGTCTGAATGATGTTAATAATAACTATTCACGGCAATAATATGTCATAGCCAGCTGGTTTGGGATGAGCATCCGGTCCATAATGAAGAATCAACAGAAATGCAAGCGTAAATTTGGTGGTGGTGGTGATGGTGATGGTGGTTTATTTAACCGGCACAAAAATCTGCAACCCAAGCTAGGTATCTGACGGATAGAAATATGTACTTCTGTGCAGTGAAAAGTCCATTTTCATATAACGTAACATTTTTTTCTCTGCTTTCTTGTTGACCAGAGAAACGGAGAGTTGCAAGGGTAAACGATGCATTCAAAAGACATTTGAATAGCTTAAAAAAAAATTGAAAGGAAAGAATTTGATGAAAAATGTTCGGTGGATAATTTTGGTAGCCCAAAGTTCAAGCAGGTCACCGCTACTATTCAAGAGGCATATTCAGTGAAGATAATTACAGTAATTCATAACGTTAAGATCTCAGAATCAGTAGAGTTAACTTGTAATTTAAATATACAAAAATACTCGAAATATATGAACCAAGTAACTCACTTGAAGTGAAGCACCGCGTTTTCCAATCGTCGGTATACAGGATAAGGATTTACTTGTAAAACATCTAATATTCGATGCATACTGAGAATAAAAGAAACGCAAAAAAATATGCGGTGGGTTAATTCAATTGTAATTGCGTTTACTAGTGCTGTACAAACGCTCTTAGTTTGACTAACAAATTAAATCTCTGATCTAAATATGCTCTTCAGCATTTTAAACTAAGGTGAAATATGTAATTGTCAGAAATAAATGGTTACACGTGTATTATTTTATTATATTATTATTAGTCCCTTGGGTTCCTAGTGGAACGTAGGGTTTCAGTAGCACGTCTCCAGTGACCTCTGTTCTCTGAGATCTTTTGAACCTGGTTCCACGACAGCCCAGAAGCTCTCATTTCCTACTCGCATGACCTCCTCCATGTCACCCTCGGACGTCCAACTCGTCGCTTCCCATGGAGGGTTACACGTGGAATTATGGCCACAAAATAAGTTTGCCACAACATACGACTATAATTGTGGCGATTATTCAATAGGAATGATAATCTGAAGCACAACTTACACTAAAGTAATTTTTAAACGTCATATCAAACATCGATTTAAAAAAAAAAACTGCGTTTTCACGGGGTCTTATATCTAAATAATAAATTTGAAATTGAACAATTTTCCCTATACTCCAGGTAAAGGAAATATTCTGGGATAATCAGCATTTACACCAGACTATGTGTTGAGAAAATACTCCTCTTGATTATTTGCTTCAAATGATTAATTATTTACTTTATTGCTATAGTAAGTCAACGGTTGGTTGAAATGAGACTGCAAAGAAGCTTTGAAATGTATACATGCTGATAATATTTATCCGACAAATACTTTCTTAACCTTTAAGTTCAACAGTATCAACTCTTACGTCGATTGACCAATATATTGCAAATATCAAGTAACTGTTTATATCGACAATTAACGCTACCTGAAGTAGGATGAATGAAGACTGAAGATGACTAAATAAAATCATAGCAACAGTATATGAAGTCATTTCACCCTTTATCTGAGTTGTACAAAGAAGTGTATACTTCCTAACTTATGCTTAAACAAGTTTAAACATATTGGTTAAAAACCTCTAGTTATACTGTTCAAAAGTGATTACAAGTTCGTAATTCACATCATTCTCTAAAGCTTCATAAACCTACTAATTCCATACTTATTTCTAGACTGCTAGATCATTTCTGTTTACTTATTGGTTGTAATATCTTTCAGTGATTTTCTGTCTCTATACTATTGAAAATCATATCAGTTTAGATCCCTTTCCACTAAATCCCTTTACAGATTTTCAGCAGTGCTTATTTGTTATCACGATGTTGGTCTCTGTCATATTCCTTGAATTTTTATCACATTCATGCAAATTTCTATTGAACGAACTTTAGAATAAATTTGACTAGTCTTGTTTGATTGAAGGTTTTAATTGAGAAATGAAAAGTCATGTCTAGCCTTCAGTTTGGCTGTTTTTGTACACAATACAATAAATCGTTGGAATATGCATCAAGAAAAAATTTGATGTACGAGTGTTGTGTACAACTACAACTACTTGATGACAAGAATAAAATGCAAACTAAGTAATCATATTATTACCTTCGTTTAACATCATCCAAAAAAATTTGTCGTCGAAGAACTTGAGGTGACACAGAATCAATCAATGGTAGGACACACGTGGTAAGTGGATCTGTAAACAAAGAAATACAGTTAAAGTTCCGATCACTATTCAACAGACAAAAAATATCTTTCGAAATGGGCAACATTCTCCTTTTAGCAAGGTGTCAGCAAATAGTGAAAAATACCAACTATTGGCACCATTTTGGAAAGTATAATAAACCTAAACGTGTAAAAAATTGTCTAATTCCTATGAGATATGAAATGCATGACCATACAGCCTAGGAGATTATATGAGTCAATTGCTTTATCGAGAATAATATTACTACGTACATTTTTAAAGCAGAACTTGATTGGTTGCTGTTGGTGCACAATAACAACAAATCGTAAAACAACCAACAAGAAAACTTAGTCTTTTGTACCAACAACTTACAAAACAAATAGCCGAAGCGGATCAATCCCTATTTCGAAAAAAAACTCTTAACATGATGACCACCGGTTGCTGAGACTGAAAGAAACTGGTAGTCCATAAGCATAACGTGTGTACCTACACCGGTGCAAAAGTCATCGAGATAAACAATAGAAAAAGTGAAGTAAAACTGATTGATAAATAGTGAATAAAACACCAAAGACGATTTATTCCTTGGTTAACAAAAAGTAGACTAAAAATAAGCACATGACAAGACTACCCAATGAAAATGATTCAGCATACACGTTCTGCCTCAAAGGTGAAATTGATGACATGATCTATGTCTTAACCAGCTTTTGTAAATAATACCTGAGGCGTTTGGATGCACCGACTATAAAACCCATTTGGATGTTTTGTTTAACTGAGGGTAGAGCTAACCCACGGGGACTAGAACACGATGAAACCAACAGTATTGTTAGTATGTCATCCAAACCAGTAAGCGACAGATATCAACGCACTCGTCTGGTGCGGTCAACCTAGTCAGATATGTGAACAGATACTTAGTGACGGAATTGGATAGAAGTCGCGGTATATCGTGGACTGACAGAAGTAGGAAATATAGACCATTGTATTTCAACCCAGTGGCACCATGGTGATGTGCTAGTCGTGAAACCTGAAGCTGCTGGGTTCGATCCATGTCATGGGCATGGGTGCGCACTGTTGAGGAGTCTCATACTAGGACCAAATAGTTGTCCAGTGTTCTCAAGTTTCGAGTGTTTCCCCCAACTAATGTCAGCCTATGATGAATACCAACCTGAAATCAATAAATAAATCCCCACAAACCTCCAAATCAAATAATTAATAAAACATGTCTTAAATATGACCACTTTTGAATTGAAGGGATAAAATAAGTGTTAAAAATTATTCATACGTCGGGGGGATAGGTAATGAAAAATACAGTTTCACCAAAGCAAGACAACAAGAACTGCAACTTACATCAGAACACTGAGTCTCATCCTGACTTTTTTCTTTTTTTGACGAACCATATTTAGAGTAGAACTGTTGCAAAACTTTACTATGCATTTTATTAACTGGCTGCTGTTCAGATGTAAACGAATAAGTAGTAAGTACTGAAAGGGCTTTTTCCGTCATCCAATCACGTAAACGTTTTAAAAGTCTATCACTCACACTAACTAGCATATCTGATGTATCGTTTTCATTGTCAATATCATTTCCCACTAAAATCTGTTTGGCATCCGATGAAGATGTGTTAGATGTTTTCGTTTCACTATCATGGGAGGCAGCTTTTGATTTAATAGTATCTACCGTACGTGGATGTATATCGAAAGCCGGAAGTTCCCCTTCACTATTCATTTCAAGTTGCATACACGAATGATCAGGTATGGCGTTCGAATACTCAACAAGGTCTAATTCATCATTTGAATTTAATTCATTTTCAATGCTTGAATCACTTTCAGATCCCGTCAATCGTAAACGATTTCGAACATCTAAAATCACTTTACCAACATGTCCAGATGCATTAGGAGGTAGCAAATCAATACGACAAGGTTTTAAACTATCTAATGAACGACACCAAGCAGGTTCTTTTGAAATCTGTTTGCGTATATGACTGGAGGCTCGAAAACACCAGTCTGAACAAAAAGGCTACAAGAAACAAGAATAGTAAATCGAATTAGCAGTTGCAAAGTTAATTAGTATTTAAAATAGAAACAAATTACAGTTCAAAAATACAAACAGACAAACAAAATCAACGTAGAACCTCGTACACAAGTGCATTGGCTCAAGTTCCCTTAATTCATAGAAGTATACAAAGAACAGGTGGATGGAAAAAGAGGGATACCAAGGATTAAGTAGTGTAAGAGAACGAACGATCGGAAAATAATGGTCAATGTGAATACTCAAGCTTTAGAATAAATCAAAAAGTGAATACATCTGCAACATGGCGACTCATTTTCAGATATGTCACCAGGTGTCCTCAACCACTGATTCCCTTCGCGTCAGAGACCCAGTCAGGCAGTCCATATATTCCAACACGCCTCAGCCCAACAGTAAGTGACTTCATCAACTGGTGCCACATCTTGCTATGCCCATCTTCAACCCTCTTACAACTTGATCCAACTTCCCTTAGCACGACACATCGAGTTAGGTGGTGGCTCAGTATGTCCAGTACATGTCCAAGCCACGTCAGTTGACTAAGGTTCACAACCTCATCATCCAATTCGCCCATCTCGCCTAGTACCTTTCGCCTGACCTCAACATTGTTAATAAGGTGATTCCGACACACGCAAACAATGCACGAAGACACCTATGATCAAAACCTTGCAACCACTTCATGTCGTCTACTTGTAACGGGCATGTCTAACACTCGTATAACAGGATAGAACGGACTGCAAAGCATTAAACTCATCCTTTGATAGGTAGTGGGATATCTCCAGTCGGCACCACAAGCGATGTAACTTGGCAAGTGCAGAACGGGCGTTCTGCATGCAGGCTGAGATTTCGTCAGCAACCAGTCTGATGTAACTCCCCATGTACGCGAAGTGGTGGACACATTCCACTTCACCTCCTATCATTAAACTGAGAGTATTTTTAACACATCAGTCCTGGAGCATCATATATTTGACAGGTGCCAGAGAAACGCATGTCAAATATACTCAGACTTCTGCTCAAGGCGACTGGAAGACTGTATTTTGTCACTGTCTTCAGTCAGGACAACAATATCGTCTGCATACTCCAAGAATACACTAGCAACTTAAACTAAAGATACAACTGAGCCGACTGATAGTATTCACAATAGCCAGCTAACGACTTCTTTTACTCAAGTGATAGTAACTTACAATCTTTCCAAATGAAAAATGAAATGAAGGGAAAATTAACTTAGAATTTATTAAAATTAAACAATTATACGGGTGCGCACTGCTGAGGAGTCCCATACTAGGACGAAACAGCTGTCCAGTGCTCCCAGGTTTCCTTTGTTCCTCCAACTGATGTCAGTCTTCGATTAATAACAACTTGAATTATACGGAAAATATGTGAAACTATGCGAAGATAACTAACAGTTACTTCACTTGTAAACAGTTTTGGCTCTAGTGATATGAAGTGTCTAATTAGTCAATACATTTGAGTTCTGATTATCTAGATTTATATCTAATTGTCATATCATAAATTCATGAAATTTCAATAAGAGATGATAAATGGTTGGACTCATTCACAAAGTATGACTTGGCATATATTATTGCTTATCTTCTTGACGGCTAGCCTGAACAGTTAAAATAGTCATTCAGGTTAAGCTTTCACTTTGTAGACTGTGTTTTCTTCTGACGATTATGATCAACTTTTTGAAAATGTTAGTATTGTTAAAACTGATAGATGAAGTCTTTATTCATTTCATTCATTCGAAACAGCTTCACAAAAAAATAACTTAACCCTAAGATGATTATAATCAGTATACCACAAGGTTTTTAAAAAATTAATTAAAATGTTCGGTGAATTCAAAGGAATTGTATACTTTCAGTAGGACAATTTTTTCTTTTTTAGGTAAGTAAAAACATTACTGATTTGGTTGTAGCTAACAACGGAAACCAGGATATGTACTTCGCCCTATTTGGAACTCATCGGCTGGATTTACTTGGACCCAAGTGAGTGATGTTGTTCCCACTAAGATTAGAACCGCACACTCATCGCTTGAAACATCAAAGTGTTATTCACTAGGCCACTGGGGTACGATAGTCACCTGTTGTATAACGGATATTAATCATTATTATTTGCTGATGCTTGTAATTCTCTGTTAGCAGTGGAATCAAGGACATGAGTTTCCAATGCTAACCACAATCAGGTCAGTTATGACAATAAATATTCAAGCAATATCGAGGCATCCGCATAGACACCCATATGCCAACAGAAGTCGACCAATTCAATCCAGTATAACAACGGACAACTACGAGTATACCAACAAATAAGTAAAAACATCCAATTCATTTACTTGAGAATAATACTCAGTTTGACAGTAATCCAAGTAAGTGACATACACCATAACCTACTGATGAGAAATAACGATTGACACATTTCACTGTGATATACACTATTATTACTTTCATTATTTATCCCTTGGGTTCCTAATGAAACATAGGGCTTCAGTAGCACGTCTTCATTCCACTCTCTTCTCTGCAATCTTTTGAACCTGTCGCTACGAATGCCCACAAGCTCTCATTTCTTCCTCATACGATCTCCTCCATATCACCCTCACCTCGGACGTCCAACTCGCCGCTTCCCACCTGGGTTCCACTCGAGTGCCTGACCTGACGAGTGATGTCCCCAATCGGTCTTCTCAGTGCATGCCCCATCCAATCTATCTCCACTTCCTTCCAGTGCATATTTGTTCAGCGATAGCTTGTTGCTTCTTTGGTTCGTTGCCCGGCCAGAGTTCCTTGTTGCTTATTCTTTCTGACAATCCATTTGATCTTCAGTAACGAGCCAGCTTAGGCGGCAGTTGTTGATGAATGTCTGTAGTTTGTTGGAAATCCCTTTCGTAACACGCCAAGTCTCTGAGCCATATACAAGCCCTGACTTGACGTTGGTGTTGAAAATCCGGATATTGTTGACGCTTTATGCTGAGTGCACATCTCCACACTGATTTCAGGTTAATGAATGCCTGTCTTGCTTTTTCGATCCTGACCGCTTTGACGTCCTCGTTTGTACCTGTGCCACCTGTAGTTGAAACAGTGCTGTCTAGATAGGTGAAAGAGGCTACTTCCTTTAAGTTTCACCCGTTGGTGGTGATTGGAGCTTGTTGTTGTTGGTGGTGTTGGTTGGATATCTTCATCACTTCTGTCTTCTTCGCATTCACTTGAAGTCTCATCTTCGCTGCCCTGCCCTGCCCTGCCCTGCCTCTTCTGTCAACTTGTTAGTTTTCACCTGTAGATCTTCAAGTTTGTGTGACATTAGACATAAGTCATCGGCGAAATCCAAACATTCTAGGTTATTTTCCCCGGTCCAGCGTATCCCTCTCTTCTTGTTCCTCACTGTTCTCTGCTGCATGATCCAGTCCACTATAATCAGGAAGATCATGGGTAATAGTAGGCAGCCTTGTCTCACTCCTGTCTCCACTTCAAAGACATCACTGAGCTTCCTATTGTGAATTACTTGACATGTGGCGTCTTCACATAGTTGTTGAATGAGGTTGATAAAGGTTTGTGGTGTTCCGTAGCGTTGAGGCAGCTGTTAAATTACTTCTCGGTCGACACTGTCAAAGGCCTTCTCAAAGTTGATGAAGTTGAGGTAGACGGTTGACTGCCATTCTATACTCTGTTCTATGATGATGAGTAGTGTAGCGTTGCAATTTGGTCTGTACATGATTTGTACTTCTTGAATCCAATCTGTTCCGGTCGTAATTTTGAATCCAGTGCATCCTTTAGTCTCTCCAGGATGATGCGGCCTAATATTTTGCTCGGGGTGGACAGGAGAATGCTTCCGCGCCAGTTCTTGCAAACACTGAGGTCTCCCTTCTTCGCGAGCTTGACAAGGTAGCCCTTCTTCCAATCGCCAGGTACCTTCCCTTCCTTCCAGACCTTCTGCGTGTGAGCGTGATATACACTACTTAACGTATATTACAGATGCAGAACTACTGCCATGTACTTCATCAACTTTAAATTATTCAAAGAGTAAAGCGAAAAAAACATCAGTTGTGTAACTCTTAATACAGTTCAGATAACCACTCAAACTAATACGATCACTGCAATCTATCAATCGTACCTTAGAGGTGAACTAAACCTGCAAAACACCAATGAACTAATGTTAAACAATCACTACACACAACAGTTGATGAAACGTTAGACTTTTTACTTTCCATGTTGATTTACAAAACTGAAGTAAATGCCTTTTATCAAGTTATGCAGTTTTTAGCGAAGATTAGTTGATAGTATCATCGATAAAACATTATTATTCTGTACCGGTTAGTAGTGGAATCCACGATATGCATTTTTGCCACAGTAAGTTAAACCATTTAAAACAGTTTGTATTATGAAAAAATTACGAGGTACACAAAGAGAGAAAACTAATTAAAGAAAAAAGCTTAGCAAACAATAAAATTTCGAAGTAGCCTTTGGATATACAGGCAAACTGACTAAAGGACAGTAAGTTTTGATAGTGTTGTGTTCTCTAAGCTGGATGGCTTAATAGTGAAGCTCTCAGTATCATTCTAGACAATATCCATCAGGACAAACTTTAAATATTCCCCATCATCTCAAAATCTTACGAGCGTCAAACGCTTCTCATTATTCGGAAAGGGGAGAACTTTATCAAGAGGCAGGTGTCCACAAGAGGACGACTATATTTTCTTCTCAAGTGTCTACATCAGCATGTTCTGGCAACTACGAGCACTAGAAGGGGAAGAAGTAAGTGACTGTGTAGTCAACTTATCCGAACAATCTCTGACCAAATCCGAGGAACTTCTTCTTCAGAAAGAACCAAATTACAATACGAGAGGCGCTTCAGAAACAGAATTCTTCGCAACCCTAGAGTCATCATTAATGACTTCAGGACTGAACTCTGAGATCCAACAGGAGATACGGCAAGTAATTGCACCTTTGACCAGGTGGAAGCAAAACCTAACAGTATAATGGCAAGAAGCAGTAATATTGGCAGTGATGCCACATCAAATATTGATCTAATGGGAAACAATGCATAGTGAACAAAATTTCAGTTTTGCGAAGTTGAATCCTACTAGTCAAGAGAAGAACAAAACAATCAAATATACTCAGTAGTTGAGAGTTTACATGTAAAATAACAGCAAGTGACAACATGAGAAAAACTTCGGAAGTAACTATTCAAAATAGTTAACGTGTATATATTTAGCTAGAATATTATTTATGAATACTAATACAAGAAATAAACGAAAACGAAATGTACTCAGTAACCATATGTACGTTTGTGCAGTAGGCAATGAGCCAAAACTTCAGGGAATAACTATACAACAAGTGTTTCTATAAGGGGTGAATTTATGATCCTCTATAATCTTTGATAAACTATCGGTTATATTAAAGTGAGTAGCTTGAAATCAATGAGAGTGAGTTGGATCAAGTGTAGTAAAAGTAGAAATGAATCATCACTGAAACCTGAACTCTTTGTTTAAAAGTTAAACACTTTTATTTTCGTATTTTTTTTGAAAAATATAAACTCTCAACTTTATTATAACTGTCCCATTTTCTCTAAATGCTAAACACTTCTACCAAGCTTTTAGGATGTTATCGTATCTAAGCGTACATAAATTAACTAACTTTGTCAGTGGTATGATGTCAACCAGGTTATCAACAACACTAGGGTGTTACAACTACAAATATGTTCGTATAAAAACTGAAGAGAAAGAAGTTCCTTTCCTTTCATTACAATTCTCCTTCAAGAGTCCCTTATTCCACAAATTATCATGATATTCATAATTATTATTTGTGAATAGAAGAAAAAAGAAAAACAAATCCAAAACTTACTCTACGTTTAGTAATATCATAAACTCGACGTGTAGCTGTGCATATACGATACTGTTGTTTACTAGTTGTTTCACTTCTAGAGTTACAACATAAAGCATAACCACAATTTCCGTAAGCATTTCGTTCTACTGCAATATCATCATACTGTTCACGTTCCAACCACGGTAACTGAAATTGATAATAACACAGAATTATGAGAACTTGGATCAATTATTAGTAAATAAGTAAAAAGTGGTAAATATTAAATAATTCATCAATAAAAAGTTACTTCTTGAATATTCTGATTAAATTTAATAAAAATTTACGTAAAATTTAAAGATATAATGGACTGAACTTAATATAAGAAAACCTTACTATTAATACACGTACATAAAGTTAAACTTGTTTTACTTCTGTCTTTTCAATATACAATTACAAAATTAGTTAAGAAATGAGTCAATTATGCCATACACCCTTTCCAAAATCCTTCCACAGGTGTATATTTTACTAAATGTTTATTACAGTGTTAAAATTACCAGTCCAAATGGATGCAACACTCACATGGTAGAGCATTACAGCTGGTCAAATCTTTAGTATTAAAAGTCACCATGAAAGACGTATTTTGTCAGTAAGTTATGCCTTTTTTCTTTAGTTCACTAGAGATTATTTACAATGGTCAGATTTTGTTGCACTGCTTTAACCATACGTTAATATACATGATTTTAACTGCCTACGCTCGTTACTGAAGATCAAATGGATTGCCAGAATAACAGGAATAAGTAACAAGGAACTCTGACTGGTCGGGCAACGAACCAACGAAGCAACAAGCTATCGCTGAACAAATATGCACTAGAAGGAAGTGGAGATGGATTGGACGGGGCATGCACTGAGAAGGCCGACTGGAGACATCACGCGCCAGTCCCATGAGTGGAACCCAGATGGGCGTCCGAGGGTGACATAGAGACCATATGAGGAAGAAATGAGAGCTTCTGGGTTGTCGTGGAGCCGGGTTCAAAAGATTGCAGAGAAGAGAGTGGAATGTGGACGTGCTACTGAAGTCCTATGTTCCATTAGGAACCCAACGGACAAATAATAATAATCTTTGGCCTTCAATTTAAGAAAGTACCTTCGATTTCACTAACGTTTTAGTCACTAAGATAAACACAATTTACCTATCCGTTAGTGACTTGTTAGTCTAAAGGCATAAAATTTCATACTGGTTGATAATTCACTAATTATAAGGACTTTATACGACTTGAATAACAATACTCTGATCATCAAAATGAAAATACTTTATTTGGATAAAGGGAGAAGGACGAAATTTTTAGGATACAGTAAGATATTTCTGTTTCATGGGTACTCCTTCAGCCGCATACAGTAAAAAAGTGTAATGGACATTAAGATATTTCAAAATTGAGACATCAAAAATTTTAAGTTGTTAACAAAATCACTGGTAATCCGCATAACATATAAGAGAACCAATTGTACAGACCAGTGATAAATGTAAGGAAGAAAACATAATAAATTAATAAACAAAGAGATATATAAAAAAAATAAATAAAATACGATCCAATCACATTCATCAAGGGAGTGAGAGACTAACCACACTCTCCATCTATATGCAAAGGACAAGTTGAAAGTATTTTAATGTAATCGCTTCCATGAAACGCAGTAATCCAGACATTTTCTGTACATATATTATTATAAAAGTACTAAAGGTTTAAACTTGATGTCTTGTGTCTACGAGGAGTCTGGGAATTCCACTAGTTAGAATTCTACTTCCTTTCAAGAACAGATTCATAGGGATATGCTCAGTGAACCGAATGAACGCATTTCCTGTCAGTCCTTCCAATGTTCAATACCACAGACTTGTTAAACCAGTCAAAATTGAATAATTACCCTATTCATCTCACCTCTAAGTATATTTATGAATTAACATGCACTTGTGGTAGCAAGTACAAGTTTGTCGAGCAAACCGCCAAAAATTTGTGCCTGAAAAAAAGTAGAATTTTAACTAGTAGAATTCCCAGACTCCTTTTAGACACAGGACATCCAGTTGAAACCTCGAGTGCTTATAGAATAATACATGTACAGGATATATCTGGATAACTGCGTTCCGTGGAAGCGATTGGAATAAAACATTCTAACCTGACTTTCGCATATATATGGAGAGAGTGGTAAATTTTTCACTCCCTTGGTGAATATGATTTGGTCCTATATTGATCTTGGTGACCAGCAGAGGAATCCAGGACACGTGTCTCTGGGGCTCATCATCTGGATGCAGCTGGACCCCAGTGAGTGTTGTTTCCACAGGGACGCAAACTCAGAATCCATCGCTTCAAACACCGAGTGTTATCCACTAGGCCACTGAGGTACGATAGCCATCTCTTGTGCAATGGGTATCAGTAGTTGTTATGACAGTTGTAATTTTCTGTTGCTTTGCAGGGCCAAATGACTCGACCTCTGAAGAATCCCAAATAGGACGAAACGCGCACCTTGGATTCCTCTGCTAGTCGCCAAAATCAATATAACATCATGAACATCTAACAGTATCGAGGCATCCGCATAGGAGCACATCTGCCAACAGAGGTCAACAATGATTTGATCCTGTTTAATTTTCATATCTTTTTATTTATTTATTATCTTTCCTTTCCTGCATTTCTTACTCGTCAGTGCAACTAGTTCTCTTATATTTTACGTGGATTATAAAACTTAAGATTACCGATTTTTTAATTTTGAAATATATCCTAGTGAGCATTATACTTATAAACTGTGTGCGGCTGAGGAGTGTACTCGTGAAACAAAATTATATATTATCCTACAAATTTCATCCTTCCCGCTTCATTCAAATATCTCAAGGGATATAAATGTATGAAATTACTCAAATTGTGATAAATCTATAGTTTGTTTACGATAAATATATTCATCAAATACAGGAATATGTTAAATTTTGTTAAAACATAGTACAGGCCGTAGAAATTAGTTTCCTACATGAGAACCCTACTTTGAAAACTGCACCACGATTTATGCTTGTTAGGCGTAGTCCCTTATTGTCCCTCTATCATTCAGCGCATTAGTGACAGGCAGAAATTCAATAACGCCTGTAAAGTATATGTTTCATAAAATATAGTCATTCGAATTTTCGTATACAAGCAGCTTCACTTAATTTCTAGATACCTTTACTTAGTTAAGGTGCAATGCATGATAACTTTTAACAACTAGAGAATATTGCTCACTTGACTTATAGCATTCGAAAACAGCTAATCAATCTCCTCTAACTAATTCATAAATTATACAGCATTTGCAAAAAATTTATGTATCAGTATTCGATAAATCCAAGAAGTTAGATTATCACCGAAACACATAAACAATCTGAATGTACTGTGAAGTGATATTTTTCTGTTCTTTTCATAACTTGTAGTCACTTTTATTATCATTATAGACCGTAATGTGATACCTTCTGTATCATTCAGGATAGCTCAACTACTGGAGGTTTCTTTACCATTATCAATTTGATGATGCCTGTAAACTGGCTTCTCTCATGTTAAACTGTTAATTTGAAAATAAAATATTTATTTATTTATAAAATAACACATTTGGAATATGTAGTCGAAAGCTTACAGCCTGACTTTAAACTATCCGTGCTACAGGTGTTGAAGTACTTTCAACCTGTCATCCAAATATATCAATAAAACTGAAGGTATAATAATAAACGGTGAATCACAAAGATTAATAAGATATTACGCTCAATAAATAATACAGGAATCGAACTTAGTAGTGTTTGTAGGTATGGATTAATCACAAATAAGTATTAATTCTTCAGCTAAAGTCAGATTTTGCTGCTTTTCGTTCATGAAAGTTTACAAATAGTCCTAAAAATGTGGATTCTGGTAATTTTCAGATAAATGATAGCCAGTCTAGCTACTGTTTAAGTCTGATTGGAGATAACAGTTTGTTTTAGTGTACATGACAAAGTTGCAAGCAAATATCAATTCAAAAATATTGGATGACTTCAAATTTGTGGTCAGAAACTTTTATATTATGTTTCAAAATTAAGTATTCATCTCCCTTAAATAATAAACTATCAGCCATCCTTTTTCTTTATTTTCACGCACATTTTGTTCCCTATACATAGCTCTTTGCCCTACAAACGCCAATAAAAATCAAGTGTAAACATCAATTACATAACCTAGTAAGTTTTTTAGTTTCAAGTTGGTATTCATCGTAGACTGATATCAGTTGGAGGAACAACGGAAACCTGGGAGCACTAAACAGCTGTTTCGTATTAGTATGGGACTCTCAGCAGTGTGCAGCCACGACCCCATCAAGGATAGAACCCGCGACCTTTAGGTCCCATAACCAGCACGTTACCATTCAGCCAATGGGTCGAAATCCAATGGTTCATATTTCAACTTCTATCAGTTCACGACATAGCGTGACCGTCACCCAATGTCATCGTTGAGTATTTGTCCACATGGGTCACCAGGTTTGCCCCACTGGTCACGATGAATACCGACTTGAAATACCTCTAAATCCCTACAAGCCCCCAAATTCAATTGAACTAGTACTCATTGGTGACTAGCTTTGAGAGGTGATTCCCGAAGTCCCAGTGAGGAGTCGCGACTAGTAGGGCAAACCTGGTGGCCGTGATGACAAATACTCAACGATGACATTGGGTGACGGTCGCACTATATCATGAACTGACAGAAGTTGGAAATATGAACCATTGGATTTCGACCCGGTGGCTGAATGGTAACGTGCTGGTTATAGGACCTAAAGGTCGCGGGTTCGATCCTTGATGGGGTCGTGGCTGCACACTGCTGAAGAGTCCCACACTAATAAGAAACAGTTGTTTAGTGCTCCCGGGTTCCTGTTGTTCCTCTAACTGATGTCAGTCTACGGTGAATACCATCTTGAAATATCTCTAAATCCCCACAAACCCCCGAAATTCAGGTTTTGAGTTTTCTATCATGAGTTCTTCAGCCTTCAAAAAAGGAAATAAACGTAGAGGAAACCCATTACTGCAAATGCTGACAATAACTACAAGATATTTTATTCATTCTAAAGCGAAAAACAACTGAACCCTAGATCATATTGCAAAGAGACACAGAGAAGAAACAAAACAATAAACATGACAGCAATGAATAGTGCGTTACTTACAGCGCAAGCTAACATAGCAACACTAACTGGATTGTGAGCGAATCTCTCAACTATGCGCGAAGACTGACGAAGAAATAGTGCTTGCCTTTTTCTTGTTTCAATTCTATCTTTCTCTAATCCCTTGAAAGGTGCAGGAACAGATGGAACTTCGAATTCATCGTCCACCTCTGCCGACATTTAAGTCAACGAACTACAATCAGAAAGGCACAACGGTTATGAGGAATTAACAAAACTATGAAAATGCAAACATAAAAATATATTCTTGAAAATATTTCGTTACATAAAAATATAAATAAGAGGTAACCAGTCTTAGAATAACTTTATGAATACGATTCTGGATACAGGACACGTACGAGTAGGGAACAGTCAGTACACTTGGCATACAAGACTTGACACAGCACAGAAAGATTGTCTAAGATATAATTCCCACCACAACGACATGGCAACCAATAAATACTGCAATCTTCATTACCCGGTTCAAAATTTAAGGCACTATCAGGAGATGTTAACTCACGATGAAATTCACTGAGTGGTATATCACCTTGCACAGGTAATCCACCAGAATGTGACAAAACTTTACTCTGCTTTAACAAAGCATCGTAAACTTTACGTTTTTCTGGACATTGTAGTATACTCCATGCCCTTTCCACCACTAGAAATTCTTTCCTTGAAGTACCTGAATTTTTATCAGGGTGAAACTTCAGTCGTGCCTGGTTAACAAACCGTTTAATCTCATCCTCAGTAGCATTCATAGTACAGCCTAAGACATTGTAGAAGTCCTCCATCCATTCTGTAAAAAACACATATGACAATAGATCAACAGGAAAAAATAACGAAAACAGAAGGAGAAGAGAATAATTTCAATTATATATTTTATGATACAATATAATATATACATATGTGCACATATAATATAAATATTAGTCACTTTCTTCATCAGAATCACAATATTCTGGTGCCTCAGGTTTAGCCCAATTCGGTTCAGATGATTGTGGGAGTTTTACTTTGCTAGGAGAGTTGCATTCCGTTTCATCGTTATTGTTGAGTCTATCATCTTCTTCATATGGTTCATCTTTACACGGTGCGGAAGAATGAGAACAGGAGTGGTGATGAATTTCTTCGCCTTCCTCTTGATCACTTTCACTTAGATCGGAGTGTTTTTTCTTTTTCTCACGCAAAATAGCAATACGTGCAAGCAGATTCTTGGCAAATTTGAAGAATCCTTTAGTGTCTGTTGTGCACGCATAGCAACGTGCAGTTTTCTTATACCGCTTGAGAGCACAGTCACTACAAAAATAATGTTTGCAACTGTTAAATGAGACAATTATTCATTTCATAACTTACATAGTAACAACTGGATCCTTAAAATCCTTGCGACATATCATACAGACTAAAGGAATATCTTCAGCAACCTCATCACCGGAAGAATTATGAGTAATTTCATAACGATTGTCTTCACCATCGATTCCATAGACCCCTTCAGCTAATTCTTGCTCTATTTGCCAACCATGTTTATAGTCTGATCTGTCATGCAGAAATTTGCAGCTGTCACCAAAACTACAAAATCCTGTTTCCTTATAATCCTAGAAAGAGAGCAGTTAGAAACTGAAGGACAAAATATACTCACTTTACAAATATCCGGTTGATAATCCCACCTAACAGTGGCTCTTAAATTTGCTGGTGCTCTCATGGGACCTTTACGGTTGAAACCACTGGATGCATTTCCCATGACAGTATCTTTCTTCTCAATATACTGAGCATAGTTGTTCATTCCTTTATACAGTTTGCGATCTTGAGTTTCCTATAAACATATTAGGGATGCGAAAAATAGTAATATAACGGATAACGTACCTGATTAACTTTCTGAGCACGCTCAAATATGGACTGTGCATCACATTTCATATCCGTATCAATCTCTGAGGTAGCAGCTGCCATTTGATCTCTTGTTACCCTAGACTCCTGAAGAATATTAGTAATAGAATATAAAGTTTGCCTTGGAATGCGAAGCCTTGTATGTAACTGTTTCAAGGACGCTACTTTCATTTATGTCATCATCATCGGATGAACATTTCTTATTACCTCCAAACTTTGAAGTCTAAAAGTGTTATTATTTTCATGGGTACGAAACCTGTTGAAACAACATATTGTTGATATGACGTCTTTTTTGAGTCTTAATAACCGCTTCATCTTCACTAGAGGAACCTTTTGAAATTAATGAAACTCTTTGAAAAGTCATACTTTCTTTTTTCCGCACATTTTTACGACTACGTTTCCTAAAGAAGACACAATGTTCACCCGAATCATCAGCCATATTATAACTTCTGGATGAAAAAATTAAAGTTACAGTTACCTTGAATAAAGTGGTATAATAGGAGGGTCCCTGAAGATAAGAAAAATACAGGAAATCAGATTACTCTCATACATAAGGTAAAGCTAATTGTCTGTTACATGGAGGTGTAAATGGTCACACAGTCGCATTTCCATTGGTTTTCCCTAGATGAAACCAGGAGTCTCACCTTTCCACAACTTATAGCAGAAATGTCCACTTGAAAACACTATTTTGATATTTGTCACAATTACTATTAATTCAACTTTTGAATAAGCGCAAAGAATCTAAGTTTGCAGTAGCTTTGCTTCATCATTCGAATATTTATTACAATGGACAACATTCGATCATTAAAGTCTTTCAACAAATTCCTCAGCAAATTTTGAAATGAATAATATGTAACTCAACTATTATGTGCAAGTACGTGCATTAAACAAATGACCATACCTGTTGTTTGAGGGTTGACTATACTATCTGACTGCCCAACCACAGTGAGCAGGGCAGAATTCAGACCCATGACCAACTGCTTGGAAGTAAACTGCCTACACCGACGAGGCATTTCAATTATAAATGGTTAAGATAGGCGGATACGACACTTAATAACATAAAGATAACTAGGGGGTTGCTTATTGTAGAAGATAATGATTACTAGTCCCAACCCTTTCAGTAGGTAGAACAGAGACATATCACCGTGGAACCCGGAGCAAAGTGCATCAGCCCAAGCTGTCACACTTCACATCAGCATGTAAAGAGAACGTGTGTAGAAACAGTGTGCTACTATAGTAGACAAAAGTATATAAGACGAGAGAGGATAGGTAGATTGGAGTTAATAGAAATATTTAAGACTTGGAAATTGACAAACAGTGCGTATGTCTGGGTCATTCTCACTGATTTTCAGTTATGTCACTAAGGATCTCTAATCATTGGTTCCTATCGTCCCGGGGACCCCAAACTAGCAGTCTACACCTAGCACGGTTCAGACAAACAGTCAAAGTCTTCATCGACTGAAGTCATGTCTTGGTTTCACCACTTTTAACCATCTTCCAACTCAATCCTACTTTGTTTAACGCTACATGTTCAATCAGAAAGTGGCTTAGCATATGTAATACATGTTCAATTTACCTCAGTCGGTGAGGGTTAACAACTTCATCGACTTACATGTCCTCCTTGCCTAATGTCTAACGACTAACCTACAATTGCCAACACCAACTCTGCCACACGCCAACAGTGATACAAAGCTGTCTACGGTCAAAAGCCAGTAGCCTCTTTGTATTTTCTACAAAATGTTAGCTGAGAAATTAAAAACGGTAATCTTTGAAGAATATAAAGCATGAAAAGGAATATATCAATAAGCACAACTGAATTATTGTCTAAAAATGATTTTGTATGGGCGGTTAGTACTGTTAAAAGATATGATTGACTTCATTTTGAAAGATAAAATCAAATAATGAATAATCTGGTCAGATTGCCACCAAGTAATGACTACTCACGCAATCTAAACAATGGATGAGTGAATTGATACAGTAAGACAAAAACCGATCATCAAACCTACTACTCTTTGGCATAGAAAAATACTCAAATATCACAAGAGTTAACAAAAAATACGTATGGACAGGCATTTTACTGATGAATGATAGTGGATAGGTACCAACAAATGTTTATTTGACGACTTAATCAGTAGCAATTCAATACTAGAGTGTGAAGCTACACAGATCGTTTAGACATACTATCAGCAATTAATTCTACATCTTGATTTACAAGTCTTAAACACGATCCGTATGATTAGAAAGTTATTTATTGCAACAGTATAAAAAACCCTCATAAAGAATACCAGCAAATAATGAAGTCTGGGATGAGAGCTGTGAACTTCCTGGTTCACTAAACAAGATGTATGCAGTTTAATATCAATCTGAAATCGGAAAAGCCATGCTATCCATGGCATGGACTTTCCGATTTCCCAATCGGTTTATCACAAATCTGCACAATTAAGTCCTTGAGTGTAAACAACCAGATGTAAAAGAATGCAAGCAAGAAACAAAATGCTGAACATCTCTAACTCATTTTCTTGCAGGAAAACTCAAGAGAGTAGCTAGCACTTCGAATGATTCAAGCTAGTGTTTTGTTTTTAGATTTTTAACACACATATGATACTTTGAAAGCATGGACTAATATTCAAAACTCTCAGATTACTTCTTAAATCAATATAGTAAAATATGCAGAGTTAAACAATAGCTGTGACCTATTTACCTACGAAGTACTTAAAAAACAAGAATCACTCTTCAAAACTGTTATTTATTTAGAACACAAACTCAGCACCAAATGCGTACCGGGAGATGCGGTATAAAAAGCAGTACAAAATAATTAAGGCAAAAATGACGTATATATATGTGTGAAGAGTTCCCCTAATTCTACCTCCACACCACTTAAGCAAGTGCAGTTTTTATGAAGCAATTGGGATTAAGCTAAGAGGCTATACCTAGAGCAAACGTGGGGTTTGCAACAGTGCCCCAAGTTTACTTAGATTTACTCCACGTTTGCCCGCAAAAATGTTGGCCGGGTCCTAGACGTACGCCTAGCACTGCATTTCTGAATGCAGAAAATATTTATTTCTATATTTCCTTTTAACTGAACGATTAAATCTGCTACAGAATAACCTCAAGAACTGGACGGAGGGCTCAAAACTACCAGCTTTCGATAACCGCATTATTGAATTTGAACCAAATCGAGTTGTCTTAACAGACAGACAGTAAAAAAACAGAAAAATTCCAAAATACCCAGATAAAATAAATATTTCCAAATTACAAAACTTAACGCACTACATGTGGAATTCAGCGCACCGCACCATTTAAAGTTGCCTCCACAACTCAATATCTTCAGGAAGCAGATATCGGACTATAAGCCTGTGTTAATCCTTGAAGTATTTATCTCTATGACGAATCAGGTCTCATTTGATGGAATCAGAGTTCCTGTAACTGATCAATCAGTGGGAGAACCAGTATTCCACTCGAATATGGTCGGGCAGAGGCTTTTGGAATGTTTTCTAATAACCTCAAGTTTAATCCGTCTTGAAGAGAGTGAAAACACTTGACCATGCAATGCCTAAGTCATTAGTTAGAATGCGAAAGGCTAAAGTAAGGTCACCTGTCGTCACACAAAAAAATGAGGGGAAAGGTTTGGCATTGTGAATTACTGTTGATTAGTAAAGGGATAGAATAAGTTTCCGACAACCCAGTTTTATTGTCTACCTATAGCGGGTCACTCATTTTCATAGTTGCTTGTATATATAAAAAACAAAAATGAGAAACAAGACTCGAGAAGAAGAGAGAAGTCGGTTGTGATTCAAATTGTCGTCACATCGTAGGTAGATATCAACTTGCCACTTCAAAGATTCAGGCCACGTAACCAACATTACTGTTGTAGGAAGAGCGTCCTGAATCCCTAAAGAACTGAAAATAAAAGACCTGGGCACTTTGCCTAGCTTATTATGTTTCATGTCCAAGTTATCAGCACGCCCTCTATCACCAGTGTTAAGAATAAAGATCGAGAGGGGATAAAATGCACGCCCAGAAATGATTAGCATACTGCGCGCCGGTGTCGGGTTCTTGCTTTCATTTATACCGTAGCATCACACACTTCCCCAAAATCAACAGCCCAGGGTTCGACGACAATAAACACTGATGCTGACCTTGATGGTTTGGCTGGACTCGCTAAGCTGAAGGCACCCGGTCAGGCATCCTCGCCATCCGGCACGCTGTCGTGTTACGTTGCACTGCTCGTATTCGACTCTAGCCAGTTAGTTGGAACGCATCGGTGTCTTGGTACAACCACCCAAATATACTATTCCATCCGACTACGCTATCGTGTTCTTCATTGGTCTCGTATTTGTGGGTATATAACAAGTCCGAATAATCAGTGATTGGTCTTTGCGTCTATCAAGTTCTCACCGGGGCAAATCCTAAGTTGGCGAGCCGGACGTGATCACATATCCTGACCAACATCAAATATTAAATTGGTGAGCCTGTTCCATTTTATGTCTGTTTATAGTTTGACAACATTTATATATCCATTTACGACACTTTCTCATGTCCGAACATACTCCCAAGCTTATTCGTTTTAGGCCGACTACGAACACAATCTAACTCGTGCCATATTGGCCAGACAATGCAGAAACATGGTTTCTGTATGCCGAGGCAGATTTTCGAGAACGGGGAGTCTCAGATCCTCATTCTCGATTTCTTGTCGTCATACGTTCACTACCGCGGGAATTAAACAGGTATGTTACGGCACACATGTTTAGTCCTGTAGTAGGTGATCCTTATGCACTTCTCAAGGCCGCACTCTTGAAGAGAAGTGATCTCACAGATCTCCAGCGCCTGGGCAAACTGCTTCGTGATATCGAGCTAGGCAGCCACTCAGCTACTGAAGTCCTCGCACGCATGCGAGAAGTTATGGGTGCACGAACATTTGAAGATGGCCTTTTCCAAGAACTATTTCTCTCGAAACTATCACAATTGGTGCAGTGTTAATGACACTGCAGTCAGTCCCACTCGATGACCTGGCAGCCTTGGCAGATAAAATACCGGAGATTTCCAGCAGACCCGTCTCCAACATATACCCTGTCTGCGACAAACCAGAGAGCCAGGATCCAGAGGTTACCAAGCCGTACACCTCTGTTAGACAGTTGCTACGATCTCGAAGTCCTAGTTCACATAGCACTTCACACAAACGCACTTTGGCGCATCGCAGCAAATCTAGTGGTTACCCCAAAACTAGACCTAACAGGGTGGAAAACCCTAAATGGTGCTGGTTTCATAATATTTACCGAGATGAAGCCAGAAAATGTCGGAAACCATGCAGTTTTAACAAGGACACAAACTCGGGAGACGGCCACATCGGCACATGTTCACGGCAACCGTAGCCGGTGGAAACAGCTGTTTGCTCTACGTCAAGGATTTCAAAACGAAAGTTCGCCAACTCGTCGACACCGGCGCAGAAGTTAGCGTTCTCCCCGCACCGGCAAAGGAATATTATCATGACCCATCCTTCAATCTCCAATCAGCCAACGGCAAGGCAATCGCGACGTTTGGGGGACAGCATGCCCACCTCAACTTAGGTTTACGTGAACCCATTCGCTGGACTTTCCTCCTGGCTGATGTTTTTAAGCCCATCATTGGCATAGATTTGCCAAACCATTATGATTTACTCGTAGATGCTCGCCGTCGACGCCTGATAGATGGCAACACAAAGCTATCTATTGGCGGCATCACCTATGTAGGTCCGAGCTTAGCCATCGTTAGAACCAAACAATCAGGCGAGGCGTCCCACCAGGCAGTTTTGGGGAAATATCCAGAGTTGCGACAACCGAAGCATACTCTTCTGTGCATAACCAGCAATGTTATGCATCACGTCACAACCACAGGTCCACCTGTTGCACTCAAAGCGCGCCGTCTGGCCCCCGATAAGCTCAAAACGGCGAAAAATGAATTCGACCACATGCTGGAAATGGGCATTATCAGACCATCAAACAGTCCTTGTGCATCACCATTGCACATGGTTCCCAAAAGGGATAGCAACGACTGGTGTCCAACCGGTTATTACCGAAGGGTTAACGCCAAAACACCGGCGGAGAGCTCATTCATCAAAATTCTTGACGATGTACCTGGTTATGCACAGTTACAACAGCCGTCAGCGCAACAGAAAACACGATCAGGTCGAACCGTTGGGTTCTCGGAGTATTTGAAGTCGTATTCAACTTAGTCGTGTGAAATAAGATCTGCCAACCATATTTTTTTATTTCAAAATTTTTGGGGGGCAATATTTACCGGCAATGCGAAACTCCTCGTACATTCTCCCTTCTTATATCAATTTCTGTTACCATTCGGTAAAACGCTTTTAAAAAACGGTGAAAATAAGTGTGAAAATTTTTATTTTCGATATATTTATGTAAAAACAATTCCCAGTTTTAAGAAACGTTTTCGTGATATTAAAGACTTTTGTTTATATTCCAGGTGCAACGAGCGCTGGACGGAACGTCAAGGGAAACTGAGGACCGTGATCAACGTACAATTCGATTTATTGCATTTTATTTGCCAATTGCCACGACACCCTAGAATAGGTTCAGACAGCCAGGGGCCACCTCACGCAGTGAGCCCATCGGAAGAGTTTTACCGGTGTAGAAACCACTGGGTTTTTTCCTCCGGCTGGTATCGCCTTAGGGCCATCACGAGCCCTCTAGGGGGGCGATGGTCTGTGGCATCACACACTTCCCCAAAATCAACAGCCCAGGGTTCGACGACAATAAACACTGATGCTGACCTTGATGGTTTGGCTGGACTCGCTAAGCTGAAGGCACCCGGTCAGGCATCCTCGCCATCCGGCACGCTGTCGTGTTACGTTGCACTGCTCGTATTCGACTCTAGCCAGTTAGTTGGAACGCATCGGTGTCTTGGTACAACCACCCAAATATACTATTCCATCCGACTACGCTATCGTGTTCTTCATTGGTCTCGTATTTGTGGGTATATAACAAGTCCGAATAATCAGTGATTGGTCTTTGCGTCTATCAAGTTCTCGCCAGGGCGAATCCCGAAATACTTTCGGGAATATGCCAGCACCCTAACAGGCATTCCTTACGCATGCATACCTAAGTCCTTAAACAGATCCGGTTGCCTGCGTCTGGATGTTTTCAGGATTCTTTTTGTTGCACTTGGAGAAAGAAGGTGTTACAGGATTCTAGGTGAGGTCCTGTGGATCTGCAGAAATTTTGGTGTTGACGATCACGATAGAATACTTCAAACATTTGCCAAGGGGTTACTCGCGAGAAATGCGTTTCGGCTGCAACTGGCATGAGATTTTGGTTTGTGAGGAACCAGAAGAGCCCAACACTTCTCCATATCTATCGCTTCTGATTTCGTCCGTAAGAGCATGCGCACAAAATGCAACGCATTTCGTATGTAGCTCCTTGCATTCTCAGATTCACATCCTAGCCCACTGTTGCTTACAAATTTTAAAGCCAGGTTAGACTTTCCTGTCTGGAATCCATACCTTCCCGGTATCAGTGAAATGTATGATTTCAAAAGAAACCAGTTGCGGTAAATAATTAGCTTAGATTCCGAAAGTGTGACTCCCTCATAGTTCACGATGAGGAACCCCTGTAGCGCACTGTGTATCTTCAGGCGTGGATAAGTTTACTGGAACCCAGAACTAATGGCCACATAAATAGGATGAAAACCAGCCAGTGATCACTTAGTTGCCCCAAACAGATTGAGCTAACTGGCACCGCAGTCACGTTAGGGCAATCAAGCACCTTTGAGAATTCAAGAAAAATAATATCGGTTTCGCTTCGCGGTCAGCAATGCCAGTCCACCTACCCATTGTGATAAGCAAGCCACCAATGTGATAATGCCTCTTGCTAAAACCATGTTGTCGTGGTTGTAAAGAAGCTGGATGACATTAGGTGGACCCTCGATCCAATATAAGTAAACAACTCGAGTAAGTTAAAAGGTATGGAAGCGATGGTCACCAGCCTTTAATTGTTCGGATTGTTCTGACGGATGTCATGACATGCCACTCCCCCTACATTTTGGGCAGCGGTCCCCCACTTAGGGAGTCTTAATTTGATTTCAGTCCCTGAGTGGCGACATTATAAAAAGCCGCAGAAGAGGTTGGGTGTTGATGTTCTGGACTGCTTATAATTCGCAAACATGCAGCTTATCTACACCACAGGAACCGCCCCAGTTAACGTTGACGAATGGTCTTAATTTCATTGGGTGCCGGCGCTGTACATGAAGTGTAACTGATGAAGGCGGTTCACAAAAACTGAGTGTACATTGCAGAAAATATTTTGCCGAAGTACTGTGACTATTTTGTTACCCCGGTGGTATTGCTGTCGACTACATGAAACGGCGGGTTTTCATGTGGTGACAGATGAAAGATACCCTCACTCCCTTCACTTCTACACCCAGCGTAAGAGTACAACCTCTTAGGATGACGCTTGGAGCTGTGAAAGAGTGAAAGATTTAATCATACTCCTTCAAGAGCTTTTGACCTCAAAATTACAATCAATATTTTTTGGTTGAATAGAACGCAACAGTTGTTACCACACCCAGAACGTCACGGTGAGCCTGTTCAAATCCTGTTTGCTTGCAAATTTCTTCACATCAAAGCCCTCTCAAATTCAGAACAGTTCACCTGTTGGAGCGATGACTTCAAAATCAATCAACTTCAATCAAAATCGGCCAATCAATCAGTCAAAATCAACATAAATCTGTGATGAAACTACCCGTTGACGAATACTGTCAATTCATTCATGACATCTATCTGCAATTTGGATAAATGTATGCTGTTCTCCGAACCATTATCCGTCTCCGAAAATAACTGTTACAAGAGTGAATGGACTCCATAGTTCTGCACTAATTAAAGGACAGAGGACAGCAGACTATGTGCACATATTTATGTGCAGGCTTCTTTTCACCAATGAAAAGTAAAATGTGATAGACATGGCAACGGAAGCTTTAGCTTCAAGCCTCATTTTTTCTCTGGGCGACCCTTCGAATACTTAAACATAAGATTTGTCTTCTTGTTAATGCGAAAATGATACTTCCAAATGTCCGTAACATCACTTGTGCACACTAAATCTTTTGGCATCATACATTTTTTGACATGCATTACAAGCGTTCCAACAATTAGAATTGTTCGCCCTAAAGTAACATACAGTTTTTCAGCGAAGTTATTCACATCTGTAACAATGATGTGTGCCTGTACATTCAGGAGCATATATTAACAGACCATACCGACACCTGCAAATTGGAAGAACAGCTACTATGTCAAACTCCCAAGGAAAGGCGAACTAAGGCTTTGCAAGAAAGGGCGTAGAATCACGCTCCTATCCACCTCGAGCAATGTACTAAGTCACATCATCCTGGAGAGACCGAGAAATGCCCTGGATTCAAAATTACCACCGAAATGGGCTGGCTACAGAAAGAAAAAACCGTATGCGGATCAAACTGCAACGTTACGCAGCCCATCATCATAGAACACAGCACAGAATGGCAGTCAACTAGATCTTTACCCCAAGTTCATGGACTTTGAAAAAACCTACGGTAGCGTCAACCAAAAAGTAGTTTGAAAACTGCTTCAATACTGCCGTTTTACTACAACAAACCTCACCCAAAGGCTGTTTACTGTATGATGGTACACGCAAGTGATTCACAGCTGGAAGCTCGGTGGTGCCTGTGAAGTGGAAGTGGAGATAGAAGCAAGACAAGATGGCCTACTATCAACAATGATATTCCTGGTTGTAGTCGACTAGACGCCACTGGATCGTGCAACAAACTGTGAAGAGTTGTGATGAGACGGGCATACGCTATTTGACCGATCAAGAGACCCTAGTGGATTTGCATATTGCCAACGATGATTTATATCTGATGTTGCACAAACCTGAAGATATACAGGAGAAAACCAACAAGTTGACAAAAGAGATAGGGCAGCGAAGACGGAACTCCCTTCTGGTGAACAGGCGAAGGCACGGATGAGGACATCAGAGACGTGATTGGAACGACAGCCGTGCGGTCCTTCATTGGTCTGAAGCCAGTGTGGAGGTCCATTGCATCCAGCATAAGGAACTAGATCCGGACTGTCGGCAGAAACTCCAAGTCAGTCCTTCTATGTGGTTCGGAGACTTAGAGCGTTAAGTGAAGTGTTTCTACCAAACTTCAGACATTCATCAACAGCTGTCATCCGCGCACTATGCTAAAGGTCAGATGACCAGAGTAATGGGAATAAGCAACAAGCACCTCACTCTGGCTGTCAACGAACCAACCGAAAACCCATCACCTAACGAACCAGCAGAAGAAAGTGAAGATGGATTGGGAATACACGGAAGAGACCAGCTGGGAGCACCGCATGCCAGGCCAGGCCCTCTAGTGGAAGACAAGTGGGAAACGACGAGTTGGGCGTCGGAGAAGATCATGTGGGGAAGAAACTAAAGCTTGTGGGCATTGGTGGAGCCGGCTCAAAAGGACCACCGAGAAGAGAGTGTAATAGTGCAGTGCTACTGAGTCCCCATGTTCCACTAGGAACCCAAAGGACAAGTAATAATGATATGGTGGCAACACCAGCGGTAAAACCTAGTAGGAAGGCTGTAATGCCAATGATCCCACAAATTACTTCATTGTGTATTGCAAGAGTACCAGATTGTTTGAAGATCATCCCTCAGACACAGCACTATGCCGTCTCCATCTGGCTCTTTGATCCTGCCACCTCACAGCCGGTTGTACCTGATAACTACAGTGTTTGATAATGACCAAGAAACAAACCGCACCTAAGTGATAGCTAACTTGACTGGTATGATACCATTGGCCAAAGACCATAGTTCGTGGAACCGGTGTACAGGGCTTTGAAGAGATGGTGAAACGGACCCTCGGAACATTCGCTTCGATCGTTTTATCCACATGGAGCTTGACGATAGACCTCTGCTTGACTTATCTGATGAACCTGTTGAGCATTCACTCGAGTCGCTTCTCATGTAAAGTCCCCGGAAAAAATGTAGATTTCATGCTGCTCCAAACACCGCTGATCCACCTGCGTCAGACAGTTTGAAAAGAGGGGACGACATGGAGCTTAAAGTGGGCTGCTGCAGTGTCGATAGGTTAACGAATTTAAAACCAGTGAGAAGGGGGAGACTGTTCTGTATCAAGATAACCTAACAAGCGTTAAAGTGTAGTGTCAGCGTTGAACATGCTAGAGAATTCAATATTGAACACCCTATAGAATCCGGCTTGCTCCATTCACCAAGTTCATGTCTAGCCACTAGTTCGGCCAGTCTTTGTTGTCTTTACTTTCCCCCTAGGTTATAAACAAAGTCTAATTATTAGACTGGAACCAAGGATCGCATTTATAGAAGGCGCCATTAATCTCACTGCCTTTTTAAACATCAAGCAACTTTAAGAAACCGGTATCAAGTGAAGTTAGAGTCCTTCTTGAGACGACGCGCAACGATTGAGGGTTCCAACATTTAGTATGCATTCGGCGAATGGTTGAGGGATCTCAAACGTTGGTAAAAATATGCCTGTCTTAGAGCTACTACAACTTTTATGTTGGATCGCCCTCAAGTCACTGTCTAATCACCTGTTACGGACCGAGATCAGCTCAAAAAGTTTTATCCACTTGTAGATAACGGTCCATGGCGATGTGCAGATAAGAGTACGAGGCTGCTTGTCATAGAGAATACCTACGTAGTTCCAATTTTAGCCCCAGTTAGGTCAAGGCAGTCAAGCATCCTCACCATAAATGATACAAACGACATACAGAAACCGATTACGTACAGTGTCGATTACGCATGGTTTAATGTACAAGCTGCCCCTAACAGAGATGCAGCACCACGCATCTACTAATAAAAAATGAGGTTATCTTGAATCAACATCCTTTCTCGGATCGACCGATTCAGAGTGTAGTATTCAGTTCTTATGGCACAGAAGATGCTCCGAAGATGGCCATAAATATACCTTTGGGCTTTAGGAAATTCCCCATTTCTTCTTTGGCCTCACAACGGGGCGCGGACGGCTTTTTATCAAAAGTCTCTCCTAGATTCAGTTCGCGTCCGCATCTGTTACTTTCTCACATACTGAACGTGTGAGTTAACTTGTGTGAAATACATGGAACTCAAATTGGAGTGATTTGAAGGACGTGGTATTTGAGTGAACTTAGAAATGTCATGTAGAAGTGGAGTCACTTAATCTTCCAGAACATACCTTGGGAATCGAGGTCACACCCGTGTCTGCAAACAAGGTTGCAACTATTTTTAGTCCCTCAGATATACCTAGGGCGATGAAAAATCGTATTTCCAACAGCCTTTTTGGCAATCGGTGTGCGATTGGAGTTTTGGCACCGTAGTCGATTTTAATTCCGCTTCGGCTGGTTTAGCAGACCTGTAGCGCAGCAAAAGGGACTACCGGACTATGTTTTTGGGCAAAACCAACTGTCCATACCCATTTAAAGCACATCCAAAAAGTTGAAATATGATCAACGTAATTCTTGTTCTTTCTCTTTTTTTAAGATATAAGTATTGGAGCCTTCCTTATATCTGGAACGGACACTTGATCATTACCGCTGCAGGTATTCGGTGTGGATTCAACGAATCGACAGTGTGGTGTCAGCAACTCTCTGCACTCATGTAAACCAGTTTTTAATGTTTCCTCCCTGCCCCTCTTTACTGGGTGATTATGTACAGCTTCGTGAATTGCAGTTGCCGAACTTTAGTTAGACTCGTTACTTCATGACGATCCACTAATAATGATTTGACTTGATCAGCCTCGTTGACCGTATTCAACTAACATGACACTTGTATTTAACTTCTTGGTCGTTGAAAGACATTTCGCGAACTATATCGCCATCTCTACTCAGACTGCTGAGATCTCTTGGCCCAAAAGGCTTGGACCCAAGTGCGTTTGTGGGTTTAAATGTAGCTTCAATCCCGGCGCAGTTGGGAGGTCGCTGTGAAGATAAGGTTGCGTCAGGTTTCCGCCTAGAGTGCAGAGATGTTGTTTCACGGAGAGAGGGGCAGAAGACTGGTAGAAAGCTTGGTGTTTGCCGTTTACGCAACGGATGTCGGAGTCCTTAAGAAAATATGATAATGTAAAAACGTGAACCAGAGACGCACTAAGTACCAAGAGTGAACTTATAATCACGATTAAAGTCAATCGGTAAACGATAGAGATCCAGAACGAGCAGATAAGGTAGCCGGGAAGTCAAAACAGGTGGGTAGTCCATTTAGGTTTCTTTGGAGTTTTAAGATGCCTCCCTAGTATGGATACAACGTAGAGGTCCCGAATTTTTTCTCACAACATCGCTACCATCATCATTAACCCCTGAATCGTCACAACCGCTCATATTTTTCCAGCCTCCCATGTATTGACGGATTTAGATGAATAACTACTGAGATTTGAGGGCCCCTTCCTGTGTCTAATTTACTGTCACAGGTTCCCCGTCCTGCTAGTGAGTCTCCGACTTGTTACTCAGGCATTGAGTAGGACCAACGTTAACTGGCTTGGGGCTAGACATATTGGAGAATGGGGAGACTTTCCAAAGACCCTAGTGTCTGAACTGCCGTCCTGTTTCCGTATAGTCTTGCAATTTAGTCTAATTCATACTAGGACAAAAAGCTGCCCAGTACTCTTGGGTTTCCGTTCATCTTTCAGCTGATGTCAGCGTATGATGAATGCCAACCTGAAGCCAGTAAAATTCCTACAAGCTTCCTAATCGCATCCAACATCGTCTTCCAACATTATTGATAAGACTTGGCAAGTGTTACCGTTTCACTGGGCAATATATCCCATAGACGAACTAGAAGGGAATTACTTCTTACTCCAGTGCCTTTGCCTTACGTCCACACAACTTTTTGAACTTTACTTTCGACAGCGATATGCAACAGAACAACTGTCAAAAAACATCACTAGTTCCCTTCTTGGATAATTTAAGGGTTCCTGGCTCTACTGTCTTGATATTTTGTACAGGTTTGGCGCAAAATGAGCTCCAATTAGTGCATGAAAGAACCGAACTCCTGCTGAACAAGACGTGCGAACATATGCGACGTACGAAATGAGAAACGTTGCTCACCGCTGACAACCCAAAACTAGGTTGTTTTGGGCACCCTGTGAGCAACGGTAACTGCCAATATGTCCTAACGTAAATACGGAGATGCAGGCAGATGTCACCTCCAGTTGATTCGAGGGTCACAAATCTCACTCTAACCAAAGGCCACCAACGAAACATACGACAAAATCGGATAAGGAAAAAGAATCGTGGTACGGAACTCAAAAAGTTGGGCTAAATGTTGTTTGTCGACACCCAATACACGTAAAGAAACTCGGTTTCAATAATAATATAATATTGATCAGTAGGATTCCCGCCAAAAGTTTGAATAAAGTCACATGGGGCGGACAAAATGAGTCCTGCACCAGGAAAATGGGATATGAAACTAGAAATTCAAGTGGTTGAAAGGGAACATGTGTACCGAGGATAGGACTGACGACGGGTGTGTTCAGTATTACACCAACCAGCTCGACTGCTGAAGCACCGGAATACTGGATGTGTGAAGATAGGAATAAATGAAAATTAGCCAAGAATTCATGGTTCTTAAACAAAAGTAGTCTGGGGGGAAACGTAGACTGACACTCGAGGATCTGCATCGACAGCTTGTTATTCTGTTTTGCGAAGGTGAGCACTGAGGAATCAATCGCTGCCCGTTTCCTACGGTCACCAAAGCGCGAACACACATGAGTGCGTACTAGCGTATGATTGTAGTCCAACCCAGTACTGCATAATTAGCGGCGGTAGAAGTGTTACCTGTTTGCGTCCGTCGTCGGCGTTTACCATGGGAGACAGCTTCTCTTATTACGCCTGAAGTTGGCGCTGGCCAGAAACAAGTGAATATTGACAGAAAATTGCAACGGATGATCACTGTTGTCGGTTTGTAAGCATGGGATTCAGCAAATACCTCCTAGGTGCCTTCCGATCGACCCAACTTCCCCACTCGGGCATTAAAGTAACCTTTCATTGTGACCACATTTGAGCATTTTACTTTCTGTAGAAAGTTTGACAGTTTCTCACGGAGTTCATCCTTTGCATTATCTGGACTGTAGTGCTTGTGTGAGTAGTCAGAAGTTACAAATAGGCACTGCCTAGTCTCTTGATATTTCCCAGGCCCTACCCATCCGTTCAGTCGAACAGAACGTAGACGGATGTTTGCTGACATTCGGTTGCAGAGCGGAATTTCCGCGGCACACACACACACACTCAATGCTATGCCTACACTCGTGAGTCAGTGGGAGTTAGTCATTTGATCTCGGGATACTTGTAAGGTGAATTTCGAAGACTCACAACCGTGGCATGGCGAGGTCAATTTAATGACCACACTCGGGTCCTTTTTACACGTCTCAGAGATTACATACATCCATGCCTGGAGACTCAAGGGGTTTGGGGAGCGATGCTCGTCATCCGGTTTTTGTATGGAGTTCGGACGTTGAAAGCTCTTATGTGAAATCGATGGCGTAGTTCCAGGAGACTATGAATGAAGTTTTGGTAGCTGGGATGGTTGGCGAGGATTTCAAAGTGAGTAGGTGGAAAAGATGTAAGGGGCATAATATCAGTACCAGAAAGCGGGGGGTCAATGAGGAGAAAGGGTTGACTGGGATGAGGTATGTTTAATTGTGCCTTGTTTACTGCTGGAAGGGCATAGGAGGTTGGCACTCTCTGACTCCCGTGGAAAGCTATTTGTTCCCAAGATACTTGAAAGAGATGTGCGTGACCGCAGAGTCCACAGAACCTCTGTTTGTGGCTCGCCACACGCAGACTTTTGCGGGTTATTGGTTGGCGGTTTGGTTGTCCGAACGGCAGGTAACGATAAGCAGTAGAGCCTGCACAGCTAGGTCATGTGGAGGGTGGAGTGTGGTATTTTTGGGGCCGAACTACTCCAAATAATCCCTTTCTGTTGTGAAGACAGCATGGGTAAGGCAGTGCTGGCCATCCAAAGGAAACATTTTACTGCTGTCACACCCTATTCAGCTAGCAGCGGCACAACATCGCCCCCAGCATCCATCGCAGCTGCGTAACTCACGCTATAACGGTGAAGGCTTCTTGGCTTGCCACTACCCGGCAGAACTTTCTGGCTTAGTAGAACTTCAGGAGAGCACGCCTTTCGCCAACGCAGCTCGTTTGGTCATCGTGATATGCAAGCCCCACCACTACTTCAAGGTAGCAGTCATCTGCCGGGCAGCTGAAGGTGCCACTACTTGACTTTTCTTTTCCAAGGCGAAGAAGTTATGGGTATTTTTATTTATTCAATCACAAAAATGCAGACGAAGCTGCTTGTTGTTTGTAGTTTATCGTGAAATCATACCAGCCTTAAAGCTAGTTGAGACTACGACAGATAGTGTGTTGTGATCGTTGTTTACAAAATTATGCTTATATGAAACACACACCATTACGCATCAATTTCCACCGACTTTTGAAAGTGGTATGATTGCAAGCAGAGATGTTTAATGAGACCTCAGTGGTTGATGTGCAAGGATACAAAGAACCTTCCACTGAGTAATTTCAGTAATACAGCACACTGAAGAGAATCACTTTTCATTTCTTTAATCTATTGAGGGTTGGGAATTTTGCCTCAGCCGACAAGAGGAGCAGAATTTCAAGCAGACGTCAATTCTGTGCAGATAGAATTTAGCTGCCAATTATGCCACCTGTGCGGCTTATATAAAATAGCCAAATATAGCGACGCATCAATCTTTATTCCAACCTGATCTTGTCGTTCTTTGTTTCATCGTATAAGAGTACTGTGACTTCATATTCGTCTTGGTGACTAGCAGTATAAACCAAAAGGCGGATTTCGATCTGTTTGGGATTCATCGACTGGTCGCACCAGCACCCCATTGAGTGTTGTTCCCACTGGAACCGGAACCTCGTACTCACGAAGGCTTATACACCGTTCCACTGGGCCATGACAGGCATCTCCTGTGCACCAGGTATTACTGTTGCATCGACACTTATAGTTTTTGTCGTTATACATGGTCGAATTCCCCGACTTCTGCGATCCTGCATCATGATCAACCTGCCGCTTCCTCAGAAGCACTGCTGTGTATTTTGATTAGAAATGAAAACGAACAATTACACATGAAATCTGTGATGGTATCTCGTCTTCTAAATCTGATGGCCACATCTCAGCTGTACAGCAGGACAGGACGAACTGCGGGGTAGGATGGTCGTCTCTTGATAGATAGTCGGATATCTCACAAGCTGGAGCTACAGATGACGCAAGTTGGTAAACACCAAAAGGAACATCTGTATCCTAACTGAGATTTCGTTGGCAGTCACCCCGTTCGGGCTGATGCAACTCCTCGAGTAAGTAAAGCTGTCGACATACTCCTCCACCTCATTTTCTATCATTAAACTGGAAGTACTCGCAGCAGACCAGTCCTGTAGCAGCTTCTTATACTTGACAGGTCTGAAAGACATGTTTGGGATGATCTGATTTCTGTTCAGCATGCTGGGAAGGCCCCTTTTGTATTTCTTCTGCGTCTTCGTCCAGCAAGGAAATATCGTCTGCGTACTCAAAGTCAAGCAGATGACCTCCAGGGAGTTAGTCAGTCCCTATGAAGTTAGACGTACCTACGGTTGACTTCATTGGAATATCCACGACGAAGTTAAGTAGAAAGTCCGACACCGGACACCCCTGGCGAACAACACAAGTTGTCGTCAATTCCAATGACTTCTGTCCGTAAGTCCTGACACTGTTGTGTGAGTTCGAGTGGAGAGCTTTGATTAGCGTTACATACTTTCTCCGTACCCCCTTCACGGTAGGGCACTACCACAACACCTCACAGTATAAAGGGTCAAATTCCGCCTTCATGACAGGAAACATTGTATTGGTAACCATAATAGTGATGGCAATACTGGTGATTTGAGCCATGTAGGGGGATGTAAGATGCCTCTTTGAACTCCTTGGCGGGATGGAAATTAGTGGTTAGAGGCTAGTCACGATATGTCTCAAAGTCTATCACAATGTCGCAACTGGACGCACTTTTATCGTCTTCAAAAGTTAGAATATTTTGCCAACTTTCATACACTTATTCCCTCTCCTCTCATAATTTCCAGATGTAACAACACTCTTTTTCTATCCACTTTTTCTTTGAGCGCTGCTATGAAGCATAAAAATGGTAACTAATGCACTTAAGTAATAGGTTCTATTCTCGTTTGTCTGCCTGCCTGTATTTCTCTCTGTCTGTCTGAGAAGTAGGCTACTACGCATGTATGTGTACCATTGAAGCTAATGTGCCGCCATCACTTTAAACTTGCACATAGTTGGAAGTACTGCCCCGATACTAACTAGTAAACTGCAATCCAGTTAAGGTAGTCAGAATCCATCCAGTATTTCACAGGTAGGAAAATAACTACTAAAATGGTACCGATCCCCAGAGTTCAAGTGATGGACGAAAACTCCCATCAACTGACTGCATGAACACTTAAAATAATATTCCAGAGCAAACTGCTAATAAAAGAAAACAGGCCAATATATGAAGAGGATTTTGGTGCTGTGTTCCCTGATCCGAATGGTTCAAATGTAAAGCTTCCATTATCATTCTAGGCAGCATGATTAGCACAAACTTTAGAAAGAGGTGAACTGTTCAGTTTCTTTCCACAATTGGCTTACTAGCTTGTCCTCATGTAAGCGGTTGTTTCTGAAAAAGTCTTTTCATTGTTTCCATACTGATTTATATTGGTTGTCTTATTGAGTCGAACTTTGATCTTCTTCTTGTTTCTTATTGGTTGATAGACTAGTCATCGTCAATATGTTTGTTGATCACTGATTTACACGAATACCAAAATAACTCTTCAGGAAACTAAAACATCAAATAAAGTCATGCGAACGCTCCATCAACTTTTGATAGAATTTTTTAAAAAGATCAGGCATTTTCAGACTGATAACGACGAATTGATGGTATCTTTCTACGTTACAGCTATGTACACCTCAAATGAATTGAAACTGGCTAAGGTCACAATGACTCCACTCCCCAACAATCATACATAACTCTAAGAACACGTACAACTGCAACCTTCAGGTTAGATGGAATTAATTGATTTATGCCTTACAACATACTTTCGATTCAGCCGCAAACTCCACGAGCAGATAGGGAACACTTATGGGGCTTACTGCCGAAGCAGTAACGCAAAAGCTGGAAACTGTGGCATTGCCGTTGACCAAAACAAAATACTAGTCCCATATGCAGGTAAGGCGTTTGTTATCATTAAAAGAAACGGGTTGGAAAGCGTCTAAAAATCAATCAACAACATTTTCTATGACATCAAATTTACAGTTGAAGAGGAATCAAATGGCAAACTTACATTTTTAGACGTCCTGGTTACTAGAATTGGAAACTGAAGTATATAGAGAACAAGCTCCTGCGGATCAAATCCTCAGCTACAGTAGCGACAACCCTGTAGCACGCAAAATCATTTGTATAAAAACATTGTTCTAAAGAGCGGAGACACACTCTGGTACATCAACCTTGAGGAGAAAAGAATGAAACTACATGGTGGCTATTTTCGAGAAGAGCCGGCCATCTAGGCAACTTCCTCAGATGTTTACATTATTCACGTCTAACTATGAAGCCAACCTCATAAAGTACCTAGGGGATCATGTCACCCTAACTGATGAACGTCTCCAAGATCCCAGCCAGATTGTTGATACCTTTTGGAATCTCTGCACCTCATAAGCCAGCTAAATCTTTTCACTCTCTGGGATCCAGGCCAGAAAATACAATGGCAAAGGAAGACAAAAGAAAAATTATCCACAAAATAAACCGCAGAAACCGAGAAAAACACCACATTTGACAAAGTGGTTGCCCTCTTCCTATCCGTTTACTGGAAAATCAACTAACAGGGAATCTTCATTAAATAACTTCTCTCACATGAATGCATAAGGACAACTGTAGATATAAATTTGACTAGGGAAGTGTAGAAATCCTAGGCAGAGGATGTAAAAGGAATGTGAGAGAATTTTCAGAAGCTGGGAATTAAAGTCAGTCAGTAATAAACAGGCATGTTGACAATGATCCAATCTATTAACCAATAAGAAACACCAAGAAGATTGAAATCAATCGATCGAAACAAATGTGGAGACTGACAAGACTTTTTCAGAAACAACCGCTTACATGAGGACAAGCTAGTAAGCCAATTGTGAAGCGAAACTCAACAGTCCACCTCTTTCTAAAGTTTGTGCTAATGATGTTGCCTAGAATGATAATGTAAACTTTACGATTCGACCATCCAACCTAGGGTACACAAAACCATAAATAGCATCCTCTTTTGCAAACAATATTTTCCATCATCTCAATATATAGAATATGTGGTAGAGATAATTTAATTCCAAACTACCTATCGAACAGGATAGTAGAAAAGTCAGTTAGCAGTTAATAAGTTATTACTATGATTGTGAAGCTGCTTTTCTGTTCCTCATGAAAAATGCTCGGGTGTATTTGAGGCTTCTGCCAGTCCAGAAGTGGCCGCTACCAGCTTACAGCTTACTAGATTGGTAATTTCGTAATTTCATCAAACAATGTCCACTCAGGTTCTAGAATGTCCTACTTGCATCGAAATTAAGTAAAAAATTTTATTGAACAGTAACAAGAAGAGATAGTATTTTCAAAGTTAGTTGTTCTCCAATCTACATTCTCAAGTGGCAAACAATACCTCGCTCTGAACATTCGCATCCCGAGTTAAAAATACTTGCCAAATTTTCTTGAGGCAGGATTTCCTGGAACCAGTGAGAGAACCTAAAGTTTGAGGTAGAGAAAAAGAACTTTTCTGGTGAAAATGAGTAACTCCTTTGCTGCTGAAATCATATAATTGGATAGCGACTGGATACTAGCAATCGATACATCAATGTTTCAATACATTACTGGGTTGGAAATTATAATGTAAGGCGATTGAATAGTGTTCAACATAACACTAGTTTCCTTACTCATCCAGTGGTTATAGACTGGTATCATGAGATTGTTAGAATTTTGTAATCATTAGAGGTTTATTCGCCTTTTGGATAGATTTTATCAATTGATAAATAATTTAAGATGACACGTATTGAGCAAATAAGTGAATCAGGAGAAACACTTTAATACTGTACTATTTCAGTGCAACTTACCTTTTGAAATTTACATCATAGTGAAAATACTTAGAATACAATAATGGTTGTAATAGGTCTTTTTTGAACATTTATGCACATATGTCCATTATTGATCTACTTGTTCAGGTAAATCAAAAGTCATGTGACTAGATAAATGACAATTTAGATCAGTCTTTAATTCTCTTGACCTGATGTCGAACTAGCCTCCATAGTTATTCAACAGCTGCAGCAATACACCTTTCGGACTAGACGACAAAATCTACTTGAATTAATAACTGAACTAGATGGATGATAAGGAAATTCGACGTCAGAAGAAAACTAAAGATGATGAAAACAAAATCGCCAAAATGAAACAACATTTATGTACACTGGGTGGTAGAAGTACATTTCACGGTGTTGACGTTCTCTTAGAAGTCAAGCCTGGTTGGAGTAGACGTTTAACTCTTCTGATTTTATTGTCAATGTGTGTAGGATGTTTCATCACAGTATCTGATCTGGTAGCAGGATTTGTCAATATGCCTATTTCAACTGTAATTAATTATGAGCAGAAAAATTTTGAATTTCCCACTGTCAATATTTGTCCAGATAGTCCAATGAGTATTGAAAGATTGAATAACTATCCTGAACTTAGAGCGAAGTAAGTAAAACATTTACATGCAGTGTATCTTTTGGGATATGAAGTCATTCATTCCATCATCCTGGGAGTACTTCAACTTGTGACTGCCTTTCATGTGCCAAAGGAAGTTTTAATTTTAGAATAGTGCTTATTAAGCTTTGAGTGATATGTTGATTGAGATGATCTGTATGAAAATCTACCTCTGGATGGTAACCTTTACCAGGATTTATTATTGTATAGTGGAAGAAATATGTACGTGATATTCTGCAGCGTGAACATTGACTAGATAACTTGACCCCCTTGTGTTGTTTTGTGTAAGGGGGAGCTCGCGTCAGCCGGCGGGAAACTATAGATTTAAATTTTTTATTGTCTGGCACTCATCAGCAAAGCTTGCCGATAAAATCAACAAGAACTAAGCTTTCTTTGAAATATATGGTGTGATATTGCATGATGTTTGAAGGAATAATAGTGTACTTTATCTGTCTGAGATTAAACACTGTTCTTCGAAGGCTGTATTAATTTATTAATTTTCCCAAGCCTTCTGTTTTTGCTCAAAAATGAACTTAAAAAGAATTTTAAAATAACATATGGAACAGAAAGACTTGGAAAAATCAGCCTATGACTTTGCGCTGTGGTGAATAGGTTAAACTTATCGCAGAGGGTTACAGAAACCTACTGGTATTAAATGAAAGTATCTACTTAAACCAGTAGAGTTAAGGTGACGTGATCTTTCCAACGTAAAACTTTGGAAAGAATACGATGTCAAGAAAACAACGAAGACGATATTACAATTAATGGGAAGATAAGGCATAAATATCTTGGTAGACTGATTCTGAACAGCTGTATCCAAACAACTTTTCAAGCTGTCTGGCAAAACTCAAATATAAGGTCTACCATTCCCTGCATATTACAGACTAGCAGTAAGACATTTCAAATATTAGTGCTACGCCTTGTTCTGACAAAATCGAACTATTTTTCAGCTCAACTGTACTTTAGTTAACATTATTTTTTGAGGTGGATTGTGACTCTGGTATGAATAACACAGGTTCCAGACACTTAAGTCTACGAAATTTATTTTCTTCATCAAGTGATTGAATCATTTTTGTAAATACTCTCTGCCTAACTTCTAAAACACTTCCTTTGTAGCACCATTCATTGCACATAGCTGATGTTATGAACAGTGGTGGTTAAATAACTGAAATCATCTCTACGATAACCTTAATGGTAGCATTTCACAATCACGTCTACTCAGTTCACTTGACCATTCATAGTCATCCAGATGTCAGTTTCTGTGATCACAACTGAAGTTCATCGTGGATTAGTGAAATATTTTAGCTCCATTTCAGTAGTTTTGATATAGGTAATGATTGGTTAGTATAATGAACATGAGGAAATTTTTATTGTTCGTGTTTTGTTAAATCATGTAGTATAATCTGTTATGTTACTGAATCAATATAAGTAGCTTGAGATTTTGAAAATAAATATAAAAGGTGGAATATGAAAAAAGCGGTCACTTTTAATCCTCAATGATTGCGTAAATAGTGTGTTTGTACAAACTTTAAAACTCATAGTCTTTATTTCAAGAACGAAGATGTTTGAAGCAAAAAACACTGACAAATATCACTGCCAGATATCTGGGGAGGCAAATGGAGTTTCAGAAGGTAATGAGTAATTTGGTGAAGTGGATCAGAAGTGAGTGTAAGCACTTCAACTGAGTTAAGACGAGTTTTGATTGAAGTAAGTTCACTACTGTAGTGAATTTGGCGAGTGAGAGTTGCAACAAATATTTTCACCTGTCAAACTAATACTCGGGTATTTCTCTTGGTAAATCCTATCTCTCTTTCTGCTAAATTCTGTCTAGGTTATTAAACCACATTGAGATAAACATTAGTCCAAAAGGTTTACAGACTTGATAATTACCTTCTTCTTCTGTTAAGAGTCACTGACTAAGGCAAAATATTGTTTCATTGCCTTTCAATTTTATTTGGGTTCTTTAAAAACCATTGACAATAGAATAACTGCAAGCTTGTTGTGTTGTTCAGTTTCACTGATCATGTATCACAATTGTGTATTAAGGAAACATAGAACCAGCTTATAGGATACTTGTCCCCATAGAAGTACTGAAATTTTTTACTAGCACCATTGGTTTCACAGATTCATCAAAAACCAAACTGTACTACTTAGTAGTAAAAAGAATTCATTTGTGGCCCGCAAATTAGATCTGAACGGGGCTTATATGTCAGCCCTCCAGCTCTCCTCAAAGTTAAAAGGCTGTTTCTAAATTGAAACGGTGTTAAGCAGCAAGACCGAAAGGGTTGTCACAAGAAGTTTTAAAGGAAGAAAGCAGGAAATAAATGGGTAGGGTTACGGAGATATCAGATTGTTTATGGGAATTAGAGGTAGTTCTGTCAAACTTATCCAGATGGATGATAATTCCAGTCTATGAAAAGGGAGAGAAGCCTTCTTTTGGCAACCACTGACAAATCAGTTTGACTAACATCATGTTCAAGAGCTTGTGGACTGAAGTTATCTGAAGCCTCAATGAAGCTGGTGAACGAAGAATTCGAGGGAGCCAGACAAGTTTCAGACTTGGACGAGGGAACATTGATGTGATTTTCACCCTTTGATAAACTACGGAACACTGGCATACGTACTGCAGACCAGTATGTCATATTTCTTGACCTGAAGGAAGTATTGAACCCTATCAACTGTAACTGTAACTACCAATTCACATGTACGTCCCAAAGCATACACATCCGAAAAACAGGGAGAAGACTTCTTTCCTGCACTTCTGAACATATGTCATAGAATTTAAGTCTTAAGGTTCTCCAGCGTTTAAGTAATGTGATCGCCTGGCATTGTCTTGATACTGGACATAAAATCGATGTATTGAAGTCATTCACAATTATCAATAAACAACGGAAATCCAATCTTTTGCGGTTCGCTGAAGCAGTTGAAGTTGAAAGACTCAAACTTGATCTATGTATTCAGGAAGATACTGTTATCAATCTTACATTGCCATGGTAATTTTAATCTCCTTAATTTGTAAGTACAAGATTTCATGACTTAATATTGTTTGCCCTTCAATTTTTTTCGATCTATGTCAAAATCTACTCTCACTTTCTGAGTTGCATTCATCTTATTTCTCAATATAATGAAAACCTGTTGACTTTTTACTACGTTTACGTACAACCCTCTCCTATATATATATCTTCTTAAATGCACATTCTATCTAGTGTTATTGCTTGTGTGATACCATTGTCGATTGGACCGATTTGATCGGTCTGTGTTAGCACATGGGCTCCTGTGCAGATGCCTCGATATTGCTTATGTCTTAATTATGTATAGTAATGATGGGCAGTGGCTAGCAGTGGAATCCAGGATACGCACTTTGTCCTATTTGGGACTCGTCAGCTGGATGTACCTGCCTCCCAGTGAGTGGCATTGTTCCCACCTGGACTCGGACTCGCTAGCGATCGCTTCAAACGCCAGAGAGTTACCCGCTACACCACCGAGCCAACAGAGACCAGTCAATTCGGTTCAATCAACGACGGTGTCATACAAGCAATAACACTAAAACTATACCCGTCACACAACAGGTGGCCATCGTGGCTCGGTGGTGTGGTGGATAACGCTTTTGCGTTTGAGGTGATCGCTCGCGGATCTGAGTCCCTGTAGAAACAGCATAACTCAGCGGGAGGCAGGTACATCCGACTGACGATTCCCAAATAGGACGAAATGCGCATCCTGGATTTTACTGCTAGCCACTGCCCATCATTACTGTACATTCTATCAGTGTATAAATAGTTCACTTTCGACTAGTCTTAACAACTTCATCAATGTCGGTCAACCCAATTCTTTTTTACTTTCCATTTCAATTCATATTAGATTTTATCAGTCGACTAAATTACGTTGTATAAAACTATTCCTCATAAACATTATATTTTATAGGTTGTGAAGCAGCTGAGGAGAATCCATGAAGTACATGTATGGTAATTCTACTACTATTCTTCTTCTTGTTTTATCCAACTTCATTCTTTACTGTAAAACTGGGCGTCTTGGATTATTAAGTGTGGAACGTACATCAGCGTGCTGATGTTTACTGGTCTTATAGTGAGGAATATAATGCTGACAGAAGTTTTCAGGCTTTCGTCAAACTAGCTTATAGCTTAATCACTTTTGAATTGTATGTCAAAATCAGCTTTTTGTATAGTCTGTTATCTTTTGTTATGACACAACCCCACGCATGATCAACAGTCTTATATATTTTGAGGAGGAAAAGTTGCAAAATCAAGATGAGATATTATTGAATTCATATTCAGTTTAGTCCACTGTCACTTCATTAACTGTTCTTTAGCACTATTATGTTACATTTGGTATACTTGCATAAGAAGCAGAATAGTTCGACGGTTTATTCTAATTATGCAGAACCTTTGAGACAAATGTTCGACGTTTTTTTAACACATTTATTATTTTCGGGATTACGATCTCCAGGTTACTGAACTTATTAAAGTGAGCTATCTAAATTGTTGAATGCATTTGGCTTCCTCTACGTGTTTGATATCAATTTTAAAACATTCCTAAATATTCATACTATTCAAAACTTAAGATGTTCATCAAAGACTCACAAGACCTTTAAAAGGAGGCGAGGGAATTTTCTACAGGGTTTTTAGGCCAGTTGTACGATTGCTGTTGAAGTGACTGAATGGGAGCGACTGACAGAATAATATGAAATGCAAGAAACACTATTAACGCAGTGAAACACTTGGACCGAATACAAATAGCCACTGTTCTCCCTCAGACCTGGTACTTCACTGAATAGCGTAAATCAGAAGACAAAGACTGGCCTGAAACTATAAAGAAGACTACTTTATTTGATAAAAAAGACATATTATTTTTATGTAGTTTTTCCTCAGAAAATAAAGCAACTACATCAGAAGTTGGATACTCATTTTCATTAGTCATCTGAAGGGCAGGGTTGTCCAATGGGGTTTTTCCTGCCTATGCAGTAACATGATACAAGGCTGAAATCCAAAACCTTTACCATGGTGGCTGATGACTATGAATACCTATTTCGACTTTGGCCACCTCTTATCCAGTATGTGACAGGTAAGATTAAAAAACAGTTCAGTGTTCTGACTGTGAATATCCAGATGTATTCTAGATACTTTCGAACGTTCATTCGACTGAAAAGAAGATATTTAAAGAGTCCTGTTTGATGATGAATGTCTTTTTAACTGAAATCACAGAGGAACGAACTACCTAGTAATGAGAATTTTCTCAGTATAGCTTATAATCCTTATCTAATCCACACTATCGTTTATCCTGAGTGAGAAACTCATTCAGTTGTATATTCTTGTAATACGTCCAAAATCTTACTCATTTGCTTTCCAGTTTTGATTTCTAGACTACCTCACCTCTTCTTTGTCAAGATCTACTGTTTGTCAGTTATCTTTTACTATTAAATGGAAGTACATCCTGTGTACTTGCTGAGTCGTCGGCTCACGTTTTTTCTCTTCTTCTTTTTCTTTCCAGATCCTCGTGGTCACCACTAAACTCACACTACTATATACATCCCTTTGCAACAGCTTACCTATCTACCCACAGGCTAGATGAAAACCTATCAACAGCTGGTCGTTACATTATTAAGCTATTTATGTACATTACAGCAAGAAAATCCACATCTTAAAAGCAATAAGTTATAAGTAAAATATAGAACGTCGATTTTTAAGACGAACAATAATTTGTAAGTTCCAGCTAGGATTAGGGCTTTACATCCAGGTTTCTGACTTTCATTATTGACCACTTGGTAAGTTAGTCAATAAGTTGGCCAGTGCATCTAAAGCAAATTCATAAGTAAGGAGTGCTGACCCTATTTAAATATGAGGTTCTAATCTGCCCTTCGTCATGCCTGAATAGCAGCAATTGTCTTCTATTCTCATTTAAATCGGTGGGAATGTTGCAATCAAGCAAAAGTCCGTAAAAAGTCACATTTCCGAAATATACAAACACTTGAAGTGACAGTAAATTTCATTTCTTAGTTCGTAACCACTTATGTTCTTGTTATCAGTTTAAATTTACTTCTATTCCTCCTTAATGCAAAGGTATATACAAATTGCTGATTACTGGATTTCTCAAGCTTCATCAAACCTCACAAAATGCTCACCTAAAGATGGAGATTGGCGAGTTCGCACTAAGCGTACTTTTCGTCCACACTTTTTATATAACCGATCCTGGTTAATGTGGAAGTGGTCAGATTTTTTTGTAAGTTGCGAATATGGTGGTGTACCTTGTAATCTGGACCCAGTTAGTATGGATATTCCGGTGGGTATTATGTCGCATGCGAATAATCTACCACTTGGTCATGAAGGCATAGCAAATTTGGGAATTGAATTAAAAGGTATAATAAAAGCCGTTAGCACAAGTTTAATAAATAGTTTGCCATCAATGTGGTCAAATGATAAACCTGTTGTTCAAGAACAAAACACAGATCCCAAGAATTGGTCACATGGAAGAATTATTCTAATTGATCACCCATCAAAATATATTTGTTATCAGGTAATCATTTTTTTTCGAAAATAACAGTTTTGTATTTATGACTGTACTACAGTTGTAGCTGTAACTGTTTGCTGATTCTCCCTAGCTTTAAAATCTACATATTTACGAGTGTATTAAAAAAGTCACCACCACTTTAAAAAGTCCTTTGAGAATTTTTGAGCTGTTAACTAGTCACTTATTGCAATAGAGCAATTGCATTGAAAACTGTCAGTGAATTCTGAATCACCTTTCATTACTGTAAACGTATGATTACACATTATGGACCGTTAAATATAGGGCCTGAAGAACTCAGTGAAAATAATATTCTTTGTTCATTTCAATGTTTTTTTTAAGAATTATAATGAGAATTTTCTAGGAGATGAATGAAAAATGTTGAGTATTTGTTGGACACGTAAAATATTCCCAAGGGATTCTATGTTGTAGTATAGTGTACTGTGTATTGAATGGATTTAAGCATTTTCAAGAACATAGTTGCTTTCATTGAGTTACAATCTGTCAATATATGGTACCATACGTATGTATAGTTGGAAAATTGAGAGTTTGAGCGATCATTCCTTGTATGACTGGTGCGCATCATTTCAATTATCAAAGTCAACTGAAATGAGTTCATCAATTCTCATAACAGAAAACTTGTTGATGTGTATTAGACTCGTTTATTTGATATACAACACACAGTGATACAGTATTATTTACTTGATGACGTTTCCAGCATAAATTATTGCTCATAATCACACAGCTTTCAACATCTAATTTTCAGTCCTGTCACTCCATAATCTTCATTTTTATTGGTAGGGAAATTTTCCATATCTCTGGCACAGGTACTGCGTCACTCCTATTACATGTGTTGGGTGTTGATTTGATGACCAAAGATTCAGTGATCAATCTCTCCTTCGAACTAATTATATTAGACTTAGGTACAGTGGTTTTATCCGATGCTATTGTGCAGAGGGAGAGTGATTACACGTTAGTTGGGTGGAAGCAATACAAAGGAATCCCTGGACCTAGGTTTCGCGCATTTTGGCATTCGTCAGCAGGCTGTATCTGTAACCTCTGCGGCAATGATGTCCCATCTGATATTCGAGCCTGTGTCACCCAGTGATATAGCCAGAGACGTTACAGCTGAGATATTTGGACGGCGACTGACCTACTGTTGGACTGGATTAGGCACACTGACCGGTCAAGATAGAGAAACAAACTTCGTGCTGTCTAGTCTTAAGTACTGGTCGAACTGACTGATTGTTGAACCTTTATTCATCGAATGAACACAAAACATGAAATCGAAATGACGCTATACCTATAAAAGAGTTATGGAAAATTTTACTACCAATAAAAACAAATAAAATGAGATATCAGGACTGCAAAGTCGTACAATTACTTTGATATGATTATGAGCAATAATTTGTGCTCGAAACATCATCAAGTAAATCTTACTGTATAGCAGTGTGGTGTATATAGAATAAACAGATCTAATTTGCAATTAAATTTTACCACAGCGCCCAAGTTTTACACTTAATAAGGCAGCATTCATCTCTGACTGACATCAGTTGATGAACCAGTCGAAACCTGGGATCGCTGAACAGCTGTTTCGTAGTAGTATGGGATTCCTAAGCAGTACACACCAAGGACGCAGCTGGAGATCAAACTCAGGACCTTCAGGTTTCACGGCGAACTGAGGAAAGTAAGGATCTGTTAGCCGCCGAGCCCAAACTCAGTGGCTGAATGGTTATTGCGTCCACCATGATGCCTGAAGATCCTGATTTCAATCCCTAGACGGCTCGTGGGAATTCACTCTTGAGATTTTAGGTATTTTCGGTGAAAAACACAAGCTACTCACAAATAAAAAGTAGCAAAAAGCAAATTTTATCAAATGTATTAAAATTAATCTTGAATAACATCAAACAACTGAATTCTCGAAAGCAAGAACAAAAGGTAACTTAGAACTATAGTTTCGCTGTTCGTTTCTTCCATGAAATACCTTCTCAACTGCAGCCAATCGGTAAACAGTTGAAAGAAACAGATTAGAAGGAAAGGCGGATGAACGTAGAAGCTGGCATAAAGTGCATCGGTTCAAGTTGTCACACTTCACTTTACCATGTAAAGAAGTACGGTGAAAAAGTGATAAACGAATGTGGTGTTAGATTGATTTAGAATTCAATCGTGAAGTGGTAAATTGCGATACTCGAAGCAGTGTAGATAAAGTTGTTGAAGGTCTGAGTGACACAGTAGACTTTTTGATTTGATCAAAGAAATGTATTTATCTGTTCAAAAAAGTGATTTTGTTAGATGTTTCCCACCCTGTTTATTGTCTATTATTTTCTTGACAGATACTATTTGTTTTCTATGATAACGAAGACATTTGTATTTCAAATCGCTACTTAGAAAAGTTCTTTCTTCGATTCACTGTCAACAAACATTCAGATTTAACAACCCACTCCACAGGTAGATACATAGTATGGCGTTTTAATCTCATTTATGACTCACTCAGCTGACTATCGCTTTATGATGAACGTGGAGAACACCAACGTACATGAATCGGTCACAAGTGGCTAATCGACGCAGCTGGTTAGCCCTAAGTGCTCGCCACTGATCAAAGTATGTCAGTCAAGTATTACCATGTGACGACAAGGCTAGGTGAAGCGACATTGCTGTGCTAACTAACACCCAACAATTAACAGCATCTTGTCAACAGCAATTTACTGGCCTGATATTTAGAAAAAATAAAGTGATGATACTTTGTGAATCAAAGAAACTCTAACCCTACTGAAAATTCTCTCAAAATGTTAAATCAAATGCGACAAAACCATTTAAAAGCATAGATGAAGTATTTACGGTTCAAATGTTTTAATCACTTATATAACTTTGAAAGAAGTAGTGTATGACCTCTTTCTTTGACGCGGTCACCCTAGAGAATTGGTCATTCTGAATAAGCCGATTATAGTTCTGTTACCATATTTCATTTTCTAGCCTCTTATTCAATTTCAGATTCTCAAACATCACTAAGTTCACTCAACTTTATTGGTATTATGCAATTTATTTCCAGTCATCTTCCCCCACCTCCAAAAAACGGTTAGCTATTCAAGGACTAGACCTTATGAAAAATTTGGATTAAGAAAGGGGTAGGGGTTCTTACGGAATTTTTAATCCTACCAGAGTAGATACTCTGCCAACAAGCTTGATGGACTTAAATCTACGACGTATATAGGATCAATTGATGCAGTAAATATTGGTCTTTTTTATTTCGTAGATCTTTATAATTTCATTTTAAATACTCCTGAAGTACTACTTAAGAGTTGAAGTTTGTTAGAAAGCTAGAAATTGTTTCAAATTTATAATGTAAAACGTTTCATCTCTCAGTTTTTGAGTACATTTAAAAAATTACTCAAGATAAGGCTGATATTTTTGTGGTAGTGTTTATTGTAAACACCACTGAACATTTACCATATGTAAACACAGGTCATGTGCTAGAATAAGTCTCAAACTTACAAGTTTCTATCTGTGCTTTGTTACGGAATAAAATGGTAAACTGTTTCGCTAGATTATCATTTTTATTCGATAAAAGAGCAGATGAAAAACGTCAATGCGAAAATAGTTACCATTAGAAACAGAACTGGTTAATTCAAGTTGTGAAAACTCCGAAGCTGGATAAAAAGAAATTCTTGGAAGTAATACACAAAAGGAGGGTATTTGATTAAAACGAAGTTCATAAGGACGGACTGACATCTTAGTTTATCATTGATGCAGAGAGAAAATCGATAGCAACCCCCTATTTAATGCAAGTTACACGCTTATTATTCTTTACAAACAAAATATTTTACTATTTTTATGGAGTGAGGCAATATCCCCTAGATTCCTCAAAGAAGCCTGGAATTTCTTGAAAAGGTTTCATAACTAGTCATGACATCCAGAACATTTACAAAAAACCACGTGATCATACATGTGACTTTCAGATTGGCTAAAAGGTTTTCTAGAATAGAGTAGGACATATCAAGTCTATTGAGAACGCATATAAACCGTTATTTTTTGTACACATTTGACTTGAAAATGAACCTTTTATCGTTGTGCTACTTCTTTCTGTCTTTTGGGGAACCAGGCGACCCTCAAGGGTGAAGTCTAAGGTTATTTTCAAGAGTCCGCTCATATATATATATGTATGCATACAGGTAGGACTCATCAAGCATCTACAGTAACTTATTTAGTATTAATCACTCCCATTAGTTAGTTAGAGAATGGTAGTTGATTTTTACATGTACAAACTGTAAATTCACTATGGATTATTTAGCTATTGGGATAGGAGAAATGATGATCAAACTGGACATAGTTACATATCAATATATTAGCTTTGCTAACCGCTTAGCTTGCATATAACACCTATCAATCATTTTCCTCTCAAGGCAAACAACTTAACAAATTATCTTGATACTAAATAACGTTACAGTTCACCTCTGAATAAACTAGAAGAACGTTCTTCTTTGATGATGTGTTCACTTGGCTATTTGTTTCGAAGAATGTTCAGTGTTTTCAGTTAATAGACAATAAAAAGAATATTTTACGATTGAGCATAAAACCAATGTGACCTGGCAGTTACTTTGAGCTTCTACTCATTGACTACTGGATTAGCAGTTCTATTTCTCCATACAATAATGCTTCTTTAGACTATATTTTGTCATTTAATTAAACCTTGTACTTCAATAATCAGTTTTTGCGCTTAAATGATTCAAGTTTATGTTAAATAATTACTTACAGATCACATTGAATAATACTATGGTTCGTGAACCAGGATCAACTAAAGGTTTGCACCTAGTTTTACGTCGACCGTATCGAAGAAATGTAACACAACCAGGATTGTTGACGGTTGATTCAAAGCCTTCCATTATGCAGGTATTAGTGATCTGTATTATAGCGATTATTATTTCATTATAATATTGAATATTTATGAGTCATTTCCTTTGATTTATATCATTTTCGTTCAGGTTATATAAACTAACCAAGATTGGTGCTTTCTTGATGCAAACCTTTTTGAAAAAATAATCCTAAGTGATAGTTGAATGTTTATTCAACTATTACGTAACTTATGTATATTCTTAATTATCGAGACTCGAACTTCACTTTGATTGTGTATAGTTTTGCAGTTGCATTCATCTTGACAACAAGGTTGTCATAGTCATTTTATCGCTTAGATTGTCATGCATATTAAGTTAAATAGGCAACTGGCCAACTAGAAGTGATGTGAATACACGTCAATGAACAGTATCGAATCCTTTGTCATTAGTCTAGTAGGAATATATAGGTTTATAGAGGAAATTGAGTTGAAAAGTTTATCTTTTCAAAATAATATACGCAATAAACTTCTAGGTTAAGAAATCCTCCTGCAGTATTCAGCGCTTTGTTTAAGATACACGTAAAGTAAGTTATCGAAAAGAATCAACAAATTCCTTACAGCCTGAACTGTGTAAGTAAAGGAGAAGATGAGACTAGTCATAACCCCAAAGAATATAAAATGAACTGAGATCTAGTCAGCATGAAGAAAAGTTATATTTATCCTTTATAGTCGTGAAACAAAATTTTCATTGCTGAAAGGAAACTAACAGTTGTATCTGAACTGAGAATACCTTCATATAAAGAAATCAAGATTGTAAACTGTGATTATTCAAAGGTTAAGTGAAGAGGATAACGTCTGAAAGATCATCTTCATAGTACTCATGATGTTCTGTTAATATTGAGACCAGTCCATATGAAGGATTCTAAATTGTTGGAGTTAGATCTAGCCTCTTCCTCTGTAAAAAGACGTCAAGCAGTGTAAGACTTACTTTTTGAACATGAACTTTATCAATTTAGTCCTTGTTGTAACATCATTGCTACAAAGTAGTGAAATCACTCTAAAAGAGAGATCGGTGTTAACTAATGTTACTTCATCTGTGGCTCAGTTCATATAACCTCCAAAATAGCGTTGTCTCCTTCAGTGTACACTGGTTAGGTGAAGAAAGTGTAAATAGCTCGATATTAGCTCAATTAGTTCAAACAGACGATAAACCTACTATGAATCAATCATTTACCACGTCTTCGTTAATTTATGAAAAGCTACCGGATAACGAATACTTCAGACAGCAGAATCTGTAGCCATTTGACTTAAAAAGGCTGAATTATGTGTTCATACATTTGAAACTACTACAGAAATAACTTATCATTTTCTTTAGGCTTGGGATGATAGACTCTTTTTTTCCAGTGAATCAAGTAATAAAAAAGTCAATGATATAAAAAATGCTCATCAATTTGATGGTTTTCATATTATGATGCATGAAAATAAAAAGAATGGTTTTGCTGGTGATCTACCCGCGGATGATGTATTTAAAGCTGGAAGTACACGATCCATTATTTCATTTGGACTTCGATTTGGTCAGTATGTTAGCGTCAGTATAAGTCAATATGTGAGTCACTTGTTGTTCTTGATATTATTTTTCAGTTTAACATGTCATGAAGTATTATATATGTCGATTTTTATATTCTAGTTGCTTAATGGTGGGTTTTGGTGCGTACTACGCTGTTCATTTTTTCACCTAAAATACGAATTTACACGTGCTCTGAAATCGATCTTTTTATCGGTCCACCTACTGAATTATTCTGAGATATAGTAATGTCTTTAATCCAACGATATTAATTCTATACGATATAAGAATTGATCATTTCATCGACTTCAATAGCCCATTGTCTGGAGTTGAGAAACACGGTGGAGTAATGTCATATTATTATTAACTTTCAGGGATATAATACTTCTGCATGGAATCTCAAATGAACTTAGTATTGAACGTTATGAAGTAGTTTAAATAACTGCATAGTAGTTCTAGTGATGAGTAACTTCAAAGTTGATGTATGTTTTCAGAAAAGTATTTTCCTAGTATCATTAAAATCATTCTCCTTACTCAATAGTATTCTTCACTTCCTCAGTATTCTCCTTGATAGACAAAAAAATCAGTTAGTTACTCGACAAGTGAGAAAGTGACGTGACTGACTTGGCTTATTACGTGGGTTTTAATAATAAGCGAAACGAGTAATAACGTAATGAGATACTTGGACTGGATTCGAGTTATAAGACTGTTCTCCTTCATACCTTATACTTCACTGAGCCGCGAAAATCAGAAGACAAAAGATGGTCCTGTGACTGACTTAAGGGAAACGATCTTATTTGACAAAAAACATAGTATTTATATACAGCTGTTACTTAGGAAATGAAGCCAATCAGATGGACATAAATCATGGTCTGAAACGGAAACATTCCTACCCAAATGGCGAATGACTTTGAAAGATGATTTCCATTCTTCGCCACTTCCTAACAAGGCGGGTTGACTTAATCTTTATTATCCAGCTAAATACAGAATATCTCAATAGATATTCATGCAGAATACGTTAACTTCCATATTCCAGGTGAAGCTGCAGTAAAGCTGGATTGAGATAGTACGCTTACCTGCAGACCAGTAAAAATTGGGGAATTATCGAACGGAATATAATTCAATTTTGAGTTTTCACGAGACTTGCTGATTTCAAGTTGGTATGCATCACAAACTGGCATATGTTAGAGAACCACTGAAAACTTGCAAACGTCTGATAATTGCTTCATCCATGTATTGATTGGTCACAGGAGTGCAACCAATTTCATATTGTCTAGTCCTGAGTACAGACCGAACTCTATCAATCATAATTGTTTCATCCATGTACGAAAATCTTTAGCAGTGCCCACCCGTGATCCATGAATTGGCAGAAGTAGGGATATATAAACTTATGGGTTGTGATCCGGTGGCCTAGCGGTAATCTACAAGCCGTGAAACGTGGAGGTCCTAGGTTCCGTTCCTGCCGAAATCATGGATTCGCACTGCTGACATGTTCCATAGTATGCCGAAGCTGCTATCCACTACTCCCGGATTTTCAGTGGTCCTCCAACTGTTGTCATTCTGTGGTGAACACCAACCTGAACGGGATGAATTTGCCTATTTATTAGTGAAATTTATTTCAAATCAATATGTTTCCCTCACCATACGGTGTGAACAAGCTTCCTCTGAATCATTGTCTTTACACTTTATCAGCTGATCTATTTAACCAGGACGTTGAGTGAATTATAACTGATAGAAATTATTTGATGACAGGGGAGCCATACTAATCTAACTCAAAATAGTGGAGTGGGGTGATCACTTCAAATACTAGAAGAGTTCCGTTCACCAGAACAAGTTGGTTATTAAATAAATCATATCCCGGATACAAAATACTGATGTGACGTTTGCAGTTTTCCCCTTACAGTGTTTGTGAGATATCCAAACATGCATCAGAAGATAAGAATGGTGTGCATCACTCCCTTCTTGCTTGCTGCTCAGCCTTGAGAAGTAGACAGTTAGAGTAGAAGATAAGGACAGGTTCCAGTTTTCTGACTACAGGTGTCTTTAAAGTACTGCTCACAAGTGACAGAATCACTGCGCGAGCAATTTCAAACTTAGGAAAAGGTTACTAGGTAACGAAGGCAATTCAGTTGATAAGGTTGTGAACCATCATCGACTGAACTGGTTTGGATATTTTTTGTGCATCCAGGGCTACCACTTACCTCAATGTGTGGTGTAAGCCGATTTCAGCTATGGGTGTGAAAAATCTAAAGATGACTGGACTGTGACAAGACATTATTCCATGAAGTCTTTGACTACTGATCTGAGAAATGTAGGCAAATGTTGACCTGTCATTTGGGGTCCGCACGACAACAGAAACCAGTGTTTGGGACTTCAGATGATATGGGTGATTCAGAATCGATCTTAGTGACGCAGATGCATTCATACATTATTTCGATCTTAGTCATGATACTGATTTTCATACTTCTTAATTCCTTCTTGTTCTGTTCTTATGACTTTTTACCTTTTAGTATTTTCTTATCTTGATTTCCCTACCCTTTTTCTTTGTGCCTCCTGACTAGATATGCTGCAATAAGTTGTGATAACTAAGGTTCCTACGCAGTAATCCCAGATCCAACGTCGATGTTGACTGGATGAATAATAATTCAGAAACATGTGAAAATTCTAGTCACATATTTTTCAAAAGACTGAAAGAGTCACCCTAATCGAAAGTTATCCAGTTTTTACTCTAGTTACTTACCTGTGAGAGGTTATATGAAATCCATGATAAATCCTATTTCTATACGGAGTGACGATAGCTGAAGGTGAAATGAGGACCTAAACAGCAGTATGATTCGAATTAGTAGTCTATAAATTAACTGAGTCATGAGACATAGCTGCTGAAAAGGTTTAACGTTACTTCAGCAACCTACTTTATAAATATCAACATTGGGTTAGTACTTCTGCCTTAAAGTGATCTATCCTTAATGCTTGAATAAATCTGTGCTCTGAAGTCTTTACGATTCTCATCGAGCATTCCTGATTCCATTTGCTGTTGTGACGATACAAGTGTGTCGCTTTCTGTTCTACTCTAGATGGGGAAATCAATATAAAACATGGTAAAGAATTGCATTACTTGAAGTTGTCGTACTTCACAGTGGCATGTTTAGAAAATTGGGTCTCGAACAGAATGAAGGATAAAACTAGCTGTAGAAAATATTATGCGAGTGCAGAGTGAATAGATGAATGTTGGTGAGAATGCTGAATGCTTCCAATACATTGAAGACTGAACATAATCTACTCTCTTATGACTGATTTTAAGCCCCATTACCAGAAATCTATAGTCATTCGTCTCTATCTTCTCGGGGACTCCGATCAAGCTGCTTACACCTTCCTACACTTGACATACAGTCTAACCACTTCTTGATCTAACTGACCTCTATTATTCATCTAACCCAATTTCATTTCATCAATCTTATGACGAAGAGAAAATTGAATTAAGTTGATTTCAAATCATATTTTTCTTACTTCGTTCAGGAATTAACCTTTATCTTCACGTCTCCTTTAATCGTATATTTCTTCAAACTTACATCACGCTGCATTATAAACTGTCAAACTCTTTGTGAGCTTTTGTACTACTAAGTTTTCGTCGATGTGATTATCACACTATGTAAGTGGAAGGATCAAATAGTTTTTCTCATAGACAATGTCAATTTCTAAATATTTCATGATATTCTATTAAATGAATGCAACAAGGAATGTGGAAGGGTCATTCAGGTTTGTGAAGGATCTTCACGAATTTTCCCCAACATATCACAAGGCCAAGCTCTTTTGTTCACCTAAACGTCAATAAGTAACTTCATGGTTCATATCCCTAACTTTCTACTAAGCTTTATTTTCATACATTTAAAGGTAGTATGCACAAGTTACTCTGACTATCAACTATGTGCAGAGTTTGGTTTCTGGAACAATAACCACTGTACGAAGTACCAGTAACAGGAATTCAGAACAGCATGCTGCTAGACATTTGAATCAAACAGTTAAAGTGTGTTGTGTAAATAAGCATTAATGTGTTTTTTATTAGAAAGACATCACCTAAGTTGATCATCCTTGTATTCGTGAGATTTTAGATTCATCAAAGACTGTCAACATTTTTTCGACCATGTCGAGAAATTATTGCGCATCACAAATACTTACAAATGTCTGATTTCTTCTCTTCCGGTGGTAATCGTTGGAGATATTATAGATTAGGCTATACACATACAAATTGTGTTGCACAAATGCGACAACTTGTTATGCTAAAACAGTGTAATTGCCTATCTGAAGACTATTTAATTCCTACACAAATGGTCAATGCTTTAGTTGAAAATGGATTCTGCCATTCACCGAGTAAAAAATATCAAAGCGGAACACCGGAATTTATTGAAAGAATTGCGTGTCATGACCGTATTGCAGCTTTGCCGCGTGAAAAAGTAAGTTGCATGCATTTTCAACATGATATTCAATATCTGGTTGACCAGTATATGGTTAGTTATTCAAATATTGTTTTACTGAATAGACGATTTCCGTAACGACGTTGTACGATAGTCTGAAACATTAAACTGTCGAATATTCTATTACAAAATGTATTGCTACACTTAGTTGTTTCCTACTGTTATGGAAAAAACAAGAGTTTTACTGTGCTCAGGAACAGATCTTACTGGATGGGAGCATACAAGTGTTACTGTGTCCATGAAGAGTTTCAAAGTGAGATAAAATGGGTATCCGGAATAGCCTACTATTCTGTAATAATTCACCCATCTTACGAGCTTATTATTCATTGTAGCTATCTGAAATGACTCTAAAGGTGAGGTCAGTTATAAACACGTTTTATAGAGCACATGTACACGTTAAACAATGGGAAACGTTAGTAAGATTATTGGCGAAAACGAATTATATATATAGGAATGTACTGTTAATTGGTGAAATAAAAGCCTGAAGATTTGAAGAAATTACTTATCGTCATTGAAAAGAAAATGCTGACAAGCAGGATAGAGAAAGGTTGATTAAAAATAATAGTCATCAGTACTCTCAACAAAAACCAGTGAATATCAAGAAAATATGACTACTAAACTGCGGAACTCATGAAATAACAATGTACGTTAAAACACTATAAAGGTTTCAAAGCCAGGGAAATTGGATTCATTTTTTCCCTCAGAAAAACAACCAATATAACATCATTTAATGTATCTGATTATCAAGCTGGGGATAATGCCAACTGTTTAGGTTGGTTTAATACACAGACAGAAATTAGAACAAATGTAGTACTTTATAAGTAAATGCATTGCGCCAAGTTGTCATAATTTTGAAAATGTATACAAACAATGGACGGGGATACGCTGGACCGGAGAAAAGAACCTAGAAGATTTGGATTTCACCGATGACTTATGTCTAGTGTCACACAAACTTGAAGATCTACAGGCGAAATCCAACAAGTTGACAGAAGAGGCAGCGGAGACGGAACTTCGAATGAATATGGAGAAGACAGAGGTGATGATAGTAAACAACCAACACCACCACCACCAACAACAATAAGCTCCAATCACCATCAACGAGAGAAACTTATCAGAAGTTGTCTGTTTCACCCACCACCTAGGCATGGCAGCATCGTTTCAACTACAGGCGGTGGTGGCACAGACAAGGACATCAAAGCAGCCAGGATCGAAAAGACAGCAAGACAGGCGTTCATTAAACTGAAACCAGTGTGGAGATCCACTGCACTACACTCAGCACAAAACGTGAACAGGATCCGAATTTTCAACTCCAATTCAGTTGAGTCAGTGCTTCTATGTGATGGTTGAGAGACTTGGCGCTTCACGAAAAGCATTTCCAACAAACTACAGATATTCATCAACAACTGCCACCTACGCTGGCTCGATACTGAAGATCAGATAGATTGCCAGAAGGAATGAGCAACGAGGAAGTCTGACCTGGCAACAAACCAACCAACAACCTATCACCCAACAAATATGCAGAAGAAGGAAGTGGAGATGGATTGGGTTGGGCATACACTGAGAAGGCCGACTGGGGATATCACTTGCCAGACCAGGCGGTTGAGTGGAATGTGCATAGGTAACGATGAGTTGGGTATCCGAGGAGAGAGTGACATGAAGGAGATGGTGTGAGGAAGAAATGAGAGCTTGTGGGCTGTTGTGGAGCCAGGTTGAAAAGATTGGAGAGAAGAGAGTGCAATATGGGTGAGCTACTGAAGCCCTATATTTTACTAGGAACCCAAGGGACAGATAATAATAATAATAATAATAATAATAATAATAATAATAATAATATAAACAATGATTGTTACCATTACCATCTTTTTATGTCTTGCAGATTCAGGAGAATACTAAAAGATGAAGGCTCACTTGTCTTCACGAAAAGCGTTTTATTTTTGCTTAGAATGCTTTAAATGCATTCATTTTGGACTCATGATTAGCTAATTTCATTTGATCGGTCTTACAAAACATTAAACTGTCCAGTAAAATTATCTGTTGCCAAGCATCAGTGTCGAAAAAAATGCTGAGAACAAGATCTTTGTTTGATGTAATTCCTGTCACTGTATCACTTCCAATATAAAGTCAATTTTAAAATCTATCACCCTGGGCAAGGCAGTGATGAACTGCCAAGATCTCCTCAACTCTAGACAAGTTTGTTACGCTCCTCTTTGAATGTAAAATTAAGCAACACTGAAATCATAAATTATCATAAGATGTTTTGATTTGGTCACTTCTGTTACTTTCCTAGTTTGGTCCTACATTATGACTGTAGGAAATGCTGGACTGCATATTGGCTGATGATACATAATGAATGCATCAAAACCATGAAAGCTGAAGCAGGCATCTAAATATATCACTCATTTTTGCTGTCTTTCTTTTTTTATTAAAGATTGTTGAAATGACAATACCTAAGGTTTATGAAACAACTATACTGGTACAATTAACACCGGAATTAGAAAGACTATGGAATTGTCCTAAATTTTGTGAAGAACTCGTTATTCAACCTGAAATTATTCAACATCAAACTATCCTTAACCATATCAATGTCAAAGATAATAAACAACAATCGTCTGATGAAGAGATTACTTCAGAAGATCTGGCTATTATCAGTGTTTATGCTAGTGAAGCCAGTGTACCGATAATGAGTGAAGGTGAACAAATGAGTATTTTCAGTTTGATCGCTTCAATTGGTGGAGCGTTCGGTTTATTCTTAGGATTATCTGGAGTAACATTGTTTGAAATTATTGAAGCCTTATGTGTGATTATATACACTTTACCGGCAATGTTCAGAATACTTGGACGCAGAATCACTTCGAAGTGGATTATCAAACAAAAAAGACGGGAGCAAGAATCTTGAGTGAAATGATTAGCTCAATACTTCCTAAATACATTCAACAGTTTTGGCGGAAAAATCTCACTGATTTAAACAATCTAGTTATTTTTCAATATCTCAAACTGCCTATGTGTGATAAACTAAAAGGAACTTATCCTGCTAATCTATACTCTTTTCAGTTACATCACCAAATCGTGATGAGTTTTTGACACCATCAACATCTTTTCTTCTCTGCGAACTTTGTGCATATATTTATGACGCTTAGAAAAAGTCAGACGATCATATGGATGTACAACTGTAGGTAAGATGAATACGTCTGTCAAGCGTTATTCTCATCAGTATTGACTGACATAGTTAAAACTGAGAAGATTCAAATTATCAAAAAAGAGATACGGATAAGTGTAAAAGGAAGGAGGTGGGAAACTAACTGTCAGTAGGCAATGAAATTATATTCCATATTAGTTTTATTTACTTGATTTTTAGTGATACAGTATTATTTACTTCATGACTTTCTGAGCATAAATATTGCTCATAATCATATCAAAGTAATCACCCAAATTGTAGATGGTAGTATCCAAACCATTATTTTATCATGTAATGTAAGATAGGTCATTCGCCTTGTTCATTTTCTACTTCGTAAGTGAATTGAATTGGGCTTACTACTGAGCTTATATGTGTGAAGAAATTGTCGATACATTCCAATTTCAATACAGTAAATGTATCATCCGCATATCGCCAACATATTTTAGGTGCAGGAAACCGACACATTTTAACAGGTATGTAGACTTCAAGTCATCTCATTCAATGTCAGTTAAGGCAGGTTTCGTCAAATGTCTAAGTGATAGAGCTAAGAAGTCCACCAGTCATTGTAGGAACTTAAACAAGGAACTGAAACACATAAAATGCGCTATTAATTAATAATTATCTTCTGTAGTTTATTACGAAATTCAGAGGTGAAACAGAAGAAATAAATGCAGTAATATGAATACAAATATTGGCGACAAAACGAGTAGAAAGGAGTTGATAGCCTCCATTGTATTACCATATAAGGAAGGAACATCAGTGACTTTACTTAGGATCCTCGACAAAGCTGGAATTAGTATGACATTTAAACCTACAAACTCACTCAGAGATAAGCTTTGTCAACTGCCTTAAACAACCGATAGATCCACTCAAGCAAATTTATCTGACCTATCAAATTCCATGCAGTGACTGCGAGGTCAAGTACATAAGTCAGACTAGCCTGTCGGAGTCAGTTAGCTTAGTGAAACATAGGAATTTAGCTAAATATAGAATGACAGACCCGAATAAGATTAAAAAAACTCGGCTATTGCAATGCACGCATTAGCACACAACCACACAGTAGGATGGGATAAAATCGCTGTACTTAGGTTCAATATCATTAGGTGGAGAGAGGGATTGATTACTGAATCTTTTTTTATAGAATCTACACCCAACAAGTGTAACAGAAGTGATGCAGTACCTATACTAGAGACACGGAAAACTTACCACTAATAAAAACTAATAATATTAGATGACAGGACTAAAAAAGTCAAATGTCGAAATTTGTGTGATTACATTGATATGATTATGAGCAATAATTTATGCTCGAAACGTTATCAAGTAAATAATACTGTATCACTGTATATTTTAAATCAAATAAACAAATCCAAAATGGAATTACATTCTCTCAAATTGTCCAAGTTTCACACTTATATTGATGAAATGATATAACTTGCTCATTGGTGACTAGCCTCGAGAGGTGATTCCCAAAGTTCCAATAAGAAGTCGTGACCAGTGGGGCAAACCTGGTGGCCGTGAGGACAAATACTCAACGATGACATTGGACGGCGATCGCGCTATGTCATGAACTGATAGAAGTTGGAAATATCGATCACTGGATTCCGACCCAATCGCTCAATGATAACGTGCTGACTACGGAACCTGAAGGTTGAGGGTTCGATCTCTGGCGGGGTCGTGGGTGCCCACTGCTGAAGAGTTCCATACTGGGAAGAAACAGTTGTCCAGTGCCTCCAGGTTTCCAATGTCCCTTCGTTTGATGTCAATGCATCATGTATACCAACTTGAAATCAATAGTCTTTTTTAATAAAATTTAGTGAACAATAAGATTTGGTATTTGGTAAAATTAACCAGCAAAAATGTCATAAAATATAAACAAATAAATAAAATACAAAATGAAATGAAATGTAAACGTAGCTGCAGAGTAACTGGTTAAGGTCATGGTATGGTGAGTGTTTGCACGTTTGCACGTTCTGAATACGCAATTTAGGTGTGAGACTATGAACTGCCAAAGCTTTGGCTGCGCATAAATGTCCGATCCTCACCCCTTTTCGAACGGTTCAGTAGAACTTTGTAGAGAACTTTGAAAGAGATTTCTACTGAAGTCAGATGATCAGAGTCTATGAGATGTTCCACTCCTCAGTAACCAGGCTGCGTGATGTTCTTGAGCGCGTTTTTCAAGCAAGCGCATATTACGGTCCATGTACTCAGCTGCACACGAGCAGGTGAACTTGTAAAAACATAATGATGAAGTCCAATGCTTCAGCTCGGCTTTCACGCACTAACAAATCAGCTATTGATATGTGAAATTAATACGGACTTTTGTGGCATAGAATGCTTTACTTAGCGAGTTTGTTAAACGTTGAGGAAGGATGTCAGCAGTAATATCAACTCTAAGATTTATTAGAAGCATTTCCTTCTGAGCTATCTAAATCTGTTCTATAGTCTTATTTTCTTTCATATTTTTCTTTATAGATCTGGATCGGTGACAGTTCTTTAACAGTATTTCTCAGGGGGTTTCTAATTCTTTAACAAGTGTATCACCACTATATATCTTTCTGATTCTTCCTGAGAGTGAGCGCGCAAGATTACTGTTCTTACTTAAAGATACTCAAATTTGAAAGCAAGTCAGTTGACCTTTCCAAGTAGGCTTCATGTATAAAAATATTTGAATGAAATTATCAGACCATCTTTGGAATTTGACATCGAGGAAATGAAATGTTGAGTTTGATTTGGCTACCAGAATAAATTTGACTGAAGTGTGACTGCCGTTGAAATTTCGAGGTAGGCATGTCAGGTCCGGGTCGGCATCACAAATAATGAAGGTATCATCCATGTACCTTTTGTATATATGAAGTTGGTCGATTGCTCGGATAAATATGTTAATCTCAATGATAGCCATGAAGCAGTCGGCAAGTGGAGGTCGATCCCATTGCTACACCATTAATTTGTCAATAGATTTCATTACTACATCCGAGGTGGACGTTAGACGTATATCCGCTTCCTTGACTTAGAGAATCTTGTTTATTTGACAAAATACGTGAAATCTCGTCAACGTAGTCACATTCATTCAGTAATTCTATCCCAGCGCTTTTATCTGGGAGGCTCATGATGAAGTTTTTATTTTTATAGAATTCTTTTAATTGATTACGACGATTCTTTGGAGGAGAATATCAGTTGTTGGGTTTACTGTTGATGTACTGGAGACAACAGTTTAGAGAGATTGATTTAAAATTAACGAGATCATTACTAAATGTTGTGACTAGATCTCTTGCTTGACTGATTAAATTCTCGAACTGAACTTTAGCATCAAGTTGATCGAATTTTGAACTGAAACCACAAAACTTGGGTCAAAGGGATAAGGTCAGCAACCAGATAGAAAAGAAAGATACACTCGAATAATTGAATACATAATTTTCAGGTGAATGGGGAAACAATGTCTCAACAGTAACGCATCTGAGGCTCTTCCTTAGCTTCATATCAACATTTTCAGTTCGTGCTGGTAATTCAGTCTTCCAATTCATTTCTTTCTTCGGTAGATGGTTGTGAGTGAGAAACTAAAAAGACGAGAAGCTGTGGGACAATAAAATGCAAGTTTGAAAGTTTATGTGGTCACTTTGTAGTGATCACGAACAATTAAGCATACTTGACAACACCACTGTGTTCTCTATTACATGAATCTATATATTACAATATTCAGAGTTTACTTTTATAGAATTTATCATCATTCATTAATCTGACTACAAAGTGCAACTATAAAGAAAACAAAAGTGATTGTATTCAACATTGATATTGGTATCTATGTCATACCTCATATTGTCTAAAGCTGTACTGTGAAGGCGTTGTAAACTATATGAAATACGATCGGGAATTATAAAGTTAGCTGACGACGAAAATATGTTTCGGGTACCTTTAAACATCCTTCACAAGCCTATATCTTGCTTTAAACCGGTCATATTCATTGAAACAATTTTTTTCGCCTCCGACTTCTTGAGAGTAAAATCTTCATCGTCAAGTATGTGAAGTGGTGATTCAATATTATCGCCTTTTTGTTCTTGATATAACTAGTATAAACCTTTTCAGTAAATTCAACTAAACCTTTAAGCAAACATGGAGTGAATTTAAAGGTCACGCTAGCTACTACTGAAATAACCAATCAGCTTTCAGCATTTCGTCTGGCAAGGCAGATATTTCCAATACAAAGAAACCTGATTGCTTATCTCAGCAATTGTAAGGGTGGTCATTAGAGTCACTCGCTAACATCGCACCTTTGCAACACCTGAAATAAGCAGTCAGACTTATGTGTTTTATAAAACCCTGCTTTTCCAGCCAAAAGGAAGAAACCCAATCGGCGATTTCGATCGTTGCTAGGATGGCCTTGAAAGTCGCCCTAAGTATTGAATGTGTAATTTTCAAAATGATGCTTCGCGACTTATTTGAACTAAACTCAGGTTATAAGATTCAGAAGAATTGGTTGAGCATGGATTTAAAATGTTGTGTAAGTTCCCGCCATCATTTAGCCCAGCAATTATGAGCATGAACAAAGATTTCAGGAGTGACTTCAAAGGCAACCTTGAAACAGATAAATTAACTGATCAGATTTCTCTGTTTAGTGAAAATCTGCGCTTTCAGTCAAAAACAATTATTATTATTATTATTATTTGTCGCTTAGGTTCCTAGTGGAACATAGGGCTTCACTAGCATGTCACCATTTCACTCTCTTCTCTCCAGTCTTTTCAACCTGGCTCCACCACTGCCCACAAGCTTTCATTTCTTCCTCACATAATCTGCTCGATGTCACCGTCGCCTAGGACGCCCAGCTCGTCGTTTCCTATGCGGATTCCACTCGAGGGCGTGGGCTGGCGCATGATATCCCCAAAATGTCTTTCCAGTCTGTGTTCTATTCAATCCAATCCATCTCCACTTTCTTCTGCATTTTGCTGGGAGATAGGTTCTTGGTTGGTTGGTTGCCAAGCCAGAGTTCCTTGTTGCTTATTCTTTCTAGTCGTCTTATCTACAAAGTCAGTATCGAGCGTAGGCAGCAGCTGTTGATGTATGATTGCAGTTTGTTGGAAGTGCTTTTCGTAACTCACCGCCAAGTCTCTGAAGCATCACATAGAAGCACTGACTTGACTGTTACAATGTTGTTTATCCTGATTGAAATGCAGTGGATCCGCACACTGATCTCAGATCAATGAAGGACTATCTTGCTGTCTGTCTGACCCTAGCTACTTTGACATAGTCATCTGCGCCTCCGCCAGTAGTTGAAACGATGCTACCTAGCCTAGGTAGACGTAAGAGGCAACTTCCTTTAGATCTCTGCCACTGATGGTGACTAGAGCTTATTGTTGTTGCTGCTGTTGTTTTTTGTTGGGTATCTTCATCACGAATGTCTTCCATATGTTCATCTGAAGGAAGTCCCATCTTCTCTGCCCTGCCTCTTCTGTCAGCTTGTTGGTTTTGCCTAAAAATCTTCGAGTTTATGTAACATTAGACATAAATCATCGTTGGCAACATTCAAATCTACTAGGGTCTTTTCATCGCTCAAACAGCGTATGCCCATCTTCTCACAACTCTTCACAGTTTGTTGCATGTTCCAGTTGAGTCGGGTCGACCATAACCAGGAATATCATTGGCGATAGTAAGCAACCTTGTCTTACTCCTGTCTTCAGTTCCACTTCAAAGGCATCAATGAGCTTTCCATTGTAAATCACTTGGTATGTAGCATCCTCATATGGCATATAGCTGTTGAATGAGGTTGATAAAGGTTTGTGGCACCAAAACCGTAGTGTTGAAGCAGCTGCCTGCCAAATTACTTCTCGGTCAACGCTGTCGAAGGCCTTCTCAAAGTCGATGAAGTTGAGGTAGAGAGTTGACTGCTATTCTATACTCTGTTCTATCATGATGCGTAGCGTAGCGATGCAATTTGATCCGTACATGATTTGTTTTTCTTGAATCCAGCCTGTTCTGGTTGTAATTTTGGATCCAGTGTCTTTCAGAGTCTCTCCAGAATGATGCGGCTTGATATTTTGCTTGGGATAGACAGGAACATTATTCCTCTCTAGTTCTTGCAGTGAGTTCTTCTGGACTTCAACAAGGTAGCTGTTCTTCAAATCTGAAGGTTTTTTTCCTCCCCTCCTTCCAAAACGTCTGCAATAGTGCATTGGACATATCTCTATGTCTGTTTTCAGCGCTTCTAGAGGAATCTAATCTGGTCCTGCTGCTTTCTCAGATTTCAGCAATTTTATGGCATTCAGGACTTCACTCGTGCTTTTGTCGGAGGGATTAATTTCACTGATAGTTCTATGGCTTGTCTGCTGGTGGTATTTCTGGGCAAGTTGTAGGTGGTGCTGCTGGTCGATTCAAGAGTTTTTCGAAGTGGTCAGCACATCGTTTCCTTTCCTCCTCCTCTGTGCCAACTAAGTTTCCTCCACCATCTCTCACAGGTTTCATATATGTTGATCTCTTCCCTCCTAGATAGTAACCTGGTTATTTGATGTAATGTTGTCACTTTTTCCTACCTGCAACTTGTTCTACTTCACTTGCGAGTGTGTCGTAGTAGTGTCTTTTGTCTTTACGCGCACTCTTCTTCACTTCTTTGTCCAGTGCAGTGTCTCATAGGTTGTGTTCAGTTCTTCTTTTCGTTGTTCATCCCTGCATTACACCGGTTCATTTTCTGCTACACCATCTTCTTCTTACTGCTGTATCAGCTCCCATGTGTCCGTGGAGATCCACTTCTTGTCGTGTTTCTTTTTCCTTCCTGATGCGGTTATGCAGGTTTCTTCCCACATAGCTTTCAAAGAGTTCCAGTGTTCTTTCACGCAGGTTTCTTTAGGGATATTGATTTACGTTTCCCAATTTTTCTTGATGACTGGCTGACATTAAGATGTCCTTCGTAGTTTCCTCCTTCAGTTTATGTAATGGCTGTTCAACTTGAACTGTCATCGTCTATCACCAACTCCCTTGAAGGCTTTCAACTTGATTTGGAAGGTGGGTTCCTTGCACTACATAGTGATGTGAGTGGTTTGAACCTACATATGCTCCCACTCATTCTTCATCTGATCTTATGTCGAGTAGGCTGCTTCTCCATCTCCACTTTCTTCACATTGAGATGAAGTCGATCTGATTTTTAGTATAGTGTGTCCTTGTGTCTGGTAAAATCAAATCCATGTCGCTCGCTTTTTGAATATCCTTGTATTTGTACACACTGCCTCCTTGATGATTATCAAACCGTTGAATGCGCAGAAATATGCAAACAGTTCTCCCTTCTCACTCCTGATTTCACCGAGTGCTTCTTGACGCATGATGAGTTCTCTTCCTGTTTTGTCCGCTATCAGTTTGGCATTCATGTCACCCATTAGACTGGATTTTGATGACACCAACTGAAGTCTTGTCCAGTGCTGATTGCAGTTGTCTATAGAATTCCTCCTTCTCCTCTTGGTCTACATCATTTGTAGGTGCGTAGCGTAGCAATTGAATGATCGTGGCTTTCCTTCCTTTTGAGTTGATTCTTGCTGTCGTGATCCTGATCCTGCACGAGAGAGAGCCTTTGGTGCTCTTGGGAGGGGGACATCATGATAGCCACTGGAAAGCTCAGTGTGCTCGTGGTTGTCGTCTGGGTGAGAACACCGGAGTAGATTATTGATTCTTCAGTTGACAGTTTAGAGAGTCCACTTCCATTCCATCTGCTGACTGCTCACAGATTCCAAGCACTTTCATGCCATACCTACTCATCTCTTTTGCAACCTGGGCAGCCTTGGTAGGTTATACATGGTGCAGACATCCCTTGTTCCTATGCTTACTTTTGCTTTCGTCGAGAAAACACAAGACACATCAGCCGATTGGCTTCCCGAAGACTTTCACCAACCGGCATCATTTCGTCTCTCCGATTCCGGTGAGGAATAAGTTTGTTTTGATTTTTATATTTTGTTTGTGCTTTGAAGTTTCTGTAGCGATTGGATTGGTTCTGCAGGGTAGGGTTGCTAGCCCTATACCCAACCTTTCCTCTTTATCCGGGCTTATGACCATCTAGTAACTAGTGACCTAGTTAACTAGGAGAGGTTATTGAATCTTGCATTAAACTTTATGGTTCCCATAAATAGGAAGAACGTTTCTGTTGTGCGTTTTATATTTGCATTTAACTCTCGCTAGATTTGTACGAGAATAACATGCACACTTTGGAACTGATGATCACTTGCATTTCTTAGGATCTGAGAGTAATCTACGATTTTTATTTAACCGTCTACTGTACTTTGGTTAGTTCTTTTATTGTCTAGGAAATGGTAGTGTTTAGTCAAAACTACTTCCACATTTAACAGTATCGAAGCATGGGTCCATTAGAGAGTCGCAGTTACTGAATAATCCTTGATTCATGGGTGTGAAGGTGAGATAATACGGTGAATCATATAAATGCGAGTCTGATCATACACATAAAGATATTTATCTCAGATCGCAGTAAGAAAGCTTCAGTCACAACAATGGCAAACCATATTTCCTAGATTAGGTTGAAACTTAATAATAAAGTCTACAAAAGTTTCAAGTGTAATTATAGAGAGGAAAACGACTGAAGTTCTCACCAAATACGTCATTCTGTCTTCGTTTGACTTTGAAAACTTCATATCTAAGCGTCACAAGTACCTACCACTTTTTCCACTTTATTTCGATCTATGTTATTGTGCCTATAAAGATCCAGGAGTATTTCCGGTCAGAGGTCAAAATACCTTGAATAACGACATGAAGTTACGTAATACAAATCAGAGTTTATAGTAGAGAAATAAACAAGGGACTAAGCAAATTGAAAAAAATAATTACATAATGCAGGAAGTTATCTAAAAAAGTCAGGGCATTATGATGACCATGGGAAAGATAGAGGTTAGACATACTTTTTTTGAACATAACGCCAAAGCCTAGGATACTGTTTGCTTAGAAGCTATACACATTAAAATTAGTGAAGCACAACTGGTTACCAGTTGAATCATAATCTCCATAGCCTTCTTTCTGCAAAAGGTCTTCGACAACAAAGGTATCAACACGTTTTAGAGCGCTAAGAAGCTATGATATACAAATTGAAACGTTCAGAAAAATCTCGTTTCGATTTTCTGAACACTGGGATAATTCTAAAACTTATTGTTTAAAACGAATTATTCTTTTAATCTATACTACCTAAAAGAAATGAAAGTAGTATTACATTCTGATGTATAATTTATCACACTTATTGAGGATATTATGACGTGCTACTGAAACCCTATATTCCACGAGGAACCCAAAGGAGAAATAAAAATTTAGGATATTATGGACAGCATCAGACAGTAGACATCACTGAATTATAACCAAAAACAATAAAGTAGTGAATGCATTTAATTATCGAGTAGTTTTAGGACATCTATGCATATGCTAATATGACTGTATTCAAGTATATAACAGCTGTAAAGTGAAAACAGTCAGTAGTTGTTCATTCCTAGTAGCCTTTCACTTTTGCGAGTCCGCTACTGAAATAGTTAACATATAAAAGGTCAATGGAGTGAGTTAACGTTTGAAATTCATTGGAAAGTCATAAATTAATTTAAGCAGTTTCTATTCACATAAATGATTCAAAGAAAATTCGTGAGCTTATCTCCTAAGGAAACGTCATCAATGATTTTAAGATATTGTTCCTAAGACAAAGAAGCTATAACAGATTACATTTGCACAAAGCAGTAGTGCCCATTATCAGGGATTAATATGCTTTCAACTTTTATGAAATTCTGACTACTTATCATGTGATTACTGTACTTTAGCCACTACAGAGAAGGCTGCTGTTGCAATCAATGAATTAATAGGCCATTTTAATCTGTCATAAGATATCAATCGCTTGCGAATGCACTTCAGGGATTGCTTAGATCTTACAAATAAACTGATGATGCGTCTTTGAGATATCATTTCCGGTGATTAGCTGATAACATATTAGTAGTGAATAATGACAATCAGGTTTGTATATTGGCTTGCCAATTCTGCGGCTTTGATGAATCTTATCAGAAATGAAGAAGCGAAATTCTAGTCATCATTCTGAATAGGTGTACCTGCGGACACTGAAAGGACCAAAAAGAAGGGAGAATAAGATAGAAATGAATGCGAAAACGTTACAAGTTTTGGTTGATGATGTTCTCTAGTATGGCAATGGAAGCTTCAATATTGAAGCGTTCTTCTCATAGGACACAACTTCACCAAAATAACGCTCCTAAGCTACAAATATTCCTCATCATTTAGAAATGATGTGTATTAAAAGAATTAAAGGGAAATTTGGTTGAGTACTAACCATACTGAGTGAGGAAAGCGTCAAAAACACATTGTATTCTGTAAGTGCGCTAAACAGCACAAATGCTTTGCTGAAATTCACTGGACTGAAACGCTCACTAGAATTTGAGAATTGAAAATAAGTGACGAACGTCAATTGATATTAAACAGATATTCATTGTCACCCAGACTTTTAAGATCGGTAATTCAGTTATACTTTGAGTGATTTGTAAGATAATTCCTCTTTATTTTATCATTAAGGGTTTTCGAACATATAGCAAATCTTAAGTTTATTTTACAACTGTGATGAGTTAATGTATAGTCTGCCAACTAATTAGATCTTAGAATTTTTTATCTGAACAAAATTACTTAGTAAATAAGTGAAGAGGATATTAAGTAGCAATCATGTTTCCAATTATTCAGATGACTTGTGTCAAAGCGATACTTTTTTATACAATGTAGTGGTAACATGAAAACACCAAAGTGCTGCTGATTATTATTATTATTTGTCCCTTGGATTCCTAGTGGAACATAGGGCTTCAGTAGCACGCCTCAACTGCACTCTCTTCTCTCCAATCTTTTCAACCTGGCTCCACCACTGCCCACAAGCTTTCATTTCTTCCTCACATAATCTCCTCCATGTCACCCTCACCTCGGACGCCCAGCTCGCCGTTTCCTATGTGGGTTCCACTCGAGGGCGTGGCCTGGCGCGTGGTGTCCCCAGTGGGCCTTTTCAGTGTATGCCCAATCCATTGACATTGTCTGTAAATTCTACTTATCATAACCAGTAGTGTAAAAGTAGTTACCACTACAAATGAGACCGATTAAGGAACTAGTGATAGCTAAGAAGTAATGCCATCTTACAGTCACGCATACGATCATACTTATACTTTCCAGTTCTCACAACTGTCAGTTTGTTGTCCAGCTACTGAGTCCAAACCCCGTTATCGTTAGAGGGTTATTCATAAGGCTGAAAGTCTTATACCTTGTGAGATAATTTAGGCTATATCAGTAAATAAATAATTGTTAAAAATAGCAGAAGTGATTATAATTTAGAAGACATAAGGAAAATCAAATGGTGTTAGGTTTCATGTGAAAATGACCTCTGAAATATACCACAGTTTAACTATATCAAATGTTCAGGAGCAAATTAACGAAAAATCGTCATGCAATGCCTAATTTGACTTGGACTATATATTATTAACTTGGAAAACGATCAAATAACACTCAATACTACATGAATTTGCTGAAGTGACTTCATCATTTATCATAACTTGAATATCAGCAGTTAAACGCAACAGAATAATACTCTTTTCGAACCTTACCTTGGCATTTACTTTCAAATCTATAGTCTTAAACTCTTCCATGGAGAGCTTTAAAGCGTTTTAGTCTTCCTATCGCTAACAGTTTTCCAGTGATACAGATGTTATTTACACGTTTTCAGGAATCCGTAACGTAGTATCAATTGGTGCATATCGTATAGAATTGTAGACTCAGTATTATTCCGTGTCTTATGGGATCTCTATCTGTGGAATATCATTAAAAATCTGTGAAATGCGTTTTCTGTTTCAAACATAATCACTTTGTAATGTCGTTTGACACCATGCAAGTATTTTTGATTATTTTCTGAATAAAATATGAGATGAAAAGCCAATCGACTATTGTATACCCAAGGGGAATAATCAAATTTTCATTTTTTGAAGTTATTATCCGATAAAAATTACTTAAGAATAGGTTAAAGCGAATGGATCACTGGACTACGCACTCGTCAATACTATTCGCATTCTGAAACAGATTTTATTCACCTTCGTAAGAGACTACATCATCGTGTTAGATAGAAAAAGGGTCATAGTTACGTTTATGAATCTAAAAATATAATTTGAAAAATAACACAAAGTCTTTGATCACAGTCAAACGAGAATGGGATGAGCATAATTGTTCTGAGAAAGGAAATATGACCCAGATCAGAGTTATACACAAAACTCCAGGAATAAGTAAGATTAGAAATGGCGTTATTAGTCTGCTTTAAATGATTTATTATCGTTATTATTTCTCTCTTGGGTTCCTGGTGGAATGTAGGGCTTCAGTAGCACGCTTCCATCGCACTCTGTTCTCTGAACTCTTTTGAACCTGGCTCCACAACAGCCCACAAGCTCTCATTTCTTCCTCACACCATCTCCTCCATGTCACTCTCTCCTCGGATACCCAACTCATCGTTACCTATGCACATTCCACTCAACCGCCTGGTCTGGCAAGTGATATCCCCAGTCGGCCTTCTCAGTGTATGCCCAACCCAATCCATCTCCACTTCCTTCTTCTGCATATTTGTTGGGTGATAGGTTGTTGGTTGGTTTGTTGCCAGGTCAGACTTCCTGTTGCTTATTCTTTCTGGCAATCTATCTGATCTTCAGTATCGAGCCGGCGTAGGTGGCAGTTGTTGATGAATATCTGTAGTTTGTTGGAAATGCTTTTCGTGAAGCGCCAAGTCTCTCAACCATCACATAAAAGCACTGACTCAACTGAATTGGAGTTGAAAATTCGGATCCTGTTCACGTTTTGTGCTGAGTGTAGTGCAGTGGATCTCCACACTGGTTTCAGTTTAATGAACGCCTGTCTTGCTGTCTTTTCGATCCTGGCTACTTTGACATCCTCATCTGTGCCACCACCGCCTGTAGTTGAAACGGTGCCACCTAGATAGGTGAGGGAGGTTACTTCCTTTAGGTTTCTCCTGTTGATGGTGATTGGAGCTTGTTGTTGTTGGTGGTGGTGTTGGTTGGGTATCATCATCACGTCTGTCTTCTCTACGTTCATCTGAAGGAAGTCCCGTCTTCGCTGCCCTGCCTCTTCTGTCAACTTGTTGGATTTTGCCTGTAGACCTTCAAGTTTGTGTGACATCTTCTAGGTCCTTTTCTGCGGTCCATCCAGCGAACGTCCGTCTTCTCGCTCCTCACAGTTTGCTGCATAATCCAGTCGATGATAGCAGACAACTGTAATTAAGATAAAAGTTTCATAAGAACATTGACAAAATCCTAATGTCTCTTACGATAAATGGTTGTTATTTACAGAAAATCCAGCTGTGTGCATACTCTCCCTGCTCACTGGTATTTCAAGCTTCTTTTCGTCATAAGATCCCATCATCTTAGGAATTATTGAAAATCTGTAGACATTGGGAAGATAATTCAGTTTATTTATGGGTCTGTCAGAAGTTTGAGCAAGCTAGAATACGTTAAATTGCTTCTAGGATTTCAAGATCTCAAGGGCAACATGTTGTGAAATGGCTCAGCAAGCACTGTGAAACAATTGTTACTCATTCGGATGATTCTCAAAAAATGAACTTACTTCATGCTGGTTTTCACAATTATTTTTTGTTACCAGTATCCTTTTTCTGATAAGGGTAGCATCATACTTTTGCATAAAATTCCCATAAAAATCATCTCATATAAGATTTAGATCATTCTTTTTATTTGGTTACACCTTAGAATGTGTAGTATCTGGACTGAAGTTCTTATCAACTAAGTAGGTAGAAATACAAATGTTGTCCGTTCTTACTCGCCTCATGAACCACCTTGTGCATACAAATAAGAAAACGGTTACTTCTGTATACATTTTGACATATAAATGAAGAGAAAGCTACATGAATCTAGTTGCCTCACTATATTTGGAAACTTATTTACGTTTTTGATCGATTCCTACTACTTGGAGATGATATACGGACGACAATGTTATTCATTAGGGCTTCTAGACAAAATTGAATTCCCTGAACTGTGATGTAGACGCAGATGAACCTTCAAGAGGCTCCATATCACCTCTATATTCTTTGTATAAACCCCGGTTGGAAGATATAAGAATAAGATTTTCAGAATCAAAATTAGACAGTAGGGCTACACAGTTACGTGCTAATTGTCTATATACCGACTTCAAAGTAAAAAATATGAAATCGAAGTCATAAGGCAACAAGCAGATAGAAAACCTGTCATCTTTTCAGCTCTGATGCTCAAATAAGTACTTATTTACTGTTTGTTCTCCTTTTTATCACCAGATGGGTACTAAAAACTTACTTTGAATTAAATAACGGGATTTAAGGGGTTAGAATAAAAGCTAAGAAAGAGATTTAGCATACATAACCTAATGCTTAGGTATGATTTAATGTAAACTTCTCGTCTATAATTTTATCTTTTTTGGGATATACATTCACATGGGAAACCTCATAGAACTAACACATATTACTAGACAATCATATATGATATAATTCCTTTCGACTGTATTTAAATTATCATCTTTACCATCATCATTACCAAAAGAAATTCTTTTTAAGCTTACCTATAATCAGTGATATTTACTGACTAATTCAAATCTCAAAAAATTACCGTTCAGTCAAGTCCAACGTGACTGGTCACTTGAAGGTCATTCATAAGTTTCACAAAGGTCGAGAAACTCTATGGCTTCAAGTACCTAATGTAACGATGATAACTATCCAAGTTAGTGCCTGTTTCAACATTCAAGTAATTTGAGAGTTTAAATAATGCGAAATATCTTACAGTTCTGCTTTAAATATTATTTAAATCAGTAACAAAAAGGTTGTGCAATGTTCAATTGTTATAAGACACTTTGCTAATGATGATTTTGGGTTTTCTGTTCGAATGTCATCGCATGATGTCGACTCATAATATCAACTTTTAGTGTCAAAGTGAACATATTTGTCTCTGTCACTTACATTCCAGTGTTTGTAGGAGTAATTTAACTAAAGATAACTCTGAAAACTCTTTTCATTTCAGTAAACATTGCTACACTTTGTTGCATGTGATCTGAAAACTGTTTCTGTTGAAAATATGAAAAGAATCTGAGCTAACAGAAGCTTAATTAGTATGTCGCAAATTACTTGAATAATATCTATTTGTCTGAGAAGCTTTACCGTCTATTTGAATTAGTAATAAATATCCGTATATGAATTGCATGCGCAACCGAACTTACAAGGAGATTATTATTATCATTATTATTTATCCCTTGGGTTCCTAGTGGAATATAGGGCTTCAGTAGCACGCTTCCATCGCACTCTGTTCTCTGAACTCTTTTGAACCTGGCTCCACAACAGCCCACAAGCTCTCATTTCTTCCTCACACAATCTCCTCCATGTCACTCTCTCCTCGGATAACCAACTCAACTCGTCGTTCCCTATGTGAGTTCCACTCCAGGGCATGGCCTGGAGCGTGATATCCCCAGTCGGCCTTCTCAGTGTATGCCCAACCCAATCCATCTCCACTTCCTTCTTCTGCATATTTGTTGGGTGATAGGTTGTTGGTTGGTTTGTTGCCGGGTCAGACTTCCTTGTTGCTTATTCTTTCTGGCAATCCATCTGATCTTCAGTAATGTTTAATTAATTAGCAGGTTCAAAATGTATTCATTCAAAAATATAAAGCTGTTAGAACACTATTATACGTGGTAGGGGCATAGCTAAGATTGGTTGATTTTTCTGGGTTAGGCTTAAGAGTAACTGTTTATACTACCGATACTGCACACGAGTTTCATTTCAAGCTGGCTGACAGAGACGTACATATTTTGCAAGATATTTGAATGATGTCAGCAAACAAAATCTTCAGTATTTAAGTAATCTGGCCGAATCAAGTATTAAGGCTTAGTAAATTTCAAACTACAAGACAAAGTGTTTGCTACACTATCTATGTATGCATTCAGTATTCGAAGAAACTGGGAAATTTTCTGAAGGAATATTTCCTGGAGAACTCAGCGTTTTTCACCATTCAAAGAGTGGTTTGAAGGTCAGAAGATTTTTTTTGTGCCTTTCAACAATATCGGTCTCATATTTTTCGCCCTTAATATTTGTCTCAAACTCCTAAATGTCAGACCACTTCACGTTTTATATAACAGAATGAAAAGCAGAAATTAGGTCAAATTAGTGTACGAATCACGCTGATTTCGTTTGTCTGCACTCCTTTTTAGACATTCTCTGCGTCCTTTTACCTGAAGGTCATCGGACTCACTGACTAGAACTACTCACCTATGAGTTTTATAATCCAGACAAGAAGTCTCTTTGTAACTTACACACTGTGATTTGCCTTCCAGTAATCAACTGGTATGAGCAAGTATTTTAACACAACACTTGTGCTTCCAGGTTTTCGATGGTTCCCCAACTATCAGTCTGTAGTGAATGATTATTTTATTATTTATCCCTTGGGTTCCTAATGGAACATAGGGCTTCAGTAGCAAGTCTCCAGTATTTATTTCCACAGAATGCTAACAAAATGAGATAAGACCTCTTCAAATTCTTCTCAACTTGTCGATCTTTCATTCTTTGTGATCTTCTTAAGTATTGAGAACGTAACAAAACTAAAATGATTAGTTCACTATTCTTTTATGTAACCTGCATCTGAAAAGAATACCTATCACGTCCATGTAGAAAGCCGATAACTATGACCTTCAGAACATCATGTACGGCGTAGATTTTAAACAACCCTTAAGTATTAGTTTACATGCTTCTAGTAAAGATTATAGCTACGGAGACTGTTTGAAAACTCGTAAATTACTACTCATGACCTTTTTAACTTTTAACACATTTCACAAAACATAATTCATATGTAGTTAGATAATGTCAACTTTTTCTAAAAAAAAAACGTTGTGTAGAATTTAGTCACGTTTTAGTAAATCCACTGTCCATATTATATATCCAATGAGAAAAACCTAAATCATGTGACATTCTAGTCTGAGTTTAACATTCAACTAGCAAGGTTAAATATTTGACAAAATCAATCCATACATCAAGTGCACAGTCAATCGATAAATATTGGCTGGTATTTCTAAAGGATGATACTCATAATTATTGAATAGTCGTAGTTTTGATGACATGAATTATTAGTCTAGTTCTTAGCAAAAACAGATGGAAATTTTCTTTTTCTCTATTTCAAAGAATAGTGAGTAATAAAACACTGATGAACTTTCAGGACTTTTCGAATAGGATCAAAAAATGACCAGAAGTTATACATTATTAGATAGTTGTCGAAAGATAACCTAATGTATCGTTAAATAAGCATACATGATATTACACCTGTATTGAATACTGAAACTTCCTTTCTTGTTGTTACTATGTTTAAAAAAATCTCAACCACTTTTATTGATTTCTCTGTCACATAGGAAGCAATAAACCAAGATGTATCATTTAAGACCTAAACGAAATGTGACTATTTTCCACGATAAATGAGCAACTTGAATATAAAATGATGTATGTTCTGAATGGAATACCAGTAGTTAATCTGACTGTCAGCAGAAATCAGTTAGGTAGATTTCGATAAGATGAGGTGATACTGAAATGAAACATTAAATCAAGATTTCAGCTGAGAAATTGAACGAAATAAAACAAAGCAATATGTGACTCAAAGATCATGTGAAAATGTGTAGATGGTTTGGTGAAAAGCAGAGTTTTCAAGATGATGGAGTATACACATATAGCTAATTAATGTAGAAGCAAATGAGATAATTTTGATAGAAAATCTGTTGGACATTACTGAATAGTAGATATGCTCAGGTTTTCATGTAATTTCAGTTTGTAGAAACAAATATCACAGAAAGATTCTGTTATCTGCTACACAAATTGTTATCAATCCTTAGATCTGCTTTAAAAGGTAGAATTTTCTATTCCAAATAGTGAATAACATTTTATCATTCCATAACTAATTCATGAAGTTATTCTTAAAAATTAAAATATTTTTCAAAGTTGAAAAACTAAAATAAAGATAACCAATAACTACTGAATACATTAAGACTCATAAAAGTACTCAATCTGAGAATATTTGCATAAATTTAACTAAAAAAGAAAACAAAATCAGATAAAAAATAAATTTGAAGTTCAGTTGTAGTCAAATTGAGTTATTCACTTGACTTAAGTAATAAGATTCCTACACAAAATGAGTGTGATTGGTTGAAAAGTAACACATTTTGACTTTGTTTCGAAATTATTCGACTTATGATCTAAGGAAACATATTAATCCACTATCAGACATGACATTAATCGACCACCACCTGCACTTGGTCCAGAAATACCACCTGCAGTCATTGAAATACAAGTGAACACAAGCCCTCCAACAAAAGTCGAAGTCCTGAATGCCATAGGGCTACTGAAATGCGGGAAAGCAGGACCAGGTGGAATCCCACCAGAAGCACTGAGAACAGACGTAGAGACAACAGCGGATATGCTCACACATTTATTGCAGAAGGTGTGGAAAGAAGGGAAGGTACCTGGCGATTGGAAGAAAGGTTACCTTGTCAAACCCCCGAAGAAGGGCGACCTAAGTCTTTGCAAGAACTGGCGCGGAATCACGCTCCTGTCCACCCAAAGCAAGCAAAATATTATGCCACATCATCCTGGAGAGACTGAAGGATGTTCTGGATTCAAAACTATGACCAGAACAGGCTGACAGGCTTCAGGAAGAACAAATCATGTGCAGATCAAATTGCAACGCTTCGCATCATCATAGAACGAAGAATAGAATAGAATGGCAGTCAACTCTCTACTTCACCTCAACTTCATCAACTTTAAAAAGACCTTCGATCTAGGCGTCAACCGAGAAGTAATTTGACAGGCAGCTGCTTCAACACTACAGAATACCACAAACCTTTATAAACCTCATTCAGCAACTATATGACGACGCTACATGTCAAGTAATTCACAATGGGAAGCTCAGTGATGTCTTTGAAGTGAAGGCAGGAGTAAAACACGGTTGTCTACTATCACCCGTGCTACTGAAGCCCTCTGCTCCACTAGAAACCCAAGGGGCAAATAATATAATAATAACAATAATCATAGATGACACAGACCGGGTTCAAAATGTTACTTGTGCTCAGTGGAGACTTTTCAAGGAAAAATATGAAGGCTCTCGAAGGGCTATTACTCAGGGTTGACAAAAAAACATCATGAGACTAATAGCTTTTAGCTTTTATTGCTTACCTGTATTCGTCTCATAATAATAATAGTTACTTGGATAAATAACTAAGGTCATTTAACTGAAAAATTAACTACTCATTTTACCAGCCGGACTATGCTAGCTGCGTATGTGTAACTTGTTTTGAGTCACAGCCTTGTTAACAATTGTTGCAATAGAATTATGAGTAAATTAGTGTGTAGTTAGACAGAAGGTACCACTACGTAACTATTCTTTATGAAAATGAAAAAGCTATTAACATTTTTATTTATTCATTTATAACAAAGTAAACGAAGCTGCTTATTATTTGCAGTGTATTATGAAATCATACCAGCCTTAAAGCTAATTGAGATTACAACAGGTAGTGATGGTCGCTTACAAAATTATGTCTATATATAACATACTTAATTACGCACTAATTTCCAGTGATCTTTGAAAATAGTATGACTACAGATAGGAATGTTTAATGAGGCCTCAGAGGTTGATGTGAAATGATACAAAGCTCCTACGATTTAATAGTTTCAGTAATACAGTTTACTAAAGGAAATCATTATTCGTCTTACCAATTCATTAATGTATGGCAACTTAGCTGCAACCGAAAAAAATCTGCATACATATGCTGTCTGTGCAGTTTATATAACATTGCTAAATATCATGATATATCAATTTTTGTTCTAAATTGATCATGTCATTCTTTGTTTCAATGTATAAGGATACTGTAATTTCTTATTCTTCTTGATGATTAGCAGTAGAAACAAGGAGGTGCGTTTCGACCTGTTTGTGATTCATCTGCTGGATGCAGCTTCGCCCCAGTGAGTAATGTTATGCTCACTGAGACTCGAACCTCATACCCATAGCTTCAAACACCGAAGACTTACCCACTGAGCCGCTGAAGCACGAAAGGCACCTCTTTTACAGAAGGTATCAGCTGTTGCTTTGATACTTGTAATTTTCCGTTTCTGCACAGGGTTGAATTCCTCGACATCTTTAATTCTGCAACATGACTAACCTGTCTCCTTTTCAGAAGAATTGCCATGTAGCTTGATTAAAAGTGCAAATGAGAGTTGTAAGCCTGGAAATAATTCAAGGTTTTATGTTCTGGTTGATGGCTCGAAATTTCATGACTTCGGCGCCTGAGGTTCGATGACATTCAGTTCTTGGCGGGTCAAAATTCAAGTGTTCTAAACAGTTCTTTTCCCTGCAACCAATCTCTTAGTGAGCAGTACTTGTGATCGTAGCCCGTAGCCAAAAACGGTTGTTGTTAAATAAAAGTACACTGTTTTGGATAAAGCAAAAAAAAACAATAATAGCAGAATTAGCATTCATGCACCTCATAGATTCTCTTCAAATGCTTTACAACATGTATAAGAAGAAACTGTGACATGCGCAGCGAAACGTTCAGAAAATTCTTGTTTCAATTTTCTAAACACGCTGGGGTTGTATCAGTGATGCGTAGTGACTAGCAGTCGATTCCAGGATGCTCATTTTGTCCTATCTGAGACTCGTCAGCTGGATGTACCTGCCTCCCAGTGAGTGATGTTGTTGTTCCCACCGGTGTTCGAACTCGGGACCGGTCGCTTCAAACGCCACAGCGCTGTACACTAGAATACCAAGCCACGATAACCACTTCTTGTGCAACGAGTGCAATCAATGACGGTATAATACAAACAATTATAAGCTGAGGTTATATGTAGAATAAAATGTTTATGATAAAACGTGTTATACAGTGTACTTTCATAAATTGTCAGGAATGTTTCGACTGAGATGGGAGGTAACGAAGATTTAGGTTAATGAAGATAGATGAGGTTGTTAAGTCTACTCAAAGGTTAATCATTTATACAAGGATGGAATGAACATTCTTATGAAGAAATATAAATGGGAGGGGGTTGTGCACACTGTCAGTCTCTAGAATTGATAGTAATGTCATCATGGTTAAGTGAAGTGAAAGGTCAACAAGTTTTCATTATATTGAGAAATAATATGAACATAACTCAGAAAGTGAGTGTAGGTTTTGAAACAGATCGAAAAATAAAGTACAGACACTGAAAGTTATGAGGTTATAAATTTCGTACATACTAGTTTAGGAGATTAAAGTCGTGAAGGTGAAGCCAGAGTGACAACAGTATCCTTCTGAATACATAGATCAGGCTTAAGTCTTTTAGTCACAACTGATTCAGCGAACTCCAAAAGGTTGTGTTGTGTGTTGGATGACCTCAGTGTGTTGATTTTATGTCCACTATCAAGCAAATGCCAAGCTGTTGAGCTGTATGAAAGCCTAGGGATCATTAGGACTCAAATTCTTAGGAATATGTTCAAAAATGTGCACCAAAATTCTTCTCTTGTGCTCTGCGACACACTTGGCAGCTGGTAGATACAACTGGAAGTTACAACAGTTGGGAGCTTGCCCACTTTTGACTGTTTCAATGAGCATTCTAGCTGATATAGGGAGTCTAACTTGACGGTTGGTAGGTCCTGATATTGCAGCACAGTCTATGGTTCACCCTTCTGGGGATTTCATCCTTTTTGAAAGTAGGATATAGATAGACGAGCTTCTTGTCCGCTGTACTGCATTTGGTTATATTCGCTTCTGTTCTACTGTGCTTATTAATGAAACTTTGTTGGTAACCGTTTTCGACCAGACAGTGTTTGACAAAAGTCAATTGCTTCTCAATTTTCTCTGCAGATCACAGTTCGCGTATATAGTTTAAAAGTGTTCTTATCAGACATATTTTGTAACTGGTTGAGGAAAAACTGTTGAAGTGTAAATGAAGCTCACTCCATATGTCTTTCCAATGAACGTATCTGTGAATCTTTCTACTTGTATGACGTTAGAGGCCAAAGTCTAGCAGACCTGCCGGTTAGTTTGTGAATAAGGAAGTCGGTGATTAAAAATTTCAAGGGTATTTGCCATTACATCCGTTTTATTCTAACCATGAAGAAAAGCCACTTATGTATTAACTAATCACAAAATAACATGAAATGAGAGCTCGTGTCTCAGTGCTGAGGAACCAGTGAGTCTCAAAGTAAGCTGCATTTAAGGTAGCTACTACGTGAAGACGATATTATGGGAACAGAACATCATTTTGATGCAATTTAGATTTTATTATCGTGTTCCACTACAAATAGTCTCACCCTATAGGAAAAGATTTACGTAAACTATACCATTTCATAGATACTTGAAACTGCTACTGAGGTATTTTGATAGGTCGCATTTTCATGCCGTGAACTTGGAAGTGCGGTTTACAGAGCGGTTACAAAACAAGACCACAAGATTATGTCATTTAGAGTTGGCAGGATGCATGATTCATTCAACGTTGCCGAAGACGATTGCAGAGAAGCCTTAGATCAGCATCATGACGAAAAGAAAACAGACAAGTGATTATTGGGAGTATGTTTTCCTCACCAAACCACTATTATGCAAAATTCTACTCATTTGAAAACTTATTAAATGTTTATTGAAAGACAATATCGCAGAGCTTCAGTAGGCTGAACTGCATGAAGATTTAAAGCGTTTGTTACAATGCTTAGAGTAAATAAACAAATAATTCAAAGCACTGCTTCACAGCTTTGAATTTTATTAAAATCAGAGGTATACACAATGAAGCAACACACGTTATTTGGTATTTTTTGAGCGAAACAACATGAAACTTAAACAAATCAGTGAAAAACGTATTTTTAAATTATAAAATTATTAAGGAATGAATAAATATAGATGTATTTATGAAAGACAAAAGGTCAAAAAGTACAGAAAAGCACATAACATCGCCAAATTACAAAAATGGATATCTAACTGAAAGTAAACTAAGAAGAAAAGTTATTGTTAAAATTATCTTTCTTGCTGTTGGTTTGGCGTAACGCATGATTCTGCCGTAAATTTGTAGAATCTAGTGTGTATAGAAGTGAAATATAGTTTTTAGTTAAGGAATTTTCAAAGAATTCACATTATAAAAACTAATTAACATACAGATTAAGTCATAAGATAAGAATTCATCGGACTGTGTCTTGCTTTATAGAAAAACTTTAGAAACAAAAAATGAAAAAAGACACACCATAAGACGATACATAATCAACAGATCGTTATTACACCAGTATTTACTGGTGTAAAAACTTCACTGTTCAGAAGTAACTGTAGGGTAGTATAAAATGAAGTTCCCACTCAAAGTATTCTAAACTTAAGTACCCTGTGTAAAATTTAATGTATTCCAAATAACAACCTGAAGGTCACGGGTTCGATCCCTGCTGGTGGGGCGTGGGTGCGCACTGCTGAGGAGTCTCATACTAGGACGAGACAGCTGTCCAGTGCTCCCAGGTTTCCTTTGTTCCTCCAACTGATGTTAGGCTACGATGAATAACAACTTGAAATCTATGGTTTGTTGAAAAGCTGGGCCGGAGGAATTTACCACGTATTAAACAGAATAATATAAGGTCAATGACTAGCAGCTATCATCTTGAAGGAAATGTTGGTAATGTATTCTGAATATTTTATTTTCATAAATAAAATATTAAACAATAGTTTCTCTGTTTCACATTTTATTGGATTATTCATATAGCGTTTGATTAAATATTCCCCAAAGAAGGTCACTTTGATAACGTATGCACAATAGGAAGATTACATATGTCTAATCATCTGAAACCATTGAATGGTAAGAATACATCAATATTCAGGTTCCCTACCTTTTATTTGACAACAAAGTGATCTGGTGCTTATGTAAACAGTAAAAATGATCTAAGTCGCAGTCAGTGATAGATGAATTACATACGGCTTAACTACTAAGTAGTATTATAAACTATTAAATGATACTTCACCTGTTACACACGTGAATAGAAATAACTTCCTATGATCTGAACGAAATGTATTAAAATAGTGTAAACCTGACGTTATCTGAAAGCAATAGAGAGTAATGACAAGTAAAATGAATACTGGATAACCTTAATAAGATTGTTGACATGCCATCCCCATAGTCTATTAAGAGGATGCCTCTATTACAGAGTTCTGAAACAAAAAAAAATTGAGACGATATAAACCTGATACACTGTTCAGTCGACTCTTGGAACTCTTCTATAAACGATAAATTATTAAAAAAAGTTTTCAACTAACAGATAAACTAGTAATGTTGACAGCTAATATAAGCTTAAAAGTAGGTATAGAGATTCAATTAATATCAGTAATGATGGAGATCATTTGTATCATCCCAGTTATCCAATACCTGTTATTGGTAAAGTGAATGCTGGCTGTGATGTTAAGTAACATCGTCTTTTTTTAATGTGGTTATTGCTTTATCCCCTGCAAAATACTTGGAAACAAGCACTTATTAAGAAAACTTATCAAGTATCCTGTGAAGTGCTTCCACTTTAAAATTGCTAATATTTCCTTTATATCAATATAATTTTGATAACTGACAGTTGAGTTTTCAACAAGCATACATCTGAAGTTGGTATTCAACACGGACTGGCTAGTCACTGAAGACCTAAAAGTACTGGATAGCTGTTTTTCCCTGGTAGAGGACTCTTCAGCAGTGCGTACCAAGGACTTCCAGGTTCCGCAACCACCATGTTGCCACTGAGTCACTAAGTCAGAATCCAATGGTTCACAGTAACCTACTTGCATATAGGTAATCGAGTATACACGATCAATAATGGTATCTCAATGATCTTATCGAAAATAAGTTTTTACATGAAAATTCCTCTTCAAATCACATAATATCTAAAGTCTAGTTTGTTACGAATAGGAACAGTGTGTCTAATCGATGAAGAAAAAAATCGAAAGAAATGTCGACGTTTTCTGACTTAAGAAACTTAATTTCATTTACTGGTGAAATAAATAGGGCTTAATCTATGAAGTCAAAATGATACACATTCTTTATAGTGAAGACTTTTATAAAACAACCCCTTAAAGTCTTTGTTCAGGTCGATAAAAGCAATAAGAATCAGTCTGTTAATTTACAGTAATTGAAAGAGTCTTTCTTTTTCTAAAGATTTTCTCTGTAAATAAGAAGATCCAGATTATTTTGGTCATTTTTACGAGCCACTTTATTTACACTCACATTACTGTGAGCTATCTGATTTAATTGACTGCAGCAAAATTACTACGCTTTCCAAAAACATCTTCCTCAGATATTTTCGTCTTTTTAAATGATTAGATATTTTATAGAACTGATAAAAAATTTAAATCACACTTATTCTGATCTCAGAAATAGCCAGTTTTCTTAGGTGTATCATCGGTTTAAAGGCGGTTTGCTTCACTGGGCTGCCTTCGGATCCTATATATTTCTTTTATTTTATTTGTCCCTTGGGTTCCTAGTGGAACATGGGGCTTCAGTAGCACGCTTCCTTTGCACTCTCTTCTCTGAAATCTTTTGAACCTGACTTCACGACAGCCCAGAAGCTCTCATTTCTTCCTCACATCATCTCCATGTCACTCTCTCCTCGGACACCCAACTGGTTGTTTGCCATGCAGGTTCCACTCGAGGCTGTGGCCTGGCACGTGACGCTCAATTCATCTCCACTTCCTTCTGCATATTTGTTGAGTGATAGGTTCTTGCTTCGCTGGTTCGTCCCCAGAGTTCCTTGTTGTTTATTCTTTCTGGTAATCCATCTGAGCTTCAGTGACGAGTCAGCATAGGCAGTTGTTGATGAATGTCTGTAGTTTGTTGGAGATGCTTTTCGTAACGCGCCAAGTCTCTCAACCATCACATAGACGCACTGAGTTGACTGAATTGGTATTGAAAATCCGGATGTTGTTTACGCTTTATGCTGAGTGCACTGGCTTGTCCGAATGTTAATTATGACAATTTAGTTGGTTGTGTATAGCAGAAGGAACCAGGATGCGCTTTCCGTCCTATTTGGGACTCGTTGGTCGGATGTACCTGCACCCTAGTGAATGATGCTGTTCCCAGCGAGACTCAAACCGCATGCCCATCGCTCGAAACACCAAAACGTTATCCACTATGCCACCGGGGCACGACAGTCTTTTCTTGTACAGCGGGTATTAGTTATCACTGTTTAATGATATGTTATTCTCCATTGTTCTGTAGGATAGAATTGTTTGACAGTTAATGCGTTTAAAAAGTGGAGATGAGCTCGCTATCAAGTTTCATAAAAGCTTTCTGTCAAAGAAGGTTGTAGGCAGTGACAAAAAGAGGCAGAACACAGGAGGAGCGAAGTAGAACATATTTCCTTGCAATCTAGGGAAAGAATTATATTCGTACTGAATTTCTACTGTATACATAAACAAAGCATTAATTCACAGTCAGTATAGAAAAGAGCGTCAATTTTAGCGGTTCATATTTTCTTTCTTCTATCTATTTGTGATATATCACTACCATCACCCAGTATCATCCATGAGTGTTTGTCTTCTTGCTCGAGTGAGTGGCGGTATAATATGCTAAATGGTTGGAGACAATCGACAAGATGCTGTGAACCTAGGTTTGGTGTTTGTTGGAACTTGTCGGGAAGGCGTATCTGAAACCTGGACGGAACTGACCTCTCACCTGATATTTGAACCCACTCCCCCAGTGTTGTCTTCAGTGACGTTACCACTGAGGGCCACTATTGATCTCTTGTAGGATCAGGTTGGATACATTGACTGGTCAGTGGGAAGAAACCAATTTAACGCTGTCTAGTTCTGAGTGCTGACCAAATTCTATCAATGACTTTGCAATATAACCATCAAGGTAGGAGGCTCACCATTGCGATGCACTTCCAATCAACTAAGATCCATCGAAGTGCACTGCAACGGTGTCTCCCAGCTTAGTGGCTGCATTGCAAAATGATTGATAGAATTCGGTCAGAAATCAGGATTAGATGCTATCAAATGTTTTGCTCTCCACTGACTAATGAATGTGTATGGTATGAGTTCTATGTAGGACCTGATATTTTCCTCAGTTCCTTGCTGGATAGCCTGGGCACATTTTAAACATTCCCATGACTGGAGGAAACAACTTTCCATTACTACCAGGTTTTCAGCGTCAGTCCATGACAATCAGAAAGTAACCAAATCAAACCAGATAACTAGTGGATTCAGCTAAAATTTTCTCTAAGTTGTAAGGATTAATTTTGACAACCATTAGTTAGTGTTACTGCTTGTATGACACCGTCGTTGATTGGACCGAATTGATCAGTCTTTGTTGGCATATGGGCTCCTATGCGGATGCCTCGATATTGCCTGCCTTTTAACCATGTATAGTAATGGTGGGCAGTGGCTAGCAGCGGAATCCAGGATGCGAATTTCATCCTTTTGGGGACTCGTCAGCTGGATGTACCTGCCTCTCAGTGAGTGATGTTGTTCCTACCGGGACTCGGACTCGGGAGCGATCGCTTCAAACGCCAGAGCGTTATCCACTGTTAGCCACTGCCCATCATTACTAACCATTAGTTAGTTGTTTTATGGTGGGAATGACAGAGGAAATCGAAACTGACTCTTTCAAGAAAACTAGACAGAGAGTTATATTTTAAAGGCATATATGAAACACTAAGATCAACAACGAACGCTAAGTCTAGATAGTATGGTTTTTTAAAAAAGTACATTTATACTGTTTGTCTCGATAGAGAATTCTGAATGTGTTTAATTCCTCGAATAGTACAACAATGAGATGGATAGTTCAACTCTTTAAAGCTAAATTATCACAAATATGAAAGATAGATTTCGAAAAAAATCATAGGGTTCTTGAATGACATTGAAGAACTGGTCATTTGGTAACATGTGAATATACATTTCTGTTATTGACCTGTTGACCCTTTATGGGGAACAGGGTATTTTATACACGACTGAATAACTACATACTGCATGAGAATAAAAAAAAGCTTTCCTAACTTTGAAATAGTATTCTTTTGAGTTCTGTGACAGATACACTTTCGATTCTAAGTATAGCGATTCGATATCCTGCTGGCTCAATATTTGCTAAAGTGGAGTATGATTTTTTTATGGAAAGTGATCAAAAGCTTGATCTGAATTGTTATTACATATAAAATGCTTTTAGAGTTCTCGAAAATATAGATAATTGTCATATTGTTCCTCACAAATTCATACAACAATCATTATTTTTATCCGATAATAACGAAATACCAGTAATTCATTTTTAGATATTGACGATAAAATCTGTTGGAACTGTTGAACATAGAATGCATAAGAAAACTGACATCAACTGATCAGTTTGTAAATATCCAGTATTTTGTACCTTTTTGATATAGATAAAATCTGATGAAACAACTAAGTCAAGTCAAAAGAATCATATTCTGAGAGTGTCTTATACTATCTATAACTTAGTAGGGTAGCAATAAATGACCAGATTTGCAACTAAGCATACGATTGATGTATATGCTGTATCGTCAATGGTAGTAATCTTTTAGAAACCATATTTGTTGGATATCATGTCTAGAAGAAATAAAAAACAACACCTGATAAGAGATCTATCATGAACACATTGCACGATCGATTTATTGCAGGTTCATGAATTAGAATTAGAATAAATGATCCTGTTTTCTCTTTTAGTATAGATCAGTCCAACTGCCTATTTCGAATTAGCTGAGTATAACGTACATACTACGAAGGCCTATCGCTAAATTTTTGAACGAACATGCACAATTATACCTGATTAATATACAGATTATAATCGTAAAGAAATGAACACTTGGACACTGAGTAGATAATCTTTGTGAAGTAGACATCAGTAAAGGATTAATCTTTTCTATATTAAGCTATTCAGCCTAACATACATATGAAGTGTAAGATTATTAAATCCTATGTAGGCTATTCCGTGTGGTTGCGCCACAGGATGAGACTGTATACTGTCCTGGTTTTAAAAAGCCTAGATGTGTATTCTGTTCTCTCTTGGAAAACCAATGTATAAATACCCATTCAAATGACGGTGTGTATCATACTGTGAACACCCGTGTGGTTGCGCCACAGGATGAGACTGTATACTGTCCTGGTTTTAAAAAGCCTAGATGTGTATTCTGTTCTCTCTTAGAAAACCAATGTATAAATACCCGTTCAAATGACGGTGTGTATCATATTCCGATTAAAGTTCATGAGCGAAACCTTTAAAATATCGAAAAAATTTAAGAAATCACTCTCATTATCGTGTTAACAACACTTAACTTTTCAATGAACTTTATACTCTAAGGAATAAAGTACTTTTCTTTCATTAGTTCTTGTCGACTAATTTTTGTTATGATTGTTAGCAGCTGACCATTTATCAAGTATCTGATGCTTTTTCAGATCATAACCTCTTTGACAAAGGTAAATTTATGAAGCTTACTGATTACTATGCATCTTTCTTCCCTCAGTCATTGTCTCCATGACTAAATTAAAACCTACATTCTTTGTCATTAGACTAACCAGCTTGAGGTTTATATTCTTATCATATTTGTAAAGTCAAAATATTAGCTTTGTTTAATTAAGTTACCTTCACAGGTTTTCGGATTGCAAGCACATAAAACTTGTTTTTATCATTGAGTGAGATTTTTTCTGAGACTACTAGATAAATTTCTTTTTATGCTTCCACTATAAAAAAAAAGGTGAACTTGATCAGACTGTAACAAAAATGTATACTTGTTAAAATTTTCTTCTCCTACAAAGTATTTTTCATAAAGTCGCTGTTTGTATGACAATAACTGGTACTATTTTAGAAATTATAGCTTGTAATTTTCTGGACCGAATTGATCCTGTGAGGATGCATTACTATTTCTGCTTTTTTCAGTTAAGTAATAATGGCGAATAGTGGCTAGCAGCGGAATCCAGAAAGTGAGCTTCTTCCAACTAAGTACTCGTAAGTTGTATGTGCCTGCACTCCAGGGAGTGACGTTTATTTGCTAAGGACTTTAGCCAAAGGCCAACCGGTTCAAATGCAAGGGTGTTATCCAATAGGAGACTGGGTCATTAAAGCCACTCTTTACGCAATAAATTGTAAGGAAATGTACCGGGCATGATATAAAAACTCCACCATGCCATCAAAAAAGGCGCGGCTACCATGACTCAGTGGATAACCCTCTGATTTTGAGTTCGATTCCCGAAGGGAACAACATCATTCACTGTGAAGCAGGTGCTTTCAACCGATGGATCTCAAATAGGAGGAAACGCGAGTCCTGGATTTGTCTGCTAGCCACTAACCTTTATTAATAATAGGTATTTTTAACTTATACATTTATGGAGAGGTGTTTTCCACATTACTTGCTGTACTGAGTGGAAAACGAATCACAATTTATTCATCTCTGGCACTTTAATTGATATTCTGTTGCACTTCCTACTGTGTCGAACCGAAATGTTATACAATTTGTCATCACCTCTAAGAGGCTCATCATGATTATCACTTTGTGTTATTCGATATTAGCTTTGAGCTGGAACATTCTGATGGCGGAAAGTTAACCACATCTTGGTTGTATTGTGTTCTCTGAGCTGGGTTGTTTAATTGTGAAGCTTTCATCTTCTTGTTAGACGACATCATCAGCTCTAACTTCAGTATGAAGTGAGCTGTCAATATCTCTCCGTCAGTGATTTAGTAGCCTGCTCTGACGATGTGGTCTGTGATTGGTTGTCGTGTCATTCATTGTATAGACTTTCCTGTTGGCTGTTCCTCTGCTTCACCTCTGACCTTTCTGTCGTTTGTCGTTTTTCTTATTGGTTGATAGTTGGATCTATATCTATACATCTGTTGATAGCTGACTGACCTAAATGCCATGTTTCTAGGATTTATCTGATATTCTCTGTGTTTCCTCTTTCCGTCCAAAATTTCTACATTGTCGAAATTGAATTCTTGTCCAGTGTTGTTATCCACGTGCATTAAAATGAGTGATGAAATGTTGTGTTTGACGTTTAATAGCCAATTGGTGTTCATGTAGACGAAGGCAAAGAAGGTGACCACTTTGTCCAATGTAGTGTTGACTACAGTTATTGCAGTTGATTTTGTAAATGATATTCGGTTTGTCTTCTTTGATTGTTGCATCTTTTAGTCTGCATAATGGTGTTTGGAGGGAATTTGTTGGTTTATGAGCAACACCAATTCCAAGTGGTTTCAGTAATCTTGTCGTGATTTCTGATATATTCTTTATGTATGGTGGGATGATGAGTTTATTGACTTGTGTTGATGACTTTGAAGTTGATGATGTACGGGATGAGCATCTTGTGATAAATTTTCGTGGGTAGCTGTTCTTCTTTAGGATGGACATCAAGTAATTTTCTCCATGAAGTTGTTGTGTTGTAGTGTGTTCTCGCTCTTTTGAATAGAGTCTGCAAGCAACTCAGTTTGTGGGTTGTTGGGTTGTTGCTGATGATGTCGTCTAGAAGGACGATGAAAGCTTCACGATTAAACAAACCGGCTCAGAGAACACAACACCACCAAGACCATCCACCTGAGCTATAATTATTCTCCACTATTTCAAAGTTAACCACATCTACAGAAAATCTGAAATTTGCGGAATCCATAATATTCCAACAAGAAATAATATAGTTATAGTTTTCATAGACTTCTCTATCTGTTTATCCCTTAGGATAATGTCTTCACCACATCACTGTTTTGTGTGTCACTGGGAAACGTCATATTTATCCAAATTAGACTTATGTTCCGGTTATTTCTGTAACTTTTAATGTCTACTAAATGATTTACGAAGACTGGAAAAAGTGAAATGATCCCCAATCTTAAGGTCAGATGGTAGGTTGCCTCATATGCACATACACAGGAAATTCAAGCGTACAAGTTAAAACTGTTTATGATATACCTTTATAATTTTGGCAATAGAGGTCAACTGTTCATTGCATAATTATGGCTATGATATTACATGTAGTTTTTATTCGTGTAAGCCACAGCACATATGAAATAAAATATATTCACGAAGAAACTGGGATTAAGCGTTCAAGTGGTAGAACAGAATTATTTCAATTCAAATAACTTGTGACTTACACAAATGTAAACTATGTCTAGTGTCAACGTTTTACCTAGCACCCAACAGTTACGATGCTGTTCGGTCGATTATAGTTCTCCCTAACTACAGTCTTGTTATTATTACTATTTTTCCCTTGAGTTCCTAGTGGAACATAGAGCTTCAATAGCATGCCTCCATTTCACTCTCTTCTCCATAGTCTTTTCAACCTGGTGCCATGACTGCCCACAAGCTTTCATTTCTTCCTCATATGATCTCCTCCATGTCACCCTCATCGCAGACGCCCAACTCAACTCGTCGTTTCCTATGCGGGTTCCACTCGACTGCGTGGCATGACGCGTGATGTCTCCAATCGGTCTTATCAGTGTATGCCACTCCAATCAATCTCCACTTTCTTCTTGTGTATATTCGTTGGGTGACAGGTTGTTGGTTGGTTCGTTGCCAGAGTTGTTTATTGTTTATTCTTTCTGGCAATCTATCTGGTCTTCAGTATCGAGCCAGCGTAGGCAGCAGCCGTTGATGAATATCTTATAAACGGTTTCATTTTGTAAGTAAACAGTTTTTATGATTGTTCAGAATGAAAATTAGCGATGGAAATGAACATCATTATGTCAAATCCTATTATGACTTTCTAGGTACTTTTTCACCTCTTTTAATTTATGTTTTGTTTTTCGTTTCATATAAATATGAAGAATGTGAATAGTTTAAGTAAAACAGCATGTTATTTGGTTGTATATTATTTGAGTCATTTAATTACTTGGTCATTAAATGATCAGAGCAATAGAATTAAAAGATCATTAGACTTGCAGTACAGGTCTTGTTATTGATGAAACACTGTTTCCATTAATACACACACCTGATAGGTATGTTTCTGGTTTCAACTACTTTTACTTCACAATAATCATTTTGTTATACATTAATTTTAAAGAAATTCAAGGTCTTTATTTTAGATGAAATTATATATACAGATTAAAGATTGAAATATTGAATAGGAAAATACTTTGTTTTACTGTTCAAACTAATTTCATGTTAATAGCAAATATTACGTGATAATAACGTAATATAGAGAGTTTTATTAATAAATGTTTATTTATATTAAACAAAAAAACTTTCACTAATATCCAGTCTTGTCTAGATTAAACACAAGATTCACGTAGATGAAACTGTCTACATGTACAAGTGTAATAAAAAGCTATTTCAAAATCAATAAAATTTATTATTTTCAGTTGCGATGATTACTAGTTTATTTGAATATTTTATAAGTCAGAATATTTCATGATTTGTGTTCCTTGTGTAAATGAAACTTGAGAAAGGTTAACATTTAAATATTTTTTTACCGCTATTACTGTCTATTTTGACAGATTTATGAATATAGGAAAACTCATAAGTTTGTATCGGCTTAAATTACCACTTTGAATGGGAGTAATTATTTGAACATGTAGTATCCTATGAAGGAATATAATATTTTACTACCTTTTGATTAAAATATAGTTAGTGTTAAGTGAACAAAAGACAATTTGAAAAATCTGTCTATTGAAGGTATCTTGACCAACAATGGACTGGATGGTTTGAAAAAAAACTTGGGCACTGAGTTACTATGATTCACTGTATAAGATGTATTTTTACTTGTGTAATCCCAGTGTAGTATATTAGAATAGATAACAAAATAAACAAATATTTTGTATTATTCCTCAACATTTTGATCTTACTAGGAAGATTATTTTCAAGACAATGAATCTAACATTAAGTTTTCAGGTTAATATTCAAGTTTTACTACAAAAGGTGGTGGATGACCTTTACAATCATTCAATTACCTAGTGATATAGAGCAAAGATCGATGTAATACAGATGAGTGAATAAGCAACTCGATCAGAGAAGTTTTGTTCTAATATACTACACCAGGACTATACAAGTAAAAATACACCTTATACAATGAATCAGTGTATTCTTTCAGAGATAAATGACACCATGACAAGCCATTCTGATAATAAACGACATAGTTGATCCCTAATAGAACACTGTCTAGTTGTATTTTCAGTGCATACACTTGATTCCATCATATGATATCGGTTATCCTGGCTGAATATCTCAGTTCATTTGCGTCATTCACTCACGTACACACACACACACTTAATAACACCATTTGGGTGACTGCCAGTGCTGACATTAATTTTCATCTATCAACAGAACAGTTTATAATCATTAACTTGGTAAATTACGTTAACATAGCTTAAAAATGCCGATATTTCAAGAGTTTTTCTGTAGTCATCATTTAACTGCATCAGATAACCTCCTTTTTGAACTAATACGACAAATATTTTTTGATTTGTTAGTTATCCTTAGTATTTTCATTGATATTTTTAAAAAGTGGATTACGATGTTTTTCTAATGTTGAAGTTCCTGTTGATAACTTTCTTTATATTTCCTTATTGCCTACAATATTTTATAAACCGAGACCTCAACTACGTTTCTATTATATGGGATAAGCAACTTCCATGTAAACAATACTCACAGGTTTACGATGGACGTATCTTCTCTGGCTACCGAATTACCGGCGAATAACTGATCAGTAGTATGCTAACGTTCGTAAGTAATTATTATTATGTTTATTTTTCTCTCGACTGTCCACAAGCTTTCGTTTCTTCCTCATATGATCTCCTCCATGTCACCCTCATCGCAGACGCCCAACTCAACTCGTCGTTTCCTATGCGGGTTCCACTCGACTGCGTGGCATGACGCGTGATATCTCCAATCGGTCTTATCAGTGTATGCCCACTCCAATCAATCTCCACTTTCCTCTTGTGTATATTCGTTGGGTGATAGATTGTTGGTTGGTTCGTTGCCAGAGTTGCTTGTTGCTTATTCTTATTCTTTCTGACAATCTATCTGGTCTTCAGTATCGAGCCAGCGTAGGCAGCACTTGTTGATGAATATCTGTAGTTTGTTGGAAATGCTTTTCGGGAAGCGCCAAGTCTCTCAACCATCACATAGACGCACTGAGCTGACTGAATTGGTGTTGAAAATCCGGATGTTGTTCACGCTTTATGCTGAGTGAAGTGCAGTAGATCTCCACACTGTTTTCAGATTAATGAAAGCCTCTCCTGATTCTCCAATCCTGGTTTTGACATCCTTATCCGTGCCACCACCACCTGTAGTTGAAACGATGCTGCCTAGGTAAGTGAGAGAAACTTCTTCCCTTCGGTTTCTCTCGTTGATAGTGATCAGTGCTTGTTGTTGGTGGTTTTGATTTGGTATCTTCATCGCCTCCGTGTTCTCTACGTTCATCTGAAGGAAGTCCAATCTTCGTTGGCTCGCCTCTTCTGTCAACTTGTTAGTTTTCGCCTGTACATCTCCGAGTTTTTGCGACAGGATATCAGACATAAATCATCATCGGCGAGATCTAAATCTACAATTTTCTTTTCACCGGTCAAACAGCATATGTCCATCTTCTCGCTCCTCACTGTTGTCTGCTGTATGATCCACAATCAGGAAGATCATCGGTGATAGGAGGTGGCAGCCTTGTCCTACTCCTGTCTTCACTTCAGAGGCATCACTCAGCTCTCCATTGTGAACCACTTGGCATGTGCCATCTTCATATGGTTGTTGAATGAGATTGATAAAGGTTTGTGGCACTAAAACCGTAGTGTTGAAGGAGCTGCGTGCCAAATTACTTCTCGGTCAACGCTGTCGAATGCCTTTTCAAAGTGGATGAAGTTGAGGTTGAGTTGGCTGCCATTCTTTACTGTGTTGTATGATAATGAGTAGCGTTGCAATTTGATCGACACATGATTTGTTCTTCCAGAAGCTAGCCATCATGTTTTGGTTGTAATTTTGAATCCAGCGCATCCTTTAGTCTCTCCAGGATGATGCGACTTGATATTTTTCTTGGGGTGGATTCCGCGCCAGTTCTTGCAAAGACTTAGGTCGCTCTTCTTTGGGAAATTGATGAGGTAGCCCGTCTGCCAATCGACCGCCAACTACCTTTCTTTCCTTTCTTCCTTCCTTCCAAACCTTCTGCAGTAAAGGTGTGAGCATGTCCGCTGGTGACGTCTCTGTGTTTTCAGTGTTTGTGGTGGAATTCCAAATGGTCCTGCTGCTTTCCTTGATTTTAGCACCTTTATAGCATTCTGGACTTCTGCTTTTGTCGGAGAGATTGTGTTAACTGGTAGTTCTGCCGCTGTTGGTAGTACTTCTGAAAGAGTTCCAGCTGTTGGTCGATTCAAGAGCTTTTCGAAGTGATCAACCCATCGTTTCCTTTGTTTCTCCTCTTTGCTAACTAGATTTCCTTCACTAACTTTCATTGGTTTCGTCTGCATTGATCTCTTCCATCCCAGATAGTAACCTGGTTATTTGATATAATGTTGTCAGGTCTTTCTTACCAGCAGCCTGTTCTGCTTCACTTGCTAATGTGTCGTAGAAATGTCGTTTGTCTTTGTGCGCGCTCTCCTTCACTTCTTTGTCCAGTGTTTTGTGTTTCATAGGTTGTACTCAGTTCTTCTTTTCGTTGTGCATCCTTGCACTGCACTGGTCTCTCCTCTGTTTCATCATCACCATTTTCTCTACCTCCTCTGTCACCTTCCATCTATCCGTCGAGATCGATTTCTTATGTTGTTCCCTCTTTCATCCCAATACGGTTATGCAGTTTCTCTTCCATGTCTCTTTCAAAGAGTTCCAGTGTTCTTTCACACAGGTTCCTCCAGGGATGTTGCTAAATGTCTCCCATTTTGTCCTGATGATCGGCTGACATGAAGATGCCTTTGCAGTTTCGTCCTTCAGTTCACTTTCTGTTCTGGGTGCTCAACTTGAACTGTCATCGTCTATCACCAACCTCTTTGAAGGCTTTCAACTTGATTTGGAAGGTAGGTTGCTTGCACTAGACAGTGAGTGGTCTGAATCTACATACGCTCCCCTTCCCGATCTGCTCTTGTGTCCAGCAGGCTGTGTCTCCATCCCCACTTTCTTCACATTCAGATGAAGTCGATTTGATTTTTAGTATAGTGTATCTTTGTGTCTGGCAAAATCAAATCCATGTCGCTCGCTTTTTGAATATCCTTATGCTTGAACACACTGCCTCACCTCCAATCACCAAATCGTTGAATGCACAGAATTCTGCAAACAATTCTCCATTCTCGTTCATCACCTCACCGAGCGCTTCTCGACCCATGGTTAGTTCTCTTCCTGTGTTGTCCCTCCCAGTTTGGCATTCATGCCACCCATCAGAATTTCGATTTCGCAAACTGAGGTGGGGTCTTGTCCAGTGATGATTGCAGTTGTCTGTAGAGTTCCTCCTTCTTCTCTTCATCTGCATTATTTGTAGGTGCATAGCGTAGCATTATATGATCATGACTTTCTTTCATTTTGAGTTGATTCTTGCTGTCATTATCCTGGAGGAGATTGGCTCCCACTACATGGGTGCCTCCGATGCTGTTGGGGACAGCATGATGGCCACTCAGTAACTCAGTGTGCTGGTGGTTGTCGTCTGGGTGACAACACCGGAGTAGATTATTGACTCTCCAGTTGACAGTTTGGAGAGTCCACTTCCATTCCACATGCTGTCGCAGATTTCTTGCACTTTAATGTTATACCTTCTCATCTGCTTTGCAATCTGAGCAGCCTTGGTAGGTTCAAATATGGTGCAGATATCCCATGTCCCCATCCTTACTTCCGCTTTCGTCGACAGAAGACACATCGGCCGACTGGCTTCCGGAAGGCTTTCACCAACCAGCGTCCTTTCACCTCTCCAATTCCGGCGAGGAATGAGTTTGTTTTTATGTTTTATATTCTGTTTGTGCTTTGATGTTTCTGTAGCAGTTGGATTGGTTTTCTGGGGTAGGGTTGGTAGCCCTATGCCCAACCTTTCCTCTTTATCTTGGCTTAGGACTGTCTAATAACTAGTGAACTATGTAACCAGGCGAGGTTAACGTTCATCGGTAAATGGGATTCAGATTAGTAGGAAAAATATATCAATTTCTTATTATGATTTTATTTGAATGCTCAGTGATGTGGAACGAATTTTTTAAGTAAAAACTATATAGGTGTTCTTGTACAAAAACTGCACTACTTCCGACTGCTTCACCAGACTAGACTATATCTGAATAGATAACATATAGACAGTAATATAGGTGACTTTCATTTTAATGGGTTTCAGTTAAATCATTCGAAATTCAGATGTTCAGTGTAAGTGTTGTACTTGAAAATATCTGACCATGTGCAGTATATTCAAAATATCGCTCACTCAGTCCACAGTTTCTTTTTCTAGATTGCTTATCTGCTTGTACTTGAATACCTATTTGCATTACATTTTTATGAAACGAAAGTGCATCCTGCTTGATGGTTCCACTGATAACTTGCCAGTTGGATGGAGGCATTCAGCCAGAAACCTTGGACCTAGATTTCATACTTTTTGTCACACTCTTCATCAAGGCGTATCTGAAACCTTGACGTAATTGATGTCCTTCTTGAGGTCCGGGCCCGTAGCAGCCAGTGTGACAGTCACAAACGCTGTCGCTGAGCTATTCATGTCACGATTTATCTCGTAAAGAACTAGATTGGATACATTGTTTGATTGCTGGAGGTTAACCGACTTGTCTAATTCTGACTGCTGATCAAGTTCTGTTGACCACTTTGAAATGTGACCAAAATGCTAGGACAGTCAACATCGTGATGCACTGAAAGAAGGCTGTTATAATATCTCGGAATAAATATGCACAAAAAGCTATGAAGCAGCTATGGAACATATTATCCAAGCCAGAAAGTGAAATCTGCAGACGATTATATCCGGTGATTCCCAAAGCGAATTGTATACAAATGAGACATCAACGGTAACTGATATAACTTTAAGGTCCAAAGTATCTATAAATATACATAAAACCAGCAGAAATAATAAAATAAAGACACAAGTAAAGTACTCTGGTTTATTCATTTCTATCACATGTCTGGTGACGATTCCATCTCTAAACTCTTAAAATGGAGACTTGATAAGAAAGTCCACTGCTTACTGTGAATATTGATAATCGGTACACTTGTAGCATTTTAGTTCCCAGTTATTAGCAAAAATTACCTCACTACTGTTCAATGGCACATCGATTCACTGTTGCTGAGTTTCCTCAGGTCATTGACTAATATATTCACTCACGCAAGTTTGATACTTCCTTGCAGTTTGGGTTTCATGTAGCTTAGTCGGGGTTGACACGTGCTTACAAGTACAAGAGTTAAGTTTCCTTCAGAATGAATTCAACTAGTTCAGATTATAATTGTTGATATTATTCAACGCATTACTTTGCTCTTGATGATGAAGATATGTCTTACGTCAGATCACGGCACCAACTTGTTTTGTCTGTGTTCATTACAGTACAATTTATGTTGATAAGAGTGAATCAGTGAAAAGAATCTCACAAATCTCATAATGATAAGCCAGGAATGGAAGATGTATTAGGTCCTTTTGAAATGGCCATGTATCTGTAATCCATGTAATCTTTTCTAGGTATCTCAATGAATCATTCAGTGAAACTTGCAGCCAATAGACATCATCGCTATTCCTATTATTTACTCATGAAATTACGTTTGACTGAATGGAGTTTTCAATCTTTAGTAATGAAAAAATTGTAGCTAAAATAAAGCCTGGTTAATCGAAATATTGTCAGTAACATTATTATATTAGGCCTAAATTATCATTGAACACTATCTATATGTATATATGTTTGTTCAAACTCATCGATCGTTTAAACATACCGGCAAACAAGTGTTCAGATAAACAAGTGCACTTTGTGTTTACATAAATTAATATTTAAATATTGAGTTCGTTTTAACGCATGAAGTATGTATTTAATTGTACACTTAAAAATAAATTTAACGGACTTACCTATCAGATGATCAAATTAATTATAAATTATGCGTATTTTAAAAATCCCGCCTTCTCAAAAGTTAACTTTCAATTACTATACAAAAAGAAAGATTTATTCCAATGAAATCTTTCAATTATATGGTGATCATAAAAAACATCTGAAGATTAACTACAATTTTGTACTGATCTAAAAATGTGTTCACACTATTCTCAACATTCAGTCAAAACGATATTCTGAAAATACTGAATAATTTCTAGTTATGCATAGTGAAAATATGATTTAGAGGATACAAAATTGGATATGGTTGACGCAAAACAGATGTTCAATAATTTCAGATTTTTCAGTTCCCTTTATAGGTTATCACTAATCAGTTAATCAATACAGGTGCAGTTTTATCAGGCAAAACCACATGTTTGATTTCTCCTAAAGCTCGAATTTTACGTAGCCCGATTAGTATAGTAAAATACCACATAATCGAAATGCATCCATTGAAGCAGAATTTACTAGAACATACGATTCATCTCTGTAAAGTTCCTATGTGATTCAATATTTCTACTATTTTCCCCCGCTTGATAAGATATATGCCCGAATAGAGATCTAAACTGCCAACATAAACCATTTTGTTATCCTTCAGTTTTGACGGCTCCTCACGCATTGGATTTTCAGTATATATATATATATATATATATATATATATATATATATATATATATATATATATATATATATATATATATATATATATATATATAGCCGTAGTTCTTCAGACTTGTATTGATACTTGTGAACATTAAAGGTGGAATGACAATCTGGGCCATAGTAAGATTCTAACCAACGACTACAGAGTTTTCTGCCCGGCGTTGTACCAGCTGAGCTACAAGACCTGGCTGCTGGAAGATTTTAATTTTACTTTGACCACCAACAGCAACTTAAGTGAACCTAACCATGGTTATCTCACATAGTCAGAATGATAATCAATATGATATTCCCGGTCTATAATTTAAGTTGATTTGGATTGAGATAAGAAGTCGGGAGTATGCAACTAGTGTGAGTGTTATCAAGTGATAGCAACGCACCACGGATTCACACAGCATTCGGCCAAACTCTTAAAGATGGTAATGAATTAAAAAAAATGGTCAGCAGCCGGGCCTGGTACTCCATTTGACAAGGCGCCGCGCAGGTGACCTGGAGTTCCTTCAACGGCTCAAATTTTCATTTCATATTCACTCATTACCCAGTGTCAATATGTATGTAACTAAAAAACAAATTCGCTTAGAAGAGATTTCTTTGCTAAATTTCCTAAATTTCATGTCAAAATAGGAAGTATACAATTTATCAGTTGTTTGACTTGCTTACAATAGAATTAGGTTATCAAAATGTAAAGATGTGAAACACAAACTACGTAAATAATGAGCGACTAGAGATGATTCTGTTCGACAATATTGCCGAATCCCTGGACATGCACTTGTTTATTGATAGCACATTTTTGAAATTATTTTGCCATATTGTTAAAACTGGCTACTGGTCTAAATTAAATTGTGTAATAATAATAATAATAATAATCCCCTTATTCCAAACAATATGCATGATACAATATGAAATTCTCAATATGTTATATTTTAAAAAAAGTCAATCCCAGAACCATATTTTCATCTAAAATGATGACAATTCGTATGGTGTTAAAAGTAAGCGTTAAAGTCAATAATATGAAACCGTCATCTACTGTTAGATTAACATCCGATCTAGAATACAGGATGAAAAAAAAAGTGATTGTACTTTTTAGTGGTGACAGTTCATTCAGCCAGTATGAAAATCTCCATTTCAAGCTAAGTATCCGATAAATAAAGAGATGACATATTTTTGCCACTAAAAATTTTATTTCAATCTGAAGTGATATTCTTGTTTCGATTTTATTTAACAAACCGCTAGTTGATGATATTTTAAAAAATCTACAAGAGTACATGCTACATTCATATGGCTGATTTGACAGATTAAAACAAATTGAAATAAAAGAATTTGATGTATATATTCAATAGGCAATTTTTTTAGCCAAAGATTTAAATAGGCCTCTTTTATGTAAAGTCAGTCGTGAAATGCAAAGAATATTCCACAAACAATGACACTTATCCGGACACTTCGTTGTACTTTATCAATGCCGTGTTCTTTTTTGTGAGATAATTCCATAACTAGAAGTATATCGTTTCTCATCACTAAGCCAATACAAATATATGTACTGTCGATGAACGCGTGTAAATTTTTATCAGGTTGACGGAAGCAGCCTACTAAATACAAAGTATGTTAGTTCTAATTAAATGTTTATTTTTTTTCACTCAACTAATGAGAAAATTAGTAGCGTTTCGAATTTTTATCTCAATCCCTAGTAACTAATACACCTATGTAATAAAAGTGGATGATACTGTGTACTTGGTGGCGGGTAGTAGAAGGGAAATTCGTGATACACTTTTTGTTCTACTTTCTATTCTTCAGCTAGGTATACGTCCCAGTGATTGATGGCACACCCATCAATACTTGAACTCAACACCTATCGGTTCAAGCATATAATATCGAAATGAAATTTGAGACAATATCTATTCGTCCGTTGACAGAGCCTATTTGCTAACAGAGACCAATCAATTTGGCTCGATTTTTAATCAGTATCAGTGAAGATTATGTTAGCTGTTGACTATATAGTCTGAGACTGCTTGACAGAAATTACAGCACTTCTCATTAAGATTAGAAAAAAGAATTTTGTAAAATGTGCTATGATAGTTATCGTTTGAATTACTCAGAGTTTAGAAAAACATCTGTTTACACTTTTTTTTAAACAAGGAAAAGTAGTAAACTTTTATACTGCTTTAAATTATTCACTCACTGGTCAATAGAATTTCACTGATATCAAGGAAGTGAGTCCTACCTATTGTTCAAAAACAATATTTTGCGGTAATCTCAGATATTATATGCACACTTATGGTGTGTTATTCGTTAAGTCAGCTGCCTTTTGATTGTAGTATTTAGATATTAAATTACCATAGAGGCTTGGCATACACTGATGCAGTGTATGAGTACTGTGTGCATACAAAACCGCAATCAAGTATTCCATATTAAGTCTGTTTGTCCAATGTTGTAAGCAGTGATGCAATACTATTTACTAAGTCAAGTTTTGGATACAAGTTACTGTCCAAAATCTATCTAAGAATTTCTTATTTTACTAACAAACCGAAAATTACTGGAGATAACAAGAAGAATGTCACGTAATTTTCAAGGAGGGATTGTGTAATTAGGTATATCAGTATGCTTCCATAAAAACTGATGGGTGAATCCCAGTGAGTCACGTGAAAAGTTTGGTGTAAAGGTGTCAGTATAACACATGTAGGAATATATATATATATACTCACACAAGTTTAGCACAGCAAGGATAGACAAACAAGTATATCTTTTAAAACGGATAAAATAAAAGTATTTTCTCAGCTAGTCTGACTGATCCTGTTGCTTTTAAGGCATTTACAACTTCTCTACAAAATCTTGTAGATTTGAAGACATTCCAGAGCCACTTTCTTGGTAAAAACTAGTTGAAAGCAATTTGGGAAATTAGCTGTCAAGTCTTCACTACATCAGTTAACCAGATATTATACGCAGATGAAATAGATTTACGCAAGAAAGAGTTCTGAATAGTGATAGGATTTAGTTAAGCAGATTTCACGTTTGTGAGTATTTTAAAGTCAAAATAACCACTTATGCGAACAAGTATATTACGGTGAACGATAATTTTGCTCATAAATTCCGATTATAAAATTCTTAATAAGGTAGCACTGCTTACTCATGTCTTTTTTTCGTTCTTAAGCAACAACAAGGCTTCAGTGTGTGTAAAATACCACTTTTTTCAGGGAGGTGATGTTTACGAAAAATTATGTATAGTTTACAGTGATAGTTTTTGAGAAGTGAATTTACTGAAGAAAAAAATGTGCTAGAAGATTTTAAGGGTAATTAACCTGAGATATGATGGTAGCTGTGGGTTAAATACCTCTTGAAAATAAATTTGGATAAAGTGCAGGTAAATAAAGGTCTGTAGTTTCTGATGCCGTTACAGTGATTACACTAAACTAGGAATCATCATTAATTCCTGCATTCTCTAAGTTATATTACTGCAACAAAACTTATGAAATGATAACACTTCAGTTATTCTAGTTATTATTTCGGTTGACCTCAAGACATCAACTTAGTTTCCACGAAATACTGTATTCGTTCACTAGGAAAATTTTTCATAGCTTACTAAATCGAAGAGAAGGCAAAACAATATCGAAACCTTACCTTACAAGGTCTACAACCTATTGGTACTTCTAACAGCCATAATTTACCTTAATGAATGTAATAAATGAACAATTTGCGCGAATATCAATACATCAGCAGTTGGGTCTCATAGCTCAGTTGATAGAGTACCGAACTGCAAAACCAGAGATCGTTGGTTCGAATCCTGCTGCGGCCCAGATTTTCAAATCACCTTTAGTCATCACCCAATATTAGTGAATATCTAGTAAGATGCGGAGTTAATTAGGTTGAAACGTATCAGATTTGACAAAATTCATTTTCTAAACTCTACCGAAGTCTTTCAAAAAACAGAAGGAGTAGTGAAGTGCAGAGAACCAACGCCTATAAATCCATCCAAGTAAGATTTTATTATTTTTAATTTTATTAGTCCCTTGGGTTCCTAATGGAACATAGGGCTTCACTAGCACGTCTCCAGTACACTCTGTTCTTTGAAAACTTTTGAACCTGGCTCCACGACAGCCCACAAGCTCTCATCTCCTCCTCGCACGATCTCCTCCATGTCACCCTCTCCTCCGACACCCAACTTGTCGCTTCCCATGGGGATTCTACTCGAGGGCCTGACGCATGATTTTCCCCAGTCGGCCTTCTCAGTGTATGCCCAATCCAATCCATCTCCACTTCCTTCCAGTGCATATCTGTTGCGTGATAGGTTGTTGGTTGGTTCGTTCCCAGAGCTCCTTGTTGCTTATTCTTTCTGGCAATCCATATGAGCTTCAGTGTCAGTAGCGAGCCGGCGTAAGCAGTTGTTGATGAATATCTGTAGTTTATTGGAAATCCCTTTCGTAACGCCCCGGCAAGTCTCCGAACCACACAGAAGCACTGACTTGACTGGGTTGGTGTTGAAAATCCGTATCTTGTTCCACATGCTGAGTGCAGTGGAGAAGATCTCCACACTGGTTTCAGGCTAATGAACGCCTGTCTTGCTTCTCCAATTCTGACTGACATCCTCGTCAGTGCCGCCACCTGTAGTTGAAACAGTGCTTCCTACATAGGTGAAGGAGGTTACTTCCTTTCAGTTTCTCCCGTTGATGGTGGTTAGAGTTTTTTGTTGCTGTTGGAGTTGGAGTTGTTGGTGCGGTATCTTCATCACTTCTGTCTTCTCTATATTCACCTGAAGTCCCGTCTTCGCTGTCTCTTCTGTCAACTTGTTAGTTTTCGCCTGTACATCTTCAAGTTTGTGTGACATCAGGCACAAGTCATCGGCGAAATCCAAGTCTTCTAGGTTATTTTCCTCAGTCCAGCGTATCCCCCTCTTATCGCTTCCCACTGTTGTCTGCTGCATGATCCAGTCCACTCGACCACAATCAGGAATATCATGGGGGATAGTAGGCAACCTTGTTTCACTCCTGTCTTCACTTCAAAAGCATCACTGAGCTTCCCATTATGAATTACTTGTTTGGCATGTGGCATCTTCATATAGTTGTTGAATGAGGCTGATAAAGGTCTGCGGTACTCCGTAGTAATGAAGCAGTTTCCGAATTACCTCTCGGTCGATGCTGTCAAAGGCCTTCTCAATGTCGATGAAGTTGAGGTGTGGAGTTGACTGCCATTCTATACTCTGTTCTATGATGATGAGTATTGTAGCGTTGCAATTTGGTCTGTACATGATTTGTACTTCCTGAAGCCAGCCAGCCTGTTCCGGTGGTAGTTTTGAATCCAGTGCATCCCTAAGCCTCTCCAGGATGATGCGGCTTAATATTTTGCTTGCTCTGGGAGGACAGGAGAGTGATTCCTCGCCAGTTCTTGCAAACACTGAGGTATCTCTTCTTCGGCAGTTTGACAAGGTAACCCTTCTTCCAATCAATTGGCAGGTACCTTCTCTTCCTTCCACACCTTCTGCAATAATGGTGTCAGAATGTCCGCTGTTGTCTCTGCGTCTGTTTTCAGTGCTTCTGGTGAGATTCCATCTGGTTCTGCTGCTTTCCTGCATTTCAGTAGCTTTATGGCGTTCAGGACTTCCATTTTTGTTGGAGGATTTATGTTCACTTGTAGTTCAGTGGCCGGTCTGCAGGTGGTATTTCCAGACGAAGTGCAGTTGGTGGTGGTGGTGGTCTATTCAAGAGCTTTTTGAAGTGGTCGGCTCATTGTTTGCTTTGTTTCTCTTCTTTCGTAATTAAATTTCCTCCTTCATCTTTTATTGGCTTCCTCTGTGTTGATCTCTTCCCTGATAGCGACCTGGTTATTTGAAACAATGTCGTCAGGTCTCTCTTACCAGCAGCCTGTTCTGCTTCACTTGCCAGTGTTTCGTAGAAGTGTATTTTGTCTTTCCGTGCACTCCTCTTCACTTCTTTATCCAGTGTGGTCTTTTATAAATTGTACTCAGTTCCTCTTGTCGTTGTGCATCCTTGCACTGCACTGGTTTATCTTCTGCTTCACCATCCTCCTCTCCCTGCTCTATCAGCTTCCATGTATCCATTGAGATCCACTCCTTATCTTCTTTCTTCTTCCTTCCTAATACAGCTGTGCAGGTTTCTTTCCACATGGCTTTCAAAGACTTCCAGTGTTCTTCCACACAGGTTTCTTCAGGGATGTTCCTCGATATCTCCTATTTTGTCTTGATGGCTGTCGTGAAGACTTCCTTTGTAGTTTCATCCTTCAGTTTCCGAGTGTTGTACTTGAATTGTGGTCTATCACCAGCTTCCTTGAAGGGTTTCAACTTGATTTGGAAGGTAGGTTTCTTGCACTAGATAGTGGTCTGAATGGTGTGAACCTACATCTGCTCGTCTTTTTGATCTTGTGTTAAGTAGACTGCGTCTCCATTTTCTTGAGATTGAGATGAAGTCAATTTGATTTTTAGTGTGTCCCGGTGTCTGGTGAAATCCATGTCGCTTTGTGGATATCCTTGTGCTTGAACACACTGCCTCACCTCCAATCACCAAATCGTTGAATGCACAGAATTCTGCAAACAATTCTCCATTCTCGTTCATCACCTCACCGAGCGCTTCTCGACCCATGGTTAGTTCTCTTCCTGTATTGTCCACTCCCAGTTTGGCACTCATGTTGCCCACTAGAATTTTGATTTCGCAAACTGAGGTGGGGTCTTGTCCAGTGCTGATTGCACTTGTCTGTAGAATTCCTCCTTCTTCTCATCATCTGCATTATTTGTAGGTGCATAGCGTAGCATTATATGATTGTGACTTTTCTTCATTTTGAGTTAATTCTTGCTGTCATAATCATGATCGCTGAGAAGATTGGTTCCCACTACATGGGGCCTCCGATGCTGTTTGGGACAGCATGATGGCCACTCAGTAACTCAGTGTGCTGGTGGTTGTCGTCTGGGTGACAACACCGGAGTAGATTATTGACTCTCCAGTTGACAGTTTGGAGAGTCCACTTCCATTCCACATGCTCTCGCAGATTTCTTGCACTTTAATGTTATACCTTCTCATCTGCTTTGCAATCTGAGCAGCCTTGGTAGGTTCAAACATGGTGCGGACATCCCATGTCCCCATCCTTACTTCCGCTTTCGTTGACAGAATACACATCTGCGCGGTCAATTGGCTTCCCGAAGGCTTTCATCAACTGACGTCATTTCGCCTCTCCGATTCCAGCCAGGAATAATTTTTATTATTATTTTTTATATTTTGTTTGTGCTTTGAAGTTTCTTTAGCGGTTAGATTTGTTTTCCGGGGTAGAGTTGCTAGCCGTATGCCCAACCTTCCCTCTTTATTGGGGCTTAGGACCGGCTAGTAACTAGTGAACTAGTTAACCACAAGAAAAGCTTGTTATTACCTTTAAGTTTAGCGAATGACATTAAGGTGCTTTCAGCAATCTGGTGATAAGTATTTTAATTGTCACGCTTGGGGTTGTGTTAAATTTTCAGTTTCGGTTTGCCATGTTATCAAATTATAATGCAATTTAAAACTTTTTACTTATTTGACTATCACACAAACAGATATCGCACAATAGTCAGTTATTCATGAAGTCAAAAGTGTCAATTACTGAAAATAAAATTTTTGACTACTCAATATATATAGAGAATGATTATAGGCGGAAAATAACTATTTGAAAAGATTTATTGTTCACTAAATTAAAATCTAAAAGTTTTGACAGCATAAAATAGAATTTCAGTATAGCTAGGTGCCATTGGTTTGCAGCTAGTCAAATAATGACCTTACAAGGTCAAGTTTAAATTATATCCCCGAAATATATTCCATATGGACATGAAAGGGTAGAATTGTATTATTTGACAGTTTATATAAACATTTTCGAATCATTTATATTTTCAATAGACTTACTTGCATCGAATTGTAATAAACAATTGAAACTGAACTGAATTATAAAAATAATTATTTAATTAGTTGTATCAGTCCAGTTAAATATTATTCATATGATATTATTTCGATAACAAACTGGCAATGTAGCTTTAAAAAAGGTCCACATTATTCGAGTTATGAGGACAATTGTAATCATGATATTAGGAAATCATTTTAAAGATATTCAGGAATTCTATCTCTTTTTACATTTTTTGTATAAATTAGAATGGATAATCCTCACAATTCTATTTGTTAACTGTGTTCCCATGTGCTTTAGTTTTTCAACGCATAATTTAACTCTTTTATGTGATATCAAACCGATGACTACTTTAAAATCGCTACTGACTTATGCATACGTGTAGCCTAGGTTTTAGATAGTAAGCATCCTTATTTAGACAGTCAAAGGTAATAACTTAAGTGATAGTGAGCATATGTATCACGAAGAATACTGTCGAATACCAGTCATTTATCAAGGTCACACTTTTGATTGCTACAAGAAATAAATTTTAGTCCTCTGTATTATTCAGACATCTAGGTTACAATATTAATAAGAATGAAGTCTATCCTTCTTCTTTGTTGGATTATAAAGTTAGGAAAATCTGAACAGTAGCAGCCGTTGATACGCAGTCAGATACACATGACTCGACATTTATATCTACGGTAATAGACGAAACAACGTAGAGAGACGACTAAAACAGAATTTGATTGGTTCAATTTTTCCGGATGAAACAAAAATATCCTAATTTTATAAGATTATTTTTAAGTCAGAAAAACTCACGAATCTCTTGTGCAAGATAACGATAAAAAAATTGGCATCTATTTTATCTTTCAGTCAATTTAAGGACAACTACGCAGTTGGATATTTTGTCTTATACTGTACAGTAAGATATATAGCATAACAATGTATATAAAATCAATTTCCATCCCCTGCTCTTAATAGGAGTGAGAATTTTTATCAGATACTTTAGCCTCTGGAATAGGTCTGACTTAGTGTGTGACTACATCCCACAAAGAAAGAGTTAATCGTGCTGTATGACAGGTTCACTGAAGCTTTTGTTTTCACTTATTTGGTTTATCAGTCATCTTAAAAACTAAACAGCTATCAGAAACCTCAAGTGTTCCATATCTGAACCTATTTTAGATAGGGTGAAAGTGCTTCGTTTAGCCTATCATGTTTTATTTAATAGGATCAAATAACTTTCAAGGATGCTTGAGGTAATGAATAAAGAGGTCATCCATCCGAGAAACATATGATAGATAGCTCACATTTACAAAAACAATGACTTGTGTCAAATGTCACACGAACTTGAAGATGTACAGGCGAAAACTAACAAGTTGACAGAAGCAGAAAGGCAGCGAAAACGGGACTTCAGGTGAACGTAGAGAAGACGGGGGTGATAAAGATACCCAACCAACACCACCACCAACAACAACAAGCTCCAATCACCATCAACGGGAGAAACCTAAAGGAAGTAGCCTCCCTCACCCATCTGGGTAGCACCGATTCAACTACAGGTGGTGGTGGCACGGACAAGGATGTCAAAGCAGCCAGGATCGAAAAGACAGCAACACAGGTCTTCACTAACCTGAAACCAGTGTGGAGATCTACTGCACTTCACTCAGCATAAAGCGTGAACAACATCCGGATTTTCAACACCATTTCAGTCAGCTCAGTGCGTCTATGTGATGGTGGAGAGACTTGGCGCTTCACGAAAAGCATTTCCAATAAACTACAGATATTCATCAACAACTGCCACCTACGCTGGCTCGATACTGAAGATCAGATAGATTGTCAGAAAGAATAAGCAACGAACAACTCTGGGAGTGAACCAACCAACAACCTATCACCCAACAAATATGCACTGGAAGGAAGTGGAGATGGATTAGGCATGCACTGAGAAGACCATTCGAGGACATCACGTGCCAGTCCAGGTGGTCTAATGGAACGCAGATGAGAAACGGCGAGTTGGGTGTCGGAGGAGAGGGTGACATGGAGGAGATTGTGTGAGGAAGAAATGAGAGCTTGTGGGTTGTCGTGGAGCCAGGTTCAAAAGATTTCAAAGAGCAGAGTGTACTGGATACGTGCTAGTGAAGCCCTATATTCCACAAGGAACCCAAGGGGCAAATAATGATAATAATATACAACAAAAACGACAAACGCAATGTGAATTGAGCCATTCAGAATCTTATTTAGAAAAGAATGAAAAAAATTTGAGACATGCATCAAAACAACAAAAATAGTGCGACAAAGTTGGTTTCTAATCAAATTCAGACACAACTGGTAGCAAAGCCTTGAATTCAAATTCTTCCCAAAGCATTTGCATAGCAGTTGCTCTGACTTCCAACTTACGTACTAATAAATAAGAACGACACAGCTGTAAGAATTTAACTGCGTTGTTTGCGCTGTCAACCAGCGATCATTATGATAGAGCTTTATGTTCAAATGTATGTTTTTGTTGGTTAAGCATACAAACTACCCTCCTATGGAACGAGTTTGTGAAGCTATGCTAGTTGAAATTTCATGCGTCTTCAAATTAATAGAAGCAATTTGACTGAAAAGGAGTAATATTTTGTGTTTTCATTTCACATATGCAGAAGGTATTGATACTTCCCAACTGGCATAAAATTTAATCCGAATTATAACTAATACCTGTTACTCTTCCTTTTTTTCATTTCCAGAGTTACTGATAGAAAAGAACCGGTTTTGTCAAAAAAATATCTATTCACATACGTCTACTTGCATGTATCTTCAGTGCAACAAAGATACCAGGAAATACATTACACAGAACAACATCATGAAGACAAAGGAGAAGGGAAAGATATGAATAGTTATGCAATGATCAGCAAAGGGGGAAAGATTGAATACAGAGCATTGATAAAACTTTCATTACTTTATACTTTTGTTGTTGACCAATGCATGGTGTTAAAAAACTTCAGGAGGACTTGTATGGATATCTTTTATAAACCATATATGATAGTATCTTGAACCAATAGTTCATATGACTTTCACAACTGCATCTAAAGGATTTCGGGGTACTGGAGTTTGTTGATGGGAAGAAGGTTTTCATATCATACCGCCTTACCATATACTGACTACAACTTCCCCTCTTCTAATTAGTACCACCGTTTAAGTATTACCAAGATCTTTGGATCCTATTCTGAATGTTTACTGCTCTTTTGGATAGACTATAATATTCTTTGAATACAAATAGGTGTATGCAGGCAGTTCGATTTCGACAGCGCATTTCTACATTCTTGTCTGTGAGTAACTAGATCACTTAGAATTTTGTTTGTTGTAGAGATCCGTTTCTGTACTTTTTATATACAGAAATACACTAGCGGGTAAAAATATTTGTAAATTATCACAATAGATCTGTGAATTCACACCCTAAATATATTACGACATATCAAGGCATGATATATTTTAAATTGAACATTTTCTGTGATTCTGACCCGCATGATTTGAAATGTTTTCAGTGAATTATTTATCGTTATAGATTGAACAAATATGCCTCAGAAATGGCATTTACTAGTCTACTTTGGCATAGATCAAATAAAACTGAGAGGTCAGACAGTGGAACAACAACTAATTGATGAACATACTGCGATTCAGTCAAGAAATGTCTCCTCTTTTACATTTAGTAAGGATTTTGAGTTTTCTTTATTTCCTCTATGCTTAAATTTAAAACTTAACATATTGTTGTGCATTTATTCTTTTACTGTCAACATTCTCCTCTTGAATTTCAAAGAGAACTAATTCACCAATCCGTTTGTAACTGGAATATCATGTTCAAATAAGTCTACTAATTTTCTAAAACTCAACACACTCGAAAGCTTATTGACTCAATTTCAAGTTTGGATTTACCGATTTCGTGACCGTCTCCTAACAATAGAGACAAGTCAATACGCTCTTCGTTTTATATTGATTTCATCAGCTATATATATCCACAACCTAGTGCGTGTTTTTCCAACCGGGATTCGAACCCAGTATTCATCACTTCAACTGCCAAAGCGCTATCCCCTGGGCAAACAGAGCACGAGAACTACCACTTGTGAAACGGGCATCAGCTGTTGTTGATTGATTCTTGTAATTTCCTGTTGCTACATTCGGTCAAATTGCTCGAATATTTTTATCAGTTTATGCAAATATGTTATATGTTCTTGTTGCAGTATACCATTACTCTCCTGTTCGTTAATACACTGGTAACAATTAGATGACTTTAACTGTTATACGAATGCCACATCATCCTGGAGAGACTGAAGAATGCGCTGGATTCAAAATTACAACCGGAAACTGATGGCTAGCTTCTGGAAGAACAAATCATGGGCGGATCAAACTGCAACGCTACTCATTATCATACAACACAGTAAAGAATGGCAGTCAACTCAACCTCAACTTCATCCACTTTGAAAAGGCCTTCCACAGCGTCGACCGAGAAGTAATTTGCCAGGCAGCTCCTTCAACACTACAAAATACTACAAACCCTTATCAATCTCATTCAACAACCATGTGAAGACGCCACATGCCAAGTGGTTCACAATGGAAAGCTGAGTGATGCCTTTGAAGTGAAGACAGGAGTAGGCCAAGGCTGCCACCTCCTATCACCGATGATCTTCCTGATTGTGGTCGAGTGGACTGGACAATGCAGCAGACAACAGTGAGGAGCGAGAAGATGGACATATGCTGTTTGACCGGTGAAAAGAACCTAGTAGATTTAGATCTCGCCGATGATGATTTATGTCTGATATCCTGTCGCAAAAACTCGGAGATGTACAGGCGAAAACTAACACGTTGACAGAAGAGGCGAGCCAACGAAGATGGGACTTCCTTCAGATGAACGTAGAGAACACGGAGGCGATGAAGATACCCAACCAACACCACCACCAACAACAACAAGCTCCAATCACCATCAACGGGAGAAACCTAAAGGAAGTAGCCTCCCTCACCCATCTGGGTAGCACCGATTCAACTACAGGTGGTGGTGGCACGGACAAGGATGTCAAAGCAGCCAGGATCGAAAAGACAGCAACACAGGTCTTCACTAACCTGAAACCAGTGTGGAGATCTACTGCACTTCACTCAGCATAAAGCGTGAACAACATCCGGATTTTCAACACCATTTCAGTCAGCTCAGTGCGTCTATGTGATGGTGGAGAGACTTGGCGCTTCACGAAAAGCATTTCCAATAAACTACAGATATTCATCAACAACTGCCACCTACGCTGGCTCGATACTGAAGATCAGATAGATTGTCAGAAAGAATAAGCAACGAACAACTCTGGGAGTGAACCAACCAACAACCTATCACCCAACAAATATGCACTGGAAGGAAGTGGAGATGGATTAGGCATGCACTGAGAAGACCATTCGAGGACATCACGTGCCAGTCCAGGTGGTCTAATGGAACGCAGATGAGAAACGGCGAGTTGGGTGTCGGAGGAGAGGGTGACATGGAGGAGATTGTGTGAGGAAGAAATGAGAGCTTGTGGGTTGTCGTGGAGCCAGGTTCAAAAGATTTCAAAGAGCAGAGTGTACTGGATACGTGCTAGTGAAGCCCTATATTCCACAAGGTACGCAAGGGACATATAATAATAATAACTGTTATACGTATGCAGTCTTTACTTAAACCTAATTTCACCGTTATAAGCAAATGTCAGATTAATGAATGCAGTTTTTGAAATGCATAAAAGAACATTATTTTACACTGGTCCGTTAAATTGGTTTAATAAATCATGCACTCCATATAAAATAGAGTATAATATCTTACACTGAACCTAGCAGAATTTGACTGATACGTCCACCTTGATTTTCTCATTCAGATTGTACATTTCTAGGAGAATAGTTGGATTTTACTTTCAGATACACGAGTTCACTAAGATTGCCTAAGTTTACGACCGGTTATTCTTTTATTTTGTGTACATCAGTAGCAACTAAGTCAATAACTTGTCGCACTTATGTACTACAATGGTAGGCAGTTTTTGACTATCCCATTTCACATTCATCTACATTCAAGTTGCATGACTTGAAGGAGATTTACACTGATTGAATACTGTTAAAAAGTGAAGTAGTATCGTTATTACATACATGTATGGCTTTTAACCTGATATCTAATAGTGGAAACCCATATAAGGTGTTCTTAAATCACAAGTGGGAAATTCGCAGTGTATAAAATGTATGATACGTGATTTTATTCAGTCTAGTGGGATGTTTATGAAAAATATATCTGTTTTAAGAAAATTACGGTTGGATTAATGATGATCTGCTATACTGAGTACAGCTACTCACCAACGTTACAGATATACACATTATTTCGATGTATAAATGATAGAAAACAGATTTCAATCCATAAAATTCAGGTGTTATACACTTCATTACATAAAGCTTTGAATATCTGCCTGTCTGATACTCTGATATGATAAGAATTACTGAAAGTCGTAGAAAATAGTTGTGAAGATGGAGATGAATGTAATCCAATCGATATGGGTCTTTCCACTGCTAAATATATACCACACAGTTTGCATGCAGTTTAAAGATACCTCCCTTAAGAGTTGAGATGATTTTTCATCTACCCTACATTACATGAACTGTAAACCTGAAAATCAATTGTTTCTACATGCTCAGTACTTATTTACGCCTCTCCTGTAGGGGAACTTGATAAATTTCTTTTTCGTATCTTGCTCCCCGTTTATTATCATATTTCATTTCATTTACTTTCTCTCTCTCCTTTTAGAAATAACTTTTATTCTATTTTCAGACCTCTTAGTCATTATACGGCTGTGACGCTTAGGAAATACAGCTGATGAAGTTCTTTAAGATGCTTTATTTTAGCCGACTGTTTTTTTTAAACGTTACTCCAGATGGTAGATCATCGGCTGCAGGTAAGCTGAAGACTGGTGGTTTGACTGCGGCTGTGAACCAGATTTCAAACTCAATCACCACCCATTATTAATAATGCAAGTCTACCAAACCATCCTAGATAATCAAGCTGATATAAATAAATACATAGACACAAACTTATATGCATATGATTATATATAATATTTTCACGGGGAATATGCTATCCATACCAACAGTGCCGTCGTTGAGTAAATGTTCTCATACTCTACTTGGTTGGCCCCACCGGTCACAACTTCTCGTTGGAACTTTGAGAATCATCTTTCGGAGCTATTTACAAATGAGCCATGTCATGAAGTGACAGGAAAATATATGGACCAATGGATTTTGACCCAGTAAGTCGTCAATGGCAACGTGCTGATCATGGAACCCGGAGGCCGTGAGTTCGACCCCTGGCAGGGTCATTGGTGTGCACTGCTGAGGAATTTCATACTAGGAAAAAACAGCTGACCAGTGCTTTCAGGTCTTAAATGTTTCTCAGATTGATATCAGTCCGTGATGAATACCAACCTGAAACCAATAAATTCATACAAACCTCAAAAGTGAATTAATCTATTGCTCATTGGTGACTAACTTCAAGAGGTGATTCCTGAAGTTCCAATGAGAAGTAGTGATCGATGAGGCGAACCAAATAACAGCAAAATAACCCATTCAACAGATGTTGAACATGAAGTCAACCACGTTCCATTGAAAACCTGAGTGAAATCTGAATACCGTGACGTTAACATCACAAAAACTTCATTAACCACATGTACTGAATGTAAACATAAGTTGATGCATATTTAACACATATTATGTAGTATTTTAAGCAAATATACAGATGTAAGGGATAAGAAAGTATTTTCTTTATCATATGACTATCTGATATAGCCGTAGTCAGACAGACTAGTATTTATACTGGGCGATGATTGATGGTGAGATGAAAATTTGGACCGCAGCCTGATTCGAACCAGCGAGCATCGGGTTTCTGGCTCGATGCTCTACCAACTGATCTACGAGGTTTGACTGCTGACCAGATTTTTATTTCACTTCAATTTTCATCTCACCTTCAATCATCACCCAGTACAAATAATAATCTGCCGAACTACGGCTATCCCACACATTCCAATGATAGTCAATAGGATGCTTCCCCTTCTAATTCAGTTACTTTTCGATTGAGATGAGAAGTACTGACTAGGCAGCCAGTGTGAATACGACCAAGCGGTAGTAACGCATCACGAATTCATATGGTAGTCGGGCAAAACCCTTGGTGGTTGAATTGAAATAAAAATCTAGTCAGCAGTCCGACGTCGTAGATCAGTTGGTAGAGCATCGGGCCAGAAACCTGATGGTCGTTGGTTCGAATTCGGCCGCGGTCCAGATTCTCATCTCACCTTCAATCATCACCCAGTATAGATATTTTCTGCCGTTTTGACCAATTCACAAGCTTCTTTTACCATACAGATATTGATGAACATACTCGCTTAAAACATGAAAGTAAATTATATGTAGTTTATATATTCAACGATCGAAATCATAACAGGTTAAAAATAAGGTGGTTGTGTAAACCCCCAGCTAACGTTATCATTGAAAAAGAGTGTTTATCTGCTCTGTGTATGTATGTATGTATTTCACGCTAAATTGTAGTATAAGTGACAATGAATAAAATTATGGCGGTGGATAATATTCAGAACCATCTCTTGACCTCATGTTATTAGATCACTAATCACTGAAACATAACCGGAAATGGTACTCTTATTTGCTCGTATATAATTTAAGCTTTAAAGTGGATAAATATATAAACATGCTCGACAACATATTAAATACCTTATATATATGAATACAAAATTCAAACTAACAGTTATATTATATTATATTAGTGAAAATTCAACTTTCATCACATTTTCACTTTCGTCACGTGATAACGAGAATAAAATTGGATTTGAAGTTGAAACAAAACTTTTCTTGAAAAAAATATTTTAGTATACTAGAATAAAGAACAAAACGGTTATCGGCAGTCTAATTTGATTGGGATCCATGACGTGAGTCTCGTCCTATTTGGAACTCATCAGCTACAGGTAATAATAGCAACATTGGCTTTATTCTGAAAGATATTTCAGGAGTACTTTACAAAGTTTTAAGCATGTCATATAAGATCAGTTGAACTGAAAAAATGTATCTGTATATAACATTATTAGAAATAGGTATAAATTACATGTAGAAGATAAGAAACAATTAGTCCCTTTTGAGATGTAGGCCAACATCAGCCATTCAGAAAACATATTACGCAGCTAATCTTATCTTTGTCGAAGAAACAAAACAAATGCTTCACCACAACCCTAAATACTGCACTGATGATTACATCACGTCCCATTGTGTTTACTAATTTACATCTGTATATGGTCACATATACAAAGGGAGGAGTAATGGAGTCATGCAGTTGAAGGTAGGAGGACTTGTACTTAAATGGCTTCAAAAACAAATGGAGTGTGAAACCGTGGTAAAAGCTGGTGGGAGACGACCCTCTTTATCTATAGCTAAACATATCATAAAAATAGGTCAAAAAAACTAACGTTTAAACAGCTTTCAAGGTTTTATATAGAAACGGTTGGTGATGCATATTGAGATTTGCAGAAGCCATAGACGTTATACAAATTGAAACCATCTTTATACGTACAAAAACAATTTGTTCTTACAATACATCTACCTTGGTAAACTTTGTCTTCTTACCGAGATTAGGATCAACTGGATCACTTCCGGTTTATTCTCATCTTTCTTAATTTTAATCCTCTATTACATTAATTGTTATATATATATATATATATATATATATATATATATATATATATATATATATATATATATATATATAATTGACAAGTAAATGTGTGATCAGATTATTTCGAAATATATTGCGCAAACGCATCACACTGTTCAGATAAACTTCGTCTTCTAATTACGCTATAGACATATAAAATATAAGAATATTTACTCTACCTACAACTTTCTTTAAAATGCAAAGTTAACTTACGTAAGAAATCACATTAGTAATTAGATTCATAGTATATAAATCACAACAAGTTGTCTAATCTTTAATTAGTTTGCCTTTAGAAATAAAAGTTGATTAGTCAGTTCATTTCTGACAGTTTCTTCCTCCCACAGTGTGCAATCTAAATGCTGTATTATTGTACAGTATCTATATTTGATAGTACGTACATAAAACCCTATTTTACTTGCCCCTGGTTTTGGCTGACAACCGACATGCAGAGTTGTGAATAAACAGGATGCTGGTTACCTCATAAAATAACTCCTGCCATGTGTCTACATGAGTTAAGATATTTGTCCACAATAGTTTCAACCACAAGATTTAAAAGTACACCGTCGGTTCTACTCACAATCTTTCAAAACGTATGCAATACAGCGTAGTCCTTCTTCAGCAACTCGGGGAAAAATAAAGAGAAACGAGAGAGAAAAGCAGTCAAGATGAAGGAATTTATAAAACGCAATAAGAGATACGGAGTTATACTAGATACTCTCTGGTTCCCATTATAGAAAGTTAGAAGAAACATTCTCTCGGAACTAAGTAAGATGTAGGAGGACCACGACAGGCCCTGACAAAAACACACGCAGAGTTAAGTCACACTTATGATATTCTCCAATACACAACCATCAACAGAACAGGAATCATGAAGCTTCAGTAGTTTAAACAGGTTATGTTCGGGTCCGAAACTTAAGTTTATAGTCAGACATTTTGAAGAAATAGGTACAAGACCATTCACAGAGGATAGCAGTCTAGCAGTAGATAAGAAATCATTCAGTTGGGAGCAATCTGTTGAAGAAGAGACAGGTATGGTAACTGTCAGGTTATCAGCATATTTGATGAAATTGATACTAGCTGAAGATGGTAAGTCATACAGAAAGAAAGAGACAAGACCGGGGGAAAGGTTGGTAATTAGAGGAATGAAATGAGGTGTAGAGGTTCCCTCAGTGTACAGTATATTGTTTACTTTCAAAGAAATAGGAATACAGCTAAGTGATTATTCAGGACTCACTATTTGTCCCATCTAGCTTATTCAGCAAAAGAGGTCCTGAGGTCTAGTCTAAAAAACCGCACATGATATACTTGGCATTTCTATCAAGATTATAAGCAATATTGTGATACAGGACAGCAGCGGCATTCAAATTGATCCTTTTGCTTTTGTATACAAATTGATTTGGATCTCCAAATACCTTTAATGAGAGTTCAGTCACGGGTATCATTAGATTCTCCATTACTTTCAAGAATGAAGGGGTAACTGTGATCCAACGGAACTCCAGTGAGTAATGTTGTTCCCATTGAAATGAAAACTAAGCACTCATCACTAAGAATATCAGAGTGTAATCCACTAGGTCACAGAGGCAGTTATCCATTCACAATTAAAATAAAATTGAAAAGTAGATTTGATTTTATTCCATTTTTTGAGTTGACTACCTTTTTCTGTTCAACAAATTCAAAATCTTTATTTTTAAGTTCAAAAAAGAAGAGTTTCATGGTATAATTTCACTTTCTACCAGTAATTGTTATGATACTGACTGATGATTGAAGGTGAAATGAAAATTTGAACTGCAACCAGATTCAAAGCAGCCACCACCGGGTTTCCAGCCCTATGTTCTACGAGGTACAGCAAGGGGGCCGGAGACCCGGTAGTCATTGGTCCGAATCCGGCCACAGTTCAAATTTTCATTTCACCTTCAGTCATCACTCAGTATCAATACTAGTCTGCTAAACTATGGCTATCCTAGATAGTTAAATGATAATTGTTTTGATGTTCAATTATTAATTGTATAATGTACAAATTTTTTCAGTCTAATCGATTAAGAAGAATAATACTCAAAGGGATTCCATGGTGATGTAGACCAATAATCTTAGAATTCAAGATCTATATCTGTTTTTGAAATGTTGATTTCGAATTAGATAAAAAGTTAGTGTCTTTTTATGAGCGAAATTGTTTTGTATTGTTTGATCAAATCTATGACTGATATGTCCGTGTATTATCTGAATTTAGGAATTCTAATTAGAAAGGAATTATCTAACCACAGATTAAAAGTAACATTTTATATTCCTCACTCTATATTTCAACTACACTGTGTATGTCTCTAAAAGATACTGAACACTTCAAACCTTAAAAGAGAAAACTTTCTGCATATCTGACTATATTTGACAGAATTCCACTGGTAACTTGTCATATTTCGAAATTTGACAAAGTTTGAGCTTACACCCAGTCATTACCTCTCACAATCGTGATCGCAGATATTACAGATTGACTACTTGAACCACAAATGACTCGAAGAACTAGGTAGTATAAAGATCAGTTAATTATTGTGTTTCAAACCAGGCATGCAATACACTGAAGGTTGCAAAAAATCGATTACAGTATGTTTAATGTTTTGAAATATACCCTGATGACCACACTTCATTTCTTCTTTTATCAACAGATAGGTTTTTATCATATAAATACTGAATCATTATTTATCCAACGTAATTTGACATTCCCTTAAGCCAAATCTACAGTATTTTGGAGGATCTGATGATAAAGTACGTCAGTCCATGATGAATACTACCTTGAGATAAAAAACCCACAAACCTCAAACTATATTATTGTATAATGCTGAAGATGGATATCCTGAAGTTCCAATGAGAAAGCGTAAAATGTGGAGTCAACCAGTCAGAAGTCAAGTGGATGCCAACTGAAGAACTTGTTAGATAGTCACGCTATATTGCAAACTGATAGAAGTAGAAAACTGCGGACCCGGTGGTTGAATGGTTAACACGATCGTCGTGAAACCTGAAGGCACAGAAATTGATCCTTGATGGGGTCGTGGGTATGCACTGCTGAGTAAACCCCTCACTAGGACATAACAGATGTCTGGTGTTCCTCGGTTTTAAATGGTTCTCCAACTGATCTCAGTCCAAGATGAATACCATCTTGAAATATAAAGAATACTGTAGCAAATAAGCAGCAACTAACTTTTTTTTAACGGGCCTTCATTCAGGTGTATTATATTTATTTGATATTATTATAGATACATCAACCACTAACAATAGTGTATAAAGATTTTAGAATGAAATGGACATATAGACCTACTCCAATATCATTCGAAGTATTTTCAACATGTTAAACTTCATAAAAAATTTTCTACTGATCGATAAGTTTTTAAATTATTAACTGAAAAAAAAATATGAATTTGTTTAGAATTCATTTCAAGTAGAAACATATAACTTCGGATCATATTAAAGTCTTTATTTTGCTCACAGCTACATAGGTGAACTACAACTTATGGTCACAGAGATACATGCACAGTATATATATATATATATATATATATATATATATATATATATATATATATATATATAAACAGTGTATGTAATTAACTGAATTCATGAGGATTTTTGAATGGAACTATATTCATAAACTTAAAACTAGTAACTATTATAAAAGTCACTTGTATCAATAAACTAGTGAATACATACACATGTCTGTTCGAACCAATATAATTACACTGGTTCTCTTTACTATCCAATAGTTGGTTAAGGTTATTAGGTAATACATAACATTACAGTCATATAACATGCATACAGGTAAAGAAGGAAATACATGAGATTCAGTGATAACTTTTGAAGTAATCAATTAAAATTAATAAATAAGTGAGGAAATGTACAACTGAGTGGTTGTTAGATCTTTTTTTCACTTTCGCTTTCCTATTAGTATCTTAAGGACAATAACAAGAAAATAATTTGTGCTTAAACAGAAAGAGGTAAGATACAAACTCAGTTGATAATTTTTTAATTATGAAAAGACATTGAACTTTGATTCCGAAGAAGGAGTTTATGGATGGATTATTGTTAAAATCAATGCTACTATGTGTTGTAGTGGTAGTAGTAGTAGTAGTAGTAGCAGTGTCAGAAGAAGTAGTAGTAGTTATATGATTAGTAACAGTACCAAAAGCAATGACAGTGTGGTCACAGTGTTAATCAGGCACAGAGGAAATGAAAATATAAGTCAAAATTTAACAGTAATATTGCCAATTTACCTCTAATTATAATTTTTGACTATTGAAGTATTGTAAAGATTATAGGGATAACTCGAAGAAAATCTCATTACGATTAATGCTGAATTAAAAATGAATTGAACAAGTTAACTACAAATTGTCTTTGTTTTTCTTGATAACGTTTTGTTTATCTTGAAAATTACAGACAAATAGTGTAAAAAATAAGGATGGAAGAGTGTTTATTTATCATCCACACATACTTCAAAGCCTGTACTGGCACCAGCATTCTTCAAACCAACTAATCGACATTCAACTAAGACCACAGTATTCTTTGTTATATTGGGGAATTGAACAGCGACTAACGGAGCTTGATAATTAGCCATTCTTAGATATGGGAAGTAGTTATTTGATATTAAAGCACTAAAACATAGAAAAATGAATAATAAAAAAATAAGTAAGAAAAATCGACAGAAGACGTCAAATATTGGGTACATCTGCGTCATTGTTACCGATTTTCAGCCCTTTCACTAAGAGTTTCCAATCACTAATTCGCACTTTCTCCAGAACACCAAACATACAGTCTAATCCCTTCCCATATAACTTGCACAAACATTCAGAGACTTCGGCTGTAGACCCCACATCTTGATCTAACCACCCTGAGACTTCTTCCAACCTAATTCAGGTGGTGGCTTACATGCGTGGAACATCCACAAGTCACCTCAGTTGGTTCAGATATACAACCTTATCGACTGACTTGCCTACTTTGAGGCAATACCTTTCACCTAATCTCTACAATGCTCATATGATGATTCCGCCATACACAAGAATGCTATGGGGACACCTATGATGAAACACCTGAAGTCTTTCATATCTATTTTTAACTGATATATCTCACAGCTACCTAGCACGACAGAACAGACTGCAGAACAGTATACTCGTCTTTTCATGAGCAGGTACTCGGATACTTTGGCAACTGATACCAGAGATGATGCATACTGGTGAGTTTTAAACAGGCTTCTTGTATCCAACACCAGTAGCTGCTGTCATTTCAAATGATGATTCTCCCTTAAACGGCTGCTTGGTTTCTTGTACAGAGCTTTAATCAGAATAATATACTTCTGTAGCACTCCCATCACAATGAGACACTGACACAACACCTCACAGTCGGCTGAGTCGAATGTTGGCTTCAAGTCGAGAAGTAGAGCAAGTATTGGCCATTGGTAAATATGCCTGTGTTCGAGAACTTAGCTGAAACCTGCGTGCTTTTCTCGAGTTTGCTATTCTCAAGCTCCAGTTAGGTGTCGAATAACCATGGACTCAGGATCTACGACACGATATTAGTTAAACGGATTCCCCTATGGTTGTCACAAGAGGACTTCCCTCCCTTCTGTTAGACTGGAATGATATGTGAAGTAGACCAGTCTGATGGGACTATCTCTGGTTCCCGTACACTACCTTGTTCTTCCATCACACTAACTATCAATTCCCTACCTTGATCCTGATAGACGTTTTGTGGCAAACCGTGGGGAACCGCTCCTCTGCATTGTTTCAGGTTAGAAACAGCCTTCTCAAAGATGATGAGAGTTAGAGGATTGACGTTCAATCCCCGTTCAGGTTCGCGCTGATTAACTGATGTACTGCTGTTGACCAGTTGAACTGTACTTCAAAGTGTTCCGCCTTACTTTCTACTCGTCTCTCTTCAGACGATGTAAACGTTTCGTTTTATTTAAGCCAGAGTTTTTAATGAGCCTAAATAGTTGCCATATGTTACCCAATACTACTGTTTTCCCCATCTCTTTTGCTTTTTACACCCACCACCGGTCGCTGTCATTAAGAAGATTCTTCGTGAGTTTACGTTTAAGTTGCTTTGGTTCTTCATTGTGGTTGGAGCCAGCCAGCTGGAATCAGTTTGGATGGTGTTGGGGAAATCCAATGACCTTAGAATGTAGGCTATCAACTGTCTTCACCGCCGTTTCCACAGCAGATCTAATACCACACCAGGTTTCCTCAGAATGACCATTTCTGTCACGTTCAGATAAATGCTTAACTGTCACCTCTTTTAATACACACTTCATGTTCTCACCTTTTAATCGAAAACGCGTTGGCCTAACTACCCCGTGTTTCTGTGTCTTGTAAGATGCAGACATACATAAGCTCAAAATAACGTATGGTTGGGGTCCAAACTGGTACTCCAAAAAAAGTTACAATCCATCAACGATTCTCCCCAACGGTGGTTTATGACAATATGTTTTGTCTGTGTCCATCGATGGTTTGATGTTGATGTACACCATGTAAGAAAGTATCTCTTGTCACGCTTGAAGTAACAATCCAAGTCAACTCATTACTCCAATGAGACTTCTATTTGCTTACATAGGAATTCTGTAAAAAGTGAACAAATGATCATAGTATCCTCTGACATTCATTCAGTACTACACTGAATTTGTAAATTCATACCGAACATGGTGCAATACATACCTGTATCGAGTATTATTATTCAGCTATTTTATAGGTGAATTTTTAGTAACAACATTTTTTAGCTATTGATAAGTTAGTTTAAATACAACAAAGCAATATTCGCATCAAAATGTGGTTTACATTAGTAGTATTCACTAGATTTGATTAAAGATGTTTTGTATAACAGAGTTAACCTTAGTGTTGTTTGCATTATCCTGTCGTCTAGTGGACCAAAATGATTAGTCTTAATTGACAAATGAACTGCTGCGTGAATGCTTTGATATTCCCTGTGTTTGAATTATATATTAGTGACGGATGATGGCTAACAATGGAATCCAGCAAAAACACTAAAACTATACTCATAGCACAGGAAGTACATATCACGACTTGGTGGCCTAGTGGATAAGTGATCGTCCCGGAGTTCCAGTCCTAATGAGGACAACATCGCTCACTAGGAGGTGGGTACATCTGGCTGACGAGTCCCAAATGAGATGAAATACGCATCCTGGATTCCACTCCTAGCCACTATGTATAATTAAGAGTTAACCTTAGTTGTTTAACTTTTGAAAGTTAAACAAATGATCATAAAACAATGTAGGTAGTAGCCTTTAAATCTGTTTTAAAATGTTATGCAGAAACACTTACTACTTCTTCCCATCCGGTGCTATGTGTTCTGGAAAATAGTTTGGACTACCAAGAGCTTCTCTATCGAATTCATTCTGAAAAGTAATAATAAAATTAATAGTCTAAGTAAAAGCCTGTTCATTGCACTAGTGCAAAGTGTACCTCTTTTAATCATATCATTACATGTACATCACTACTGTTTTTATTATTATAAGTAGTACTAGCAGTGAAAAAACACTGACAGTAATGCTTATAATAATAAAATGAAGAAGAATATAAACATGTTAAACTGCGTGCTCATTACTCAGATTTAACTTCGTTTTTTATGCCACCTTAAATACTGTCAATCAAGAAAAACATCTTTCCGGTTCTATAAAAGTTATTTGACCTGGTTATTACAATCGTCAATAAACCATCTGAGAGTGGTAACGTCGTCAAGTCAACTATTCACCAAGATGGGAATGAGTCTAATCCTTCCATTCTCTATAAACTACTTGGTGAGAAGGCTAAAACCTACCTAAAGTTAACTTTTACTCACTGTTTCAACGAACCCACAGCCTGTTATGTTCAAGAATAGGTACTGTGTAAAAGAGGGGAAAACTGCATCAAGGAGTTCCAGAAATCGTTTAAGACTGAAATAGGAATTGAGTTCAAAGAAAGCGTGAAAAACCTTAAGAGTATTATTTATATAGTCTGAAATGCTGGGAAGATTGATTAGCAAAAGTTGTGCACCTTAGTACAGTAGTTTTTGTTACCGTTGATGTTTTTCCTAACATGAAACCTCATAAATTCGACTGGACAGAACAGTTCATAAATCAAGTCGTGATAACAGCAATATTGGTAGAGAAGCAGTACCAGTGCTTGTTTCAGATCTGAGTGTCACACTCAAGTTGATTGGAGACAATATCACTTGCCAATGTGTACATTTGTATTCTAAAGTCTCATCAAGTTTAAAGATTCAGACATTAAATCCAGATTTAAAACCTAACTCCTTTCCTCAATTTGGTGTTAAGAGAGCACTAGATGGCTATTGAACTAAGGATCTTATAAAATATGACTATCATTAAATGCTCTAGGATTATCATATCCTTGACACTTTGGACAATCGCTGATTGAGATTAGTCAGAGGTTATCACATCTGCTTCAGTATTCCCAACTGTTACCTCAATTAATGTAGCAAGTAGTAACCGGTCACTGTATTTAAGTACGTTTGATACTGATACATCGTGACACTGTCCTTACTTTCAAGTAATTTGCAGTATCCCAGGAAACAAAAAGATTTGGAGGCCGTATATCAATGTTGTTTTAGGGTTACAACTGCTTAGGTGGCAACCGAAGAGTATCTAGAGACCAAGTTAACTGTTGCTTAAAGTTTACTACCCATCATTTTAGTCGTCTTTAATGCAAGGGGGCCATAGAACATACTCTTCTTATCTTTCTTTTGGAGGTCCCCTAGGTCTTTGCTGCTGCTTAGATAATATACTGAGGATGGTACTAAGTTTCTTTAGAATGCGTAGTATTGTCGTGTCCAGGTTACTATCTGCACAGTTCTTCTTTAAGCATACTCCTAGAACTCACACCAGTAAGTCAAACTAGGAATGATTTTTCAGGTATTTGTTCCAAGTTTCTGACCAACTGCAATTTTTTCTAAGACTATTCTTAACACATGATTGGTGAGACGGTTTGTGAATTTTCATTTGTCATGCATTTAAGATATAAGTGTTTGCAAATGAAACATGGCAAGTCTTTCTTACTGTTATAATCTTAACTAATCATCACGTTGATTTTTATTCGTTAGTTTTATTATCATTAATTCGTCCACTAGTATAACCCCCAATATGTACCTGTTTAGTAACTATTAATTAGACACTGAAATATGACACTTCATATGATTCACAACTTGTCAGATCACTTTCTCGTCTTATAGCTTGTTCTGTAACATTGTTTGCATTTAGAGTGAATTTTCTTCCTCAATTCTACTTCTATGTCAAAGCTTAACTCTCAACCGATTATTCCATAATAAATTGTTATGCATTTGTAGTAATTATAAATACGATTGTACAACTTTATGGAATGATTTCATCCAAAATTTCTGGTTCTGGATAAGATAAGGATAGCGAAAATACCATCAAAATAGAGAATTATCTTCACCGAAGTGTCTTTGTTCTAGTCTATAACTTAAAGACTGTCATTTGTAGTTATTCAATGTTGTTTTTAAAAGGAAGTATCAAAAATGTTTGTTTGATTAGTTAGTTGCATTTTATCAGTTTCCATATCATCAGATTAAGATAATTTTTCTCGCATAGTTTAGTGATGAACAAAAATTGTAACAGGAGAAGGGTTTTCAAGTTATTTTGAGCCTTCGTTGTACAGACTACTTTCGGTCAATGCATAGTGATCACCTATAACCACATTGTAAATAGTTTCCATAGAAAAACAAATACGAAGTAAAAATTATTCTACTGACAAAACATAATCATCATCATATCATTTATACACACATATTTAACGTATACTATGTGTATTACTTACTGCACCTTTGCATTCAATAGCAGGCGATGGAATGACAGCTGGATCTTCAATATCAGGTAGCCAGCCATAGATCTAAACCAAATATCAATTTGGCGTAAAGACATACAAGAAACATGAATTTGTAACGAGAATATTTTCAGAATATACAATTAACAAACAGTTAGTTAAAGTATTTCTGGTTCTAGCTCTCATCCTAAAAAGCTTTTGAGACTACTGCTTACCGTAAAAAGATCAAATATAGTACTGAGTCTTCCTTAAAAGTTTCGACATGCTAACAAGTTCAGCCTCTCAAAACGTTTTGAGAACTTCCATCAAAGGTGAAATGAAAATTTGGACTACAGTAGGATTCGAATCAGCGACCAACAGGTTTCCGGCCCGATGCTCCACCACTTGCTTACTTCTATCTGGTGAATTAGCCATTTTTGACTTTTATTCTTAAACTTCTGTTATCTTCATAATCTATGTTTTCGAATTACTTACAAATAAGCAAACTGTCTCATTATCATACGTATTTCTAAAACTCTCCATTTTGCTTTTATCTACTTCACCTACTATACCAATCACCATCAACGAAAGAAATCTGAAGGAAGTTGTCTCATTTGCCTACCTTCCTAGGCAACATCGTTTCACTTACAGGCAGTGGCACAGATGAGAATGTCAAAGCCAGGATCGGAAAGCAAAACAGGCCTTCATTAACCTGACGACCAGTTAGAAGAAAGGTAACTTTGTCAAACTCCAAAAGAAGGGAAACCTAAGTCTTTGCAAGAACTGGCCGCAGAATCATGATCCTGTCCCTGTTCACCCCAAGCAAAATATTTAGCCGCATCATCCCGGAGAGACTAAAAGATGCTCTGGATTCAAAATTACGACAGGAACAGACTGGGTGGCTTCAGGAAGAACAAAGCATGTGCGGTTCAAATTGCACCGCTACGCTACGTATCACCATAGAACAGAGTATAGAATAGCAGTCAACTCTCTACCTCAACTTCATCAACCTTGAAAAGGCCTTCGACAGCGTTGACCGAGAAGTAATTTGGCAGGCAACTGCTTCAACACTACGGTTTTGGTGCCACAAACCTTTATCAACCTCATTCAACAACTATATGAAGACGGCACATGCCGAGTGATTTACAATGGAAAGCTCATTGATGCCTTTGAAGTGAAGATAGGGGTAAGATAAGGTTGCCTACTATCACCAATGATCTTCCTGATTGTCGTTGACTCGACTAAATCATGCAATAAACTGTGAGGAGCATGATGATAGACATACGCTGGCTGGACCGATGAAAAGACCCTAGCAGATTTGGATTTGGCCAATGGTGACTTATGTATGATGTTGCACAAACTCAAAGATCTGCAGGCGAAAACTAACCAGTTGACAGAAGAGGTAGGGCAGAGAAGATGGGACCTCAGTGAACGTATAGAAATTAGAGGTGATGAAGATACCTAACCAAAAACAACAACAACAAGCACCAATCACCATCAACAGGAGAAACCTAAAGGAAGTAGTCTCTTTCACCTACCTAGGAAGCATCGTTTCAACTACAGGCGGCACAAGCACAGATGAAGATGTCAAAGCCTGGATCAGAAAAGCAAGACAGACCTTCATTAATTTGAAACCAGTGTGGAGATCTACTGCACTGTGCTCAGCATAAAGAGTGAACAAGATCCGGATTTTCAACACTAATGTCAAGTCAGTGCTGCTATATGGTTGAGAGACTTGGCGCGTTACGAAAAGCATTTCCGGTAAACCGCAGACATAGGCCGACAGCTGCCACCTACCCTCACTCGATAATAAAGATCAGGTGGTCAGAAAGAATAAGCAACAAAGAACTCTTGCCGTACAACGAACCAACGAAGTACTCATCGCCCAACAAATATGCAGAAGAAAGTGGAGATGGAATGCACATAAACTCAGAAGACCATCACGCGTCAGGCCACGCTCTCGAGTGGAACCCCGATGGGAAACGACGAGTTTGGGGGACGTTGGTGACGACATAGAGGAGATCATGTGAGGAAGAAATGAAAGCTTTTGGGCAGTCGTGCAGCCAGGTTGAAAAGACTGTAGTGAAGACAGTGAAATGGAGACATGCTACTGAAGCCCTATGTTTAACTAGGAACCTAAGGGACAAATAATAGATAATAATAATAATAATAATAATAATAATAATAATACCCGCCTGTACATGGTTGTTTTGTTCAAATATAAAAGTATACCGATTGCCTAATTTATTTTAAACTGTCTACAGAGAAAGAAAAACCATGGAGTAAATATGAGCTCCATTCATTTCACAAATCTTATTCTTCTCAATGTACTGAAAATAATCAAACGAATACCTTCTATAAACACTGGGAAGTAAATGAGCAGTAATCTAGCACTACATTTTTTCTGTAGCTAATGAACTCTCTTGAACCCAGTCTCTTACGTATTTATTCAACCATTTTGAAAGCACAAGAAATGTATAATTGATTGGTATATGAATGCATAAACAGAAACTAGTCAAATACATGACCACATGGAATTTCATTATCATTGAAATTAATTTACTATGTGTAGTGACTAATTCCTATGCAAAGTCACTTGATTTGTAGCCTCATATTATTTAGTAGTGCAACTGGCGATAAATATAACCTTCAGTAATAGTGTTCTGAAACTTATATAACCTTATGCAAGCACCATTTCAATTATGTTATATAGTAGTTCTATTAACCAGTTATAGCATATCAGTTATTGTATTTTTTTATGGCAAATAATAATCCAGGGGGTGGACAAGTTTTATGGTGTCGTTAGCTGGTCTGAGTTGTAAAGCCCACTCAATCCATTAGATTCATATCCATAATGAGCCTATTTGATAGACAGCTCAAACGTCGATAACATAATCCATTGCTCGTGATTATATCAATGTGCAATGAATACGGGAATATACTTCTTGTTTTACTCTTGCCCCCGTCAAATCTATTTTGATAACATGTGTGGAGAGAATACCTTGTACAATAATAATAAAGTATAAATGGTGTAATACAAGATGTGAAGGAGTGGAATAATGTAGAATGACAATAAGAATAAAAAAATAAACTTGAGCTTTCTAATTACCAGTTTCTAGATATTCAACAGGCTACAAACAGTAAATGAAACACCAAGGAACCTTTTGGTAACCTTTTTGCAGCAGTTTAATAAACTGAAAAACCTAAAAGAATTAAAATACCAGGGTATGACTTCCACGGTCTCACAAAGCTTTAGTTACCTTCTTAACAAAGATTTTGTAGTCGCAAGACATGTTTATTAGCATAGGAGTAAAACTTGGGCAGTGGTCGATTGTAATTCCATTGTAGTGTGTTTATTAGATATATCACACAGTGAAACAGTATCATTTATTGGATAACCTTTCGGACACAATTTATTGTCCATATTCATATCACGTAACTCCATAACTTCCAGATATATTCCTAATTTTCTCTCCTTCTCTGTGATGACAAGGGTTGTAGAATTCTCCATATATCTGGGACAGGTGCAGAATAATTTCTATTACTGCATGCATTTGATGTTGATTCGACAAACGAAGATTCGGTTATCAATCTCTCCCTCTACCCAACTAAGTTAGTTTTTAACGCTGTTGCTCTATCCCACCCTACTGTGTGATTGCGTGCAGAGCTAGATTTCTTATCTTATTAGGATCTACTAATCTTGATTCAGCTAAGTTTTTGTGCTCTGTTATTCTAATTAACCTTGGTCGACTACTTTGATCTATGTATCTGACCTCGCAGTCATTTCAAAGGATTTGGTAAACCAGATACATCACATTTCTCAGATAATCTTTGTCTTCTAATTACATTATCCAAATTCATAAAAGGGACTAACTGTTTCAAAACCAGATTATTTTGCCGAACTACATCGATAGGATCTTTTAATCTACAAAGTTTGTTTCTAAGAGAGCTTGTTGGCTTAAATGCCACTTTAACCTAACTAAATACATAGGTCAAAGTAGTCGACCAAAGTCAATTAGAATAACAGAGCACAAAAACTTAGCTGAATCAAGATTAGTAGATCCTTAAGATAAGAAATCTAGCTCTGCACGCAATTACACAGTAGGGTGGGATAGAGCGACAGCGTTAAAAACTAACTTAGTTGGGTAGAGGGAGAGATTGATAACCGAATCTTCGTTTGTCGAATCAACATCAAATGCATGCAGTAATAGAAATTATTCTGCACCTGTCCCAGATATATGGAGAATTCTACAACCCTTGTCATCACAGAGAAGGAGAGAAAATTAGGAATATATCTGGAAGTTGTGGAGTTACGTGATATGAATATGGACAATAAATTGTGTCCGAAAGGTTATCCAATAAATGATACTGTTTCGCTGTGTGATATATCTAATAAACACACTATAATGGAATGACATGTTTATTTTAAGAAAGTCGCAATCTAAGTACTCGAAATTGTTTGTTGGACGTAATTTGGTAAATATTCCTTAATAAGGGGAATAAATCGTTGGATAACTATAAGTTTAAAATTCATAAACTTTCTGAGTCTCCTCACTTGGTTGATCAAGTTACAGCGAATCGGAGAAGTATAGTAGAATAAAAGCAAAAATAATTAGCCAACAAAACCAAACCTTTCTAATTCATTTTACTGAAATAACTGCAATTAACTGTAGAAAATTTCACTTTAGGGCAATTTACTTGGTTGTGGCTAGCAGAAGAATTTAGGACGTGCATTTCGTCCTATTTGGGATTTATCAGCTAGATGTACCTGTACCCCAGTGAGTGATGTTGTTCCCACGAAGACTCATATCTCGTACCCAACAACGGAGAATTACAAGCATATCCATAAATAGTAATAACTAATACCCGTTTTACAAGAGGTGGCTATCGTGTCATAGTGGCATAGTGGATAACGCCTTTGCGGTTGAAGTGATGGGCATGAGGTTCGAGTTTCAGTGGGAATAACGTCACTCACTGGGGTCCAGGTACATCCAGTTGACGAGTCCCGAATAGGACAAGACATGCATCCTGGATTCTTCCGCTAGTCACAACCAAGCAAACTATCATAATTAACATTCAGGCAATATCGAGGCATCCACATAGAAGCCATTATGCTGATTGAAGTTGAACAATTCGATTTAGTAAAACAATAGAGAATTGCAAGCGTATCCATAAACAGTTAAAATGATACTTTTTCAGTATGCTGCAATTCAAGCTGAGAACACCAGCACTGAAATATATATGTAAAGAAATCTTATAACCTCGCCTGGTTAACTAGTTCACTAGTTACTAGCCGGTCCTAAGCCCGGGTAAAGAGGGAAGGTTGGGCATAGGGCCAGCAACCCTACCCCGTAAAACAAATCTAACCGCTAAAAAAACTTCAAAGCACAAACAAAATATAAAAAATAATGATAAAAATTATTCCTCGCTGCAATCAGAGAGGCGAAATGACGCCAGTTGGTGAAAGCCTGCTTCAGGGAAGCCAATTGGCCGATGTGTCTTCTCTCCCTCGATGAAAGCGAAAGTAAACGTGGGGACATGGAATGTCCGCACCATGTTTGAACCCAGCAAGGCAGCCCAGATTGCAAATGAGATGAGAAGGTATCACATTGAAGTGCTTGGGATTTGCGAAAGCAGATGGAATGGGAGTGGACTCTCCAAACTGTCAACTGGAGAACCAGTAATCTACTCCGGTTACCCAGATGACAACCACGAGCACGCGGAGGTAGTGGCTATCATGATGTCTCTAACAGCATCGACGGCCTCATGCAGTGGGAACCAATCTCCTCCAGCATCAGGAGTATGACAGCAAGGTTCAACTCAAAAGGAAGGAAGGAAGGTCACAATTATACTATGCTATGCACCTACAAATAATGCAGATGATGAGAAGAAGGAGGAATTCTACAGACAACTTCAATCAACACTGGACAATGTGCCACTCCAGTTGGCGATATCAAAATTCGAATGGGCGACATGAATGCCAAACTGGGAGCAGACAACACAGGAAGAGAACTAACCATGGGTCGAGAAGCACTCGGTGAGGTGATGAATGAGAATGGAGAATTGTTTGCAGAATTCTGAGCATTCAACGATTTGGTGATTGGAGGTGAGGCAGTGTGTTCAAGCACAAGGATATCCACAAAGCGACATGGATTTCACCAGACACCAGGACACACTAAAAATCAAATCGACTTCATCTCAATGTGAAGAAAATGGAGACGCAGTCTACTTGACACAAGGTCAAGAAGAGGAGCAGATATAGGTTCAGATCACTCACTGTCTAGTGCAAGAAACCTACCTTCCAAATCAAGTTGAAACCCTTCAAGGAAGCTGGTGATAGACCACAATTCAAGTACAACACTCGGAAACTGAAGGATGAAACTACAAAGGAAGTCTTCACGACAGCCATCAAGACAAAATGGGAGATATCGAGGAACATCCCTGAAGAAACCTGTGTGGAAGAACACTGGAAGTCTTTGAAAGCTATGTGGAAAGAAACCTGCACAACCGTATTAGGAAGGAAGAAGAAAGAAGATAAGGAGTGGATCTCAATGGGTACCTGGAAGCTGATAGAGCAGGGAGAGGAGAATGGTGAAACAGAAGATAAACCAGTGCAGTGCAAGGATGCACAACGACAAGAGGGACTGAGTACAATTTATAAAACACTACACTGGATAAAGAAGTGAAGAAGAGTGCATAGAAAGACAAAATACACTTCTACGAAACACTGGCAAGTGAAGCAGAACAGGCTGCTGGTTGGGGAGATCTGACAACATTGTATCAAATAACCAGGTCGCTATCTGGGAAGAGATCAACGCAGATGAAACCAATAAAAGATGAAGGAGGAAATTTAATTACGGAAGAAGAGAAACAGAGGAAACAATGGGCTGACCACTTCAAAAAGCTCTTGAATAGACCACCACCACCACCAACTGCACTTCGTCTGGAAATACCACCTGCAGACCGGCCACTGAACTACAAGTGAACATAAATCCCCCAACAAAAATGGAAGTCCTGAACGCCATAAAGCTACTGAAATGTGGGAAACCAGCAGGACCAGATGGAATACCGCCAGAAGCACTGAGAACAGACGCAGAGACAACAGCGGACATGCTCACACCACACCACTGTTGCAGACGGTTTGGAAGGAAGAGAAGGTGCCTGCCAATTGATTGGAAGAAGGGTTACCTTGTCAAACTGCCGAAGAAGGGAGACCTCAGTGTTTGCAAGAACTGGTGTGGAATCACTCTCCTGTCCACCCAGAACAAGCAAAATATTAGGCCGCATCATCCTGGAGAGGCTTAGGGATGCACTGGATTCAAAACTACCACCGGAACAGGATGGCTGGCTGGCTTCAGGAAGTACAAATCATGTACAGACCAAATTGAAACGCTACAATACTCATCATCATAGAACAGAGTATAGAATCACTGGCAGTCAACTCAACTCTACCTCAACTTCATCGACTTTGAGAAGGCTTTTGACAGCGTCGACCGACAAGTAATTTGGAAACTGCTTCATTACCACGGAGTACCGCAAACCTTTATCAAACTCATTCAACAGCTATATGAAGATGCCACATGCCAGCCAAGTAATTCATAATGGGAAGCTCAGTGATGCTTTTGAAGTGAAGACAGGAGTAAAACAAGGTTGCCTACTATCCCCCATGATATTCCTGATTGTGGTCGAGTGGACTGGATCATGCAGCAGCAAACAGTGGGGGGCGAGAAGATTGAGATACGCTGGCTGGACTACGGAAAAGAACCTAGAAGATCTGGATTTCGCCACCGATGACTTGTGCCTGATGTCACACAAACTTGAAGATGTACAGGCGAAAACTAACAAGTTGACAGAAGAGACAGCGAAGGCGAGGCTTCAGGTGAATATAGAGAAGACAGAAGTGATGAAGATACCGCACCAACAACTCCAACAACAACAACAACAACAAACTCCAATCACCATCAACGGGAGAAACTTAAAAGAAGTAACCTCCTTCACCTATGTAGGAAGCACTGTTTCAACTACAGGTGGCGGCACTGACGAGGATGTCAGTCAGAATTGGAGAAGCAAGACAGGCGTTCATTAGCCTGAAACCAGTGTGGAGATCTTCTCCACTGCACTCAGCATGTGGAACAAGATACGGATTTTCAACACCAACCCAGTCAAGTCAGTGCTTCTGTGTGGTTCGGAGACTTGCCGGGGCGTTACGAAAGGGATTTCCAATAAACTACAGATATTCATCAACAACTGCTTACGCCGGCTCGCTACTGACACTGAAGCTCATATGGATTGCCAGAAAGAATAAGCAACAAGGAACGATGGGAACGAACCAACCAAGAACCTATCACGCAACAAATATGCAGGAGGAAGTGGAGATGGATTGGATTGGGCATACACTGAGAAGGCCGACTGAGGACATCACGCGTCAGGCCCTCGAGTGGAATCCCCATGGGAAGCGACGAGTTGGACGTCCGAGGGTGACATGGAGGAGATCGTGCGAGGAGGAAATGAGAGCTTCTGGGCTGTCGTGGAACCAGGTTGAAAAGATCTCAGAGAACAGAATTCACTGGAGACGTGCTAGTGAAGCCCTATGTTCCATTAGGAACCCAAAAGACTAATAATAATAATAATAATAATAATAATAATAATAATAATAATAATAATAAAGAAATCTTATACTTTCGTGAATTTGTACTTAGGTCGATTATGAATACTCCATCAAAACGTTTGCCTTACACCAACACATCTCATAGACAGTAGTTCAAACAGAAAACCATATATCATCAGATATTCTCGTAATTATAGGACTACTCTCAACAACAAAAAGAATGAGGTAAATAATCTCAAATATAATCTTGTGTTTATTTAAAAATATTAGACTTCAACCGTTATGACCTTTTTATTTTAATTTGGGGGTTTGTGAGGAGTTATTGATTTTTCAAGTTGGTATTCACCATGGACTGATGTCAGTTGGAGGAACATTCGAAATCTAAGACTATTGGACAGCCGTTTCATCCTAGTATGAGGCTCCTCAGCAGTGTGCATCCATAACCCTGCCGGGGGTCGAATCCATGACATTCAGGTTCCGCGGCCAGCATGTTACCACTGAGCCGCTGGGTCGGAATCCAATGGTTCATATTTCCAACTTCTGTTAGTTCACGACATAGCACGACCATTGTTGAATATAATCACTGAGTATTCGAACAACGATGTCAATACACTGATAACCATCACATAATATCTTAAAGCACTTCATTAACTGTAAAGACGAAAGTAGGAGAACACATAGCTTGAAAAATACCACGAAAAGACACTAACTAGAAAGTATTATCTTGATTCACGTTATGAGCACTTATTTATGGCAATTATTGCGGAGAACCTGATGATTAAGCATCTCCAGATGGTCTCTATGAATATTTGGAAATGAGTGTTTGCTAAACTAAACTATAATCTAATCATAGTAGTTACACCCGAAGCAATAAGTCCACATCACAAGTTTGCCGAAAGGTTATGCTTCCTACCTTCCCATATCATATATCTACTCAGAAGTAAGCTTTTAATGAAATATAAATCACACTGTAAGATAGCCCGGAAAATATAAGGTAAAGATCATGTCAGCTATAATTTTTAATACCCAGTTACTAAATAATATTTATAACACAGTGCATAAAATAGATAAGGGTATACAATGACTTACCCGATTAATTTTTAGGTACAGACATAGTTTCCCATCACTAAGAGCCCTTTCAGGTGTTTTACATTCACCTAAGACGTCAAGATTAAAGCTACAAGGGACATCAGGATTTTGTGGATGTAGACCATTTGTACCACAATTCTCATTTGAGCCTTTTGAATCATACCGTTGGAATAATGCGTTAACTTTCCTAATATACGGTTCATTAATTGTTGAACTAGCCACAGAAACTTGAACAAAAGTGTTGAAAGGGTTTGGCCTTGCTGCAATTTCAATCCCTGAATAAAATTCACATTAACATGAACCAATTAGATGATGCCAAATCGAGTAATATTAGTACAGTTAGGTAAAACAATAATACTGTTCTACAAAATATCTTCAAACAATCAACGTGCAACATACTGGTTCAACATACTAAAATTTCCTGATAAATAACTATAAGACCAATTGTAGAAAAAACACAAAAATACGGTTTTTAAAAAATTAGGTTACAAGTAATGCTTGGCACGGAAAAGAAAGTATTTAACATTGTTAATGAATTATTCTCTCTTTTGCACTAAACACTGAATAAGGTCAACAAATTTCCTTGATTCTATCCGGAGGTTTGTGAAGATTTATATACTGACTTTAGGTTGGACATGGGTTGACATAAGTTGGAAGAACATTGGAAACCTGGAAGCACTGCACAGCTATTTCGTCCTAGCATGGGACTCCTCAACAGTGCGCATCCATGGCCCCTTCGAACCTGAAGGTTCTGGTTCGATCCCTGGCAGGATCATGGGTGATCACTGCTTAGGAGTCCCACATACTAGGAAAAAACAGCTGTTTAACACTCCCAGGTTTCCAATGTTCCTCCAACTAATTTCAGTCCATGATGAATGCCAGCCAAAAGTTTTTTCGACTTAATAGTATTCCTTTTGAATAAGCTTCTAACTAGAAATGCATGGTGGCAGATGTACATTTTAAATTCAGTAATTTACGACAAAGTTGCTTAGTCAACACACCACTGTCTAGGAAACTAAAGTGATAAAACGTAAGAATAGTCATTGAAAACAAAATTTATCTCAAAATGTATACTAAGAGCAATTGCCGTTAAAAGAGAGTGGAACAATAACCATAATAATGAAGTTTTCACTTGAATTAGAATATGTGTAAATTAAAAGAGCACAATTATAACCATTATTGAGAAGGAGTTTCCATGAAACAAAATTTACGTTTTCAGCCATGACACTTCACTTACACATTAGCAATAAAATAGCCTTTGAAGTCCAGATAAGTTGCATAGATGGCTTTATGTGATTAGTTCCAAGATGGCAATGTCTTATCAAATAGAAGGTTCAATACAACGTTTATCAATAAGACAGGTTTCAACTGTTAACTTTACTCAGCTCTTTAGAAACATCAAAATTGACAAATTTTAATGGTACATAATTCCTTAAAATCAATAGATTAGAGTTCGAAGAAATTAAAGATTGATGCTGACCTTCATAGTTTTATTGGACTTGCTAAGGTACACGGTCAAGCGCCCATGCTATCTGACACGTTGTCGTGTTACGTCTCTTTGTTTGTAATCGATCCCGTAGATAGCTAGTCGAAACTCACTGGTATTCTGACACGACGTCACAAATATACTATCTTCACCTGATTACACTAATGTGTTCTTCCTTAGTCTCGCATTCGTGAGTGTATTACAAGTATAAATAATTAGTGATTGGCTTTTACCTTTGTCAAGTTCGTACAAGGACAATTCCTAAAAGATAATCACAGAAGTGGAAACGGGTAGTAAATTATCCTAAACACTTCATTGAATCATATGTCGACTTGAAAATATTAAACTTCAGCGAAAACACTTGAAACAGACAGACAATGTCCACTAAATCTGTTTAGTGGCTCATCTGTGCAAAAGTTTTCATTCTACTCAACGAAAGCTCTTTCAATACATATTTTATCAAAAAGATCTTAGGCAACTACTTTTAGTTTTTTTAATCTTGGCAACTACCATTAATATGTTAGGCAAGAAATGGTCAAATCTCATCATGATCAAACATGCTCGCTTCTAAATCATGCTGTCAAATTCGAGTTTCACACTGAAATTTTGATTGTGTCATCTTCCATAGGTGAATTGAAGTTTCCAGTGCTTTTCTTATTAAATTTTATGTAGTCACAGTTCACTGTCGATCTCATTGGTGCTATGTTTGTAAACAAATAGGAACAATTTTGCGAAACTAAATTTTTCTCTATAAATTTGAGTTCTTCAAAGTAGCTGCCGATGTCTGAAGTATGTGAAACACTGCAATTACTTAAATTGGATCTGTTTGGTCCAAGAAGTTAGATGAACCTTTCGCCTTTGAGTTACGAAGTAAATCACCTACGTCCAATGTTTATCAGTGGAACCATGCAAAATAAGATATGGTTTAAATGAAGGATTTAAGAGGTCAGTATGCTCAGAGGTGACCATCGAGCCTCCATACATTTTTCCTCAGGTATTCTATATTTAATTCTAAACATCTTAGATTCCATCCGCATAGTGTGATTAAAGGAATCCATTTTTCAGTGATAGTGTAGTGTATAATTCCTTGGTATAAGTGTCTTTATCTCAATTCCGTTAATCTTTTCGTTTATGAAGTATCTTTTTCTCTTCTTCATTCGCTGCTTTCTGTGTCACATTTTCCAAGACTTACAACAGCATTTAAGTGCAAGAACTTAAGTATTCGGAGTTTTCAAAATAAAAGAGGAAACATGTTTTGTATCTTTCTATTAAACAGCTCAGTGCGTTCTGATGAACACAATAAAACTTTAGTCCATTTGACAAAATTTACAACTGCGTACTGGTTGACTGCTGGAATCAAGAACTTAGCATAAATCGGTATAAGTAAAGGATACGCAAAGTCTAGATGCAAAAAGGCTAATAAATTATGATCAGCAGAGACTTACATGCATATCAAAATCATATTCTTGTGCAAATAGCTTAGGGTTATCCTTCCAACAACATCAAAAAGTCTTAATTCACTAGTAAGTAAAGAGAGATATTTCTGTTCTGATTGTGTTGCTTCTTTGAACCAATTCTTATGTGTCTAGTATATTAAAAATACTTTCAGAACAGTTAATATGTGTATTGAAACTTGCATATTTCCACAGGCATAAACCACCGTTTTTCAGGGATTAATAGTTAATCCTATGGTTGTGAGAAGAAGTGCTAAGTCAGTGACTTGGCTAAAGTTACGATAACAAACAATCTGACATCTTGAAGCCGTAAGATCTATAAAACTACTGGTTTCAGTCAAAAAAAGGTGTCGTTTTAACAGGCAGAGGAAAAAATTATTCCTTCACATTTTCATCTGCTTAATGAGAAAGGCTGGAACTCATCGTGCTAACCTTGTTGTTTAGTACATTGCTTTGGTACTGGGTCTCTGCTTAAATTCAGCTAATTTTGTCAGAGCAGAGTAAACTAATCCTTAGAGAGTAAAATCAGACATTTTACATATAATTTAGTCATGATTATCACGACCAGTGAAAATGATCTATTTTCAGTAGTTCTTATGAAATTGAATGACCTGTACAGCTGCTTAATACATTTCAAGTGAGGTATTTGAAAGCATCCAGAATTATCCAGTGGACTCAACGCGTGAGTTATTAGTGATTCCGGTCAACAATTTCAGAGATACATATAGTTGAAGAAAAATATACAAGTAGTCACCAACAATAGGAGTACTTCATTGAATGAGTAAAAATCAAAACGTAAGTATTTCTTTCACCACTTTTTATATATTCACTCATTGTTTCGGCGGTTTTTTACAGTCTGGCTGTTATTTACGTGCCTGAGCGGACATCTGAACTGGTCATGGAACCTAGCAACTTTGATGTGAACACATCTTTTGAAGCTACTCTATAAGGACATGCCATTTATGCAGCGACAGATCCTGTGGTTGGGAATTTAACCGATAGTATTAATTCAAAGAGAAAGCACCATGTTTTTGCAATGTAAGTATATCTATCTTGCTCAAACAGTAATTAAGGGGTGAAACCGCACTTTGCTGTCTGTAGAATGCATAGTATTTCTTTTATCCATTTCTGAGGTTTTGAAAACCCACTTGTCAGAGTGGTTTCTCAAGGTACTGACTGTGTTGCGAATATTACTGCTCATAACTTAGGAATGAATTCAATGAGTTGCCCAGAATTTTACATGACCAGCATATAATTGATACCTTTTAATCTGTTTAACACCCAGGTTTTGAGTAGTTTTCGCTCGAGTATGAAGTAGTCTGCGGAATAGTGCACAGATTTACTGGTAACTAAAGCAGTGAAATCATAGCTTATAATTACCTTATATGTGTGGACTGATTAACTGTGAAATACATCAGCGGTTAACCTATCCCAAAAGGAGGGAAACATTGTCATCCGTTGATAAACCACGAAATCCGAATCTTGCTAAGATCCAAGAAGTGTTGAAGTCTTGTCATCCACCTCGGTACTCCTAAAGTGATGAAGTATTACAAAGAAGCCCGAAATAAATGTATCGCTGCTAACCCACGGTATCGAATATCCTCCGAAACACGTCTTAGCCAGGCTGTACTTCAATATCCAAAGACGTATTTTTCCTATATGAACAATAAGAGTAAGACATCGTGGTATAGCCGCCCTGATCAAAGCGACAGAAACCGACTGTTTAGTTGAAGATAAGATAAAAGCAGAAGCCATGGACAGATATTTGGCTGAGGTCAATACAAAGGGTCCATCCGTGGACACTACTTCAACAGCAAAAGGTCTGATATTCAGCAGAATTACTCTGGGGATATCGACCACAACGACGTCTTTAGGACATTAAGTACTCTCGATGTAGAAAAATCAACGGGACACAAAGCAGTCCAGAGGGCTTGAACTCTATGTAGTCGGCACACTGACTACGATATATAAACTGTCTCTCAGATAAAGCATACCCCCCCCCTGTAGTTGGAAGGACGCAATGTCACACCTGTCTACAATGCAGGTTCTAGACAGAGCTCATTGAATTACGTACAGATAAGTTTGATTAATACTGTGGTAAAAATCCTACAAACAGTGATCGAGTAGGCCATTATAATTCACCTAGACAGCAACGCTCATAGAATGGCCCTCGCGGAAATTTCCCTTGCCTGACGAACCTTTTCGCAGCAAGAGATAGTTGGATTAAGTCAAAGGATGATAGGATACCTGTAGATGTCATTTTCATAGACTTTAGTAAGGTGTTCGACAAGATACTTCATTCCAGGCTGCTGGGGAGACTGAAAAGCTTAGGAATCACCGACAATCAGACAGTTAGTTCTTGGTAGGAGACAAAGTAACGATCAATTCTCAACTATCCTCTTGGAAGTCGGTAGAGAGGTGAGTGACAGATGGCATAGTCCTTGGCCCCCTGATGTTTCTCCTACACGTAAATGAGCTGCCAAAGATCACGAAATATTTTATGGTTCTCAACGCTGATGTAAAAATCTGAAGGGAAATTAGGAACGACGAGAATATACGTGTCCTTCAGGCAGACCTAGAAAGCTTGATTACCTAATCAGAGAAATGGCTGATGGCAAGCAATGCAGTAAAATGTGTGACGATGCAAACGGCGCATGCAGAAGGCAACAGCTACGATATTGGTGGATTTTACCCACCATCAGTACTGACCCACAATAGCCTAGGAGTCACATTGAGTTGGGATTTGAAAACCACGGCACAATGTCGATTCCTCACAGCTGGTGGTTATAGGACGCTTTAGATATTAGGCAGAAAGTTTACCAAAATAAATAGTGACATGTTCACCATCTTATACATACCCTTAGTTAAGTAGAAAACTGTGCACAGACCACAAATCTTTGTCTGAAAGGTAACGCAGACCTTCTGAAAGGAGTTCAGATGGCAGCCATTCGTATTATCCCTGCAATTGCTAGCCCAACCTACAAAGACCAACCCAAGAAGCTGAATCTTTTTTTCTTTATCCTGTCGCAGACAGATGGTAGATCTAATAATAATAAACAGCATACTAAGAAATGACTTGGGACCCAACCTGTCTTCTCTTCACCTTCCCACTAAGTCGCAACATCTCAGACGACATAGACGGAGAATGCAGAATTTAAGAATGAACGTATTCTTCTTAGAGTACTAGTCCTCGCGTAGAATAATCAACTCCTGGGACCGACTACCAGAAGAAACGGAGTCCGTATCATCAGCTGATTCCTTCAAAAAAGGACTGGAAAATCACAGCAATCTACTTGGGAAGGAATGATTTAGGCTGGCAACCTTGCACATTCAAAAAGAAAAACTGAATCTGAATCTAAATATGTATCTAGGAATCAAAAGCGAATACCTAATGAATAGCATCTAGGAATTCCGTGGTGTTTTTACCTTGATGAGGTAAAGAATACCTGACATCAAAAGCAGTATGGATGACGGTCAGAGTTAGTCATGCATCAAAAAGGATGAAAGTATTTAGAAATCTCCGTATTCACCATACTTCTAAACTTATTCACAAAATATGCAACATATTGCCGATTGAAGAAGGCATTTCTCAAAATATGAACCCGCAGTCATACTTATTAACAGGTAAATTTTAACACTGGGATGAATTTCTTTTAGTAAATTCATATTTAAGTGTCTGATATGGAAATAATACACCTGAAATTCAGAAAAATGTAAAACCATTTTACCTGGCCGGCTTCGGAGAATACTCTGATCTCCCGTCAGTGAAGGAACATTATTGTCAAGATAACCAAAGAGAAAAACGGATAACATTCCGACGAAGAATGCGGCCAGAAATGTATACGATATCACATAGAATATAAAGATGAGGACTAAAACGACAATTTAAAATCATGAGGTTGCACAAACCCCATTCTCTACAAGTTCTCCCTAAAAATGCCTTCTTCTCTGGATTGTAGAGTGTTTTCTTAAATCTTGAGAAACGGCTTTGCTGAACGCCTTTCTTCATCTTCTCCTTAAAACTCAGCACGTTCTTCGAATAGCCGCTGCAGGAGTTTATAAGCGAGTTGCGACAAACGAAAATGAAACAATAAAGAAAAACAAATGTTTGCATAAGAAACCTTATGATGAAAGTTTTACAGAGTTGATGTTTGTTTCCAGAAATGGGATGCAAAGAATACATATTAGCAATAAGATTTTCTGAGCTTCGGCAGTCTATCATCTAGTGTCCTTTAAGAAGACGCTTCAAAGGAGTGAGTGGAATTAAGTATCTCGTTCCCCGGCCAATAGGCAGGTTAAATTACCAGCCTTAAGGAAGACGCATACCACGATAATCGACTGTATTATCGTATTAGTAATATATAAAAAGATTAACTGCACAGATTCCCATGTAGCGTTACACACTTCCCCAAAACCAATAGCCTAGGGTTTGACGACTTTCGACATTGATGCTGACCTTGATAGTTTAACTGGACTCACTAAGCTGAAGGCACCCGGTCAAGCATCCTCGCCATTTGGCACGCTGTCGTGTTACGTTGCGTTGCTCGTATTCGACTCTCTAGCCAGTTAGTTGGAACGCATCGGTATTTTGGCACAACCATCCAAATATACTATTCCATCCGACTACGCTATCGTGTTCTTCCTTGGTCTCGTATTCGTGGGTATATAACAAGTCCGAATAATTAGTGATTGGTCTTTGCGTCTGTCAAGTTCGCACCAGGACAAATCCTAATTGGTGAGCCCGATGTGATCAAATATCCCGACCAATAACAAATATTGAATTGGTGAGCCTGTTCCATTTTATATTTGTTTATTGTTTTCATTTCGATAACATTTATATATCCATTTACTACACTTTCTCATGTCCGACCACACTCCCAAGCTTATTCGTATTAAGCCGACTACGAACACGATCCAACTCGTGCCATATTGGCCAGACAATGCAGAAACATGGTTTCTGTATGCCGAGGCAGATTTTCGAGAACAGGGTGTCTCAGATCCTCATTCTCGATTTCTTGCTGTCATACGGTCACTACCGCGAGAATTAAACAGGTATGTTACAGCACACATGTTTAATCCTGAAGTAAGTGACCCTTATGCACTTCTTAAGGCCGCACTCTTGAAGAAAGGCGATCTCACAGATCGCCAGCGTCTAGACGAATTGCTTCGTAACATCGAGCTAGGCAGCAACTCAGCTACTGAAGTCCTCGCACGCATGCGAGAAGTAATCGGTGCACGAACATTTGACGATGGTTTTTTCCGAGAACTATTTCTCTCGAAACTACCACAACCGGTGCAAACCGTGTTGGTGACACTCCTGTCAGTCCCACTCGATGACCTGGCAGCCTCAGCAGATAAAATACTGGAGATTTCTAGCAGACCCGTCTCCAACGTATATTCTATCTGCGACAAACCACAGCGCCAGGATTCAGAGGTGACCAAGTTGTGCAACTCTGTGAAACAGTTGCTACGATCTCGAAGTCCTAGATCACGTAGCACTTCACAGAAACGCACCTTGGCGCATCGCAGCAAGTCGCGTGGTAGCCCTAAAACTAAACCCAACAGGGTGGAAAACCCTGAATGGTGCTGGTTTCACAACACTTACGGGGATGAAGCCAGAAAATGTCGTAAACCATGCCGTTTTAAGAAGGACACGTACTCGGGAAACGGTCACGCCGGCACGTGCTCACGGCAACCGTAGCCGGCGGAAACAGCCGTTTGCTCTACGTCAAGGATTTTAAAACGAAAGTCCGCTACCTCGTCGACACCGGCGCAGAAGTTAGCGTTCTTCCAGCAACGACAAAGGAGCGTCATCTTGACCCATCCTTCAATCTTCAAGCAGCCAACGGCAAGGCAATCGCGACATTCGGGAGACAGTATGCCTACCTCAACTTAGGTTTACGCAAACCTATTCACTGGATCTTCCTCCTTGCTGACGTCTCTATGCCCATCATTGGCATAGATTTGCTAAGCCATTACGATCTACTTGCAGATGCTCGCCGTCGACGACTGATAGATAACAACACAAATTTATCTGTTAGTGGCACCACCTATGTAGGTCCAAGTTTAGCCATCGCCAGAACCATACAATCGGGGGACGCGTCCTACCAAGCAGTTTCGGAGAAATATCCAGAGTTGCAGCAACCGAAGCCCATTCTTCCGTGCATAACCAACAATGTTATGCATCGCGTCACAACCACGGGTCCACCTGTGGTATCCAAAGCGCGCCGTTTAGCCCCCGATAAGCTCAAAACGGCGAATTCAACCACATGCTCGAACTTGGCATTATCGGACCGTCAAACAGTCCTTGGGCATCGCCATTGCACATGGTTCCCAAAAAGGATAGCAACGACTGGCGCCTAACCGGTGATTACCGAAGGCTTAACGCCGAAACAACTCCGGACTGCTACCCGATACCTCGATACAAACCGTCGTACACTTTGCCTTTTTTATATCAATTTTTATTTACCATGTAATGAAACTCTAAAACAAAACGGTGAAGATAAGCGTAAATGCTTATTTTTCGATATGTTTATACATAAATAATTCCCGTTTTTGCGAAACGTTTTCATGGTATTAAAGACTTTTATTGATATTCCAGGCGCAACGAGCACTGGACGGAACGTCATAAGGAACTGACGACCGCCATCGACGTCTAATTCGATTTATTGTATTTTATTTATTTAATTGCCACGACACCCTAGAATAAGTTCAGACAACCAGGCGCCACTTCAAGCAGTGAGCCCATCGGAAGAGTTTAACCAGTGGAGAAACCACCGGGTTTTTACTTCCGGCTGGTATCGTCTTAGGGTCCTCACGAACCCACTAGGGGGGTGATCTGCAGCGTCACACACTTCCACAAAATCAATAGCCTAGGGTTTGACGACTTTCGACATTGATGCTGACCTTGATAGTTTAACTGGACTCACTAAGCTGAAGGCACCCGGTCAAGCATCCTCGCCATTTGGCACGCTGTCGTGTTACGTTGCGTTGCTCGTATTCGACTCTCTAGCCAGTTAGTTGGAACGCATCGGTATTTTGGCACAACCATCTAAATATACTATTCCATCCGACTACGCTATCGTGTTCTTCCTTGGTCTCGTATTCGTGGGTATATAACAAGTCCGAATAATTAGTGATTGGTCTTTGCGTCTATCAAGTTCGCACCAGGACAAATCCTAAACCCAGACTATCGTGATAAAGGAAATTAGGGGTGTGATAAATTCATTTTGCTTACTTTTAACTCTGATGACAACTCAAATGAGCTCTTACCAGTGAACAGAGGCTGTACTGCACTTTCATGACACCAAAATGTTATTAGGTTTAAAATAACCAAATAGCCACTTAAAATATCCCAGCAATAGCCGAGTAATCTAATACGGCGTCGACAAAGGACCTTGTTCCTGTAGGTTTGCCTCGACATGCAGATATCCGCCCGCCGACATGCACCATTTTTGCATCATCCTTGCTTTAATTGGCAGCAAGTGGCCCATAGTCCCTAGCACCCATTCATAATAATTACATTTGTTCTTTAATCCACGCTCAGATGTGTTAAGATTCTGCTTGATATAACCTCTTTACCCCTGAGTGATGAATAAACTGTTCTTTTGAGCATGTTTTACCATGTGACTTGTCTCCTTATCCGTCCTTTGTTACCCTTGCGGGCGGGTAACTTACCGATTAGTCGGGTTCTGGTACACGCTGACTGATGTAAGGCCAGTTTTGGTGGGCAGTAGTGGCTCCACTAACTCCCGGATACATAAGTGAAAGTGCTGATTCATTGCTTCCTAGTATCTGATCATCATAAGGACGGTACTGGTGTAATAAATTTCCCTGGAGAGGCTACAATCCCCGTCCTCTCCACTGCCTATCTTTCAATAAATGCTGCACTAGCACGTAGAAACAGGTTCCATGAAATCATCTGCATCACAGATTGTATTACATACAATTATGGTGCATTGTGAACGCGGTCTTCTGGGACGTTTACCATCGCTCTTTATGAGATGTAAGGATATGCAAGCAACAAACTGACAGATTTAAATTAGGACATCTCGATGAATTTTCCCACATTCGGATACTCCATGTATGCGTATTCCAAAACACAAATAGATGAAAAGTTATCGGTGAAAATTAGGTGTATTGGATTTCCTATTAACAATTCTGCTACAAAGTGTAATACTTTTGTTGAGGTTAAGAAAGTGAGTTCATGTATGCCTTCATATATGATAGCCTCTGAAAGAAAGATGTCTCATCTTTCCACAGGGCACTTTAACAGAGCAAAATTTCTATTGGTTGTCACTCCTATAAACGGCTGGTACTCTTGGTGAATACTTACGTCCATATTCTACTAAATAGCAATCGTTAATACGCTGCATACTGACAAAATTTGCTTTGCCGTAAGAGCCCATCATGTCAAGCTGTCTAACCATTCTACCAGAATCCACTGAAGGATTTTGGAAGGAATCGTGAAGGTTAAAACCCCTCTGTAACTCTTCGAAGTTTTCAATAAATAAGTGAATCAACAAAAAATTTCATATAAAGAGCCCTTACATGAGGATGCGAGTGTAAGGATATCATAGGGCTTGTAACGGAAAACTGACCTGAAAATCCCTCCTGGTCACCCTTATTTGATTGTGTTGACATTTATTTTAACGTTTTTATCCTCGTTATGGATGGTGTACCTTTGACCCTAGCCGGTTCAATGTTATTTGCTTGTTTAACTGTCTTATTTGACTTTGCACTCAGTATTTGCCTTTGTATGTTTGAGACTTATTATGAATGTTTCACTTTCCTACTATGTGACGCTGGACTGTCGACAAGGTGATGTTGTTTTACTGAGCCCGACATTTTGTTTTGGTTCAACTTACGGTTGTGCAGTGATTTGACTGTTTGTCTTTTGACTGTCTACTGGGAACGTTTGTTTGTTGATTTGATTCCTGTAGGCAGAGTTTTGATCCCTTTTGCCGGGAATATTCCTATTGACCGACAGGTATTTAACAGTTGTATTTTTTAACCAGGTTTTACCGTGTAGTACGTATTTGCACCCGAGAACGTTTTGGACTGTATAGTTACCCAACGGCACTGTTGAGGTATTTTTGTAATTTTGACCTAACTTATTGTTGCTTTAATAGTACCACAGATTTCGTTACGAACCTACTATTGAATTATTACAAACCATGTTTTGATATTTTGATCCAACCTTTGACTGTGCGTCACTCGCGGAAGTTAGGAAGCTATACATTAGGACGCAGGAACTAGTCAGATTCACGTCAGTTGGTACCGCCTAGTTAAGTCCTGCGTTCAGGTCAAGATTATTGGATTCTGGTCGCTACTGGGCTGATGAGAACTAAAAATGCGCGCGATGCTTGCTTACATGTAGTTACTTACAACACACACTGTTCTCGCTGAGGTCATAGAGTTATAATAATAATATATATATTTCATACAACAAAGGTTACATGAGTGCAGACCAGTTTACAGGTTTGATCATTTTGGTAATGAGAAACAACTATTATGTACAATGTTAAGCTATAAATTAGATACCGTTATTTGTGGCATATAAGGGGCGTGTTGAAGCAGGCTCAGTTCGAATTTAAGGATTATTCGGTTTTGGTTTGAATCTTCCAATATTCTTGAAGGTGAGACCGCATCACAGTCATGACCTTGAGGTGTGCGCGTTCGTCGTAACGCTTTGATGGCATTATTTCCCACTGACAAATGCGATTTATAGGATTCCATTTGAATGCAGGACTGGTTAGGTAAACCCGAAAAGTGAACATCAAAAGCGAGCAGCAGACGAAATTCGAAACAGGAGCACAAAAACAAGCAGGAGTAGATCAAACATGATACATCTGGGTGAGTTCTTTGTACTTACTGTAAAACTTACTTCAAGAAGTATCCAGAACCAATTGTTTAGAGGTAAGCTTAGGTGGGAAAAGATGAAGGCGCCCACGACGTTAATGAAAATCAGTCTGAAGCTGAAGATATCATCACCAAAAAAAGAGAGATCAGAGGATTTTGGACCGGGTATTCACTTGTTATATACCTATGTACAAGCATTTGATGGAGTTACAAACATTTGAGTGAAATTCATGGTTTTTTCTAAGATGGTAACCACCCTTTATCTGGTCACGGAGGGGGGATGATAATGGTGTTGCCTGTTGAGTATTGCCATATCGGGGCTACTGAAACAATATGTTGGTGCAGAGTACTTACATGTAAGTACTGATAACAAAGGGCAAATAATAAAGTGTTGCATGCTATGAAAATGCACCGACAGACAGTTCTTTTATTTTTCGGAGTAGAGAGATTATTCTCAGGGACAAGTTTTAGGAAATAGGTGTTAAGTCGTGAGATCAGTTAGGTTATGAAGAAGAGTAGGTTACATTAGAGTAGCTACTGAGTTCACTGTAGCATATCGTGTCGCACTCCGCTTCCTGTTCACTCTTGGTCATCTTTTTAAAAAAATTAGATTTTAACTTAACTATTGCGCTTAGTTCTCGGCACTGTATACTTTTGTCATTGCTATTAGTCTCCCTTGAGTCTAGGTACCAGTAGCACCACTGCACATGGTATTACCGCTTGTGGTTTGGCCGTCAGCGAATTGGTGAGATTCGTTTGATAGGAGGAATTCACTAAGTAATAGTTGAAGCTGGCCGAGAGAACGACATGCTCGTATAGGAGTGGGAAGTTTGCTCCACAACATACTGTATTGCGATTTGAAAAACCTACATAGAAGTCTTGAGCGATACTTATGTATTGGGATGATGTACTAGCTATTACGCAGATTATATGCCTGTGTCGATCTAAAAGTGATAGCACATTTCGTTTTAAAGTTTCCAAATAAAGGGCTAGAAAAAAATGTTAGGCTGAGCTTCAGGAGTCTCAGCCAAAGTGATTCTGGTCCTAGTTTTTGCGTCTTGCTTTGTAAGGAAGTCCTTCGTTATGTATTAGTAGGCGCCGAGTAAAGTTCTGTTGAATGTTCTCTACTCGAATTCTGTCCGATATTTTCATGTTACCATAGATAACCGTGCAGTACTCTAATATTGGGTGAACCATAGCCTTGTATAGCATAAGTTTTGCCTCAGGTGTGGGTATGTTTCTGTGTAGAAAACCAATGAGTCTTCTGCCTTTGGAAGCTATTGAATCTGCATACTCCGTAAAAGTCAAACTTCTGGAGTAAGTGATTCCGAGGTCTTTCACAGTCGATAAGCGCTGTAAACCGTTGCGTACTCAAGCATTTTAAATCCAAATTGGCTGGCATACAGTTTCACTAACCTCAAGGGACATGCTTGAATAATCTTAGGACAGTAGGTATTCATTTGGCAATGGATTTAAGTAACTTCTTTTGGCAAATAACCCTTGCTCACTGCATGTTAAATTGTTCGTCAGATATTGCAGTGGTTCGCAGATAGCCAGTTCCCTTGGTTTGAATTCCACCCCCATAGTTCTTGTAGTTGCTGATGTCGGAGGTATCTAAAACATAGCCGTGCTGAATTAGGATGCGGCAAAGGAAGAAAGCGAAGAATAATGATGCTCTTCTTTAGCGACCAGTGCAATCCCCTTGTTCTGCTTCCTACCGAATATGTCTTGTGATAATTAAGTGCGAACTACGCCCTTTATGACAGTAGCGTTTTTCTCGTGCTTTTGGACTTCGGCAATCTGGCCAATATCCAGTTACATTTTCGTTTGTAAATTGAAGCATCTACACATATGCGTCATCCGTTTCTATCATCTCCGCATTGTTGGCATGTCTCTGGTTTTCATCATTACGTGAATTTCGGAATAATTGGCTGGATTTTAGTGTACTTCACTATTTGATGGGAAGTTGTAGCATTTCGCTACTTCTTATACAAGTTTACTGTTGAGGTTGAAAGACAACTAAAAACCTCAGTCGGTGTTGCGGCTAAGTTTCCAATCTTGGTATTTTGTTGTCAGGCAATAAATTTTCATTGTTGTTAGACGTCTAAACGTTGCAACCGTAACATGAGTAACGTTATCCTTGCCGTGAATAAACCAATCCACAGGGAAGAGAGATTAGGAGTTTCGAACCCGTCGCGGGTCTGAAAATAGTTTATTCAATGACGGTCCCTTTGTCGATCTGTCAGGCGTCGTGACTGATGTACGTAATGACGATACTGCGAACAAGCGTATTATCCTGGACAACAGCTATGCAGTTGCTGATCTGCAGCGTAAACTGGATTGTCTTACACCCCTGATTTGCCAGCTGAACCGTACAACACACTTATAAGTGGATAGTCTTATCAGGTGTGAAACGTTGATGAACTTCGCATCCACTGAAGCTAGCAAACGACTGACTTCGTCGCACAGCTTCATCGTCTTCAATTTCCTGGGTAGTTTTTCGTTAAAACTTGTTAGAAATGATCTTCTCCAAGCCTGTGGTTCGTGTAAGTTTGTTTGCACAGCCCGGCGTCTTAGGAAGAGGACCAGTGAATGCCCCTGTCCAATATTATCCCAGCTCAAGTCAATCCTTGATGCGAGACACTTCTGTGGTTCGCTGAAATCTGTACGACTTAAAACTCTGTGAGGATGTTAGGGCACTTCCATATCTTACTCCTGGCAACGGCACACACGTGGTTCGAAACCTTACAAAGTCCCTCTGGAGACTTCATCCTAGCCAGTGGCCACTCGAGGCATGCTGGCGCCTGGGAGTCAGCTATCGCACCAGACATCATCGTAGGTGCAGGTCACAAAAGGCTGATGGAGTATTTTGTTACAAGCGCGTCGGTCACTACCGTCTCACCAACCAACCTATACGGTAGTAACTACTGAACGGATGGCAAAATTTCCACCGGTTATGCAGATTCATCCACAGATGATGTTGACGTGGATGGTAACGGTAATGATGTATCCAATATGAGCCTGATCCCCCTGAATTTACCGACGAAACCTGCACCCCCTTGAAGTAACTAAGCTGACAAGCCCTTACCCTCTCAAGCCCTTGACACACGATGATGACCTCCTGGTGCATTGACAATGCACGGTCTCAAAGTGCCATGTTTTGGGGATCGATTCGACACCAGGCACTACAGAACCTTCATTAACTAACGGAGAGATAGGATTCATACACCAAGGTAGTAAAAAGGAAGGGTACATGTGTAAGAATGTGTATGCCGCAAATGCCCCCTTTAGTCAACAAAAAAAGGACTACAGGAGAAACAAGTTTTTTTCTTCACAACCATATAAACAACATTCAGCTTCGATGTATGCTCACCCCACTACAACGATATCACCTAATTGTAAGTCTACTGTTCAGATGAAGCCCGTGATACTGGCTCTCCAACACAATGCACCCTACCCTTTCCCATGCAGAAGCAAAACCACGGATTTACATGGCTCACTTCCACGGAAATCCATACCCTGGGCTCATAGTGATAATCTGAATTTTCACTGGCAGCAAAAATTATTGACGTTTTTCGCTATTCTGGGCCAGGTACCTCCAACGCTAACTTACAACCGCTACAGTGGCATGGAAGATATTATGTCAACCTGTCATCCTCCCGGTTCATACACAGCAGGTCAACACCTGACACAATAAAGGACAATATCAGCGGCAACCCAGGAGTATCCTATTCCCCAAGAATGTCCCTGAAATTAAATTTTACCCCAAGCTCCTCACCACTACAACTCAACCTAACCAACTAGAGCAAGCCTTTCGAAAACATGTTTAAGTACTGCCGCTTATCCAACTCTGGCTTACTGTCTGGTTATCACCCGTTCCATACGCAACAAAATAAGTGAAATCGCTATGTTGTCGGTTATGCCTAACCCCTGCCTACCATTTATCACTGAAGCCTGGCGCGCTTCAGATACTCCTGACAGTGATGAATCTGTCAATGATCATGCCCCATTTAGTGGAGATAGACATAATGGCAGAGGAGGTTTTTCCACCATTTATATGAGGTCCGACATTGTTGCTACAAATGGCAGTACTCCGGAACTTAATTCGCTCACTGACTCAGCGAGAACTGTGGCGGAGTTTACAAATCCTACAACTATCCTCTTAGGGTGTATCTACTGCCCCCCTGCCCTACTGTGGATTGTGATGGCAGCCTCGCAGAGGTGTTCACCCATGTAACAAGACCACCCTACTCCACGAAACTTATATATGAAGACTTCAATATGTCTGACATTAGGTGGCAGCCACTTACTTACCCTAGGCGGTTCGATAGTTCTGTTAATGTGTTAGATTCTGGGGATCGGCGCCGGCGAGTGATGCAACCAACTGGACACCATCGCACGCTTGACTCCGTGTTCGCCAATGAATTATTTCCTCTTACTCTTCTAGTCGGTCCGGAATTCTCGGGCAGCAGTCACAAAGTGGTGTTTAGTGATTTCCGACTGTCTCCTACTACCGCGTCAGCCACCAGATCAAAAACAACTGTAGTTAGACGATACAAAAATGCCATCTGAGAAGAGATGTAGTAGTTGCGATGCATGGACTAGGGTTTTTATTTCACCAGCAGCCCAACCCATGAACTAGGTGATATCTTCAATAATCTTTTGAATCTAATTCACTACCGTATTCTCCTGCGGTATCAGTAGCATTTAGAAGGCTGATGGTGAGTTTCATCCCAGAAAATCCGCGTATCAGTATGCGATGACGGGCCAGAAACTTCTATCGGCCTGACGACATTTCATCCCTCGTCTCACTGAAGATTGCTGGTGGGAACTTCAAATCAAATGGGTTACAGAAGACGGTCAAGCAAGAAACTAGGTGCAGTGCACAAACAGGCAGCGTTCTATCATCAGTGAGAATTCTAAAATCCCATGCGAACTTATCCAGAGTAATTCCTAGTAGCCTGATCATCGATGGGGGCATTCTTTACAATGACCCAGGTAAGATCTGTGGACCGTCTGGTAATCAGTGAGCAGGCTGCTTCATACATGAAGATAGTGTATTAGATATACGAATACCCATTCCACCACACTATTCGCTAAGTAATGTTTCTCTACTCAGAAAAAGATAGGTGATGCAGTTACTTCACTAAAGAACTTATGCACTGCCGGACCCGAAGGGATCCCACCTGCCGTCCTGAAGAAAGGTAGTGAAGACATACCACTGATCCTTACGAAGTTATTCTGAATGTCCCTTGCTGAGGCATGCTACCTTGACCGCTGGAAGCTGTCATACGTATCTCCCACGTATAAATCTGCCTCGACGTCAAATATCCATATGTGGTCCTGCTCACATTTGTACCCTGGGACGCTTTCTATCCTAGATTTATCAACACAGCGAATACCACTCAGAATTAATGAGCAGTGTTCCGAAAGCGGTTTCACGCAGGCCTTGTAGAGTGAGAGTGTCACTTCATGGCTGTAGAAGTAGCCGATTACGCAGCCCAATGAATTCTTGTCTTTTGGACCTCAGTTGCAAATTCCTCAATGACTGTCAAGTCAAGAATATTTCAGACTTAAGTCGACGATACGTTAGAGGCTAGGCAGCTTCGTATTGGTGGCTGGTGCACCGAACCGAATCCAGCTACACTTGTCTACGTTGAATTTAAGTGATAATATCGGAATGTTAGTACCACCAAGTCTGAGGAAATATGATGACATTCCATTTATACCTGGGCTGATGGAGTTTTTGGACGTTCTAATAGCTTTACTGATGTTATCCCATGAGACCCCAGTGGCACAAATAGGTTCAAGTGTGTGGACCGAGGGCTGGTCGATTCTAGATGTTAATTTTATGTCATCAGAGAAATCTGTCGGCGGCAGACAGCCGGAAGCGAACATGTCAAATAAATGACCCATTTCTTGTGGGTTGTTGTAAATCTTACTGTCATGGATAAGAAGGCTGATGTTATGCTGCTGCCAATTTATCCGCTTCCTTAAAATTCCTAAGGCTCCACTTGCTTTGGAGGAGCGAGCCAGCCAGCGTGGTAGTTCCAATTTGATTGGCACGCACTTCTCGATAGTGAGTGATGGGGTCAATTGTAATAAAAAGGGAGTGTAGCGTATCAGAGTTATGGTACCTAAAGCATTTCGCCAACAGCCGACGCAGCTATGGATGCGCTTTCTGAGGGATATAAGACCTGTTTGAAATTATGGTGGTCAATTTCACCAAGGGGGTAGTCACATCAAGCAATGTATTTAGATATGAGCGAGGCATACTTACTGCTAGTTCAAGAGTAGTTGTAGCGAAGTAGCCCCTCCAGTCAATACGTTTGAGACACCCATTCCCAGTCAGTTTTTGTAGCAGTTTCTGCACCTCGTATGAAGGGGATTGTGCGTACTACCTGATGTGTTAGTTGAAGAAAAAAGGGCGAACGCACACTCGGCCGTCTAGTGGCCGCTTCCTAAAGGTTTATAGCTTGCACATATGGAAAGAGGACTGGGGTTTTGGCCGAACGTCAAGTCAAGTACATTGCCACCGCTTGTTGGAGTAGCGATGAACTGTTTCCATTCGAATATGAGCCAGTGTGCTGAGAAGGCTGTCATGCGTAGCAAGCCTGTACACTTTTCCTATTGAACTTCTGGTAAGTTGGAATCTCCATATATAATTTTGTGCTGATGGGAGGGAAACTGCTTGTTCAAGTGTATAATTCAAGGTGGATACTTCTGTACAGAAGACTCCAGATACTTTCTGTATGTAATCTAGCAGCACGGCAGCACCCGTATAACGTATAATGACCCGTAGAGTTTCTCCCTGTTTTATGGCACTGTGTTTTTCGGCCGGAACACAGAAAAGTGCTTCGGGAGTACATTACGCTCTCCCCTTGCCCACTGTCCCAGCTACGTAGAGGGCGTATGTAAATGTGGATACTTACCTCAACATCTGGTATGCTGGCATGACACTATTATATCGTGGCTATTTTAATAGGCGGTATGAACAGGAGTGATGGTATTTTCAGCATTGGTAGTTTGCCTATGGTAGACCTGGCACTAATAAGGATAGTAGGCGGGTAGGTAAGAATAGCAGAAGCTTGTAAACGTTTCAAGATCTGTGAAGAGGATCAGAAGTACTTCAGGGCCCGTAAGTTTGGGTATGATCTGCTGACACCACACGACATAAGTTGCCATTATTCTCAGTTTTAGTGGCCGGGGTGGATTACGGTTTCAGCAACGAAGAGGTGAGGTCGGGTGGGCCATTTAATTCGCCCTACGCGTGGTGTGACCATGGAATAAGGAGCTGTTTCGAAGGTCCACCTGTGCCTGAGGATGGGTATTTAAGACGGGAGGTGTCTTTGTCCATATGTCGGCGAGTTAGTTGGGTGTGGTTGAGCTAGGCTTGCATTTGAAGTGACAGCGAAAGATACACTGTCTAAACCCTTCACGCCCATCACTGTCGGCAGGGCATACCAGGTGGATCGATCCGGAAAAAAAGGTTGTCGTGTGAGTGGTTGTTCAGTAACCTATTACTGGAAGGAAAGCCTGGTATTCCGGGAGTAATAATGTTGCCCGAGATTTGGCGTTCTTCCAGGGAACTGCAGTTGAATGGCAGTTTTATTACTCGAGACATTTGCCCTCTCCTTAAAATCCCGGGCCTACCCTAATAAGCGGAAACGGCCTGTATACTGTCAAAACACAAGTCAGGGCCCAAGACTTGGGTTGGTAGTTGTAGGTCGATCAACGTTGCCCCAGTCACCTCATGGATCATGAAAGATCTGATTGAAAAACAGATGCCTGACTATCTGCTAGAATCTATCCACATTAGCTCATAGCAGTATGACCTTCCGAAAACAAGATCTTGCACCACAGGCCCGTTTGACTTTTTTAACGAGATAACCTACAAAAAGAACCACGAAAAGCTAGCATCAATGCTCTATCTAGATATAGCTAAAGTCTTCGACGGAGTCCCAAACAACTTCTCTATTAATAAGCTAAGTTCCGTCAGAATCTGTAATCCGCTCTTATACTGGTTGAAATCCTTCCCGCGTAACCGCAGTCGAATAAAGAAAGTCGGCTCGTCTGTCTCAAACCCTCAACCGATAACCAGTTGGGTTTTTCAGAGCAGCGTCTTGGGTCCACTCTTTTTGGTAATACACATCAACAGCACACATGAATGTTTCAAGGTGATATGCGTTCTACTCTAAGTTTCATTTCTCTAATGATTTTGACAAAGCGCATCGCCGTTTACTCTTCCACAAACTAAACTCACTTAGGGTAAATAGAAAGTCACATTGTTGGACCGGCTCACTTCTGGAGAATCTCATCCAAGCTGTGAAACGTGGCTCACCTTTTTCCCTTCCTAGAAACGTCATCAGAGCAGTAATCCAAGGCTCCATTCTTGAGCCCCTTCTCTTCATGATGTATATAGATGATCTGCGCACTCGCTTAAAATCGGGAGGAACCCTTATCCTGGTAGATGACTTGAATGTAGTGTAAACCCTTCACCTTACTGAATGTGGCGGCGTCAGTAAGGCAAAAAATAATCTCGGTAGTCGATTAAGATGGTGCGACACGCGGTTACTACCACCGAATACATGGGATTCCGGCTTTATGCTCTTCGGTGAGGGGTGTAACAGGTAATCTTTGACCCAGTAACCTTACGCTCTGGCGGTTAAGTAGCATTTGTAACCCCGGAACACAATACTCCAGTGACCTTATCCCTTCAGGACATGCAATGGCACAGTGTCCCAAATCGCGTCGCCCTGTTGACTTAATTCATCGAAATCTTCGCCCCAATGGAACCAAGCTGAAAAAGTATAAGATGTGTGTGCGACCACCGCAAGAATAGTGTCCCATCATGCTTAGTTGATCATGGTCTATGTCGTCAAGATGAACAATGTTGGACCTCAACACTTTCGGTGAGTTCCATGAAGCGACTACTAACGCTGAACGAAAACCCTAGTGTTAAGGACCAAGATTGCTTAAACACATTGCCACATGTGTCGAAAAAGCTCAAATCCATATTGCTACAGTTTGCTACGCCAACGTTTGGAGCGAACTGCAGGATGATTTCCGATGCTGTGGAACTACATGGCGATTTCAATCAATCTTGAACCACTACATCGATGACCTTGGCGCATGCAGGATTCCCAACGTACCTTACATAGACAATAGCATATTGTTCCACCGAACGTTAAGAACCCAACACGTTATTATCTGTCGCAAATACCCAATAAACCCGTCTGCTGAATTCCATGATATCTTCACATTTATCAACTTCAGATTAGCAAGCAACTTTATCGTGAGCATTCTAGTTCACTATAACATGCTCAGGAGGGTGTTTGTGTGAGGGTTCTGCCCACGCGTACTCCATCATTTCAACAAAAAATGGTGTGTCACCTTGCTCTTTTGTACCAAGGTTATCTGCCCACATAACCAGCACAATCCTACGTGTATTGTAACAAGATACTTTCCACAGCCGATTTCTCTCAGCTGACCAAGTTCAGAAAGCCAAAAAATGTGGGGAACACAAAAATCAATACTCCTAAGTCGTCAGCTGTTTCACCGGGCAGCTCTTCATTCGCATGGGATCCCAATGATCGTAATAGTCCGCACTCATCATGCCATCGTAACTCAGTAAAAAACTTGTGAGGTTGAGGGTAACGGCCGTGCCACCCATCATGCCTCCAGGGATAGTTGGTGGTTCAAATAATGCTCAAATGATCCTTGGTTTCATAACGAACTTGCTCCGATCTGATGAGCGGTTACGCTGACGCCTACTTATTTCACTCCTTGCCGTCTGTGAAACAAAGGCGTCCTATCACTTAACTCATCTCTTATACTTCTCAATCAACGCTTTTGTTTGAATTGTTTGATGGTGACCAGAACAATGAATTCATATTGCCAAAGTGAAAACATCTGTGAACTGGTTTGTTTTCATGTTGCCTGTGTTATATAAAAATCTCGCCCAGTTTAATAATAATAATAATAATATATTTCATGCAACAAAGGTTACATGAATACAAACCAGTTTACAGGTTTGATCACTTTGGTAGTGAGAGATGACTATTATGTACAATGTTATGCTATACATTAGATGCTGTGATTTATGGCATATAGGAGGCATGTTGAAGCAGGCTCAGTTCGAATTTGAAGATTATCCGGTCATCGTTTGAATCATCCAATATTCTTGAAGGTGAGGCCGCATCACAGTCATGACCTTGGGGTGTGCGCGTTCGTCATCAGGTTTCGGTGCCAATATTTCCTGCTGACGAATGCGATTTATAGGATTCCATTTGAATGCAGGACTGGTTAAGTAAATCTGAAAAGTGAATAACAAAAGCGAGCAGCAGACGAAATTTGTTACAGGAGCACAAAAATACGCAGGAGTAGATCGACCATGATACATCTAGGTGAGTTTGTACTGACTGTTAAACTTACTTGAGGAAGTGTCCAGAACCAACTGTTTAGAGGTAAGCTTAGGTGGAAGAAGATGAAGGTGCGCACGACAGTAATGAAAGTCAGTCTGAAGCTGAAGATATCACTACGAAATAGAAAGATTAGAGGATATTTGACCAGGTATTAACTTGTTATATACCTATGTACAAGCGTATGATGAAGTTATAAACATTTAGGTGAAATTCGTGGTTTTTTTTTGTTCTTAGGACCACCACCCTTTATCTGGTCACGAGGGGGGTGATCATGGTGTTGCCTGTTGAGCATTACCATATCGGGTCTACCGAAACTATGTTGGTGCAGAGTACTTAGATGTAAGCACTGATGACAAAGGGCAAATAATAAAGAGTTGCATGCTATGAAAATGCACCGACAGACAGTTCTTTTATCTTTTCGGAGTAGAGAGATTACTTTAAGGGGCGATTTTTAGGAAATAGGTGTTAAGTCGTGAGATCGGTTAGGTTGTGAAGAAAAGTAGGTTACATTTGAGTATCTAATAAGTTCACTGTAGCATATCGTGTCGCACTCCGCTTCCTGTTCACTCTTGGTCATTTTTTTTTCTAAGAAATTAGATCTGCTAGGTCACCAGCTTACTAGCCGGTCCTAAGCCTGGATAAAAAAGGAAGGTTCCTCATAGGGTTAGCAACCCTGTCCCCCAAAGCCAATCCGATCGCTAATGAAACTTCAAAGCAGAAAAAATAAAAAGTAAAAACAAACTAATTCCTCCCTGGAATTGGGTAGATGAAATGACGCCAGTTGTTGAGAGCTTTCGGGAAGCCAATTGGCTGATGTGTCCCCTCTTCCCTAGGCAAAAGCAAAAGTAAACATGGGGACATGGAATGTTCACACGATGTTTGAAGCTGGCTGGCGAGGCTGCCCAGGTTGTCAAAGAGATGAGAAGGTGTAGCACAGAAGTGTCACACCAGGAGTCTGCGGAAGCAAACTGTCAACTGGAGAGTCAGCAATCCATTCCGGTGTTTACACCCAGACGGCAACCACGAGCGCACTGAGTTTTGGAGTGGCTCTCATGATATACCCAGAAGCAGTGAAGACTCTCATGCAGTGGAAACCAGTCTCCTCCTGCAGGACCATGACAGCAAGATTCAAGTCAAAGAAAGGAAGGCCACAATCGTACAACGCCATTCTACGCACCTACAAATAATGCAGATGAGGAGGAGGAGGAGGAGGATTCTATAGACAGCTGCTATCAGTTATGGACAGGACTGCAGTTAGCTACATCAAAATTAGTTCTAATGGGTGGGGTGACATGAATGCCATACTGGGAGCAGGCAACACAGGAAAAGAATTCATCCTGGGTCAAGAAGCACGCAGTGAAATGATGAATGAGAATGGAGAACCGTTCGCAGAATTCTGCACATTTATTGACTTGGTGTTTGGAGGCAGCGTGTTCAAACACAAGGATTCGATTCCACTAGATAGACACACTAAAAATCAGATGGACTTCATTTCAATGTGAAGAAGGTGGAGGTGGAGACTCAGCCTACTGAGCACATGATCACATCAAGAAGGAGAGCAGATGTAGGTTCACACCACTCACACCACCATCTAGTGCAAGCAACCTACCCTCCAAACCAAGTTGAAAGCCTTCAGATCAGTCAGTGATAGACGGCCGCAGCTCAAGTTGGGCGAGTTGGGCAGCCAAGTATAAACCAAAGGGGGAACGACGAGTTGGGCGTCCGACGATGTTATGGCGAAGATGGTTCAAGGAAGAAGTGAAAGCTTGGGGTGGCCGTGCAGCCAAGTTCAGAAGAGTGCCGAGAACACAGTGCAATGGATACGTGCTGGTGAAGCTCCACGTTCTGCTAGGAACCCAAAGGAGAACTAACAACGGTCATGTGGCGTAAAGAATACACAATAATTTTTCGGATAACTTCTACCTTCTTATTGCATTATGCTAATCTATCAAAGGGACCAACTGTCTCACATACGCCTGAACCGCTAACCAATGGCGCACTTGTCTCTAGTTTTCCGTTTCGAACGTCTAATGTCTTCTACCGTCATGCGTTACACATCTCACCACTTCATTTTATATCTGCTACGTGGAGGTGAAGTGGTGCCTCATTCTGCCATCCTAAAATTCATATCCCAGTCCAGAAGTACAAACTTTGAAGTTTGGCCGCTCTTTAAACAAAGGCGGCAGATACCAAGTCTTTTGACCACTAGTCTCCTCTCACCAACCAGGATATGCGGTGGCTCCAAAAATTCCAGGAGGATGTACGAGCCGTGAAATGAGTTGCGACTGTCGTCCGCTATCGAAAGGCAGGTACCTCCCACAGAATCACACTGCCGCCTGCTACCAAAATGCCGGCCAGAACTCCTCGTTCCACTGTTCTGCAGGTGGCATGGTACTAGCAAACCATCCCTTGATAGAGCTACTCTAGATCCTTCCATGACAGAGAAAACTAGGCCTTCAAAACAAGGTTCTCTGCTAGAAGCTAAACTTCTGTCGGCTACTTCAGCTCACCTGCCCTGTAAATCCATGGGTAGTTGACCAGCGATAGCTTCTAATTTGACCGGATTCAGGCCAACCCCATAGTTTGTCTCGGGCAGTGTTGTTTCTGTGTTTCTGAGCTTTGTGGAGAATTCATTCATATCCTCATTCAGACTCCCCACTCATTGTTTATTCCATACTAAGGCACCACTAAGTGATCCGGCAATCACACGTTCTTGCCCAGACAGATCCTGAGAGTTTTCTCTTGTTCGATTACGCTCGGGAACGAGACGCGTGCGCCTATGGCTGTTTTCGATTTTTCTTTGCAAAAGGGCGTATATTGATTCAACATTTGGCCTTTATCATCAGGTTGGTTTCGCATACACTTTCAACCTGGCTGTTAATTATCTGATGTTAGCTGGTCTGCCCATCGGAGTATGTGAAACTCGTCTCTGGTAATGTGTTACCCACAATCTGAGTTGAGCGATTTCGTGAGTCCAGTAAAGAGCTTCTTGTACTACTGTGAACGTTTCGGGTTTCAGATAGACTGGCAGTAACCCTAAACCCAAATTATCTCTGGCTTAGCCTTGGTGTCAGACACGACATACGGCGATGCAGCCCTCGGTCAGAACTCCTTTTTGATCTCTTCTCACTTAACAAACCTTTAGGTGTTTTTTGATTAGGGGTTGCGCATGTCAGATATTACATGTATCATAACCTCAGCAAATCAAGTCATGTTGGTCGTTACCAAAATAGGTTTCGTAAACTCCCAAATTATTTCCCAAATATGAAAGCTTCTGCCGATGCCTTGATCTGGTACGGTGAGCTCGTTCAACACCCTTGTTCTTGTGATCGGTTGACTTCGCAGATAAACTGAGTGTTTAAGATGTTCAAACAAGTCCCAAAGGATAAATGGTTCAGGTCGTTAGTTGAAAGGTGTGAATTCAGTCAGAAAACTTTCTCTACGGATCCAAATGACGTATGTCCAGTGAGGAAGTCACGAATTCCATGAGTTTTCAAATGCGTACCGATACCGAAAAAATTCAAAACAATGGGTTCTTGAATAACGAACTTACATTCAAGCTGTCAAATGGGTGTCTAAAATTTAATGAGAATCCTTCAATTTTACGGCTGCTACTGCACATGACCAAGAAAAAATACAGCGACACAGAGTTTCGGAACAAGAACTGTGACGTGGTTGCGGCAACAAAGTGAGCAAAGTCGGACAAAGGAAGCTATCAGTCACTTCGAGTACACGGACACAACCAACAAGTACATAACGTTTTCAATACAAATTTCAAATTGGCTGACCACTGGGCTGTGTGTAGTCTCAGTGACTCAAGTGTTCACATTGTGCCCCTTCTGGTCAATCCCACCACAGATTTCTCGGATTTTCAGGATCATCCACGGCACGGACTCCTAAGATCTGCCTTTTCATCAAGACCTCAGTGGATGCAAAATATTACAGGTTAACGGATGGATACGTACATGCTGAAATGAACCCGAAAGCAGCTGCCAACACCCTGACCAATTATTTAGCTAATACTAAGACGACACAATTTTTCATTTACCTACTTGACTCGAATCATGTAGTATTCAGATGACAAGAAGATGAACTAGACTCTTCCGTTACGCCAGGAACGTTGAATGGCTGGTGTGAACGCCAAAAGTGGGAGTAATGGTGGGGTTAATTCGGATTTAAAGGGATTAACGGGGCTAAAGGCAAGCTTTTACGGTAGTATTTCCAGCCCACACAAAATCCCAAACAGTGTTTGCCTGAGAAACATAATAGTCCGTGAGAAAATGTAAAAAAATTCCCCGTTACTCAAATCCCTCAAAGTCCCAAGGTGTTATCACCCTCAGAAGTACTGCGCGATTTTAAGGCGTTCCATAGGTACCACCGCCTCATTATTCATCGGAGAGGTAAACATGCTGCTCACAGAATGATGTGATATGTAAGGGAGGATACTCCCCACAAAACTGTATGGACGCCTCTTCCTCACACTAACATGATCCCACGCTAAGCATCTTCCTTTTCTGTCCGCTGATTGTTTGTGCGGATCCAGAAGTTCTGTAAGCACACCTGTATAGTAAATGCATATTCTCAGACCCAGGAATCGAGGAAGTCATCAAAATCAAATTTCATCACAATGACATGACTATCATGTTCTGAACCGAGTGTGTTATCAGTTTCTGCGTTATATTCATCGATCTCGTTAGTCATTCAGCCGTCTAGCCTGCAACCTTCAATAGCCACCTTTATCAACTAGTTGAGCCACCTGGCCGGCTGTGTACTTATAGAATGATCACACAGGTTAATCAGAGGCAACAGCTACTGGCCTAAAATCAGCTAATTTACCGGAAATTTGACTGAAAAAACTTTTCATGTGCATTTGCGATCATTCAGAGGCAAATTCTTATGAATGCCGGTTAAATTAAATGTTTCCTCGTCTCCACATATCCCTGTCGAAATAACGATTGTTTCCCAACTCTGGTCAGAGCTGTTTGTGACCCCTTTCGGTAACAGGTCAATGACTGGCATTCACCCTCAAGTGAGCAGAGCATAGTGATAACGAAAGATGATGCATTTGTAACACGGTAAAACATACATGGAAAAATGACAGTACTACGGTAATGATCACCCTCGTAATTCGAACTTAGGGTTTTGATCAAATACATGTGAAATATCCTTAACCATGACCTGCAGCACACCAGAAATTAGTGTGCGGATAGAATAATAAAGTATCTCATGCAACAAGGATCAAAACGGCTAAGCACCAGCATCGTCATTCAGTACCGTAGTGGCATTCTGATGGATAACTGCGAATTTTTTGGCCGAAGAAGGGTCTAACAATAACAAAGTTTTGGTACGACAGTGATCACGTGGATAGTTTACCAGTTTATCACCTGAGACCTCCGCTGTATAAGGAAATTTTTGCCATCATGCTAACACTTTAAGAAATTTGCCAGCTTTCTATCTGCCGCTCGTTGGCGGCTGTGTCAGTAAAATAAAGTGAAAAAGTAAGTAACGGCAATAAAACATTTGAAATAATAAATGATACGAACACATATCACTTTTGCAGCCGATATATGGATGTTGTTGTTCTCATTGGGGCTGAGAAAGTTTGAAAAGAGTATATCGTCACCCAACAAATGGCCACCCGTATTATGTAGTGCTAACTACTTTACTTCTAACATGTGCGACGGACTGTGGTTTTTCCAGCAGGCGGTGTTTCGTAAGATACAATGCCATCACAATACTTTTGAAAGGGATAGTTGTTGAGTCTGAATGGTCCTACTAACAAAAGCGTCGGGGGCATTACTTTGAAAAGAGTGTCCGGCGCTACATAAGAGTCTGGCCTGGACTGAGAGATGAATAGAAAATCGGATGCAGCCATAATGGTGGTTGTTAAGCCGGTCAGCACGAAAGTTCGCAATTCTATACGGGTATCCTAGGAATAATAATGAGCCGTAGTTTTCAGCATTTAATACCTCCATTTCCATCCGCTGTAATTTTTCCCTTTGTTTCGTTCCCAGCTTGTAAACGACAGTGCGAAAACGTCTTTAAGGTGCGAGAGCACACGATACACTTGGAGGACACATTCAAAGGATTGAAAAAGAGGGGAAAGAAAATAACGAGATATATTCGGTGGAAAAGTTGTTTATAGCCCAAGGTTTAAACACTTCACCCACTCATCATGATGCTTAGTTTCGAGGGGTGTCTTATCCTGTTTTTTCATTCTACCGCCTTGAGCCTCCGAACGGCGGAAGTTTCTTGAATGATTTAAAATGATTCAGGTTGGTCTATTTGTGCTGCAGATGCTCTGCGCTAGTTCAGCTGGGTCAGACAGAACTATATCAGTCATATGGAATGAAGTGGAGAGATCAAAATCATCTAAGTGATAAACGAATGAGTAAAGGAATATTTCATTTTTGAGATGAATGGGGATTTTTAATTTAGAAGTATTATTCATCATGGACTGACACCAGTTGGGGAACCATTGAAAATCTGGGAGCACTGGACAGCTGTTTCGTCGTAGTGGGTGCGTACTGCTGAGAAGTCCCATACTAGGACAAACAGCTGTCCAGTACTCCCAGATTTTCAATGGCTTCCCAACTGATGTCAGTCCATGATGAATACTACTTCTAAATATTTCATTCTCAAGTTGTGAATTCAACGCGAAATTCGCTGAGGAAACTTAGTTTTATCTTGTGATACTTACTTCTATTCTATTGATCCCCTCCTCTGACTTTACCCTGCGTTGTGAAGCCTGAGTAGATAGGCAGGTGTTGGGGAGGACATGATGGAAGTTGTTTTATCAACAGTACGCGGATCAAAACTCAAGAGAAAGGTAGTAGAGATTACTACTTGGCCTTTTAAGGAGGCATAAAGTCTAGAAGTTAAAATGCTTTGAGCGTGAAACAAATTGAGAAGCATTCAGAATCCATGGGTAGGAAAAGCATGCAGGCATTTTCACTGTGTAATGATCAAAAAACGCCAGTCCATGCTCTAGGAACGCATGGGGACGTTGCTGATAGGAAAACGTTACGAGGCCTACAGGCAAACTGACGGTGTAACATATATTACTTATTCCGATTTCGTCCATAAGCCTTAGTAGTGTCATTTTCCAGACAAGAGTGGACGAAATCGGGTCGTCACTTATTTCTTCCGATAGACCGTCGCCATTCTCCCTCTTTTAATTGTGAAATGATCTGATTGATGTAACTTTTAGCGTACACGGTATTCGTTGACCATTTGCGCTGAGTGTATTTGGCCATTTCCCTGGTACTTTCTATCTTCTGAACGGGTCTTATAGAATTGCATCTAGAAGCGACATATCCAGGGGTTGGTTCGACTCATCTTCGAGAACAAGTGATCGATGGAAGTGGATGTTTAGTTGCTTAGGCATATGAGTTTCGGTGGGGCTGAATAGAGCAGTAAAAGCTCACGTTTCATGGGACTGTTGCGGCCGCACACTAGTTCAGCATTATGAAACAAATCCTTGTCGTAATACTGTACACAACTAGCCTATTTCTACTTTTAGACCAACAGTTTCTGGGATGCAAGTTTGGCGTTTTATAGAACGAGAAAATGAAAATTTTCACCGCAGCATGAAAGGCAATCCCTTTTCATCATGCGAAATAAATTATTACTAACGTTATTTGGTAAAAAGTATCAAAACATAACTGCGGGAAAAAGTGCTGGTGAGAAAGATAAGAGAAGAGGGTGCTATGCAAGAATTGGTAGAACGGAGAGCCAAATGGTCGCAGAAGCGTCGTTGTGGCGTCACGCCTACAGTAAGTGAGCAAGGTCAGTCAAACGTCTGCAGAATAGGGGTTTATTGTCTTTCCTTGTGCCGCTGCTATGGATGTCGACGTGTGTCTGGGCGCTGGAATGGCATAAAGAAGATATGTTCAGGTAAGTCGGAGCAGCAGTGACAGAAAATTTGGGTGGTGACCGAAGAACAGATTTTCGTCAGCTAGATAAAAGCCACCGATCTTCGTCTCAAACTCACCTGCCATCCATCCATCCAGGTAAACCTAGGACCAGGCATTACTGCGTAATGGCTTATGTTGCCGCACCTCATATCAGTACGTAAAGCAAAAAGGCAGTGAGGTGCAGGATGAAGGTAAGAAAATTCAGCCCAAAAATATAAGGTACGAAGGGAGAGCAAGACGGAAAACAAGAAAGTGGTGAGATTTGGTATAGCATCGTCTAGATGGGTAAAATGCGTGTATACATCTGTTAAACTGACATCGGTTCTCGGACATATCGCCTAGAGTGTGCAACTACTGATTTCTCTTGCCCGGCTGACCCCAACCGGCTAGTCTACATCGACCTCCCCACAGGCTCAAACCAACAGTCAGAGACTTCATACATTGATGCTATAATTTAGTCTGGCCACCTCGGGCCTTTTTCCAGCCTGGACCTACCTCAGCCGACATTGTGTGACGAGGTAATCGGCAACTAGATATACGTAGCACGTGTCCCAACCGTCTCAGTTGATGAAGGTTTGTGGCCTCGTCAACCGACCTACCTCTACTCCCTGAAACTCTATACCTGACTTCTGCATTGCTCACTTGGTGATACCGCGGAAGACGGCCTATACCACGAAGGCAACGATTGTCAAAGGCCTGAAGCCTTTTCATGTCTTCCACCTTCAGTGACCATATTTCACAGCCATACAGTAGAACAGACCGAGCTGCTGTGCAGTACAAGCGACCCTTAATCGACAGTCAGATTTCACAGGGGAGCCAAAGGTGGTGTAACTTGGCAAAGGCCAGCCGAGCCTTTTGTATCCGTACGGAGAGTTCGTCTGCGCTGAGCTACCAGAGCTGAGCCCATTTCCCAGGTAAGTGAAGTGGCCGACACAATCAACCATTACACTCTCCATTATTCACCCTGGCGCTGTTGAAGACCTATCCTGGAGCAACAATTTGCTTTAGGGTGGTGAGAAAAACATCCTAAACATCCTTGAATTGCCACTCAAAAAGAGAGAATCGCGGACCATATACTTATATGAGCGCTTGGACGGCCACCAATCATTAGTATTTTGGTGGGCAGCCAGTCGGATTGGTCCGGAAATCGTGAAACTGAGTACCTTTTGAGCTTTCAGTAGCATGTTAGGCGTCTTTATTGTAGCATGTACATTTTAAGGGGAGTAATGCGACGCCTGCTACTTCTTAACTGGACGTAGTGAATGTAATTTTTCCTTTGCTGCCAGTAAAGCATAGGACCAGATAACTTTCCAACTAATAGATGGTCATACAATTAAATGATAAACTATGCAAATTGACTGACAACGTCGGCTGGTTATTACTCAAGCTTCGAACATCGCGCGCTTTTGTTCCGAATAGTGGAACATACTGTGCTGCAGGAGATGAAAATCCATGCCGGTCTCATGAGCTCCAGTAAGCTTTGATTAGTTTTTTTAAGATTATGCAAACCGACGGCTTGACATGTGAATTAATAAATACTAAGTGTCATTTTGTAAACTTTCAGGAACTATCAATTTGACGATGATTGTGGATAGCCTAGGATGTGGCATCTTCTCACAGCTGTTGGACGAGGTTCATGAAGACTTGCGGTATTCTGCAATGTTGAAGCGACCGCCAAATCGCTTCTCGGTCGATGCTGTCGAAGGCCTTTCCAAAGTCGATGAAGTTGAGGTAGGGAGTTGGCTGTCATTCTATACTCTGTTCTATGATGGTGCTTGGCGTTGTAATTTGATCCACATATGATTTGTTCTTCCTGAGACCAGCCTGTCCCGGTCGCAATTTCGAATCCAGAGAGACTTTTAGCCTCCCCAGGACGATGCGAGTTAATATTTTGCTCGGGTGGGCAGCAGCATGATTCCGAGCCAGTTCTTGAAAAGGTTTAGGCCTTCCTTCTTTGGGACCTTGGCAAGGTAGCTTTTCTTCCAGTCGGATTGCACATCTCCTCCTCTCCAAAGCTTCTGCAATGGCGGTGTGGGCATGTACACCGTTGTCTCTGAGTCCTTTTTCAGTGCTTCTGGAAGAATAAGTCTGTTATGTTTTATATTTTCTTTGTGCTTTGAAGTTTCCTTGGCGATTGGATTGGTTTCACGGGGTATAGTTGCTAGCCCTTTGCCCAACCTTCTCCCTATACCCGGGCTTAGCACCGGCTAGTAACCAGTGAACCAGTTAACCAGGCGAGGTCGACCTAGACTGCAGAAGTAACAATAATAATTTACTTTTGAATTTACAAGTGTCTATCAGTCTTACGGATACAGTCAAAACATTTAGTGGTGAAAATCTCTGATAACTTTTTTAACACCTATTTTCATCCAGGTTAGAGGAAGTCCCCAGCCTGAAGGAAGGAAGATTTTAAACCACGCGCAAATGGTGAGCTTTAAGTTAAATGTTAAATTTTGCTATTGTTTTAGGTTATCTGGCGGAAATGAAAGCCATGTTCAATGAATATATAAAATTGCCATTCAAAAACGAGGGGGAAGTAATTTAGCAAGACCATTCTGAAAACAGTAATGACGGCCAAATTACTCAAATGTCCTCTTTTAAAGGATCGTGTATGTGGGGGTAAGTACCGCTGCAGATTTCATGTACTTTTCAAAGTAGATGCACCTCCAGATGCCACCAATGGCGAAAATACGATTGAAAACGATCTAGACTTAGCTACTGCTTATTTACTGAAAAAGACTATTTTCTTCTTCATTTCATAATTAGCAGGATCTTTCGGTGTTATGGTAAAGCTTGATGACCCCCTTTTGTGCCATTCGGGACCGCTAAAATCTTGTAGATTTTTCCACAAATGGTTGCAAACTGCCTTCTCTCACGCCAAACTCGCAATGTGAGAAAAAAGTTGATTGTTTCACTTTCAGGCTGATGTATATCGGGGAAGTACTCATTGTTTTAACCTGTTGTAGTAGAATCGAAAATTTCTGACAGTCCTACCTATGAGCAAAGCTGTAGACCTGCCTTTCTATTACTGTCTTATTAGGAACTATCCTTGCTGCTTTAAAGGTTGTTTCGTTCTATAAGAGATTTTCTTTTGAATCTATGCCGAAAGTGCACAGGACAGCGACGATCCTGTAGGCAAGGTCTTAGTCTAAAACACTGCATGGAAATGGGATGTACATGCGCAAGTGACAATAAAACAAAACAGTAGCAAACCACGAAATAAGCTGCAGCAAACCCCTTAATACCGCGTTTTCTGCCACACTCTCTCAGATACTGGAAAGCCTGCCAACCACCTCTATCCGAGACTTATTCAATTGGCGGCTCACCAGCCACTCTATCCAACACGTCTCTTGGGCTTAAAAAACGCTTATCACCTACTTACTGACTTCTTAAGATGATTGTGCAGCTGGCTGTCATCCTTCTTTTCCTTGCAAAAGGCTTCCGTAGTGTTTCTGAAGAAAACTATCCAATGGGCTTGTACAGACAGAAACCTGAACAGCAAGCAGTGGCACAAGCCGCAACCCAGGAAAATGCAACTTATGGGATAGGTGGGATCAGCTGTACCCTAAGTAGAAAAAATATTATACGAGGGGCCAGAGATAAAGGATTTCCGTCGTTTTTCTTCCGTACAGTAGGCGCGATTAAGTGAGGAATCGAAATGATAGTGGGTGCTAAGTCTGCCGTATGCATACATCCGAGACGCGTTGAGTCTGTCGACTTCGGACCCTACTTCATGGTCTAGCAAACCTTTAACGAGACACACCTTTGGGTTCTTAGCACACCAGCCATTCCACTGCCTATGAGAGAATTGAACCCTCCGAAAAATGTGCAACAGGAACAGCCGGATGTGTTTTTGGACTGCAGGATTCACTCGCAAACACACGCTGTGGTGCAGACCTGAGAGGCACTGAGGCTAATCGCCAGTTGGTTCTTTCTTTGGAAAACCCAAGAATGCAACACCGAAGAAGAATACGATTGTCTGGCCAAGTAAGCATGGTATATCTGATAAACTTAGCCAAAACAGTGACGCTTTCCCACTGACCTGATGGAAGACTATGTGCAAATAAAGCAAATGAATACGACGGCATGCTAAATGGTATGGATGCTTGAACATGCGTCTGAGGCCTAACATCAATGTAAATCGCATCGGAACGTGGTCTACTGGTTTTCAGAAGTTGTTCACCTGCACGGACTTCCCTTAAGTGGATCCAACAACTTATTGACTCCAAACACCGTGGGAAAAGATTTGACTCGACGGCGTTGTACAAAGCTGTTTAACAGGTGAGTCACCCTTTTGGCACTTACGCCTAACTTTGACAGGCATCCATGAGGGAAATCAGCAGTGACAAAACATGGAAATGGGGCACACTTGAGCCAGTGATAGATGCCTCTTTAAGGATGTATTTCTTCTGAGACGTTCTTACACAGGAGGCAGTAATGGCCTCTCAAAGACGTCATCCGGAGTATTGTTTTGCAAACAGTTTGCAGTGCCCTCATTTGTTTTGTGAACCCGTGCAAGCTGGCTGGTTTCTTGGCATCCTGGTCTTAAGGAAACGACCCACATGTACATACATGTTTTGCGATTAACTTACACAAGGATTCTTAAGCCTTGGTAACCCATCAAAACGCTGCCGCAACATTATTGTACCCTCTTCTCAGTATTCAGTGTTCAACAGCGCTTACCACTATAGCCCAACGACTCAGTTTTTTTCCCCTTTACTGTTAGGCATGAAAACCTGTTTCCATGTCAGCTGCTGAATAATATACGCTCACTCCCACAGATTTTGGCTTCCGTGCGGGTGATGACAGTGTAGTGCACCTTCCTGGCACCAAAATATAACTAGCTTGCCTCCGGATGCTTAGGGTGTTTTAAGTTTTGTTTCAACGAGCCTGCATCCGAGCAGGCTTGGACGCCATTTTTACGCTCCATTGTGCTGATCACCACGCACGTACTCCGAGTCCCTAGTTCAGCCTTACAAGCCAGATAAGTTGATTAAACTTTCCCCTCATTCATTATTATTACATTTACCTTAAATACATAGCTCCTTTAAATACACTGCGTATCAGTTCTTTTGATTTGTGTTTTGTTATCAGTACTTACACGTTAGGTAAAGTACCGGTTAAGCAGGTACTAGAGCACATCAAGTTAAGTAGGGTTGATCAAACGTTACGGAATTGTAACACACGCATCCCTACAACAGTATGAAGTCTACAAATAGTCACGGTAGCCACGTAGCTTCCTTGCTTAACTAACCTAGAAACTATTGAGAGGAACAAAGGAGATACGATTCTTTTACAGTACCCAGTTGAGGCTGCACCACGCTTCTATAATAAATGTAAGCACAAGTGACCCAGTGGTTTATTCTGTAAATTGCTGCGAAGGGACAAAAACAACCTTCATGAATAAACCACGATATCCAGGGTTTACCACGGCGAAAGAAAAGTTTTCAGGGTCATGTCACTTACCCTGGTACACGTGAGGTGAAGAGACGTTATGAAGTCCAAAGGAATGGTAATGCTGCTATTAGTCGGTCTAGAGTTCACTTTAAACACTTCCAGCCTGGGTTGCAGTGCAGCTCCCGAAAGGTGCATCTTTAAAAATGAACAGTAGGAATACGATAAGAACAAAGCAGAGGCTATCGGGTGTTATTTGGGTGGGACCTTTATCCAAGAACTTTCGATAGACATAAATTTAGCAGTGACAGTATTGTCACCCACGGGAATAAGCTCCGTGAATATCCAGTGGATATGGAGAAACTAACGGGATCCAATGAGTTATGCCTAAGGCGTCTTTTGGAGGTGGTCCGGTGACTACTGTATTTAGACTGCCTTCACCGAAGAGAAAATCTGACGTGACGAAAGGACGCCAGCCACATTTGTCCACGTGACGGACTCTAAGCAGCACTCATCAAATTACAGACCGATAAGCTTGTCTGGTATTGTGGTTAAAATGCTAGAGAAAGAAAGCAAGAAAGCCACTGCCATCCACCTAAGAAGCAGCACTCTACTGTCCATTTCGTAGCATCGCTTCCACAGAAGTTTCTGTTGGCCGAAGAAGCTTTTCACAGTCGGGGGATATTTGGATCTTGTCCAAGGGTCTTAAGATACCTGTTGAAGGATTGTCCTGGTGCGAACTGGACAGTCGCAGAGGCCAGTCACTAATTATTACAAGTTGTTACATACCCAGGAATTCGAGACCAAGGAAGAACACGATAGCGTAGTCGGATGGAATAGTGTATTTGCTAGGTCGTGCCGGGATATCGATGCGTTCCAACTAACTGGCTAGAGAGTCGCTTACGAGCAGTGCATTGCAACACGACAGCGTGCTAAATGGCGAGGATGCTTGACAGGGTGCCTTCAGCTTAGCGAGTCCAGTTAAACTATCAAGGTCAGTACCAATTTTGAATCTCGTCAAACCCTAGGCTATTGATTCTGGGGAAGCGTGTGATGCTACAGAACACTCCCCCTAGGGGGTTCGTGGGGCCCTAAGACGATACCAGCTGGAAGTAAAAACATAACTAGTCCGTTAAAGCTATGAAGATTAGCAACAATGTCGATTGTGGTTGAAATGCAGGTTATTGATTATGGGAGAGAACATTCGCTGCTACTAAGTATTATCCATGCCATTAATCGACTTATTCAACACATGACAAGACAGACGCTGATATGTACTAGGGTCATAACCTTCTGTCCTCAAAGTACAAATCTGGATTCAAATCAAATCTGACTCCTGACAGCTAAACCAGACAAGTTGAAAGGACTTTCGTACTCATAAAAGGAGTAAAGATAAGTAAACATAACCCAGATTGGGGGATTTGGCCCGAAATTTCAGAAAATGTCAACCTTATATACTGGATTGTATTTTGAGCCTGAAAGTCCAATATCTAACAGCCTAACATATTGGACGCTAGAACCTTTCCGTAATGTCAGCACTTTGTAGGGGTGCGTTACATTAATTTTGCAAGCTCGAGTGCTACATCAGAGTTTTCCTAGCCTAGTACTAACCTTATACGCATTACTGACATGTGTGGATGTCATTGTAATCAGCTGATAGTTATTTGGTTTGAAGTTAGTCAAATTTGTATCGCAATGTAAGGTTTCAGTGATCGATAACAGTAATGTACATTATCTTGACGTCAAGATAAATTGGGAAATGTTTTTATGGGTTCAGAAGTTTATGATTCAAAGGCTCCAAATTTTATGTGTTAAATTTATGAGATGTGATTTTCTCAAGTTTTTCTTTTACGAAAGGGGAAAGTTACACAAATCTTTCAAAAATTTCTTTCGCAGACTTAAAGTCCCTTTCCTGACGTGCATTCTGGATGTAGAGAAAATATTGTTGAATGTCTTATGATTTTGTTTGGAAAAGATCATGTTCAACTTGTTGGGCGCTTTCGTTCGTAAGTAGTCTATACGATATGCCTCAAAAGCATTGTGGAGCAGTTTGGTGTAGTAGAAAATCTAGACTAACTTAGATTGCTAGATCCTTGTGTGATGGTCAAAGTAGCACTTCATAACACATTTTCATTACGCTGATCCAATCGTACACTCTGTCCTGAGGCCTGGACATTTTATTCTTATTCATATTTGTTGTTTGAGGATAAGACGCTAGGAGCCTACATTAATCCTTTTGCAGTGTATTTATGTGCTTGTTCAATCCCCTTTTAAACGGGCCAGTTGATGATGCGGACACCACTTCTTCTGGGACTCGGCTCCAGGCATTAATTACTCGCGAGAATCAGTACTCTACGGAGATTGTGTTCGTTCTTTGCTTTTGTAGTCTCCTACTATGTCCCCTGAGGTGTTCCACTCTGGCGGGAAGAAAAAGAGGAGACAGATCAGGTTCGAAGCCATTTTTTAGAATCCTGTATAGCATGATTAGGTCTCCCCTCGGTCTATGATATGATAAAATGAAGAGGTTCAGCTCTTTAAGTCGATCTTCATAGGTGAGGACAGCCATCGCAGAGATCATACGAGTGGCTGCCCACTGAACTCTTTCTAGAAGGTGTGCGTCACCTTTCAGACAAGGATTAGCCGCCTGTGTACAGTCTTCTAATTTAGACCTAACTAAGGATGTGTATAAGATCTCACCACTTATTTTCGTAAATGTTCTACGTAATGCCTAGAGTCCTGAAACTCCGAGCTGCTACAGTGTGCAGTGGTCTTCAAGTCATAACTCACTGTGACTCCTAGGTTATTGTGGGTCAATACTGACGGTAGAGGAGTCCCACCAATATCGTAGGTGTTACTGTGTGCATCAAGTGCATGCTCACACATTTACCTGCATCGATAGTCATCAGTCACTGCTCTGACCAGGTAAACAAGCTTTTTAGGTCTGCCTGAAGGACACGTATATTCTCGTCGTTCCTAATTTCCCTTCAGATTTTTACATCAGCGTTGAGAACCATAAAAGATTTCGTGATATTTGGCAGCTCATTTACGTGTAGGAGAAACATCAGGGGGCCAAGGACTATGCCATCTGTCACTCACCTCTCTACCGACTTCCAAGAGGATAGTTGAGAATTGATCGTTACTTTGTCTCCTACCAAGAACTAACTGTCTGATTGTCGGTGATTCCTAAGCTTTTCAGTCTCCCCAGCAGCCTGGAATGAAGTATCTTGTCGAACACCTTACTAAAGTCTATGAAAATGACATCTACAGGTATCCTATCATCCTTTGACTTAATCCAACTATCTCTTGCTGCGAAAAGGTTCGTCAGGCAAGGGAAATTTCCGCGAGGGCCATTCTATGAGCGTTGCTGTCTAGGTGAATTATAATGGCCTACTCGATCACTGTTTGTAGGATTTTTACCACAGTATTAATCAAACTTATCTGTACGTAATTCAATGAGCTCTGTCTAGAACCTGCATTGTAGACAGGTGTGACATTGCGTCCTTCCAACTACAGGGGGGGGGTATGCTTTATCTGAGAGACAGTTTATATATCGTAGTCAGTGTGCCGACTACATAGAGTTCAAGCCCTCTGGACTGCTTTGTGTCCCGTTGATTTTTCTACATCGAGAGTACTTAATGTCCTAAAGACGTCGTTGTGGTCGATATCCCCAGAGTAATTCTGCTGAATATCAGACCTTTTGCTGTTGAAGTAGTGTCCACGGATGGACCCTTTGTATTGACCTCAGCCAAATATCTGTCCATGGCTTCTGCTTTTATCTTATCTTCAACTAAACAGTCGGTTTCTGTCGCTTTGATCAGGGCGGCTATACCACGATGTCTTACTCTTATTGTTCATATAGGAAAAATACGTCTTTGGATATTGAAGTACAGCCTGGCTAAGACGTGTTTTGGAGGATATTCGATACCGTGGGTTAGCAGCGATACATTTATTTCGGGCTTCTTTGTAATACTTCATCACTTTAGGAGTACCGAGGTGGATGACAAGACTTCAACACTTCTTGGATCTTAGCAAGATTCGGATTTCGTGGTTTATCAACGGGCGACAATGTTTCCTTCCCCGTAGGACAGTCCACAGAATAAACGGTCGGGTCACTCGTACGTATAACTGTTTGGAGGAGCACCACACACCCTCAACTGAGGCTTCTGGATTGACTGTCTGGTCCTCTGAAGAGGCTGGCAGGGTAATAGCCTCCATATTCGCTTTCCATTTGTTGGGTCTGGCTGAGGCATCGGCCTGGTACAAGACGTTTGCTGTGAATCTGAAGGTGATCACTTTCACCAAGGGGTGCTAGGTGTTAGATAAAGGATACATCGTCTGTGTATGAGATACTAAGTCTGGAACTGATGGAGCATGGTGATTGTCGTATCTGGTTGGTATCCTGATGTTCTGTATTAGGGTTTAGGAAATTGATGTTCCCACTAACCTGTGATCACACGAGTTACGTGGTGCTTTTGCTGTTGATCTATCCCAGTCAACTTATGGTGCTTTGAAGTTTCCTACAAACAGACATCGGCATTTATCTGTCCAGAGGGTCAGCTTATTCAGGAGGAAGTCTGCTGCCTCACACTCAGGGCTTGGATATACTACGACTACGTTAACTTCTTGTCCCTTGCATTTTAGTCGGCAGCGCAGCATTTCACATGTCCCACTTTCATGTGCGACTTTCTATGGCCTTTACAGTTAAGGAATCCCTAACGTTAAGGATGACACCACCACCTTTGCTCGCTAGCCTGTCACTTCTAAAAGGGACAAATCCTGGTGTGTTTCACAGTCACTTATCCAAGGAGAGGGCCAAGTTTTTGAGATAGCAATCATATCAGGACTTTTATTGCTTATCACATTACTGAGCTCAGTTCACTTGTTTAAAAAGCTACGCGGATTTGTGTCAAGACAACGAAACTACTTAAATGAGTCCCCATCCTATCCATAGGGGCTTCGGCATCATTTGTTACAGAAACCTCACTACACGAAAGCCCACTGCTTTCAGGTCTTGCTCTCCTGCTGATAATCTGGATTTTAGTTCTACTTCTGCTTCTCATTCTTGGATTTGATCAGCGAGAGCCAAATCCTTTCTTACGAACACTCTAGATCCTTGAAGTCTGTGAGCGTTCTTCATAATCTGATCCCGCTCATCTGCTGACTTGAACACGACTTTAAGTAGCTGAAACTTGTTTTCAGTAATGACTGTCTCCTGTTATCCTATTCTATATATCTTGAGTAGGGTAACTCGTGTCATGTTTTCCGGTAAAAGCTGGTTTATCAAACTTTGTACCTTGCCAAGGTCATGTTCGAAACATTTACGTGGTTCTGGGTCTCTACTTTCTTCCACTCTTTGGAAGATTACGGACTTGTCAAGGAGCTCTACTTTGTTTTTGTTCTGTGGAGTGATGGTAGCTGGTTGGATGACCTTTATTGTCTTCTTAGCATGCCGTTTAGACTTGGTTACTTACCATTTTTCAGAGTCGGGTGTGCAAGGTTTACTAAAGCCTGGTCCAGTGGCCTTGACGCTGACAGCCTCAGAACGGACTTGCATCCCATTCTGTTCAGTTGGTGTTAATGATTGTTCTCCGAACTGGGTATGACCTGTGACCTGCATGGCTCCGCTGTTGGCACTGAGAGTGCTTCACTCCTGTTTCTTTCATCTGAAGTAGATCTAGTCTTACGGTCAGCAATTTTAAGACTAGGTCTCCCAGCTATGGGGATGCGAGAACCAGAAGATACTCGCTTCACCCTGCTTGGCGTAGTTTTTTCTAAGTCGCTGTCAGCAGACCTAGTAGGTACTCTACGCGTCCGACTTACAGCTTGTCGCGGGACATTCTTAAAATTTTGCACAGCAATCTGTGTCAATGGATGCTGTGTCTTTATCACTATCACAGTTATCGACTTTGACTTTCGCCGATAGTTTCTTAGTTATCGTATTTATAAGTGTTTTTGGTTCTTCTACCAGAGTGCGAATATCCGAGCAGCACAACGTGCAAAGCCAGACGCTTCCTGCGTTTCTATACATTTTATATGCTGAGGGTGTGTGGCTTGTACAGTTGTCGTGGAACCAATTCTTACATTCGCTACACTGCATATCAGAGGGCACTGTGAAGTAGCACCCAGCCCTACCACAAGCATTTTCACGACACCTTTGACTCACTATGTAGCAGAAACTACAGAAATTCGCCCAGTAAAAGTTCCTGTCTCACTTTAATCGAACAATATCCCAATTAGAGCAAAAATACAACAGCCTTCTGTGTGTAAAAGCAAAAAATGCCAAGAGTCTAGCTGAACATGAAAAGTCACTGCTCTTTTCATCTATCAATCTCTCTCCTCTCTTACGCATTAGTCTACTTTAGTGTCAATTTCTAACAACTTCCGCGCAGTTGGTTGTTCTGAGGTGGGGCAAATTGAACTAGTACACTTATATGTCACGTTCCACGTTGATTTGTACGTCTATTCTGCTAATTTATCTGTATCATTGTATACTTGTCTTCATTTACTGTCCCTTCTGCAGCTTTTCATTATCCTTATTTTGTCTTTTTTTATAACGCAACACTTCGTACGACAATTTATGATTTTATTAGAATATCATCTAATCAGCAGAAACAGTAGTGCTCCTAAGAGTTTATTGCGAAAAGCCCTTACTCAACATTGGCTTTCAGCCTGATTGTCTTACATTTATTCTTCCTAGTCTGTGTAATAACATGAAAGCACCTTATCAGTTACAAATCATTATCCTTGAGTATAGTTTATGATTTAAACCGTCGAAGCACATGGCAATGTGCTTAAATTCACCCTCAATGATAAACTCTTAAAATTAATTAAATATGCCTTTATCTGTGTCTGTTGTTAATGTTACAGATGAGTTTTCACAGCGTGTAACAAAAGCCGAGACAATGTACGCTAAGATGGGTTGTTTTTGGGGCTATCACTACAGTAGTTTGACAATAAAGGGTTAGATGTACGGCACTTTGTTACCTGCATGCCTATGTAGTGTAGCTCCCCTTGGCTGAGAGTGTCTGATGACTCTATCTAATCACACTTATCTCTGTAGGACTACTCCTACTAGGTATTTTCTTGAAAGTAACTGGATTCCTAAGGTGTATGTTCGTGTATGAGACATATCGCCGTTTGATAAGTTATGCCAGCTTAAAACACTGACTTTCGACAATTTAGACATTTCTTACACTTGTCGTTACAGTAATACAGCATTTACGAGATGATTTTTCATTCAGATTATTGTTCATGGTCATGCTAAGGTAATCACACAGCTTTTTGTGTTCGTTTTTATGGTTTAACCAATTTCTTCTTTTGCAGGGGTATTGGGATTTCCTGAATATTTGGGATGTGTTATATCATTCCTGTTGCATATATTGAGCTTCATTTAGACTAATAAAGTTTACGTAAGCAATCTGTTTCCAGTTTCTTTCGCATTTTTAAACTGTCATCCTCTCCCAGTCACATGGTATTTATATATCAGTACAGTAATAACAATAGCTAAGGTGTTCTCCAGGTTGATTATCTTAGTCCAGTCTATACTTAGCTAAAGTTCTGTTTTTCGATTACTGGACTGAATCTAATCAGTGGGTTTGTACGCAGTTTATCGAAAGAAAATAGTGTTCATTCTTGTCATTCCTAAGTTTGCAGTACTTTTCAACTAGACGATGAAGAAACGCCTATCAGCTGGGATTAGTTAACAAGTGCACTCCACTCTAGAGCTTTATGTTATACTCACTCCCAGAAGATTATGGAAATTAACCACTGGATCCCCAAGTGCCTATACAGTGAATATTTTAGGCTCATCGTACAGGTCAGGTTAGGAGAATGGCTAGACCTAGATCTCTTGGGAATGTTCCAATAACTTAGCAGGCATAGTTAATCTGGAGTTCTTTTTTCGCTAGTGGAACTTGCTGTACAATTCGAAGTAGTGTAAATGTGTACTACTGATGGAGATTTCATGAGATCAGGAATGTCATTTTGAGACTGCATTAGCTTTATGGCAAAATGAAGTACAAAACTTATGGAAGCATTACTAAGAAAAGATGAAGAATTTGTAGAAAGCAAAGAATAAGAAAGTTTTGTGCTTAGAAAGAATTTGGGCGCTACCGAAGTCATGAAGGTTATTTGACAGTCGATAGTCACTCGTTGTTTCTTAAGTTGAGATACTATTTGCGGTCCTCTTTACCGAATAGTGTAATCGTAGAGTTAAAAATTCCCAAACTACAGCGAGCACACAGAATAGTCTTCGAAATTCCTGTTTTCGATTCTGCCGCACCAGGTTTAGAGTCTAGGAACATTGCCATGAATACCTGAACCTCCTTGAGCAAGGGAAGCACTGTTATACTCTTTCATCTGTTTTCGACAATAGAAAAGCATCATTGGAGATGCCAGTTATTTTCAGCCAACAACTCGTTGCTTTCTTACTCTGATGCAGTCAGCGATAGGAATTCGTTTGCGAACCTGACATTATTTTGAAGTATTATAAATTGACATTAATCATCTTTGCTCGCACCACTGTACGAGTGACCCCCTGTTAGCATACCATAACATTAAAAATAACCATCTCAACCAATTCATTTCGATGGATTCTTTACATCTGGCTAGCCAAACCTTCATTTCAACTGAGAAACTACTGTCGGAATACTTTTTGCCACCCCGACAAAGCACTAAGTTAACGCTGTCATTGTAATCATAATGATCTGTTTGAAAATTTGTTCGCTTATTGGTTAGTTCCCCTTGTTGTTCATGTTATCAAGTATCGTAACACGAACTTACATCTTAAAACCGTTCAAATCCTAAATTCATACTAGTCATACCCTAACATATATTGGTTAATTTTAGCGTCAAGTTTCTTTGACATGATTCTCACCAGTTGATAATCAGACAAACCTTTGTAGTGATCTCATCCCTGCGTACACTTTATGGCCAATCCATTTGATGACACAATCTTAGAAGGATTTATCTGCCCGAAATGCATGCTCACATTTGGCACACCTGATCTACTGAGCCATCATTTCAATTTAGATCATCAAAACTCGAGTATTCCAGAGAACGAAGGTTTGCATTATTGTGACTATGCTAGCTTTCAGTAGAAATTATATCAACAACAAAATCGGTATTCAGAACACAATCTAATACACATATTTCGTTTGCCTTCTATGATCGGAAGGATGATACTCAATCAATTGGTGAGTTACCTTGAAAATTTATTTTGAAATTTAGGCATTTGTCAGTCGCTGACGTCAAATTTCATGGAATTACGAAAATGTCATGTAAATCGTAACTCAGTAGAAACAAATAGCTTGCTAATACGTCTAGAAAAATTAATTGACTTGGGTGATGCACATGAAAGTGATAGAAAAGGTAATCTTCACTCATCCACTTGGTTTACTTTTAGCACTTGAGCAAACCATTGTGCCTTGGATTGATGCAAAGATCGATCTTTGTCCATGCTGCGGCAAGGCGTTTGGTCTAGGTGCTGAGATGGCTTATCCAGATGAAGACGACAATTACGTGGATCCTTCAAAAAATAGTATGACTGATATTTCCAAATCTTGGCTTAGCAAAACTAATGTCACTCGTTTGACAAATGCCATATTGGACTATAATCCTGTTTATCGTCGAAGACATCACTGTCGTCTTTGCGGATCTATTTTGTGTGCTGATTGCAGTTATTTTGTGTCTGTACATAATGCTCGTAGTCTTCTAAATGCTCTTAATGGGAAGGATTTAGATCTATTCCCAGTTTCTACCAACACAAACGATGCAAGCAATGAGCCCGATTTCTCCATTCAGTCAGAAGATATGTTTCGAAATGGAAATACTCCTAGTTCTGAAAGAGGTAAGTGATTTCATCCTGGTTATAGCAAGTGGATGATGACAAATACTTTGTACCCTTGTAATGATGTTTACAACAATAATCTGTTGATCCAAATTCACTACATGTTTTGCAACTGAGACTTTGATAGCATTTGCCTACCCGTTTTCTCTAGCTATACAACACTATGTTGTTCACCTTTTACCGAAGAATTTTATTCATCGGTTTGACTAGTTTGTGGTTTATTTAATTGTTCATTGGTATTGGTATAAATAATCTTCAATTTAGCCAAGTTTAGATGTGCGACAAACCACGTAGTACTTCCGTAGGGGCTACTGGACCTGGTGGTTGCAACCCGTTGGTGAGATGGAATCAGCTGAAACACCTGACAACAGCCGAGTGCTGTTTTAAATTATCCGAATCATTGATACCAAAAATCCTGATTTCAGTCAGTGAGGCAGATGATATGCTAGTCAATGGCTTTCATAGGCATCTGGAACGCTAGGCAGAGTCCTTCAGAAAGCAACCGTGGTGACCTAATGCACTAGAAGTTTAAACCGAAGTCTCTTGTTTTCCATGGTCGGTTGGTCATTCACCTGACGAAGCAGAAGTCTAAAAGAAAGTATTCTGGTGTCGTGAGATGACTTATTTCCAGCCCTTCTTAAGAATAGGGACGAAAATGTAGTCTGAAAATTGTTTGAAAATGTTCAACACATTAAGAGTGACTCATCATTCCACAATGATGCCATTGTTGTACCCATCTCTGAAAAGGGTGTGCGTAACTTGTATGACAATCGTGCGGTATCAGTCCTGTCGGAAATATTGCCTGCTGTCATACTTTGCAAATTGCATAAGAACTATTTCACGAGGACGAAGCCTGATTTTTTTCAGATCATGGATGATCTCAACATATATTCACTCTGTGTCGAATACTCAAATACCATCAACCTTACTGAAATCCAGTGGCTATTGTCTTTCTTGATATTCCACCTTCTATTCGTTTGATAGGATTGTGCTCTAGAATTATCCATAAGACAGATGTCCGTTCAAAGTTCATAATCATCCTAAGATCCGCGTGCCACAACGCCTAAAACAGAGTGAAGTCATACATCCTCCTCTGTCCACTCTTCCAACTCAACAATGGGGTCAAACAACACTGTCGATTTTGTCACTCCTCTTTATTTACTATCGACAACACTCTCAAAACAGATTTTAAGGATGTGCTAAATGATGCTGTAGAACTGTAATCGTGATAAGAACTTTCGAGATTTGATTATATAGACGACATCGTCTTCATCTCTGATGAAATACTAGCTACTCAAATCCAATTTAATCAGTTGATGATTCGCACCCATATGATATGGCTGTTTTGTGTGCGGTTTGCACCACTGAAGTGAAAAATATTCCTGTTAAATTGACAGCAACGTACGCTCCACTCACCCTTGGTGGTAAACTGTTGGAAGTTGTCGAAGAGTTTGTGCACCTGGACAGTTAGTTGTGTGAGTGCTCGTGGCGGTGTGACTGATGAGATTTCCAACAGTATATCACTAGTCAGAATGACACTGATCCACCCTTAGCACATTCATCTTGTTGTACGAGGTTGTGTATACACGGCATTGGTACAAGTGTTTTCACTTTACACCTGTCGAACCAGACCTCTTCGAACTGACGATGTCTGACAGTTGTGTGTTCCCGATCACTTTTGTCACTCACCGTGGGATCGCTCGCATCCAGTGCAAACATCATGTAAATGATTCTGAGATGAGTCGGTACATTCTCGGATGTGATTGAGGTTTCCACTCAATGAGTGTGGTCATCGTGAGACACTGGTTTAAGATGCATGCAAACGGGTTAGGAATGTCATCCGAACAGCTTCCACTCCACTCACTGTTTCTTCGCCTTGAGTATGGTTGACAGAATCGAAGAGATGGTCAATGTAGGATGTGGTGCTATGGGATGGAGGGAAGTTTTGTTGAGTGGGTATGTGTTAGTTTTTTTGTGAGTAACTGGATGATGTTGGAAAGACCATGCAACGCAGCGAGTGTCTTGAAGTGATAGTGATATGTATCACAATCGAAATCAGTGATGACCATGTTGCAGTTTTCTTGTTTCTTTTGCCATCAAAAAGTAAGATGAAGGTAATCAATCTTTGTTCGAATGATTTTTCGAGACTGCTTTCTTATATTTTCTGTTTTTGTCTTCCTTGCTTTTTATCCTCTCATTGTTATGTATGGTGCATTTCTTGATACTCATACTGTTATCTAGTTTATGTTTCATGTTTAAAAATATGTAACTTGTCATGTGAAATGAACCGTTGTGAAAAAGTACATTATGGGGAAAGAAGCTAAGACGCTATGTGTAAGATTGTGCATGTCAGTATATGGGTTAGTGAAGAAATTTCATATGATTTGTGAAAAAGAAGTGTTTCAAGTAGGAAATAGGTTGCGTGGAGTTTTCTAAGCGGAAAGGTGACGCTTTGTGGTTAACAGAACACTACGACAATTGTCTCAAAACCGAATGCGACAAACTAGATAGTCTTTATTTTTGCTAAATAATTATTAAGTAAACATTTGAAGAAGGAATTCACTGTCAGCCCCGGGAAAATTACCTAGGTATATTTATGCAAATAGTCTTACTGGGTGTAGTTCATTCATTCAAGGATAACTGTCATTTTGAAGGTAGCTTATCTTTTAGGTTAATATTAGTCGAAAATAATGAGGAAACAACCGATTGTTATATTATTATTTGTCCCTTGGGTTCCGAGTGGAACATAGGGCTTAACTAGCACGTCAACATTTCACTCTCTTCTCTGCAGTCTTTTCAACCTGACTCCACCACTGCCCACAAGCTTTCATTTCTTCCTCACATGATCTCCTCCATATCACACTCAGCTGGGACGCCCAACTCGTCGTTTCCTCTTGAGGGCGTGGCCTGGCGCGTGATGCCACCGAATAGTCTTCTCAGTGTATGCCCAATCCATGTCCACTTTCTTTTGCATATTTGTTGGGCGATGGGTTCTTGGTTGGTTCGTTGTCAGGCCAGAGTTCCTTGTTGCTTATTCTTTCTGGCAATCTGGTCTTCAGCAACGAGCGTAGGTGGCAGGTGTTGATGAATGTCTGTAGTTTGTTGGAAATGCTCTTCGTGATGCGCCAAGTTTCTGGCTTGACATTAGTGTTGAAAATCCGGATCTTGTTCACGCTTTATGCTGAGTGCAGTGCAGTAGATCTCCACACTGGTTTCAGACTGGTGAAGGCCTGCCTTACTGTCTTTCCGATCCTGGCTTCGACGTTTTCATCTGTGCTTGTGCCACCTGTAGTTGAACGATGCTGCCTAGATAGGTGAAAGAGACTACTTCCTTTAGGTTTCTCCTGCTGATTGTGATTGGTGCTTGTTGTTGTTGGTTGGGTATCTGCATCACCTCTACCTCTGTTTTCTCTACGTTCACTTGAAGTCCCTTCTTCGCTGCCTCGCCTCTTCTGTCAACTTGTCAGTTTTTGCCTGTAGATCTTCAAGTTTGTGTGACATTAGACACAAGTCGTCGGTAAAATCCAAATCTTCTAGGGTCTTTTCATCGGTCCAGCCAGCGTATGCCCATCTTCTCGCTCCTCACTGTTTGTTGCATGATCCAGTCCACTCGACCACAACCAGGAATATCATGGGTGATAGTAGGCAGCCTTGTTTTACTCCTGTCTTCACTTCCACTTCTAACGCATCACTGAGCTTTCCATTGTGAATTGCTTGGCATACGGCGTCTTCTTATAGTTGTTGAATGAGGTTGATAAAGGTTTGTGGTATTCCATAGTGTTGAAGCCGTTGCCTGCCAAATTACTTCTCGGTCGACGCTGTCGAAGGTCTAAACAGCCTATATTCAATACTTTTCTTGTTGCACGTTCATAGCTTTTTGCTAGCACTAAGGATTAACGTGCGTTAAGGTTGAATTCATGTGCCATAGTCAGAATTTTAGTTCATACGTCATGCAGACTAACTTTTGAATTTCCAGAGGATAATTAATAAACACGAAAGGCAGTATTCGTGACGAGCTGAAATTACTTGTGGAACGATTGAAAACCTGGGAACATTGGACCGTTGTTTCGTCCCAATGTGGGATCATTGGTTTCCGACCTAGTGGCTGAATTCTCATTGTGCTGGCCGCGAAACCTGACAATCCTGAGTCCGGTTCTTGGCGATGTCATGAGTGCTTACTGCTAAGGAGTTCCGTATGAGGGCAAAACAGTTGCCCAGTGCTCCCAGGTTTCCCATGGTTCTCTAACTGATGATAAATACCACGCTGTAGTCAATAGATCCCCACAAACCTCCAAACTTAAACTTGAGATTAAATGTCAAAGGTAATTATCAAGCGATTCGTGTTTATTCGTATTTTAGAATATAGATCCTTGAAAATCCTATCGTAGTTTAAAATAGTTTAGGAAACTAAGCTGCTTGTTTTATTGCTAAAACCCAGGACAATTAGAGTTGGACTGGTTTTTTGGTAGTATTCTTATCAGAAAAATTTGAGCAATAAATTCTGCTTGAAACGTCATCCAGCAAAGAATACTTAATCACTGTGTGCTACATCAGATAATACACGTAGTATGAAATAATACTCTGCCACGATGCCGAGTTTTTACCCTTACTTTTGTATTTTACGCTAAATCTGAATGTTGTACTTTTGATCCGGAACCCGACCGATAGCTGCTATCTTGACGTAGTGGTCCGGCTTGTATGTCACAATGACCCAACAAACTATGCTGGTGGAACGCTTGTTGTCTGTAGGTCCTACCATACCAGAAACGTCTTTTGAATAGTGGTTAAACAAGCAATTACCATTATAATGTAAATTGCTACTCTATGAACGGAGTCTGAGGGCGAAGTTCTACTGCCTCCTGGACAGGGATGTGACAACAGTAAGGCATTTCCTTCAGATGACTAACAGTGCCACGCTGATGTTGTTCTCCCTATAGGGATTGAGGGAGCGGGGGTTGGAAAAGGTCGGCCTCAAAAATAGCACACTCAGCATGCCGGTGCTTGCGACAGCGACTTATAGTCCGATTCGAAAGCAAGAAACAAAAATCTCAAATTAGAAAAAGACCGTATGTAACTGACCTCAGGTAGATGTTCTTTGGGATCTGTGGTCATGCACTTTCCTTTTTTTTTCAGGTACCTCAAGAAGAACTAGCCTTCCGCCGCGTGGGCATCCGGGAAGTGTCAGCCCCCCGCACGCTTCCAGTAGTGCATAATACCCAATCAAACACAACCTACTCTCTTCAGCTATCTCTCCTTTGGCTTCATCTCCTGATACTAATATTAGGCCTCTTACGTCTCACTCTGTAACCATCGCCAACAATCACGGGCATCGAAACTTCATTCCTAAGACCCCGCCATCGATTTCTTGCAGGAGCTTTCTACGTCCGAACGCTGTGCGTAATCGGACAGCAAGCATCGCTTGCCAGAACTCTGGAATCTCTAGCCATGGATGTATACTGTGTCTCTGAGACACGCATACAGGACTCAAATGTATTTATTGAATTGACCTCACCTAGTCATAGTAGAGAATCTTCAGAATTCACTTTACGAGTATCCAGAGGCCCTATGGCTAGCTCTCGCTGGTGCAAACATAACATTGAGCTGCAAGGCATAAAGTGCGCTTCTCGACTGGATACCAGTCGACAGCTGCCTGTACGCTGTTTGAATGAATGGATCTGTAAGAACTGGGAAGGATGATTAGACCAACCGATGCCTATTCGTATTCTCCGCCTACACACCCACCGACTGCAGTTCGGATGATGCACAGGATGAATTCTATGAGAAGCTGTCAGCTTTGCTACAGAAAGCAAAACGTTCAGATGTAGTCACAATGGCAAGTGAATCTAACGCTTAGGTACGGGAGCTGAGCCAATCGAAGAAGCATTTTGGGGCTGGTTACGGAATCTAATGCCAACAAACCGACAACGGTGATTGTCTGTTGCAGTTTTGCTCCAACACTCACTTGTTCATGGCCAGCACTAACTTCAGGTGTAGGGAGAGACCCATTCTCATATGGCGTCCGCCAGCTTCTTGTGGCAACCATAGGTGAATTAGGTTGACTAATATTGTGTCGAAGGTCCTAGGGTCCATAGTCATCCAATGCCTTAGTGGAACTTAAGAACAACAAACTCGAGAAAACCGGACAGGTTTCAAAACTGGCTGTGAGTGCATCGATCATATTTTCGCTGTCCGACAGATTCTAAAACACAAGCGTACTTACCGGCCACTGGCCGACATTTGCCATATTTGTTGACCTGAAGGTGGCATTTGACTCTACTGACCGTGAGTAGTTGTAGCAGTGTCTGACTGTGAAGGGAATACGGAGTAAGCATGCAATGCTTATCCAAGCTCTCTACTCGAAGTCACGCAGCCATGTAAGCTCTTATTGAGAGATGTCATCAGTATTGACGACAACCAATAATGTCCGCCAGGGATTCCCACTGTCACCCTATTTAACTTCGTCACGTACGTACTAATGGACATAATCCTATGTACGTGTGACTTCACAGGGACTGATCTACTACATGGAGGTCATCTGGTTGACTTGGAGTATGCGTACGATATTGTCCTGCGAAGTGAAGACGCTAAAAAAATGCAGGGTCTTCTGAACGCGTTGGACATGTACTGCGCATGCCGAGCCACCTCCTACATTGACGTTATACGCTAGAGGAAGTTGGATTATGTGCGAAGAGGGTTAAGAAAGATTAGACCGGTGCATGACACCAGTCCATGAAGTTAGTTGGGGTTGGCGAAATGACAGGAATCAATGTTTGAGAACTCTTGTTGACATAGCTGAAACCAACAGCTATCCGTATGGTGTTTGACTGAATGGATATATAAGAACTGGGAAGGACTGTCAGACTAACTGATGCCTACTTGCATTCTCTGCCTACATACCCACCGACTGCAGTTTGGATGATGCAGTTGCGCACATGTATTCTCTCTTTGACATCTTCTGAAGCTTGAATATTTGCACTAACGTTTATCTTCAGATTGTTTTTTTCTGACAACTTTTTCTACATTGATGTCAGTCTTTTTCTGTCCACGTGTTCTTTATATACCACCATGAAGTATAGCAACTGGAACCGATGAACTCGTGTGCGAGGTTCTACGTAGATTTTGTCCGTGTCTGTTTGATCCAGAATGGGATCTTGTTTACATTCTGATAAGTTTTATGACATGATAAGAGTTGTTCAGTACCCCACTGTTGTAATTAACTGCCAAATATGATTTAAGAAACAAATTAATTTCGAGATTTACCGTAAAATAAATATTCACTTGGATTACATGATTACGTGAAAACTTACAGATTCCCCGAATTGTCAGTGTGGGTTCTTTTGGTCTTCGAAGCTATAAGCATAAGAATTTATGGTAAAACAGACGTTTATCTAAAGTAATATGGGATTGCGAAGATGAATCAAATATGTTGACTGCTTGTAACGGAAATTTGGAATTTTCCGCGAACTTGGTTCCACTATTGGTGAAAAAAGAAAATATGATCGGAAACGATCTAAACTTTAACAATGTATATGCTGAAAAGTGGTATTTTCTTGTTCATTTCGTAACTTGAGGGATGTTCTGATGTTTTTAGTCGAATTTAATGACCTTCCATACCATTGACTTCCCGTAAAATCTTAGATTTTCCAACATATATCAATGTGATGATGCCTGTAAACTGGCTTCTCTCATGTTCAATTACTAATATGAGAATGAAATATTTATTTGTTGTTTATTTATATGACTGTTACACCAACCAGGTTATCAAAAAAGATGCTTTGAAATTTAAATAAAAAAATCATAGTCACCAGTTTTTTTGATACGCCTTCACTAGATATCAAGCAACGTTGATTTATTTGTGTTCCCCTTCTCTTCATATGCACTTGAATTGTAGCTTGTTAGAGTGAAGCTGTGGCTCTGTGGTTGCGGGATATGACTATCAACTAGGGGATAACAGGTTCAAACCCCGCTCCACTTGTTGAGGTTTGGGCATCCAAGTAGTATCATTGGGTCTCACACAATAGGTGTCGCTCGTTACTTACTGTACAAGCATGCAAGTGGTTGCTGAGTTACTTACCTGAAAAGTGTCAACTTGAAAGTTATTTCATATTTTATACTTACATCACTTTTTGTAAATCCTTACATTTAGATTACTATTGTGACTAGCCACTAGAGTATCATAATTTGTCAGTTAGAAGCAAATTAAGTAGTACCATCAGTGTTGCTATTTTATGTCTACACTTTAATTAAAACGAAGAACAAGTCGTAATAGTTACATGTTTTAATGAAAATGCCACTAGTTTCCTGAGTGTATTATTATTTTTGTTGTGCCAGTTGCAGTGTTCATCAAAATAACTGATTTTTGAAAGATATTTGAACAACCTTTATAGTATAGTAAAGACAGATAGTGGCTAGCAGTGGAATCCAGGATGCGCATTTCATCCTATTCGGGACTCGTCAGCTGGATGTACCTGCCTCGCAGTGAGCGATGTTGTTCCCACCGGGATTCGGACTCGGGAGCGATCACTTCAAACGCGAGAGCGTTATCCACTACACCACCGAGCCACGTTAGCCACTTCTTGTGCAACGGGTATAGTTATAGTGTTATTGCTTGTATATACCGTCGTTGATTGAACCGAATTGATCAGTCTCTGTTGGCAAATGGGCTCTTACGTGAATGCCTCGATATTGCCTGTGTTTTTAATTATGTATAATGAAAATGGATAGTGGCTAGCAGTGTAATCCAGGATGCGCATTTCGTCCTATTCGGGACTCGTGGATAACGCTTTCGCGTTTGAAGCGATCGCTCCCGAGTCCGAGTCCCGGTGGGAACAACATCGCTCACTGGGAAGCAGGTACATCCAGCTGACGAGTCCCGAATAGGACGAAATGCGCATCCTGGATTCCACTGCTAGCCGCTATCCATCTTTACTATACATAATTAAAAACACAGGCAATATCGAGGCATTCACGTAAGAACTCATTTGCCAACAGAGACTGATCGATTCGGTCCAATCAACGACGGTATAGTACAAGCAATAATACAAACCTTTGTATTATTTGATACATCTCACACCCACAAGTATCAAGATATGTAGTAGGTACACTTTAGAAAATTTATGTAACAGGGACTAAACAGTTTTAAAATAGGCTACCGGTGGAAACAGAATACAATTTCGACATCTCAAAAGCACTCAAAGTAGTTGATAAACAATGTAATACCCTTTTTTCATGATTTTTGAGGAATGCCGAATATAGAATCTATGAACTTAAAAGACGATACCGGTTCCCGAATTACATTATTCTTGATTTTAGTTCTGAGTTGAAAGTTCTCTTTGGTTTGACATTTTTCTACACTACACTACCGTTATCTAGGCAACCAGATAGTATCATTAGTTCTCATACAATAGGTGTAACTCATTATTTTCTGCACGGATGTGAACAAGGTTGCTGAATGGGTTTCTATTCAATTCGACACTTGATTGGAAATAATGTACTCGTTTGACTTGAGTACCATTTTGTCAATTTACATGTAATCCATAGTCGTTCAATTACATATTGAACTTCATAAACCACATCTGTCTGCCAATTATAATTAATTAATTATACAAATGAATCTCTATTGGTGCTACTGGTGATGGTTGATCTGAATAGTATATGAATTGTGGAATGGAAGATGAACGAAAAATGTCAGATTCTAACAATGTTGATTATAAATAAAGATCATACATTCAAGTATCTCGATTGTTCATTATGAAGTGATAAACAGATAACCTGTTTGATGGTGAACCTATACCATTTATCTCAAAATCAATCAATGTTTCTCGTATTTCTCTGTCTACAATATTATCTCTTTATACATTTCGCATGCAATAAGTGTGGGTTTAGTGCACAAATACATGTACCGAGTTATGTTACATTAATTAAATTAATCATACATTTCTGGTTTAAAGAGTTATTTCGTTTACGGGGTCCTTTCTGGAGATGAGCTTAACAAAGGAAAAGTGTGACTATACGTTAGCCTTAACAGTAAAAAGTCAAGAATTACGATCGAACGTTATTCAACCTGGGGTACACATCATTTATGTGTTCTTTACTATATAAGATAAATATATCATTCATATATTTCCAATAGAGATATAGATTAATAATGAACCTATGCTTAACTTCTGGATTAGTTAAAGGGATTCGATTACCTAACTGATAGGTGGGATTTCAAGTTTTCATAGTACTGAATGTGTCTTCTATTCGTTTTTATTGAAACTAATGATACTTACAACTTAATAATCGTCTTCCACTAGCCAGATATCTGATATCTACTAGTTTCATGAATAGCTTTTGCTTTTTTTTGGAATCAAGTTAGAAATAATTTCCATATACTTTATTATTTGTCTAGGTTATGAGTTGCGTATTTGTCCTGTTTGTAAAAAGATCCTAGAGAAGAAGATAAACACCTTGAAAAGTCTATCAGTCGATACTCCGATCATCCAAATGCACATAGTAAGTGATTCTTTACTATAATTTTTGTGATATTTCGTACTAGAACACTTAATTAATTGTGACTAACTGAAACAGTGGGTTAGTTGAAGTGTTGCTCTGTCTAATTGAGAATAGTTGGTTCACATCGTGACCTAATTTATTAGATATCAGGTTTTTATTACAATTTTCATACGTTGTAGCACTAGCTGAGTACCACTATGCTAAAAGGCTACTATTAAGATTGTCTTTCTTTTTGTATGAAGCAGAACAGTTGTCACATGCAGTAGTCTGCAACCGTTCGAAGTATTCTTTTGTGCATAAATATAGGCAATAATTCCTTAAGTTCGGTGGGTGATTGACTGCTTGTAGTTCTACGATTACAGGTGAGTAATTACACTGGACTATGATCCATAAGTGTTTTGTGAGTGCTTATGATAATATTTGGTCACTCAAACCTTAGTTGATGGGGTTTAGTTCATACTAGTGAGTTACTGGTTAGAAATGAAGTGTGTTGTAACATTCCTCTGTGTAGTAGACCCATGACTACAGACCTTTATTTCTGTTGGTGTTAAGTCAAAAGAAGGAATAGTTCAACTAGCCTCCAGGCACTATTTCATTGCCCACTACCCAGTCGGATCCTGTGTGAAACACGGGGACAGAATTCTATCTCAGAAGTTGAAGAAACCGTAAATAATCTGAAACAAGGAAAAACACCAGGATGAGATGGACTAGACCCGGAGGTACTTAAGGACGGTAGTCGAGGATTATTGGTTAGATTAACTTGAGTGTTAACTACTGTAAAGAAGCCAGATATGATCCCATCTCAATCACTGATTGTACCAGTCTTCAAGAAAGGCGAGAAGTCCTCTTCTGATAACTACTGAGGAATCAGCCTAGCAAACATAGTATCTAAGATTCTGGGTTCTTAAGTCATCAGATGTCTGAGTGGAGCTCAGAAATAGCAAATGCGAGAAAACCACTCAAGCTGCACACCGCGCCAGGTTCTGGAACACAGACATACTTACCGACGCCCAATATTGGCCTAAAGGCGGAGTTCGACTCCGTTGATCGGAATGTCTTATGGTAGTATCTTTGATCAAAAGAGGTATCCAGTAAGTACATCACTCTATTGAAGGCTGTTTACTCGAGCACTCATGAGTGAGCGTGTCAGAGTTTATAGTAAGTTGTGAGTTGTGTACATCAAATGATGTTCGTCAAGGATGTTCACTTTGTCCATTCCTATTCAGTCTTATCGTTATTCGTATTAAGGTCTTTCTCTCGTCATTTGACAGGAATTGATCTAATCACAGGGGATTTTAGTAGGTCCGTGCGCAGACGACGTAGTTCTGTTAAGTGAAGATTCTGACAAGATGAAGTCTTCTGGATACCTTGAAAAACATTTTTATTGATTTATCAAATATATCACACAGTGTAATAGTATTGTTTACTACATTGCGTTTCGGACATAATTTATTGTCTGTAGTCATATCAAGATAACTTTCAGATATCCTTTATATAGTCCTAATTTTCTCATCTCTTTGTGAAGATGGGTAGTAAGATTTTCCATATATCCGGAACAGGTGCTGAGTCATTCCTGTCGCATGTGTTAGGTGTTGATTCAATAAACAAAGATTCAGTTATCAATCTCTCCCTCCACCTTGTTATGTTAGTTTTAAAGATTTTCACCCTGTCCCATCCTACTGTGTGGTTGTGTGTAGTCGCATGCATAGCTATAGCTGAGCTTTTTTCTAAATTCTTTACCTTACTAGGATCTACCAATTTTAACCTAGCTAGGTTTTTGTGCACGGATAGTTTAATTGACCCTGGTCGAGTACTTTGACCTATGTATTTGACCTCGCAATCGTCGCAAGGGATCCGGTAAACTAAGTTATTCTGCTTAATTGGGTCAATAGGATCTTTTAACCTACAAATCTTTTTTCGAAGTGAGTTTGTAGGTTTAAATTCCACTCTAATCCCAGCCTTATTGAGAATCATAAGTAGTGTTTTTGAGGCGCCTTCTTTGTTGAAAACTTAGTTGGGTGGAGGGAGAGATTGATAACCGAATCTTCGTTTGTCGAATCAACATCAAATACATGCACTAATAGAAATGATTCTGCACTTCTCCCAGATATATGGAGAATTCTACTACCCTTGTCATCACAGAGAAGGAGAGAAAATTAGGAATATATCTGGAAGTTGTGGAGTTACGTGATATGAATATGGACAATAAATTGTGTGCGAAAGGTTATCCAGTAAATGATGCTGTTTCACTGTGTGATATTTCTAATAGACAGACTAAAATGGAATCACAATCGACTACAGTGCCCAAGTTTTACTCTTATATTAATACTGTAGAGGTTTTGAATTCTCTCTTCACAGTATTGCCGCTACTATTATTGACATCATTATCAACACTTATTACTATTATTCTTGCTGTTATTACCACTACTATTACTACCATTAATAACTGTATTACTGATATTTTTTGTACGATTCCTAAGGAGTTTATCAATTAATTTGGGAGGGTAATTGTTGATGGTTAAGGTGTCTTCAATACATCTGGTTTCTTGTTTTAGATCTGTTTTACTAGTAAGTTTTTGGCCCTGTTACTTAGACACTTTAATGGGCCAACTTTAACTGACGTCGGGTGAGACGATTTGAAGTCTAATTAACGGTTTGAATGTGAAGGTTTTCTGTAGACACTAGTGTCTAAACTCCCATCTTGTTTCCGTTTTATTCGGCAATCCAATATGATGATATCATGCTATGAGTATAGCTATACCTAACTTCTACAATATGAGATTGTGAATGTTAGTCGACTGAGATGGCTTGGACATGTACCGCACATGCCGACCCACCCCCTACCTCGATACGCCGTGCTGAAGAAAGTTGGATTAGGTTTCAAAAGGGTTGAGGGTGGCCAGGCCAAGATGTGACACCAGTTGATGTAGATCGTGACTGTTGGTCTTAGTCGTGCATATGCAGACTCCCTGGTCGGTGTTGGCTAGACGATAGGAGTCAGTGGCTGAGAACTTTTGGTCACATGGCTGAAATCGGTCGCAGTGGCGTAGATGTTTTCTCTCTCTGACATAATCTAAAGCTTGAATATTCAAACTAACCATTATCTTCAAATTGTTTGTTCTCTCACACAACTTCCCCTACTTTGATATCATTTTCATTCTTTGTATTCTACTGTAAAGTGTGGCAAGTTGAGCCGATACACCTGTGTATGAGGTTTTACGTGGATTTTGTCTGTCTGCATTTCAGAGATCATTTATCTCATATCATCGCACAAATTTTTCTTGCTGAACTTTATACAAAACCAGAACGACTGTTTCTTAACGCAATATAAATCTGTATTGTGATAGACCGAAGTTGACGCCTTTACGGGTGGATGACAATTTATTCAGCGATACTGATAAGTGTGATAATGATGGTAATAATGAAACGCCAGTTCGCATTGGTTTAAGTAGGCCTATCCATGCGATTGATGAATGTAGTGTTCAAGCTCAGCTAGAAAAACCTTTTACGTCCGTCCACGCTGTCTAATTGGAAGACAGCCTTTTCACATTTAAAGTACTGGAAAATTCTGATCATGTCGTCACTTGTTTGTGAGGAATTGCTGCTATCGATTGCGATCAACAATCGAATAATCACGAGTTTCTAAGTCTGTAATTGAGATAAAGGACCATTCTGCTACTATAGTAGTTTCATTCAAGTGGGATGGCTGAACGCTTTATCAAAAATGCACACTAGATGTATATCATTTACTGTTTGGGTTCCACAAAACCCAGACGTAAACATAAACTTTTGTTCAGATAAAATCTTAAAATTTTGAGAATTATTGTTCCATATCATCTTATCCTGCATTTGAGACAAAGCATAACTGTGTGATTGTGTTGTTTTCTTCACGATGTTAGATACTACTTTTAAGTTTCTCAAGTTGATATATCTTTTCATCATCATCTTCAATATCAACATAGGATCAGGTATTACTGCGTAACGGTACGAGTTGCCACACCTCATATCAGTACATCAAGTAAAAAGGCAGTTTAGTGCAAGATGAAGAAAGAAAATCCAGTCGAAAGAAATATAAAACACTAAAAGAGAGAAAATGGTGAGATTCGATATAATGTTATGATGAGGATAATGTGTGTATACATCTGCGCCACTGACATCTGTTCTGAGGCATATCGCCTAGAGTCTCCAACCACTGGTTTCTCTTGTCCTGCGGACCCTAACCGGTTAGTTTACATCGCCCTCCCCACATGGTTCACTCAAACCAACAGTCAAAGACTTCATACATTGATGCTGCCTCGAGCACTTGCCTAGTCTGAAGCTACTTCGGCCAACATTGTGTGACGAGGCGATCGGTGACTAGGTATACGTAACACGTGTCCCAACTATTTCAGTTCACGACTGTGTCAACTGACTTACGTCTTGTCCCTAAAACTGTACACCTGACTTATGCGTTACTCAGGTGGTGACACCACGGAATACGGTGTGGTGTATACTACGAAGGCAACTGTGGTCAAACACCTGAAGCTGTCTCATGTCTTCTACCTTGAATGACCATGTTTCACAGGCACAGAGTAGAACAGAGCGGACTGCCGTGCAGTACAGGGGACGGTTAGTAGACAATCGGATATCACGGTGGCATGACAGGTGGGGTAAGTTGGAAAAGCGAGCAGAGTGTATTGTATTCGTGCAGAGATTTCGTCGGCCACTGAGCCACCAGGGTTGATCCTACTTCCCAAGTAACTGATATGTCTGACTACTTAGAGCTAAGTGGGTTTCATCTGTGACAGGGATTTTATGAAACTTCTTATGAATGTTATTAGTCTTTTGTCAGTTGACACAGTCGTGAACTGAGATAGTTGGGACACGTGTTACGTATACCTAGTCACCGATCGCCTCGTCACACAATGTTGGCCGAAGTAGCTTCAGACTAGGCAAGTGCTCGAGGCAGCATCAATGTATGAAGTCTTTGACTGTTGGTTTGAGTGAACCATGTGGGGAGGGCGATGTAAACTAACCGGTTAGGGTCCGCAGGACAAGAGAAACCAGTGGTTGGAGACTCTAGGCGATATGCCTCAGAACAGATGTCAGTGGTGCAGATGTATACACACATTATCCTCATCATAACATTATATCGAATCTCACCATTTTCTCTCTTTTAGTGTTTTATATTTCTTTCGACTGAATTTTCTCTCTTCATCTTGCACTAAACTGCCTTTTTACTTGATGTACTGATATGAGGTGTGGCAACTCGGACTGTTACGCAGTAATGCCTGGTTTTATGTTGATATTGAAGATGATGATGATGATGAGTCTTGATTGGAAATAAACTGTTACATCTTTGGTAATTTACATCGTCGTGTCTAGCAGAAGAGTCCAGGATATGGGTTTTGTTCTATTCGGAATTCGTCGAAGAGTTCGATCTGGTAAAACAACGGAGAATCACTATTACATCAACAAAAATTTACAACTAACACCCATTTTACAAGATGTAGATATCGTGCTTCAGTGTCCTTGTGGATAACACCTTGACGTTTGAAGCGATGGGTTCTAGGTTCGAGTCTTAGTGGGAACAACATCACTCACTGAAGTTCAGGTACACCCAACTGACGCGTCTCAAATATGACAAGACGTATATCCTTGATTCTTCTGCTAGCCACGACCAAGTAAATTACCGTAACAAATATTTGGTCAATATCGAGGCATATGCATACGAGCCCATATGCTAACAGAGGTTGAACAGTTCGATCGAGCGAAACAACGAAGCATTACAAGTACATCAACAAAAGGTTATGTTTAATCTTCCTCATATCCTTTGCTTATCATCATCATCATGTCATATGTACTTCTTCTAACCTAGTTCACAACATGATAAGGTATATCTGTATACGTTCCTCTTGTAAAGTATTGCAAAAAATATGTCAGTCATCAAAACTTATGTTGATGGATAATTATGGCCTTTTTGCATAAATGTATGTTAGTTGTGAACAGTCACTATCCAATTTTAGAATTTTAAACCTTGTTGACTTGTTTTGTAGAACTTGTGAAATGACTATTTTAGTAAAAATTTGTTTTTCGTCTTTTTACATTAGGAGTTCAAGGAATTGATGCAAAAAGTTCATGAATGGCTTCCTTCGTATAGTATAATTGCTGAAAGTTTAAAGTGAGTTTTAAATTATAAAAAAATATAACTTGAACCATTGAACATCAGTGCAAAATTTCATTTTGTTAGGGCTTTCCCTGTGTATCTCTATTTCTAACTAGTAGGGAATATCAGTGCCAATTATTGTATCCTGAAAATTTTTTATTGGTTTTTTTTTAATATCAGCGAAACTGATGAACCATACTGTTCCTTTTCTAAAAACTAACTCAAGCAGCAGTTTAATGACATAAATTACCTTGATATCAGCTGAAACATGTGGTCTAAATTAGTGAGATCTGAAATGCAACTATAGTAGCAATTACGGTAACAAGTTAAGTGTTACGAGGACTTATTGAATGATGATATTCTAATATCATGTTCAAGGCTATTCGGTACAATTCGGTGTCAACAAGTGATATATGGTCACAAGGATGTTAAAGAATTACTTTTATAAGATGTCTTTCAGTGGTGGATTTCAGGTTAGACGATCAAAAGTTTAAAAATACTGATTTCTACTGTCATAAACTATTATTATTTTCAATTGAAGCACAACTTAGTACGGAATGAGTACCAATGGATGCAACATACAAAGTAATAAAACAAAACGAAGAAACAAAAATGAGAGGAAAAATGCGAACACAAAACAGCAATAAGTTGTTAGAAAAGCAGTCTCAAACATCCATTCTAAAAAGCGTTCATTACCTTCATTTTACTTTTCGTTGGCACAAGAAACAAGAAAACTGCAACATAATCATCACTGATTTCGATTGTGATACATATCACTATCACCTCAAGACACTCGCTGCGTTACATGGTCTTTCCAACATCATCCAGTTACTCACAGAAAAACCAACACATACCCACTCAACAAAACTTCCCTCCATCCCATAGCACCACATCCTACATTGACCATCTCTTCGATTCTGTCAACCATACTCAAGGCGAAGAAACAGTGAGTGGAGTGGAAGCTGTTCGGATGACATTCCTAACCCGTTTGCATGCATCTTAAACCAGTGTCTCACGATGACCACACTCATTGAGTGGAAACCTCAATCACATCCGAGAATGTACCGACTCATCTCAGAATCATTTACATGATGTTTGCACTGGATGCGAGCGATCCCACGGTGAGTGACAAAAGTGATCGGGAACACACAACTGTCAGACATCTTCAGTTCGAAGAGGTCAGGTTCGACAGGTGTAAAGTGAAAACCACTTGTACCAATGCCGTGTATACACAACCTCGTACAACAAGATGAATGTGCTAAGGGTGGATCAGTGTCATTTTGACTAGTGATATACTGTTGAAAATCTCATCAGTCACACCGCCACGAGCACTCACACAACTAACTGTCCAGGTGCACAAACTCTTCGACAACATCCAACAGTTTACCACCAAGGGTGAGTGGAGCGTACGTTGCTGTCAATTTAACAGGAATATTTTTCACTTCAGTGGTGCAAACCGCACACAAAACAGCCATATCATATGGGTGCGAATCATCAACTGATTAAATTGGATTTGAGTAGCTGGTATTTCATCAGAGATGAAGATGATGTCGTCTATATAATCAAGTCTCGAAGTTCTTATCACGATTACAGTTCTACAGCATCATTTAGCACATCCTTAAAATCTGTTTTGAGAGTGTTGTCGATAGTAAATAAAGAGGAATGACAAAATCGACAGTGTTGTTTGACCCCATTGTTGAGTTGGAAGAGTGGACAGAGGAGGATGTATGACTTCACTCTGTTTTAGGCGTTGTGACACGCGGATCTTAGGATGATTATGAACTTTGAATGGACATCTGTCTTATGGATAATTCTAGAGCACAATCCTATCAAACGAATAGAAGGTGGAATATCAAGAAAGACAATAGCCACTGGATTTCAGTAAGGTTGATGGTATTTGAGTATTCGACACAGAGTGAATATATGCTGAGATCATCCATGATCTGAAAAAAATCAGACTTCGTCCTCGCGAACTAGCTTCTTATGCATTTGCAAAGTATGACAGCAGGCAATATTTCCGACAGGACTGATACCGCACGATTGTCATACAAGTTACGCACACCCTTTTCAGAGATGGGTACAACAATGGCATCATTGTGGAATGATGAGTCACTCTTAATGTGTTGAACATTTTCAAACAATTTTCAGACTACATTTTCGTCCCTATTCTTAAGAAGGGCTGGAAATAAGTCATCTCACGACACCAGAACTTTCTTTTAGACTTCTGCTTCGTCAGGTGAATGACCAACTGACCATGGAAAACAAGAGACTTCGGTTTAAACTTCTAGTGCACTAGGTCACCACGGTTGCTTTCTGAAGGAATGTACCTAGCGTTCCAGATGCCTATGAAAACCATTGACTAGCATATCATCTGCCTCACTGACTGAAATCAGGATTTTTGGTATCAATGACTCGGATAATTTAAAACAGCACTCGGCTGTTGTCAGGTGTTTCAGCTGATTCCGTCTCACCAACGGGTTGCAACCACCAGGTCCAGTAGCCCCTACGGAAGTACTACGTGGTTTGTCGCACATCTAAACTTGGCTAAATTGAAGATTATTTATACCAATACCAATGAACAATTAAATAAACCACAAACTAGTCAAACCGATAAATAAAATTCTTTGGTAAAAGGTGAATAACATAGTGTTGTATAGCTAGAGAAAACGGGTAGGCAAATGCTATCAAAGTCTCAGTTGCAAAACATGTAGTGAATTTGGATCAACAGATTATTGTTGTAAACATCATTACAAGGGTACAAAGTATTTGTCATCATCCACTTGCTATAGCCAGGATGAAATCACTTACCTCTTTCAGAACTAGGAGTATTTCCATTTCGAAACATATCTTCTGACTGAATGGAGAAATCGGGCTCATTGCTTGCATCGTTTGTGTTGGTAGAAACTGGGAATAGATCTAAATCCTTCCCATTAAGAGCATTTAGAAGACTACGAGCATTATGTACAGACACAAAATAACTGCAATCAGCACACAAAATAGATCCGCAAAGACGACAGTGATGTCTTCGACGATAAACAGGATTATAGTCCAATATGGCATTTGTCAAACGAGTGACATTAGTTTTGCTAAGCCAAGATTTGGAAATATCAGTCATACTATTTTTTGAAGGATCCACGTAATTGTCGTCTTCATCTGGATAAGCCATCTCAGCACCTAGACCAAACGCCTTGCCGCAGCATGGACAAAGATCGATCTTTGCATCAATCCAAGGCACAATGGTTTGCTCAAGTGCTAAAAGTAAACCAAGTGGATGAGTGAAGATTACCTTTTCTATCACTTTCATGTGCATCACCCAAGTCAATTAATTTTTCTAGACGTATTAGCAAGCTATTTGTTTCTACTGAGTTACGATTTACATGACATTTTCGTAATTCCATGAAATTTGACGTCAGCGACTGACAAATGCCTAAATTTCAAAATAAATTTTCAAGGTAACTCACCAATTGATTGAGTATCATCCTTCCGATCATAGAAGGCAAACGAAATATGTGTATTAGATTGTGTTCTGAATACCGATTTTGTTGTTGATATAATTTCTACTGAAAGCTAGCATAGTCACAATAATGCAAACCTTCGTTCTCTGGAATACTCGAGTTTTGATGATCTAAATTGAAATGATGGCTCAGTAGATCAGGTGTACCAAATGTGAGCATGCATTTCGGGCAGATAAATCCTTCTAAGATTGTGTCATCAAATGGATTGGCCATAAAGTGTACGCAGGGATGAGATCACTACAAAGGTTTGTCTGATTATCAACTGGTGAGAATCATGTCAAAGAAACTTGACGCTAAAATTAACCAATATATGTTAGGGTATGACTAGTATGAATTTAGGATTTGAACGGTTTTAAGATGTAAGTTCGTGTTACGATACTTGATAACATGAACAACAAGGGGAACTAACCAATAAGCGAACAAATTTTCAAACAGATCATTATGATTACAATGACAGCGTTAACTTAGTGCTTTGTTGGGGTGGCAAAAAGTATTCCGACAGTAGTTTCTCAGTTGAAATGAAGGTTTGGCTAGCCAGATGTAAAGAATCCATCGAAATGAATTGGTTGAGATGGTTACTTTTAAAGTTATGGTATGCTGACAGGGGGTCACTCGTACAGTGGTGCGAGCAAAGGTGATTAATGTCAATTTATAATACCTCAAAATAATGTGAGGTTCGCAACTGTAACTATCGTTCATCCCGTGGCGCCGCGTGATACACTTACCAAACTTCCGCTTCTTCCATCCTGTCTCATGGTTAGGAATTAATGAACGGCGTGGAAGTTGTTCGATCGACATGCGTAACAAATGTCCAAGCCACGGAATCTGGTGTTTTGAGATGACTTCACGTATTGTATGATTGTGTCTGTCATGCTCATGCACAGGCTATCGTACTTCAGGATTACTCACATGACGTTGGGATCGTAAACGAGCATTCCTACGAAGACAGCGATGATGGAACACATAGAATCGTCACATATACTCAGCCAGAAGTAGTCCATAGTGACGTATGACACTCTGGCTTTCGATATGCAATTGGAAACTTCATCACACACCTGCGCAGGCACACAAAACTACCCAGATACACGAACTTTTCGACTACTTTCAACGCTCACCTCCGAGGGTGAACGCAGACAGAGGTTTCTCTGTTATTCTCTGTTATTCTAATCGACCTTGGTCGACTACTTTGACCTATGTATTTGACCTCGCAATCATTGCAAAAGATTTGGTAAACCAGATACATCACATTTCTCAGATAATCTTTGTCTTCTAATTACATTATCCGAATTCATAAAAGGGACTAACTGTTTCAAAACCAGATTATTTTGCCGAACTACATCGATAGGATTTTTTAATCTACAAAGTTTGTTTGTAAGAGAGCTTGTTGGTTTAAATGCCACTTTAATCCAAATATATAGGTCAAAGTGGTCGACCAAGGTCGATTAGAATAACAGAGCACAAAAACTTAGCTAAATCAAGATTTGTAGATCCTTCCTAATAAGATAAGAAATCTGAAGAAAGGCTCGGTTATAGCTCTGCATGCGATGACACACAATCACACGGTACGGTGGGACACGGCGACAGTGTTGAAAACTAACTTGGTTGGAGGGAGAGATCGATAACCGAATCTTTCTCTATCGAATCAACACCGAACACATGCAATCGAAATGATTCTGCACCTGTCCCAGATATATGGAAAATTCTACTACCCTTGTCATCACAGAGAAGGAGAGAAAATTAGGAATATATATAGTCTATCTGGAAGTTGTGGAGTTACGTGATATGAATATGGACAATAAATTGTGTCCGAAAGGTTATCCAGTAAATGGTGCTGTTTCACTGTGTGATATTTCTAGTAGACAGACTAAAATGGAATTACAATCGACTACAGTGCCCAAGTTTTACTCCTATAGAAATATGATATACTTAAATCGCACCTAGATGCGAGTGTATGCAGAATACAATTCAATTATTTCTACTGATGTTGTCCCATCTCTTTGTCAATATTACTATTTTTAAGGGTGATACTAGTAAGGAATAGTGTTTGACTTTCTGAAGATGATCTTCCATTTCCAAATGTATGTCAGCCGTACTCAAGGATTTCCAGTCACAGTTGTTTACAATGAAACTTTTAAAAAGTTAAGTCTTCAAGAAAGGAGATAAGTCAGTTGAGGAAGTCTGTGACTATTAGGTAGTTGCTTGTCGGAATTCAAAGTATTTCTTTACTTCCCGTTGTATAATCCTCCATCTCCACCAAAAACATTGAAATTTTAAAAACAGTCTATGGATAAAGTTACAGTTTAGGCTGTTTTCGCATGACTATAAGACGCGTTTTATGCAAGCAAAAACAGTGAACTCCTGATTACATTTGTTAATAAATCATTCATCAATTACACTGTAAGGGGAATTTTAATTTGGAAAGTAGGGAAGTTATGATAAGTGTACTTCTTAAAATGGTCAATACAATGTTGGTGGTTTTAAAGGCCCTGACAATATGTTATTGAAAAACTACTAGTGTATAGTCTATTACAGTAGTTTTTTGGAGTGCAGCACAAAAAATATTCACTATAGTTCAGTAATTTACTGTATAACCTTGATGTCTGAATCGAAACGGTTTATACTCGTTGAAAACATAAAATGTAACTTATAACCATTATCAAGTTCAGTGTAAATCACTGAAACGTTCTTTCATTTTCAATATATTAACTTTTGATGAAATTTTTTTCTTATATCAGACGTTTGATTCTCTTGATAAGTTTAAACAAAGCAAAAAAGACAAACATTTACGGAATAAGATAAATCCCTGTTATTCCCTATCTTCTCATCTTTCCAAACACTATTAAGCTATGAAGGAAATAAATCTACAAGTTCTAACTGTTGATGATGGAAATCTACTGAATACAAAAAATCTAACCAAACAAATTGTTAATGAAAATCATTGTTACTTCATAAGTAATTAGGTTGAGTGAAATAAAAATTGGTTACCGTGCGATATTTATGTAAAATATTTAAAAAAACGAGCCAGAAATTTACAACCTTCAGGTAGTAAATAAAAGTTAATTTTTAAAGATGGGATTCGACTCAGTGGGTGCAAGTATATCCAACTGACGAATCCCAAATTGGACGAGACGCACTCCCTGGGTCCCACTGTTAACCAGAAGTAAACAAATTATAAAAGTGAATATTTTTAGACAATACCGAAGCATCCATATAGAGGTTCATATGCCATCAGATGTTGATTAGTTCTATCTAGTATAAAAACGGTGAATTACAAGTATCATAAAATAATAGCGACTAGTACCCATTGGACAAGAGGTGGCTGTCGTACCTCAGTCACCTAGTGGATAACGCTTTGACTTTTGAGGCGATGGCTAGTGGGTTCGAGTCTCAGGGAGAACAACACAACTCGCTGAGGTGCAGGCATATCTAGCTGACGAGTCCTTAATGGGACAAAACACACATTCTATATTTCTCTACTAGCCACCAATGATAATTCGATATAACAATGAATCAGAGGAAGGAAAGTTTACATTAACAAGACATTGTTTTTGAGTACATTAAAGAGGTCTAAATCTCTTTACACTTAGCACTTTTACAAACTCAAGTATATACCTTAAAATGGTTTTGTAACTTGCCTAACATTACAACTATATGTTTAGCTACAGACGAAGTTGGACATCCATTATCTGAATCAATGAGATTGTACGATTCGTTTTTACAACCATTTCGAAATGTGCTCTTTGTCCTATGGAATTTTTATTTTATTCAATCTAATTATTGATGAATTGACACAGATTTTATCGAATAGTTTTTTGTAACTTTGGGATGATCATTCTGTTATCAACAGTTAAAATATACATAATGTGGATTTATTTTCGTCATTCACCGTAATTTTAGGCTATTCATGAAGATGAGATGCCATATGTTAATATGAATTCATTTTATGCTTTAAAACAAGCTTTGTTCATATAAATAATTTTTATGGTTGTAAAGATATTAGTTTGCTTTTAAAGTAGATGGTCTGAGTATAAGATTCGAATTTGTTTCTTATTCTCTCCTTATTTTTGTTATCCACTAGCTCTGGTGAACAAAAGTATGCACTTGAGTCTGCAAGATCTATGCATTCTGATCTGTTACAGGCATTACAGAAGATTGAGTTACTTGGGTAAGTTAGCTTATTTATGAAACATTTAAACGTTATTCGATTTTCTTCTTTAGAGATCCTACTATCATTTTCATCATTTGTAATTGACGGTTCATTACAAGCTAGCTTTAAATTTGGAAACATTAAAATGTGCTCAAAGATTTTGTTGTTTTCACGTCATTATCGATGGTAAACATGATGCCGATAAAAGCCCCCAGGGTATTAGTACACACCTGCACCATTCTGACCGTTTTTCAGCCATGCCACCAAGGTTCTCTAACCATTAATTCTGATTGTCTCAGGGATACAAACCAGGCAGTCTACACGGTTCATACTCATAGTCAGAAACTTCATAGTCTAGTGCCACATTTTTGTCTGACCACGTTGATCCCTCTTCCAATCTAAACCTTCACTTCACACTATATGGTAATGTAGGTCGTGCCTTAACATGTGAAACACATTTCCAAGTGATCGTATGTGGTAAAGGTTTACAACATCATCGACTGACTTGTTTAATACCCTCCGCCTAGCCTCGACATTTCTCACACAGTAATTCCACCATCCTGGGACAACGCTGCGGAGACATAATATGTATGTAAGCTTTACAGAACACATCTCGTTCATGATGGATTGATATTTTTATTCTGATAAAAACGTGTATAGTAACGAATACTTTGCTTTAGGTATCTACCAACTCGAGTGTTTCTTCAGTGAGTACCACTTACCTCTTCTCCCTAAAACTCTACACTCTAGGTGACGAGGTTGTGAACCTTCATCGACTGAGATGGTTGGGACACGTACTACGTATGCCTAGTCACCGATTGCCTCGTCACACAATGTTGGCTGAGGTGGGTCTAGGCTGGAAGAAGGCCCGAGGTGGCCAGACTAAAACATGGCACCAATGTATGAAGTCTCTGACTGTTGGTTTAAACCATGTAGAGCGATGCAGACTAGGTGGTTGGGGTCCTCGGGACAAGAGGAACCAGTGGTTGGAGACCCTAGGTGATATGGCTGAGAACCGATGTCAGTGGCGCAGATGTATACACACATTATCCCTCATCTTAACAACGCTATACCGAATCTCACCATTTTGTCACTCCTCTTTTCTTTCTTCTCGTACTTTATATTTCTTTTGACTGCATTCTCTTATCTTCATCCTTCACCTCACTACCTTTCTACTTGATGAACTGACGTGAGGTGTGGCAACTCGGACCGTTACGCAGTAATGCCTGGTCCTATGTTGATAATGATGATGATGAGAAAATCTGTAGCATCCTGATAACTTCTTCATGGCGTAATCGGTAATAAAACAGAAATCTAAGCGGCTTAACTTTTAAACAAGCATGTTAAAAAGAACCACTATTTTGATATCTTCACCCTGATAGACTATAAAGTAAACTTTTTTAAACTTATGAAAAAACGCTCAAAGTAAGTTAAGTACATGTTGAAATTTGGGCTTCCATATTATTGTTATTATTATTATTATTTATCCCTTGGATTCCTAGTGGAACCTAGGGTTTCACTAGCAAGTCTCCATTTCACTCTGTTCTCTGCAGTATTTTCAACCTGGCTCCACGACTACCCACAAGCTTTCATCTCTTCCTCACATGATCTCCTCCATATCACACTCAGCTGTGACGCCCAACTCGTCGTTTCCCCTTTGGATTCCACTTGAGGGCGTGGCCTGATGCGTGATGTCTCCAATCCATCTCCACTTTCCTCTGTATATTTGTTGGGCGATGGGTTCTTGGTTGGTTTGTTGCCAGGCAAGAGATCCTTGTTGCTTATTCTTTCTTTCAGTATCGAGCATAGCCAGCTGTTGATGATTGTCTGTAGTTTGTTGGAAATGCTTTTCGTGATACACCAAGTTTCTGAACCATAGAGAAGCACTTACTTGACGTTGGTGTTGAAAATCCGGATCTTGTTCACGCTTCGTGCTGAGTGCAGTAGATCTCCACACTGGTTTCAGGTTAGTGAAGGCCTGTCTTGCTTTTTTGATTTTGGCTTTGGCATCCTCATCTGTGCCGCCTGTAGTTGAAACAGTGCTTCCTAGATAGGTGAAGGAGGCTACTTCCTTTACGTTTCTCCCGTTGATGATGATTGGTGCTTGTTGTTGTTGTTATTGTTGGTTAGGTATCTTCTTCACCACTGTCTTCTCTACATTCACCTGAAGAAAGTCCCATCTTCGCTGCCTCACCTCTTCTGTCAACTTGTTGCCTTTTGCCTGCAGATCTTCGAGTTTGTGCGACAGGACATTAGACATCAATCATCATCGTGGGCGAAATCCAAATCTACTAGGTTTTTTTCATCGGTCCAGCCAGCGTATACCCATCTTCTCACTCGCCAGTCCACTCGACCACAATCAGGAAGACCATCGGTGATAAGAGGTGGCAGCCTTGTCTTACCCCCATCTTCACTTCCACTTCAAAGGCATCACTCAGTTTTCCATTGTAAATCACTCGGCATGTGCCGTCTTCATATAGTTGTTGAATGGGTTGATAAAGGTTTGTGGCACCAAAACCGTAGTGTTGAAGCAGTTGCCTGCCAAATTACTTCTCGGTCAACGCTGTCGAAGGCCTTTTCAAAGTCGATGAAGTTGAGGTTGACTGCTATTCTATACTCTGTTCTATGATGATACGTAACGTAGCAATGCAGTTTGATCCGCACATGATTTGTTCTTCTTGAAGCTATCCAGATTGTTCCTGTCGTGATTTTGAATCCAGAGCATCCTTTAGTCTCTCCAGGATGATGCGGCATAGGATTTTTCTTGGGTGGACAGGGACAACAGCATGATATCTCTCCACTTCTTACTAAGACTTAGGTCTCCTCTCTTCGGGACTTTGACAAGGTAATCCTTATCCCAATCAATCTGCAGGTACCTTTCCTTCCTCCCACACCTTCTGCAACAGTGGTGTGAGCATGTCCACTGTTGTTGCTGCGTCTGTTTTCAGTGCTTCTGACGGGATTCCATGTGGTCCTGCTGCTTTCCCGGATTGTAGAAAATTTATGGCGTTCAGGACATCACTTCTGGTTTTGTCAGAGGACTTGTGTTCATTGGTGGTAGTTCTGCGGTTACTGGTGGTATTTTCAGACGATTTGCAGGTGGTGGTTGGTTCAAGAGTTTTTTGAAGTGGTAAATCCATCGTTTCCTTTGTTCCTCCTCTTTGCTAACTAGGTTTCCTTCACTATCTCTCATTGGTTTCATTTATGTTGATCTCTCGCCTCCAAGACAGTAACCTGGTTATTTGAGATAGTGTTGTCAGATCTCTGTCTCTCCTACCTGCAGCCTGTTCTGTTTCATTTGCAAATGTGTCGTGGAAGTGTCTTATGTCTTTCTGCGCACTCTTCTCCACTTCTTTGTCCAGTATAGTTTTTTTGTAGGTTATATTCAGTTCCTTTTTTCATAGTTCATCCCTGCACTGTACTGGTTTATCTTCTGCTTTACCATCTTCCTCTCCTCTATCAATTGGGCTTCTAACTAGAGACATTAACTGATATCACTTTGAATCTTTTATGTAACTTGCTCTTGAAAACCTGATATTTGGTTCATAAATATTGAAAGTTCGCTACAATTTCATTCTAAACATACCAATAACGCATCAGAATTTACAAGTAAAAAGAAAGAATTTATTTTAAAGTGCAGCATTCTATTGATAGCTTGTAATTAGGATAGAAAAGAGGTGCAAAACTCAAGTTGAATTCAGCTATTTGTTACATCATCAAATTGTATCCTTGTAGTAATTCAAACAAAAGACAGTGTTACAGCACACTAGAAGTAGGTAAGCAACACAAAGTTTTGACTAACGGTTAACCGAAGGAGATTGTGAAGATGAAATGTACGTTGCTTTCTCAAACTATTTATATTGTATATGAAGAAACTATAAGGTTCTGAAAGTAATACATGTACTACATGAAACGGTTAAAGGATGATGAAATACAACCGATAACTGGAAATAATAAAATAACTCAGAAATTCGAAGAGGTGAGAAAAATATGTTGTTGTAGTCAAATCCTTAATACCTACAAATTGCGTAAAGCGTCAAAATATGAATGGTATCATTGAGTGATAGTAACATGGAACTAAGGTAAAACTACAAAGTTGTGAAGAAATGGAATGAAGTAAGAAACGCATTAAACACCGTCTGTTCATCAATCACTTCATATAGTTGCTAGTAAAGAATAACAATAATGCCTACGCTCGATACTAAAGATGGCGATCAGATGACCAGAAAGCATAAGCAACAAGGATCTCTTGCCTGGCAACAAACCAACCAAGAACCCATCGCCCAACAAATATACAGAAGAAAGTGGAGATGGATTGGAGACATCACGCATCAGGCCACACCCTCAAGTGGAATCCAAAGGGGAAACGACGAGTTGGGCATCGCAGCTGAGTGTGATATGGAGGAGATCATGTGAGGAAGAATGAAAGCTTGTGGGTAGTCGTGGAGCCAGGTTGAAAATACTGCAGAGAACAGAGTGAAATGGAGACTTGCTAGTGAAACCCTAGGCTCTACTAGGAATCCAAGGGACAAATAATAATACAAGCATATCGACTAGCCAATAGTATGGGAATCGTTAATGTACCCAGTTTTCATTCACTTTTTTTTATAGACGTTTCTGAGAATAGGTCTTTTCATATGGCATGAGTATCATCAAATTTAGAGTTATCATGACGTTCTTAACTAGCCGTCAGTCTGTCAGAAGTGAATCACAATCACATCTTTCACATTTAATAAAAGAACTAAAGTAGAATGTACATGAAGACTAAGATAAAGCTTTAAATAAACTATTATATCATAACATTCTAGCTGTTTGCTTTGATAAGCCTGTTTCAGTTGAGTTAAAACACAGATCAAAAACTACTGATAAGGTTTTATGCGAATATAGATGTTCGAGTAGAAGGATTTTAATGTATTACATTCAACTAAATATCCTTTCGTTAGCATACATGCGAATCAAAATACTACAAAATACGGGTGAAACCACTATAAAGTATTTGCTTGTTCTCACTTTTGTTCGGTTACATCATCTTGTGAAGCATTTTGTACAGAGTTCGTGTTTCAAATAAATCCACCTAGATCAACATAAGATCAGGTATTACTGCGTAACAGTCCGAGTTACCACACCTCATATCAGTACATCAAGTAAAAAGGCAGTTTAGTGCAAGATGAAGAAAGAAAATTCAGTCGAAAGAAATATAAAACACTAAAAGAGAGAAAATGGTGAGATTCGATATAATGTTATGATGAGGATAATGTGTGTATACATCTGCGCCACTGACATCTGTTCTGAGGTATATCGCCTAGAGTCTCCAACCACTGGTTTCTCTTGTCCTGCGGACCCTAACCGGTTAGTTTACATCGCCCTCCCCACATGGCTCACTCAAACCAACAGTCAAAGACTTCATACATTGATGCTGCCTCGAGCACTTGCCTAGTCTGAAGCTACTTCGGCCAACATTGTGTGACGAGGCGATCGGTGACTAGGTATACGTAACACGTGTCCCAACTATTTCAGTTCACGACTGTGTCAACTGACTTACGTCTTCTCCCTAAAACTGTACACCTGACTTGTGCGTTACTCAGTGGTGACACCACGGAATACGGTGTGGTGTATACTACGAAGGCAACTGTGGTCAAACACCTGAAGCTGTCTCATGTCTTCCACCTTGAATGAGCATGTTTCACAGGCACAGAGTAGAACAGAGCGGACTGCCGTGCAGTACAGGGGACGGTTAGTAGACAATTGGATATCACGGTGGCACGACAGGTGGGGTAAGTTGGAAAAGCGAGCAGAGTGTATTGTATTCGTGCAGAGATTTCGTCGGCCACTGAGCCACCAGGGCTGATCTCACTTCCCAGGGAATTGAATTGGTCAACGCGCTCAACCACTACACTCTATTTTTAGCCGAGGCACCGTTGAAGACTAATCGTGGAGCAACAGCTTGCATTTGGGTGGTGAGAAACGCGTCGCAAGCATTCTTAAATTGCCACTGAAAGTGTCCTGAAGATTGCATCTTGTCAACATCACCGATAGCTGCTATCTTGATATGGTGGTCGGGTTTGCATATCACAATGACTCAACGAGCTATGCTGGTAGAATACGTATTCCATCGAGGTTCTACCATATTAGAAAGGTCTATTGGCTAGTGGTTAGACGAAAAGCAGTTACCATTGTGGTGTAAATTACTACACTATGATGGGGGTCGGAGGGCGAAGCTGGATGGGGTATGACAGCAGTAAGGTTTTTCCCTTGGATGACCAGCAGTGCCATGCTGATGCTGCCTTCTTAGTGGAAGAGGATGTGGGGGGTAGAAAGGTCGACCCCATAAATAACATTCCATCTTACCTGACGGTCTGCCGGGTCGGTTCATTTTTCGTTTCTTCTACGACCATCGGCTGCAAAACAAAAACTCAAAAGAACCATGCAGTTTCAATTAAATCACCGCAATATTACTGAAGTACTGGTTATAATAATCGTAGTTACGACAGACGCGGCAGCCATAAACATACTTTTTTGAAGTAGTCTCATGCTAGTTGATGGTGTAAACAAGATTTTATAAATATTATAAAATTTTAAGAAAGTATGTCATTCACATGAAAAGGGTTCATTCTGGTTGTCTCGACTATTTTTCTAGCTTCGTAGACGCTGCTAGGGTGTTCTCACGCAATCATTGAATAGGAAAGCCTGACAACTTTGTGCCTGAATGCATGACTTACTTGGAGTGTGTTAACAAAATCGAGTCAAAAACTTGTTTCTCTTCCCTTTAAGTGTAAAAGCAGCAGTTATGAGTGAATTGTTAAATATACTTTCAACACTACTACTTGTTCATACAAGTATCAGTATTACATCTTATCTGAAATGGTTTACTGCTTTCAAAGACTAAATCCTGGTTACTGGTTAATTTTAGGCGACAGTTTGCGAAATTTAGTGAACCCGGTTCCGAATTTTATGTCAACAGAGCATTGGCACGTCTGGCACTAGCAGTTCATCGAAGAGCCAGAAGTTTCGTTCAAAATTATCTCCCACCTTTACGCACTCTTCCTACTCTCAAACAATATGACAGTCTTACTTTACAACGCAAAGACGAACTTTCAGCAAGGTGGTTGGAAGAGGATAGAGCTCTGGCAGAAGTAAGTTGTACAGTACAGTCTTAAAAGTATGTTTAGTTTCATTACAGTTACAAACTGGATACTCACAATAATGCATGTAATGTATTGGCTTGTTTCGCAAGTAATGTATTCTTTGAAACAATCTTAATGAGTCGATCGGTGTCTTTCATCACTGTTGAGCAAAAATCCTGTGAAAGTGAAGGAACTCAATGAGTTTCTGTAGTTTTCTATCACACTTGCTGTAGTAAACACAATGAATATGTTTCTCAGAAGCTAAATGGATTGATGAAAATAATTAAAGCCTTCTTGCGCGAGAATCATTATATCCAGATCATCGTCATTGAAGCCCCATGATTGACAAAATCAACGTGTGATCTTGTACTCACCACACTTTACAGTAGTACCCAAAGAACAAGCGGAAAGAAAGAGAGTTATATCCAAGTAGACAATATAGCGTGAGATAATAAAGGTAAGTGTTAATATTCAGGATTTTAAATTTCAGGAAGTGACTACATCTGCGCCATTGTGACCGATTTCCAGCCATGTCACCGAGTGTCTTCAACCACTGGTTCTTTTCGTCTTGGGGACTCCAACCAGGCAGTCTACATCTCTCTACACGACTCAGTGAGAGACTCCGTTGACTGGTGCCAGATCTTGGTTTGGCTAACCTAAACCTTCCAACATAATTCAGCATCCCCTTGCATGGCACGTCGAGGTAGGCGGTGGATCGGCATGCGCAGTATATGTCCGAACCATCTCTGTTGGCTAAGGTTCACAAACTTGTCAACCAACTCGCTTAGTACATCTTGTTGATATCAACATTGGTCACATGATAATTACACCAAGCGCAAGGAATGCTACGAAGACATCTTTGATCAAAACCCTGTAACCGCTTTATGTTTTCTACTTTAAATGCCCATGTCTCACAGCTGTATAACAGGACACAACGGGCTGCAGCGTAGAATACTCGTCCTTTGATGGATAGTCGGATGTCTCGCCAGTTGGCACCACAGATAACATAAGTTGTAAAGTGCCAAACGGACTTTCTGAATCCCAGCTGAGTTACGTCAGCAACCACCTCTTTCGGACTATACAACTCCCTAAGTAAGCGAAGTGGTCGACACATCCCATCAATTTACTCCTTAGCATGAAACTGGGAGTACTTGCAGCAGACCAGTTGTGGAGCATCCTCTTACATTTGACAGGTGCCAGTAAAACGCATGCCAAATATACTCAGGTTTCTGCTCAACACTTTCACAAGACCCTGGATTTCGTCAACATCTTCACCCATCAGGACAATATCGTCTGCATACTCAGAGTCAATCAGATGACCTCCGGGGAGTAGGCCAGAGGTAGCTATGGTTATGCCCATTAGTACGTCTATGACGACGTTAAACAGCAACAGGGGACACCTAGTTGTCGTCAATTCTGATGACTTTCCGTAAGCCCTAAGACGGTTGCGTGTTCGAATAGAGAGCTTTGATTAACGTTATATACTTTCTCAGTACTGCCCTTCACAGTCATACACCTCATGGTCAACACAGTCAAATGACGCCTTCAGTTCAACAAATATGGCAAGTGTCAGCAACTGGCCGGTAAGTATGCCTGTGTTCCAGGAGGGTGAAAATATGATCGATGCACTCGTTCAGGCCTGAAAACTGCTTGATTTTCTCGAACTCCAGTTAGTCACTGGATAGCTTTGAACCCTAGGATCTTGGACACGATATTAGTCAAACTGAATCCCCTATGATTGTCACAAGATTTCTCCCCCTTCTTATAGACCGGAATAATCAGAGAAGTAAACCAGTCTGGCTGCACTACCTCTGGTTTCCATACACTGCCTAGTACCTCCGTCAATCTGATCAGCAATCTCCCACTTCGAGTGGCAAATTGTCAGGTCCTGCTGCTTTGGATCGTTGCAGGTTCGATACAACTTTCTTGAATTTGGCGGAAAGACTGGAATATATATATATATATATATATATATATAATAATCAGAGAAAGTCGAAAAGGAATGATCGACATATATATTTTCCAAGCTTGACTTCAACGAGCAGGAAACGAAATCTAATCCATCCATTTTCTTCAAGAATTAGATCTGCAGAAATTATGCCATTGCAGATGAACTGGGAAAACTGACAAGTTCTGGAAAATTGATATGCACCGTGGTTCATTGAGAAGAGTCTATGTTTGAGTCGTGAAATGATTAAATTGAAATTTGAAGAGAAATTTAAGCATGAGAGTTGATGTTACATTTATCTTAATGACAGAGAATGCAGAAAGCACGTTTCGTCCTACTCGGGACTCGTCAGTTGGATGTACCTGCACCCCAGTGAGTGTTGTTTCTATAGACGCTCGAACCCAGCACTTCAAATGCCATAGCATTATCCTTTAAGCCACTGGGGCACGATAGCCACCTCTTGTGCAACGGGTATCAGTTGTTGTTATCATACTTGTAATGTCCCGTTGGTAATAGAGGTAGTAGTAGTGCTGCAAAGATCATGGGGAACCATCCGAGTCGTTTTTACAGTTATTTGAATTTCAGCTCATCGCTGCGCAATAATTGACCCATAAATGTTTCAATGTAAAACTGTTACGTCAACATGTCTACGAGTTAACTTGCTTCTGTGGATTGATATAGAAGTAAAACTTGGTCACCGTGGTAGATCATAATCCCACCTTAGTCTGTTTATAAGAAATGTCACACAGTAAAACAGTATCAGTTACTGGATGTTTTGTATAAACAGACTAAAAATTGAATTGCTTCTGGGCAGTTAATAATATATGCATTCAAAAAGTCCTGTTCTTTTTAAAATTACCCCGCATGCCTATCAAGAAGTCAGTGTATATCTATAAACAGTTCAGCACTTGAGCATCTTAACAATTCGGATTGCTTAGCTCCAATGAAACTCACTTTTAGAAACTATAAAGTAGAAATGAACAGTTGAAAGAGTGTACTACTTGTGCACGGTAGTAGAACTGTCAACCGACTTAAATCAGCATCCTTATCTACTTCCTACTCACCAAGTGGACAGTTGGCTATTGTATATTTGAAAACAGTTCTTGTCTTGTCAACTTCCTCACAATTTTGGTCACTTTTATGTTATCTTTCATTATGTAACTCCCCTTCATCTTTAGAAACAACTTAATTATGTTCTTGAACACTGTTACCGATACAATCTGACTGATAATTAATTGCTATTTGTTTCTGAATACTGCTACTCTGAAAATCGATAACAAATTCATTTGGTGTTTTAGCCGATGATTACTAGTTTAAATCAGTCCTCGCACGGTTACTTATTTCAGAGTGAGGCGTTATTTGTCACCTTATGTTTCAGATATGATTGGAATTTATTCATTGGTTTTAGTATTGTTTCGCAGTCTTATAAGTAGAAGAAGCGTGACCACCAAATAAAAAATTTCTCTGTTTATTTGAAACTTCGTTCTTTGTAATTCGATCTTAAGTATTTGAAAAGGTAGATCGGAGTTCGCGACTTATCATATCCTTCATGATACTCAAATAACTTTTCGTTTTGTACACTTGAGCAGCAGAGTAGGTAAGTGAATTTGTTTTAGTATGCTTGTAAATAATATCCATAATAAAGTTAGCTGATATCCCAGGATAAGAACGATAGTCTGATAACCTATGAAAAAGTCATCTGGTTTCAAAGCCTAAAAAGCTGACGACATATGTGCAAAGATAATTGTAACTAATAGTAGTTCGATCCATCCTTCATGAAGCTTTGCGATGCTGTAAAACCCAAGGATTTTATTGATGTCCACTATTTGTTCAAAAGGATATATATTTGATTTGGTTGTTAAGGAATGTTTTCATTTCATCCTAAACTTGTTGTAAGATGTTGTTGTAAGTTGTAAGATACGTTAAAATTGAATGGTTGGAAGAGATACTGTCACCTAGTGTTTACCGCTATTGTATACTTTCAAATTAAATGATATATCAAGCACCTCGGGAAAATGTTAATACGAATCATTTTTTTTCCTGATCTTTCAGTTGATGCAACGTGTATCGGGTAAACACAACTGTGAAAATGTAGCTTCAGCTGTAAATCCAACTACAAAACTATGGAACAAGCTTTTCCAGCAACCAACTGGAACAACTACAACTAATGGGAAGCTTCAAAGAAAAAAGACTACATTTCAGTCTTTGGATAATATAGCAAGAGAAATGGATCAAGTTGCTGGACAGTTGATGACTGCACGCAAAGAAGGAAAACTACGAGTTGCAGAAGAATTAGCGCAAAAACTCAATCAACTTGAACAAAAGTTTCAGAATATCAGCACCAGTTTTAACGATAGTGACCTGCTTACAGCATAGTCGTATATGCTTAAAAATATAGTATCAACTTCAGATCTGATAAATTTATTCATAAAGCAATTTTAATACACAAAATTTTCTTTCACCAATAATGTATTTCTTCATTTACAATATTTGGGATAACATTGAAGGAAGACGTTTTCATCGTGATATGAAGAAAATTATACAAATCCAAAACTTTTTGTCCCGATTGCCTGCAACAGCTTGTCTCGGAGGATATGTCTTGATGAATATAGTGGTATATAAAGACGCGAAATACAAGTGTTCGCGGAAGGTAAATGGTGATCGTCTGGTGGTCTTATTGTCACTGATGGCATTGGCTGAAACCCTTGTGCGCTAGCAGGAAGGGTTGGGCTTGACGTCCAAAAGTAAAGCTAAAATATGTAAATAATGGTAAAAGATAGGAATCAGTAGTCTTACGATGACGGCGGTAGCACTGCGTTAAAGTTGCATAACGGTAAACATTTACTTCCTTCTATTAGCAGAAGTAATTAGTAACCTACAAAAGATGAATTTCAACATTCATAGCCCTAGATATTCCTGTGAAATCTCGCGATCAAGATGCTGATGATAAAAATAATCAATTGACGAAATTCTTATATGAAATATCTCACCAGGTCTTGACGTTGTTTAATATCCATATTGCGAATAGTGCTCCAAAACCATTTTTTCAAACGGTTCACTAAGTTGGTATTATCACAACTTTTGGTTAAGTCCACGCTCGATCCTGTACCTGTCTCGTCCAGAAAGGTTGTATATCCAGACAAAACATCAACATCTATATCGCCGGTACCATTTAGCAGTAAACGTAGATCTTCAGCGGTCAGTCCATCCAATGCATTTCGGGGTAGTACATCAAATACACCTCGTCGAAGTTGCTGAAGACCAGAATAAATAAACATAAACAATCAAGGTATAAAACAAAGTGATCGGTTACTATTTTGATATTATCATTTCTCAAAGAACGAAAAGTAAGATTGTTAAAACAATCATGGATATTATTTACCCAATGACTTTAGTTCTCTTCAAACTACAAGTTTGGACGTTCATAGATGGTTCTTGTGACACAACTGCGATAGTTGGTGCCACTGTTACTACTATTATGCATATGTCCGAATGGTTTCACGTCAGAATCACATTGAATCCACATCATACTTTAAAACGAATCTAGACAACACTAATATGTATTGCTGTTTGTTTATATCACATTTATTCAGCTTACGAGTCCCAAATAGGACGAAACGCGCGTCCCGGATTCCTTTGCTAACCACAACCAAGTAAACTATAACACTGATATCAGTCTAGTACATATTGCTCTTATTTTTGGGATGGTTGAAGTTTTCTTACCTCTAATGGTTCCTGAACTGCTGTTATCATCTTGAATTCTGTATACTTTTTAACAAACTCGAATACATTACTTTCATTCACTTCAATTTCATCTCCACCGGGAACCAGGGTATACAGAGAAGCATTAGGGTCGCGAGCCACATCTGTGGACGGCACACCGCCTTCTTCCAAAGCAGGTATAAGTGAGAAAGTAAGATTGTAATCTGGTATACTTCCCGAAGGCTAAAATTTTAAAAGTGTAGAAAACAACAAGAAATCAAAAACAAGATATCAGCGAAAAAGACTATTCCAACAAATTTATTCTCAAGCTGTACATTCGTATATCAGTTTTCAGTATCCATTCAATGATGATAAAATCACCTCATATTTCTTTCTCGCTTCCTTTTCCTTATTTAATCGTTTGTTGTCCTTTAAACTCAAACCTATTTCGTTTATCAGTTATTGACGCCTATGTTGAGCTAATTGATGAGAGTACAGAGAGGCAGATAAAGATTCTGATTGGTAGAACGACTGGATTCCTTCGATTTTTTTAAAGTTTTTTTCCATAGTAAATTATGCAAAACGACTGATTTGTGAAGACAGCAAATACCATCGCAAAAAGACTTAATCGAGTAAATCATTATTATTATTATGTGTTACAACACTTAACAATACCTTCAAGGAGTCGTCAGACGTATGAAGAAGAAGCTGACGCAATCCTTCAAACGTTGTGGGGTCATAAAAAGCGAAATCATGCCAATGAACAACGCGACCAAGAATATACTTGAGCACAGGTCGACTGAAGTGTAAAGGACAAGTTTCATTTGTCAGCAAACACAAACCAATAACACGACCAATACCCCTGTAAAGAAAGAAAATTCGGAATTAGATACTTCATTTACAAATAACTGGAAAAAATAAAGATAATTATAGAAAATCTCACCTATATATTGAGTAACGTGCAGCTAGTTTAACTGGGTCGCATGTTTGATTTGAAGCTACATTACTACTAGGAACAGCTCGTGGGAAATAATAACCTTGTAGTCCAGGTTGCCAGAAAAGCGGAACACGTTCTATATCTTCCGGTGTGAGTAACTCTGTAGTTGAACTTGAAGGCGACGATAAGTCGGGTTGAGAGATAGTAGTAGGAGTAGTGCCGAACACAGTCAAAGTCCTGCCACGCCAACTTACCACCCGATCCAGAAGTCGTTGGTTAGCAGATATTGGAAAAATTCGCGGACGACCACTAAGACTGGAAAAAAGCGGAGTTTACTTGTATTATAAACAACGGTACAATGAAATATTCTATATAACTATAGAAAGGACAAAAACCCGTATGTGGTCACTCAGGATCTGTCTTTATGAAACACTAGACAGTATGTTTATGTATTAATACCATTAACTTACTGTTGTTCATTTGTATCGGACATTGTTATCAGCGCTCTAGCTTCATCAACACGATTGCACAATGCTTCTTCATTTGTTAGCAAAACTGCGTGCTCTGAAGACGGCAATTCAAGCAGCATTCCAGTGATTCGCGCAGTCAGATGCTCACTTTTTACTAGAGGCTGAATACGTGTGAATAGTCGATTTCCTACAGACTTTCCATCTGTTGTATCACTTCGAGTAAACAGAGAGCTACAGTTGCCAGTATCAGATGAGTGAATCGAGTTAGATGGCTCAGAAATAAATGGTGAAATGTCAGATGGATCTTGATTTCGTCCAGGACTTAATCCTGAAAACAAATTTCAGAAAAATACCGAAGATGTTACTGATTGAAAGACATACTTTCAGATAAATGAGTTGTAATGAATCTAAATGAAGTAGTAAAAATAAAAAGACATTGAGAGAGAATTTTCCGGCATAATGCTTCTCTGATATGTACACCAAAAGGATGATGCCTAAGTTAAGACTCCATAAAAAATATTTCACCTACATGTCAGAAAATGACAATCCACGACGTAAAACAATACAACCCTATCCGACATCGTTTGATCGACACTAAACGGAAAGTGGATGAATCACATACATTTACAACATTTGAGGACTCAGATGTCTAAAAAGGCTATAAAACCGTTTCCTACTGGTATTAACTGCTTTTTAGATTAGACCAGAATATTTGTCATATGTGAGTGCCTGACAACTATAGTCAATGATAGGAAACCACTGAAATCGACAGAAGTTCAGAAACAATAGTATGAGTCAGAGTGCAATCCTTGTGGCTTCTAATCACGACGAGGAAGTATTCGAAATCTTTTCAAATAAACTTTAGTTCACAAAAGTTATCCTTTTTCGTTGTAGGTTTAGACGTAAACCGTATTTGATTTCGAAACAGCAACCCCTGAGGTTTTATCAGTAATTTATGCTCGAAACGTCATCAAGTAAATAATACTACATCACTGTGTGTTATAAATCAAATAAACAAGTCAAGAAACCACTTAAAACAAAACCCGTTCATCTACTTTTAAAGGCTTTTTCAGTAGTATGCGAAAGTACACAGAACAATGTTCACATGTATGTTGTCGTTGGACTAATAAGCGAAAAAATGATTTTTTTTGCTTACAGAATCATAAAATCAGAGAGAGGAAAATCGGTCAAGTCTCAACTTTCGAGGTATGAATACATTTAAATTTCATCTAATTATTCTTCATATCTACCAAAATTATAATTGTGTTAACTGACCTGGTGAAGCGCTGGTGCTAGACCTAGTAGGCTGAGCTGAGGCATATGTATCCAGAAGTTTAGATGCGGAAGAAATTTCTACACTGCAGGTATTGGTAACTGAGATTTCAGAATTTCGAACTGGCGATGGATTACGAGAACTGGCTTCAGAATTGGAATCAGCTGCTGACAGAACCGTATGAGTAACAGATGGATAGAACGGAGGGGCATTCGCAGAAAGCCTTCCAGATCGTCGCCAAGCACTTACTCTAGTACGTGATCCAACTGTGTATGTATGCAGTCGAGGAACTTGATACGAATAAAAAGAAACAGGAGTTTGAGTCGTTGTTGTTAAAGGTATTACGTGTTGTCCGGTCAGTCCACTGGTTACAGAGCTAGACATTAGAGTTTGAGAGTGAACAGTGTTAGAGTTACTTGTTACAGACTGAGGTGACGGTTGGAACACACTAGATGCTGTTGACTGCACCAAAACCGAAGTTGATCTATTACCACAGTTATTGGTTTGAGACCGATTCAAGACGGTATAATGACGATGGAAATGTGGTGGTTGATTATCTGAGGGAACGGAAAAAATAAAAACGAACACCAGCATTTTATTTTCAGTAATGCCCCCATTAAAAGCAAACACAAACAATATTTGATTATCTGAATTTACAAAATTGACTCACTTGCAGAGTTCGAATTTTGCTGAATAAATAAACTCAAGTTAGGTAAGGATTCTTGAGACAAAACAGCTTCTGAAAATGCAGTAAAGAACGACCTGGCAACACCACTACCTTCTCCAGGTTCATCCTTAAAAGTAACTTTGATACGGCGACATGATAGAATTCCCTGTTGTCCGGAAGTGGTTGAACTTGTAGCGACTAGAGACGTTGGAGTTGCTGGACTAGCACTAAACAATGTCCCCAGTAACGGTGAGTCAGTTGTAGTTCCAAGAAGGATAGCGATACCCCCATGACTTGTATTCACATTAGAACGAGTCACAGATGAATCTCTTTGTTGAGTGTTCGCATTCGTATAATAAAGGGGTGGATTGCTTACGTTTGATACTGAACCACCTGGTGAACTACTAAAGTTACTTAATGGCGCCTGAGACTGACGCTTGGAATACTCCATATTTAACGATTTGATGGTGTTTACGATCAGTGGATCACGTTCTCGTTCAACCTGAAAAATATTAGAAGAGGATAAGAAATATTATATGAAGTTTCGATTCAAGAATAATACGTCGACCAACGATGGGAAATGAAGCAGAAAAGAAAAGAAAGTAACATGAAAAACAGAAATCGGGGGAAATAATCACTGGTAAGATGTAGTATCGTCGAAATCATGTGATAATTACCCGTTTTCCCTCTTTCGACAAACGATCGTGGATTTTTTATTAGCGAACTTGGTTATATCGCTAGAACTTGTTTAAGGAGTTCTACGAGATGTTCATCACACTGAAGAGAGTAACTTTTAACCTGTATGTTGGCTAAAATACTGCGACACCGTTCAAATATTTTATTTGCTAAATAATTGTGAAACATTATGCTCTAATTGCTATATAATGTAACAGAAAAACTTGAGCACCGTAGTAGGATATGATGAATATGAACAATAAATTCCGCTTGAAACGTCATCCAGTAAATAATACTTTATCGTCGTGGGCTATGTCAAATAAACAACCTACTTTGGAATTATACTCTAACTGTCATCTTAACTAGATCAATGAGAATAAAAGGTAAATGCTAATCAATGTCAATATCTATGCAGTTTTTTAGTTTGGTCTTAAGTTCCGACAGTGAATTTAACTCCCAGTCAGAAAAGAGGCTTATCGATTGCATAGAAAGTAGTGTCTGAAACGCACAAAAAAAGAAAATAAACGCTCGGTAGTCTGTCGATAAATAACATCTTCAAATCCCCTGTGCTTTCGCTTGTTTTTACCCTTCTTTCAGTTGCATCCTATTTCTGCTAACGTCATGCATTAAGGTAGGCAGGGGTTGAGAGAAAGAACAACACATATCTAAGTCATATCAATTGGTAAAGATTCATAGTTTCATCAATTAACCTATCTCTCTTGTACTCTCTGTACCCAACGACTAGCCTCGACATTGCTCACATATTGATTCCGCTAAATGCGAAAAATTCTGAAAAGGCACATATGATTAGAAACTCGTAATATAGGATACAGATTTGCACTGTTACTCGCTGAGTGCGATCCCTCGTTCCTTAGGAACCATAGCATAGCTACGCAGTTGCAATCATCTATAATGATAATCAGTATTTCCAGTTTTCACGTTTTCTTAAAACATCTTACATTATTTTCAATGCGATTCAATCAAATCATCGTTAGAAGATTAGTTTTTTTCCTCCATTGTTATAGGAACAAATTAACTCTCTTCGACATTTCCCCCCAAAGAATTAAGAGTTTAGTTTGCACACCCAACAGAAACCACACGAAATCAGCGTAGATTATCACTGGTGAATTTCGACAGAGATAGATCTCAAGCATGAACATCAAAAAGCCTCATACCAACAAAAATTTTATTTTTGGATTTTTCGACACATTGTGGAGAAACGAGAATCTTAGAATTAACTGAGAATTACTCGAATCACTACGATGATATTCATTTTGCAAGGAAGTTGAAGCTAAGTCGAACGAAAAGTACAGTATGCCCCATACGATGAACAGGTAGTCTCATGAAATTCCTATCTTCTCATAATTTTCTAGTTTAGTAGCATATCCTGACATTTTCAGGATAAGTGAATATCATAAACAACCATCAATTATCCGGCGGTAAAATTATAAAGGGTAGGCACTTGACTAAAATAGTATCACTTAAATCCCCCTTTTATATATACAAAGTATTTCAGTATCTAAATATCATAAGGAAAAACTACTGGTGAAATTACCTCCAAAACTAGATCCTTGCGTGACAAGTTGCGAAGACGTTCCATTTGTTTTCTAAACCGACCTTCCTTTAGAGAAAATCCGCCAAGTTCAAAAATATAACTCCCTTGTTCAGTACCTACATCAGGAGTGAAATGACGTCCAAAAAATTCCAAAGATGAGCACCATCGTGAAAGAAGAGTAGCAGAATGTCCAACGGAATCCAAAAACTTTGCGCCAACCATTACTATTCAAAAAAAAGAGATGAATAGAATAATATGTAAAACATTTCTAATATTTCCCATGTTTGACTGCAATCTAGAAAACTATACCACAATAAAACTTTACTTCTGATAACACTTACACTGTTGTATGACAAAGGATGGGAACTCGAAATTTTCACCATCAAGGCCTAAAACATTTGTGGTATAACCAGTACACATTCGTTCACCCCATGTACTTGACATTGCATTCATATGCATTGGAATTTGATCATTTTTACGCGTGTTGGAAAAATTAGTGGCTGATTTAACAGGTATAAGCCTATTTTTTCAAGGGGAAAGAAGATAAGTACGGCATTAGTCACTTAAACATGTTTGCATAATAGCAACTAGCTTTCAATTATTTATTTCACAGAACATGTAACTTACCGATCACAACCAAATAATTCAGCTCTTCCAGACGTAGGTTGTAATAACTGAGGCTGTAGTGCTAGAGGTAGAGATTCTGATAAGGGTGCATCTAGTAAATCAGGACCAAGACCTGATAAGGATAAAATACTTTCTGAACGTCGGAAAAACGGATCGCTGCGCTGAGCGGTGTGATCAGGTATAAAAACTGCAGTGTACATTGAAATAAGATAAAAAGAGAAATAAGGAGTAAGGTTTACAAAATAATTTTTAAAAACTAGTGTTTGTAGATAAGTCAAAAAATTAGTTATCTGCTTTGGACCAACAGTATACATTAGGCATCTCATCGACATCAGATTACCATTAGTTTTAGTTTTCATCCGGTTCAGATTAGAAAAGTGACTCAAAAGATCACCCCTAACCCTAATCCAACTGAAGAGACCCATTAAAGTTTTGTATTTCTAGAAAACACAACCTTTCCCAGTCAAAATTAAGAAGCCTGATTGGTTATTTCAGTTTTTGCTAGTTTGGCCTTCAGAGTCTCATTCAAACCTGAAGTCAGAAACTCCACGGTTTCGAGGAGAGCCTTGATGTGTGTTCACCACTAGACTTCTTCAAACTTTATTTCCTTTCAGTCAATATTTTATCTGAAGGTAGATATTCGAACATACAACGCATCTACCTCAGTTGAAGTCTACAACCACAAAATCAATAAACAAGAAATAGGACTAAAATGAAAACATAGAACCAGATTCTAAGATTTAGTGCAGGTTCTTTTAATTAGTGGGTGGCCTGTTGTTAGTACATAAGTTTGTTTAGAAGTACATGCAAAGTGAAGGGAACGCAGCCATTTTTTTGCTTTACTCCCTCATACCTTCGAGGTTATAACTTTTTAAAAATAAAAATCAAACACAAATGAGTATCGAAACAACTTACTAGTATTGAAATCTGGGATTTTGCTGGAACACAACGATTGGGGGTTACGAAGTGCGAATGAGGCTGATGACTAAACACAACAGAAATGAAGAAAAACGTAGAAATGTGTTAGGTATATGCAAAATACTAACTTTGAAATATGTACAAAAATGATGAGTATTGCAATAGGTGTATTATCATCATCATTATCAACACAGGATAAGGCATTACTGCGTAACAGTCCGAGTTGCCACACTTCATATCAGTACATCAAATAGAAAGGTAGTGAAGTGAAAGATGAAGATAAAAAAATTCAGTCAAAAGAAATATAAAATACGAGAAGAAAGAAAGGAAGAAGGAAAGGAAGAATGGTGAGATTCGGTAGTGTTAAGATTAGGATATGTGTATACATCTGCGCCACTGACATCGGTTCTGAGCCATATCACCTAGGGTCTCCAATCACTGGTTCCTCTTGTCCCGTGGACCCCAACCACCTAGTCTGCATCGCCCTACATGGCTCAAACCAACAGTCATGTGCCATGTTTTAGTCTGGCCACCTCGGGCCTTTTTCCAGCCTGGACCTACTTCGGCCAACATTGTGTGATGAGGCAATCGGTGACTAGGTATGCGTAACATGTGTCCCAATCATCTTAATCGATGAAGGTTCATAACCTCGTCAAATGATTTACCTTTACTCTCTAAAACTCTACACCTGACTTCTGCATTACTCACGTGGTGACACCACGACACGGCCTATACTACGAAAGCAACGGTGGTCAAAAACATGAAGCCTTCTCATATCTTCCACCTTCAATGGCCATGTTTCACAGCCACAGAGTAGAACAGAGCGGACTGCTGTGCAGTACAGGGGACCGTTAATAGACAGTCGGATATCACGGACACACTCAACCACTTCACTCTCTATTGTTAGCCATGGTACCACTGAAGACCAATCGTGGAGCAAAAATTTGCATTTAAGTGGTGAGGACCACATCCCAAACATTCTCAAATTCCCACTCAAAGTGTTCAGAAGACTCTGCATCTTGTCAGCGTCTTCACTTAACTGCATATTCTAGGTCTAACGAAAATTCTCCTGTGATTAGGTCTACGTCTATTTAAGCTGGCGACGAGAGGTATATTATGAGTCATCTAGTTGAAATGTTAATAATGGATGGGTAGTAAAGTGAATAAAGTAAGACGAAAAACAAATACTCACCTTGCCAGTTTCCTGAACACACGTCTGCTGTGAATCTTTTACTTCGTGAACACTATTTAATTCGGGCAATATCAATTTCAATTGTCGTGTAATACCAGATGGCCAAGAAGATTCGAATGCACGGAAGAAATATAGCAAAGCATCCAAAATATAAGCAAGATGTTTGTTTACTTGGGATCGACAAATGGCACCGAATCACCATGATCACCACCTGAAGCTCGCATTATCGAAAACAAATAGGCTAAGAAGTCATGCCGCTGCCCAATAATGACCGCTGCACTGTCTGTACTATTACTACCAACAGAAATATCAATTGAAGGTAAGCGCGAATTCACTGTGGATGACGACGACGTATTCGGTAGAGTAGGTCTTCTGGAGTTTAACCCTGAAGCATAACCGCGTCTGGTGTTTACATCACTACCAGTTTGTGAAAGCTAGATCAAGTAGCAGAAATTGATAAGGAAAATTAGTTGTAGGAGAACGTTATTAAGAATAAAATATACAGAGTCCAACCTCATGCGTAAGGTACTAAGGTACTATTCTCACTACAAACATATATATATATAACAACGAAAGTAAATTATCATCTGCGCAGTAAATGCGGTGTTCCCGAAAATAGTATATCAACAAATTAACAATTAGGTGCAATAAACAGTTTCACTATCTGCCGAATATAGAAAGTGTCCCCAGAAAAATAAACCATTCAAATCAACCAATTACAGATGTATTTATTATGCTGCTAGCCATACTTAATATAAGGGCTAATGACGCTGCTATCTTGTCCAAGTCAAATTAAGTGCAGCCAGGTACAAACTCGAGACCTATTGACTGAAAGACAATGAACCATATGTGATTAAAACCTGTTAATAGGATTTTTTTACTCGAATATAAAAAACTGGAAGAAAATGAAGAGAAGCATTTTTAACACTTTCTCGGTAATTAACAAGATATCACTTTGAGTTGATTCGTTTTCAAGTATAATTCGTTTATTTCTGTGTTTATCAAGATATAAGGTTCATTTACTACAAACTATAGAGTGTTAGAAAGCGTACAGTACAACACAAACTCACATTTGAATTGGGAATATCCCGCATGGAATAGGCAGAACCTGGAAAAGAAAGAATATAATCTAGTTGCAAGGTCATTTGATATCGAACAACTACGGATATCCCAGTAATGCATTCATATAAACTAATGTACACTGTTAGTGAAAATCTTGTTAAAAGGTCATTATGTAAGACAGAAAGTTACCATCTTGATTTTCACTGGAATTCTTCGGTGCGCCTTTTGTACTACTTCTGCCAGAAAAGTATGCATCCCAAGAAGCGGAAAAACGTAATTGAGCTTCTAGATTATCCATAGCTGAAGTCACCCATTGCCACACAGGGATTAGAGCGACACCAACCGAAGCCACCAGCTGCAAACTATGAAAATCCGAATCCAACTTCATAGAGCTAGTTGGTTCAGTTGATAAACAAACGGCTGACGCGCATGATTTCAATAAACGACCCCTGAGAGTTGACGAGTGATAATCTGTGGAGGTAGAATTTTGGCGAGAAACTGAAGGGAGAATGTTGTTTGAAGACAATACAAGAGGTTGGGTGTTAACTGATGCGGTTGAGGTAGCTACCAAAATAGATGAGCAGTAAATAGGCCAACGGCGTTGTTGTTCATAAATAGTCATAGGAAGACCAATACTAGTGGGAACTGATGTACAACGACGTAAAGTACTTGAATAGTGACCTGATTCTCCTTGAAGTTCAGTAAGAAGATCGGCAGTTATACGCAAAAGAGAAGCGAATGCACGACACAAATAAACCTGTGTCATCATTGTACACCCCACCTACAAATTGAGAATAAAAACAAGGTATTCAGCAGTTTTGACTAGTCTTATTCAGTGAACAAAGATAGTGAAGATATGCAACCTCAGATAATTCACATGATAACTTACAGTGGCAGAAACAGCTGGAGTGGTGACAGATGTAGTGGAATTTGTAACAGCAGTTTCAGTGGAGACAGGAGTGTTGTTCACATTTCCAGTGCTTGTGATAACCAGAGTTGGTGTTGCAGAAGACGTTGTTGTATTCAAAAGACTAATCACTGATTGAACAGCACGACGACCTGAGATCAAACTAGAAGAATTGCGTCCTTGAAGAGAGACGGAAGTAATGTTTGTCGAACTTTGACTTGTCGTCACTGCATTTAGTTCGCTGGCGTTGTAACGGATGCTATTCAAAGCATCTGTTGTGCATGAAGAGGTAACTACAGGTTCCGAACTTTGAGAGGTAGCTCGGGAACTTAAACGAGAAAATACCGATGTTCTTGGCCATGATACCCAAGTAGGAGATGTTGATCGGCTTCCAGCATCAGCACTTGAAGCCTAGAAATAAAGAAACTAAGAACTGATGATATGAAAAGTAAACACCTTAAACTTTTCAATACTGTTTTTTTAATCATATGATTTTCTAAGACTAGTTACAACAATCTTCTAAAACAAAATAAACTGAGTTATATAACAACTTGCCTTTGATTGCTACTTACCATACGAGGAACATAAATGTGAGTGGAAAAAAAGACTAACTTACATCACTGTGATGAGAAGAATCATCCTCATCATCCTCATCGTCTTCATCATCCTCCCCTTCTATGAGTTGATCCCCATCAACATAAACATCCTGATCACCATCTTCATCTTCAGTTTCATTTTCATCATCATCCTCATGATCGTCACCATCATCCCCATCATCTTGCTCATCGTATTCATCATAATCTGAAGCTTGACCATCAGAAGCATCTTCAACTTGGAAAGTGTTGGACTGGTTAGAAACAGAAAAACCAATATCATTTTGCTGTTCACTGATGGCACCACCACGTTCACCGGCTAGAGATCCATCTTGAATAGTCAGTGACGACTGATAAAGATCAATGTCAGAGTTGAGCAGTTGACTAAATCCAATCTCTTCCTGTTGTCGATCAGAAACTTCGGAGGTGCGCTGATGCTAATAAAAGGTGAACAGTTTGAGATCAATAAAAACATCAACATGAGTAGGCAGATAATTCGAAGAACCCTAAGTAGTATCCTTGATACGCCAAAATAGACTTTAAAAGCTACCAAGAAAAGTGAATAAAAACTAACAACAACAGGTTTAATATCAAAAAAATGCTTGCCACCCCCCCCCCCCAGCAGCCAACGAAATCGGGATGACCAGGTGATTAGACGCAGTCAACAAGAAGTCTGTCACCTGGAACAAGGCAAGATAGCATTGATTACTATCTAATGATCAATTAGTGTGAAAGTGAATTAAGTCATTAGCCGAACAAAATAAATCATGAAAACCTTCTCAAATAGCAAGTGATAATTACAAAACTACATTTTACACCGAAAACTGAATAAGGACTAAAATACTAGAGATCAATAAAACCAAAATTTATCTTAGAATGACGTGAAATGTAAGCAGATCAAGTAGTTTATTTCCTGGATAAAAGTGTACCTCAAACAGAAGTTACTTGAAGCAGATGTCTCATTTATAAATACATTCATCCATGCAAAATTTAAACGGGTGTTGAATCCTGGATGAACAGCATAAAATGTTTACCGAAAATAATTCCAGATAAGGTATAAATCAATTGTTCGAAAAGATAACATACAGTTCTAAACCTACAGTCACTTTTGAAAAATAAAGAAGCTTCTATAGATGGTTAAGGCTTAGCAACCAAAAGCCGAAAGTAAGACTAAAAAGCATGAAATTAAAGCTCAGTTGTGCACCAGACTCAAAGAAAAACAAAGGAAATTTTTCTTGTATATATGTGAAAGATCCAGTAACTATGACCTACAATGAACCACAAAAATTTTTATTACAAGTAAGCAACTAACCGATTGAGATGATATCATATTTGTAGAAAAGCTAGTTGCTGGATGCAGTTCTACATTCAAATTGGATGACAACTCTGACCCAATATCCAAGTCTGTGGTGCTACCTAATGTAACAGCTGTACTGCTTGTTTGACTGACAGCTCCATCCGTTTCCAGGATAGACAGTGGAAGTTCATCTTGGGCCGACGGTGATAGCGAATAAGTTATTTGGGGATCGACCTGAATAGTATCATCCCTAGAATCTGGTGAGGTAACATCTGGTTCCATGGTTCGTCGGCGTTTAGATAAGTTGTTACCGTTGGATACGGTCACACGACGTCTAGAACCACTGGGGAAAGTAACATCATTATCAGATGTATCGTTTACAACACTATCATCCGTTATCAACGGAAATACATGAGAATGGTATGATGACTCCTGTCGTGAATAAGACCAGGTTCCTAAATCCACAGTCCCATCATGAGTAGCTTCTAAACCTTCTGTTCTCCTTGTAAGATTCTCCCGCTCAGCAGTGTTTTCATCAACAGATCCATATGTTGGAGATGCATGCGACTCTCCAGAAGTTACAGGGGGCTGAATATGATATTGTGACTCTGTGCAGCTGGCAACTGAAAAATTTGGACCAAAGACGAAATTTACTGAACTACGACTTGCAGTATTTGCAACAGACGATGCAGCTGTATTCAAAGGGAGTTGTTTAGTTCTGGTCTGATGGTAATGGAAGATGAATCAGACGTCGGATTCATAACCTAACGTAAACATAATACAATAATAAGCACCTTTAGGAAAAACAAGTAAAAACCCTAGTTTATGTAAATAAACTTATTACAAATATTATATGTTAGACTTCAGACGATACACTGTACAAGAGCTTATGATACTATCCGGTTGTATAGGCGAAAATAGATGGAATATGATATTATAAGCAGCTACGACTATGAATCAAACTCATTGTAAATCGATGGAATTTTCAGCACACAGCACATATGAAAATTAGGCAACGGTTGATGGCTGAAGAATAGCCCAAAGACTACAAGTACACATGGATAAACATATTTCTGAAAAATCCATTATTTTTAAATCCGTCATACACACTGTTTCAACTGATCGATAATACAGAACAGTCCTTGTTTCAGATACTGATAAAAGCAATCATATAAACCCAGTGTTAAACTCTTATGACTACCCAATCCATTCATCCATCGAAATCAATATAGGACCAGACATTGATGCCATGCTTTAGTGTGACCACCTCGAGCATTTTCCTAGCCTGAAGCTACTTCGGCCAACATTGTATGACGAGGCGATCGGTGACTAGGCATACGTAACACGTGTCCCAATTATCTCAGTCGATGAAGGTTTACCACCTTGTCAACTGACTCACCCATTCTCCATAAAACTCTATACCTGACATGCGCGTTACTCACGTAGTGCCTGGTGCAGTGTGAATATTTGGTCGATACACCTACTGTCAGGTCTAAAGCCCGCCTGGCTTTCTCGGGCTTGTTGTCGCCGAACTCCACTCAGGCGTCGAAGAATTATAGAACCTAGGATCTTGGACACTATGCTCGTCAAGCTGATTCCTCTGTGATTATCACAAGAGGACTTCTCGCCTTTCTTGAAGACTGGAATAATGACTACCCAAAACTAAGCTTCATTACTATCTTCATAAAAACTAAAAACAATGCAGGTATGATACTAACTGGTAATAAATCCTAGACTACGACACGGATTTTTACATGTTCGGTTAAATCCATAGTACAGGGAATAGCAATTATGATGAAAACAAGTAAGCTGTTCAGTGAAGATACCTCCTGCGGAAAAGTCAATTCGAAGCTGAATCGCCATGACTGTCTGTATCACATGTTGAAATCTAAAATGCATCTACAAACTACAATGTGACTGGTCAAACATCACAAAAAATTAGTATGAAAAATCAGTTACTATGAATAATGAGGACTAATCATAAGTTCCATGTTACGTAGTAAAATAGTCTTTCGCAGACGAAAAAAAGGTTAGGAGAGGTATAAAAATCAGTAAATAGTAACACGGAACTTGGCATTGCTATGTAACGGTCTAAGTAGCTACACCTCATATCAACACATCAAGACACTGCATTGAGATAAAAGATAAAGAAATATGGAAGGAAGTAATCAAAAGTGGTAGAAAGTTGTGAAAACAGTACAAAGAATGCGACAACAGTGAGATTCAACATGACAATTAAGATGAAGATAACGTGTAGCTAGATGTATGCCGTTCTGAACGATTCTAAGTCATATCATGACTAAACAACTCAGAGAACACAATACAACCAAGATCACCTAAAGCCTTCAACCGCCGGTTTCAGTTGTGACGTGGACGCCGACTGGAAAAACCGCAGTCCCCTCAAGATTGAAATCAACAGTCAAAAACTTCATGGACTGATGTCATGTATTAATCCAAAGGCACGCATTTTTCAAACGTTAAAAAAAACAGAAAATAACTTGGCACTTTTCGAAATAGGAAAGTGAAACATTTACTGAAAATTCTACGCAGAAAATATATAACAGCTTCAATAAAGTGAAGATGGAGTACAATCTTCAAGTTGTAACATGATGCTGACTTTTGATAAGGCGTCGACTTTTAATAACCATAGCTTTTTTGTAATCATGAGGGAGTGTTTTTGAATTTCGAGGTATAATATAGACACAAAATAAATGATATAACATGGTAACATAGGAAAAAGTGAACTCTAATGCAATATGGTCAAATACATTAGCTTATTGTTTAAGTTTACAGTGAAGAATGAGTAATTAAAGTAAACTACTGTTAACGTTCCATTTTAGTCTAAAATGGAATTACAATCAACCACAGTACCCAAGTTTTACACTTATATTCTTAACGTTGATGAAAAAATAGTCTCTATCTATGGGCTTGAATTCATTTTCTACAAAATATAAACCAGATAATCTTTGCATCTTATGACGTAAGAAAAAGTGAATTTCTTTGTTTTCTAGGTTCATTTTCATTAATCAATAGAAACGAGACCTTATATTTTTACATTAAGTTTTACAAAAGCAACTGTTTATGAAATAATCGGCCTAAGAATAGTTATCATGTAACATTGAAGATAACCAAATAAATATACACCGTATGACAGTGTTATCAAAAATGCATTGTTAGCATTAAAATAGGCAAGCAAAAGTTTAAGATAACATGTTTGATTGAAAAGATTATAAAGTTTTTAAAAATAGTGAAACAAACCGTTTGAGCATGATCAGAAACGCTTGTCTCTATATCAGTGATAGTGGACTGCATTTGAAGAGTTAGTAATGAAGGGTCATTTATTGAAGACGTGATTGTATTTGGTGATGCAGCTTCAACATTCGATTCTGTATGAACATACTTGTTAGTATCAGACTCCAAAGCATCAGAGATGGCAACGTGAGGAGAAGTTAACTCGACATGTAGTGTAGATACAACATTCTGGTGACGTATAGGTTGTATCGTCATAGGTTCTGCATCACTATGGTATGCTGTTTGTACATTGAAGTTCGAATGATGCTGTAAATAAAATATAATGTTCACTTAACACTCATATTCATACATCATGAGTGAGAAATAAGAAATATGCGTTGTTTTCAGAAAACGGTCTATTGCATGAAGGACAATCGTCAAATACGTTAGGATACCAGTAAACCAAACACTATACGTGGGTGTTCCTATGGTAAAAAAAAGTTTTTTTTTACCAAGCTTCGCACCAACAAAGAATCAGTTTGTGGTTCATTTTATAGCTAAAAGTAATCGAGTGAAGTGTTCAATACTACTGAAATCATAGCGTGGAATAACTAGTAAAACCATATGAATTTTATATTATCAATGCACTGGTGGTGTGTAATAAAATGATGATATTATTTTTCTAACAAATATTATTGATGCTGGGTAATGATTGAAAGTGGAATGAAAATTTGGACCGCAGTCGGATTTAAACTAGCGACCACTGGGTATTATTGAATTTTGTATTTTACAGAGATATTCAAATGTCCTTCAGTGGTACGATGAGCTAATAGAAGTAATCAACAATTCTAAGTTCTGTTACTATACAACTTGTAGAACTCATAGAAGAAAATAAATAGACTATACCTCATGAAGAGTATTCAGATTTAAAAATAGCTAATCTGAAGATTGTTGTTCATGAGACAGAAGTAATAAAATCTTAAATGAAACGATTAAACGATAAAGGTTACCCTATATCCATCATCATCGATGCTCATGGATCTTTGTACTCCTCTATTGGGTAGATCATCGGATTTCGTGAATTCACTAGAAGAAAGCAATTGCTGGCGCGTAAAATTATTCCTTTCAGCATTAATTAACAATTCAAGTCCCTTAGAAATAAAGAAAATGACTTTATTATTAAGTGTCATAACTTTTATAGTAAAAAGAAAACGAAAATGTTGATCTTATCGTAAGATTAGAACTGAAATACGTAAAGTCATTCTTAAAAATGTTTCTTGAAAACATCATACACATAGTTAAAAACAATCATAGTGGTAATAATAATTACACATGATTAGTATTTAGCGGGAAAAAGTAGTGAGTAGCATAAAGGTACATGGTTACATTTGAACCAACCGCTGAGGAATAGATGAATAATTTAAAATTACATGCTAACATATCTTTAAAAATTACCGATATGATTTCACTTGACTGAGATGTAAGCAAAAACGATCCGCATGGACGAACAGTACCCGTACGAATGGGGACAAGAAGGCTAGCAGCAAGTACCGGTAGTTCACTAATAGCAATTGGAGCAAGGGTACTAAATATTCGCCGACAGAGATCCAAAAGCGTCGGTTGAGCCAAACCCAAACGACTACAATTTGAAGATAATATTTAGATAATGCGTGACGAAACTTTATAGCAGGTATTATGAGCACAAAAGGTTGAGAAAAAAAAATGATATTATCATATTAATCTCCAAATAATAACACAATAAAGTTTAATAAGTAATGGTATATGAGTAACATTTTGCTGACCTTTTCTTTTTTTGATCTGGAGCCAATTCCAAATACAAACATGCGTATATACGAGCCACAGAACGCACAAATCGACGGGCTGCTGCCGTCATTTCAGCAGATGTGGGATAATCGCCATATTTAGAATATCCTGAGGTACTCAGTATTATGGATGGAGAACTATTACTTGAAGCTTTTCTTTTTTTGTCTTCGACGTTTGAAGGATGATTCACAATACTTCGATTTAAAGTAGACAGTAGAATGTCAGTCATTTCGGGGGGACACTTACAAATAAGTAAAAATACGAAATCATCCAGTTGATTTGTTCCTCCCTGAGATGACAGAAACACCTAAAAAGAAAAACACCAATATACGATCTTAACCGATTCAAATTTGAAGTTGTTATTCAAGTAAGAATGATCTATGCAAAGGCAGCAGTCTAAACGAATAATATTCTTTTCAATAAATTCCCATCAGGTTTTACAACTATAAAATGCATTTGTACAGTGTAAAAATAAGGCGAGTTAGAGGCGAATATATTTTCAAAACGGATTAAGGTTTAGTGAGAATAGGGAATTCGATTTTTCTTTTTAACTCTGTCAATATTAGGCTGACATATACACTGATGAATAGTGTGAAGGTAAACGAAAAGACAACGAATAGAGAAGACAAAAGTAGCGTTTAGTTTCCTGAAGGCCAAGGTAAGAATAACGCTTAGATATGATCTTTCTAAATACTAAGTTCCGGTTTGACCAGTCTTATTGCAATAGCCTCAGCTATGTTGAGCAAGCACCCGGTAATGCTTCTGGCACACGACACTTAAAGCTTTATTAGCACCCATGTGTTGCCCCCCTTCCTCCCCCCCGGTGTCTATTAGATGTGCTAGGAAGGAACTTTTTACCACTTTCACCCCGCTTTTTTTAACCAAGCCGAGAAGCACTTGCTTAATCGTACGCCCCATGTAACGGTTTCCACAGGAGCAATTAACTTGATATATGCAACATGAAGAGCTAAGATTAAGCAAGCTGTCCTTTGGTATAAGACTGAGCATTGGCCGAGTACTGAAAGATATGCAAAGACGACCTGCTAGGCACCTAATTATATTACGTTTGTACTTCATCGACACGGAGATGAGAAAGTGAGTATACTGAACCTCAGACGTCGGTTTTCTATATATATACTTCTACACATACTCCTTTGTTATCGTTAGTACATCAAGAAAATGTATCAAATCACCGATTTCATTTTCGAAAGTAAAATGAACTGATAATCTAAACGACTGTATATGAATGATCTAAATGTTCAAAATCCACACGAAAATACAAAGTTAGTTGATAACTGACATGTGAGCTGACAAAAATTACCAACTAAAAGCACTGCTGACGCAATTCAAAGATTTACCTGATCTTCACTAATAAAACCACTTTTATGTTCAGGAGAACCAGTTGATAAATTATCTGAATTATTATCTAACGTCAGTATACTATAAACAGCAGCAGGGCAATCAAGAGCCAACTCAAAGGCGTCGCGAGCAAAACGAGGAGGCTCCAAATCATGATCAGGCTCTTCTGGTCCGGTATTCTGAGCTCCATTATTTGATTCCCAGTTTGAGACTGTGTTTGTTGCAGAAGTAACAGGTGGATTACTAACTGAATTAGTTCGGTTTGCATTGGAATTTAGGCGACGTCTGGATGGACGATGTTGTCGTTGTTCTCGTGCTTGACGCTCCATACACTTAGCTAGATAAAGTAATAAATGTTCTCCACGACCATTTCGATGTTGTACTAACTTAGTTTCAGACAATAGACGATAAAATAACTGATGACGTGGAGCTTGAAATCCAGCGACAAGGCTCTGACAAGAGCACTTTTCCCAACAATCACAGTAGGCTGTTGGAGAGGTTCGCTTGAGACGACAATCATGGCCTTTGTGACAAACACGTGCGCACTCTGTGCAACAACACAGAGAGTCCATTAAACCACAAGTCCGACATTCAAAGATATCCTAATGGAAGAAAAAAAATGAAAGTAAACCGAATTTCAAAAGCACAAAAAATAACAGTTACGGTTCAACCACCAAATGAAAGTGATTTTTACTACAAGACTAAAGAGATAATTATTCATATATTTGAAAATGTAAAGGCTGCTGAGTATAAGATTAGAATTTAGACACTGTAACAAAGTATATTTCCATTTCAGTTCCTTAATAATCCATCACAGTATTACTTAGTGGCTATATTTCACTGTTTCACTACGTTATACAGCAGATAAACGAATAAGGACCATGAAGCGTGGATATAAAAATCTGGCACAAATCGTGATAAAAAATATCAATTTGCATGAAAGGTAGGTGTGGTGTTTCCTACAAATAAATGACAGTTATTTAGCGTTGAAAGTGTGCCGAGGTTCAAATAAAATTCAGTCATTGCTCTTCATCCACTAATTGACAGCTATCAAGCAGTAGCAAGAATTATTATTATTGATTACTTGTCCCTTGGGTTCCTAGTGGAACATAGGGCTTAACTAGCACGTCAACATTTCACTCTCTTCTCTGCAGTCTTTTCAACCTGGCTCCACGACTACCCATAAGCTTTCATTTCTTCCTCACATGATCTCCTTCCACGTCACCCTTGGACGCCCAACTCGTCGTTTCCTCTTTGGATTCCACTTGAGGGCGTGGCCTGGCGCATGATGCCACCGAATAGTCTTCTCAGCGTATGCCCATTCCATCTCCACTTTCTTCTGCATATTCTTCGCTCAATCAGTCTTTTTCTGCATATTTGTTGGGTGATGGGTTCTTGATTGGTTCGTTGTCAGGCCAGAGTTCCTTGTTGCTTATTCTTTCTGGCAATCTGGTCTTCAGCAACGAGCGTAGGTGGCAGGTGTTGATGAATGTCTGTAGTTTGTTGGAAATGCTCTTCGTGATGCGCCAAGTTTCTGGCTTGACATTAGTGTTGAAAATTCGGATCTTGTTCACGCTTTATGCTGAGTGCAGTGCAGTAGATCTCCACACTGGTTTCAGACTGGTGAAGGCCTGTCTTACTGTCTTTCCGATCTTGGCTTCGACGATTTCATCTGTGATTGTGCCACCTGTAGTTGAAACGATGCTGCCTAGATAGGTGAAAGAGACTACTTCCTGTTGATGGTGATTGGTGCTTGCTGTTGTTGGTTGGGTATCTGCATCACCTCTACCTCTGTTTTCTCTACGTTCACTTGAAGTCCCTTCTTCGCTGCCTCGCCTCTTCTGTCAACTTGTCAGTTTTTGCCTGTAGATCTTCACGTTTGTGTGACATCAGACACAAGTCGTCGGCGAAATCCAAATCTTCTAGGGTCTTTTCATCGGTCCAGCCAGCGTATGCCCATCTTCTCGCTCCTCACTGTTTGTTGCATGATCCAGTCCACTTGACCACAATCAGGAAGATCATCGGTGATAAGACGTGGCAGCCTTGTCTTACCCCCATCTTCACTTCCACTTCAAAGGCATCACTCAGTTTTCCATTGTAAATCACTCGGCATGTGCCGTCTTCATATAGTTGTTGAATGAGGTTGATAAAGGTTTGTGGCACCAAAACCGTAGTGTTGAAGCAGTTGCCTGCCAAATTACTTCTCGGCCAACACTGTCGAAGGCCTTTTCAAAGTCGATGAAGTTGAGGTAGAAAGTTAACCGCTATTCTATACTCAGTTCTATGATGATACGTAACGTAGCGATGCAATTTGATTAGCACATGATTTGTTCTTCTTGAAGCTATCCAGATTGTTCCTGTCGTGATTTTGAATCCAGAGCATCCTTTAGTCTCTCCAGGATGATGCGGCATAAGATTCTTCTTGGGTGGATAGGGACAACAGCATGATTTCTCTCCACTTCTTACTAAGACTTAGGTCTCCTCTCTGCGGAACTTTGACAAGGTAGTCCTTATCCCAATCAATCTGCAGGTACCTTTCCTTCCTCCCACACCTTCCGCTGTTGTTGCTGTGTCTGTTTTCAGTGCTTCTGGTGGGATTTCATCTGGTCCTGCTGCTTTCCCGGATTGTAGAAACTTTATGGCGCTCAGGACATCACTTCTGGTTTTGTCAGAGGGCTTGTGTTCATTGGTGGTAGTTCTGCGGTCACTGGTGGTATTTTCAGTCGAGTTGCAGGTGGTGGTTGGTTCAAGAGTTTTTTGAAGTGGTAAACCCATCGTTTCCTTTGTTTCTCCTCTTTGCTAACTAGGTTTCCTTCACTATCTCTCATTGGTTTCATTTATGTTGATCTCTCGCCTCCAAGACAGTAACCTGGTTATTTGAGATAGTGTTGTCAGATCTCTGTCTCTCCTACCTGCAGCCTGTTCTGTTTCATTTGCCAATGTGTCGTGGAAGTGTCTTTTGTCTTTCCGCGCACTCGTCTTCACTTCTTTGTCCAGTTCCTCTCTTCATAGTTCATCCCTGCATTGCACTGGTTCATCTTCTGCTTCACTATCACCATCTTCCTCTCCCTGCTCTATCACCTTCCATGTGTCCGTCGAGATCCTTTCCTTGTCCTGTCTTGCTTCTTATTTGTTCCTAACACGGTTATGCAGGTTTTTTTCCACATCTCTTTCAAAGACTTCCAGTGTTCTTCCACGCAGGTTTCTTCTGCGATGTTGCTCAATGTCCCCTTTTTCATCCTGATGACTGGCTTACGCGAAGATGTCCTTTGCGGTCTCGTCATTCGGTTCAGTTTCCGTTCTGGGTGTTCAACTTGAACTGTGGTCTACCATCACCAGCTTCCTTGAAAGCTACAACCTGATTTTGAAGGTAGGTTCGTTGCACTAGATAGTGGTGTAAACCTACATCTGTTCCTCTTCTTCATCTGATCTTGTGTCCAGTAGGCTGTGTCTCCATCTCCACTTTCTTCACGTTGAGGTGAAGTCGATCTGATTTTTAGTGTGTCCATCTGATGAAATCCATGTCACTTTGTGGATATCCTTGTGCTTGAACACAGTGCCTCCAATCAACAAATCGTTGAATGCACAGAATTCTGCAAACAATTCTCGATTCTCGTCCATTTCACCTAGCGCTTCTCGATCCATGGTTAGTTCTCTTCCTGTATTGTCCGCTCCCAGCTTGGCATTCATGTTGCCCATTAGAATTTTGATGTCGCCAACTGAGGTCTTATCCAGTGCTGATTGCAGTTGTCTGTAGAATTCCTCTTTCTTCTCTTCAACTGCATTATTTGTAAGTGCGTAGCACAAGAAATTTAGAGACACAAAAAACAACTCATCTATACATTTCCGCACCATTTCAGAAGTAGTAAATCATGTTCTACAAAAAAATGTATATGGAAGTGACCAAGATGACGTTTATTATGAAAATCAAGGTGTTTAAATTTTATTTAGTACATTACCAACAATCTACTATAAGGGCAACCGGAGGAGTCAACAAAATTAAGCCTCCACCTAATATAAACAAATATATGATGATTATGAGAACACTCATACCTGTCTGATATGATCCGGACCAGTCCATGTGAAACTGCAAGTATCGTTATAGCAAAGTTGGAAAAGTGGAGAATCATCTGGTTTGTGATTTGTTGGAGAAAAGAAATCTATTGGAACACTACCGGAAGTTTCATTTAAAGGAAGCTTTAGTAAACCTTGCAAACTGGAATCACTAGGGATACCAAGAAAGCACTAAAATGAAAAGTGAAACAATCACAACACAATGGAATGTGAAATTAATTTAAACATTTTATACAGTGGACTGTAGATATCCTGAATACCTACTACTAAGAATTATAAGCATTATTTTTATTGCGAGAAGTAAGGTAACAGACAACAAACAACAGTTCAAATCCCAATACAACTTCTGCTGATCGTTAAAAAATATTCCCCATTACACTTCAAAAACCGCGCAATGCATTGTGTTAACTCGTTATCCGAAATCATTACTGAATCGCAGTAGAGTTCAATCCAACTCAAAAACATTGAAATGATATTCCTTAAATATCAAACTGAATGTTTTCCCTTGTGCATACAGAAAACACAAATGAATGTCTTTCGAAGACATTTTGTCGTGGATTAGCTTTCGGGTAATCTAAAATACCCCATTATGGTATATTTCTCACAAGTTACCAGAAGAAGAGGAAGGAGAAAACTTGTTCAGCTTAAAAGAGGACTTGACAGTCGAGCAGTGGCCAACGAATCCCCAGCAAATACTAATAAATATGTTCAGATTTTTTCTGGGATCGTCTTAATTACGGTACAACTTGGAGTACTGTCTCCAGGTCTCAAATTTAGTGATAGGCGAAACCACATTAATCACAGAGATACTGATACACAATTCGAAGTAATACAGTGAGACAACTGATCTTGTGCCATTATCCAGTCTACAACTAGAAGGTTTCAAATCTGATCTGGCTGGTTGTTGCAGTAAACATAACTGTAAAAGTATTTTAACTACAAAACACAAACAGACTATTAAAAAACTCTTAAATGATGGGAAATTGTTAATTACTTAAGGAATAGTGTAGTTTTTCTTAATAAATGTGACCACATAAGCAAGATGGATGGAATACTGAATGATAAGATGAAATTTCAGAAATTGAACGTTCAAAAAGGACCTGAATGATAATAAAGAAAGAGAATTAACTGAATCTCTGAAGAAATTGGTGAAGCAACATATAACATCATCAAGGATGCATGATGCGATGAAGTCCATGAACACTCAATTACCGAGTGCACACATTTTCTTAGCTTCATCTCCATACAGAACAAACAAAATTTAATAAAAACACTAATTTAAAGAATAAGGGCTATATGTTCAGAAGATACAACTGAAGAGGAACTGAGGACACTGTGCAATACACTAAATGAAAATGGCTATCCTGATAAATTCATAAAGAAACATATTACGAAACTGGCACAAAAGGGTGTTCCAACGGCTAACAGAAAACCGCTATGCATTTGTGCACAATTAAGAGGTAAAGTACTCAATGAGACATCTTTATTCACTGTAACAAATATTAACGATTGGAAATTTCTGAAATCTTTATAAAGTAAAAAATCATACTGCGAAAGACTCAAACACTTACAAACAAAACGTACACATCTATCTACAGTTTAAATTTGGGGTGAGACCACTACAGGTTCAAATAGCTCCTTTTCACATCATAAATACTTAAAGAAATAAAAATCGCAAAATGGTAAGACAATATCTAACATTACTAATCATGTTCACAAATTTATCCAGGCGCTTGTCCGTATTGGCAGAATACCAAAAAGTAGCATGATTTTGATCAAACCTTCTGTACATAACGAATTTAGTGGGGGAAAAGCCTTCATTAATGATATTTAAAAAAGTCGTTTGAATATGTTTGTTGGTTAATTACTAAACAAAATACACGGTATTTTCATAAAAACTGTTTGTGAGTATTAAAATATGTTGAAATAAGATGGCGACAATCAAGCATAAAATTGTACTTACATGAACAGAATCATACAGAAACCGAGCAACGCTATATGCCCGTATTTTAATTGCCAACATAAAAGGTGTAAGGTCTTCCGTATTGCGTGCAGTTAGAAGGGGAATAAAGCTCGGCAATAAATATCGACTTTCAACCAAAAGCCGAATTATACGGTATGAAGCCATTCTTCGAGTAAGCTCATCTTTTCGTACTGGAGGAAGATGCCAAAAATTAATCCCATTACCAGATGAAGCAGTAATGTTAGTGGCCGTGCTGGTGCGCACTTCAGAATCTGAACGTGAAGACGAGTTGGATAAAGCTGCTGCAGCCGCCACAGTTGCAGCTTCAATTGAAGATCGGATAAATAATTCATGCATACTCAAACAACCGGAGCCACCTGATGAACGAGCTACAGATGACCTGTATAATGAAACAAACATATTTCCGTATATAAAAAACACAGAAAGACGGAAAACATCAACCTCGACGCTATGACAAAACTGCATCGGTTTAAGTCAACACACTTCACAGTACCATCCAAACAAAAATCATATAGACAATGAATTATATCAAAGTAGACAAAACTCCATGCCACGCTATGACGACTAATAAAAATACCTAAACAGTTAATGTCAGAGAGTGGACACAACTGCAACATTCAAACCGATTTATACCCACCTCACAAACGGCTTACAACCACTCATTTACATCATCTCCACTTCCTGCAAGACTCATATCAAAAGTCACAGAATTCATGCACTGACATCATGTCTTGATCTGATCACCCTGAGAATCATTACAACCTCATCCAACTTCTACCAACACCACACGTTAGGTGAATACTGGCCCCACATGCACAACACATCTCAAAACCAACTCAGTCACTGAAGATATACAACCTTATCCACACACTTCCCTGCCCACCTACCCACACCCACCTCCCAGTACCCTACCCTACCCTACACCTACCTGATCTACACGATGATGATCACATCATAAACAAACAGGGTTACCAAAACACCTACCTATGTTCAGTAATCTGTAAACTCTTCATATCTCCTACCCTAAACGACCATACCTCACAGACGCATAACGAGATACAGCAAACTCCAGCACAGTATACTCATCCTACAGACTGTAATACATAGTCGTATAGCTCCCCAGTAAGCGCCAGAGGTAACACAGGTTGGCAAATGTCAAACAGCCCTTCTGCATCCCAGCTGAGATTTCACCACGGACTCTCTAAGTAGGTGAAGTGGTCAATGCATCCCACCACTTCACTCCATATCCCTAAACTGGGGAGCAGCTGAAGACCACTTCTGTTTGAAGCGTCATCTTACACACTACACGAGTGCGAAATATGTGCCAAACATACTCGGATTTTCGCACAACACCTTCACAAGACCCTGCATTTCGTCAGCGTCTTCAGTTGGCAGAACTTCAAGTACGTCAGGTGTTCTCCAGGGAGCAGGTCAATCTTTGTGAGGACAGAGATACCTAGTATTGCGTCCCTTAATTACAAGATTAAACAAGAACCGTAGCAGCCAGCATCTCTGGTAGAAAACATTGGATATCATCGACTCAGATGACAGATTTCGACCAAAATATAGTTTAGCTTATCTGTAAACTCACCATGCTTCAAAGCAATAAAGGAAGGAAGATCAATAAACAATACTGACAACTCATAGACAATTCGGTAACTTACAGCGCATCAAAACACAGCTTAGACATTTCATCGACAAAAACCGATGGAAATTTTGTCTGCCAACAAAATAAAGCCTTAATTACAAAAGCAGCACAGACAACCAAGTAATAAGAGAAAAACGATATATTTTCATGGACCGCTATGCCTGGAAACAGAGGTGGAGATTATGTTGCAACAAACAGGCATTTACGCAAAACATAACTTCTTGCGCAGTGCTGAAAATATACACTCAACACTTGCATGGTGACAAATGGGATATTTTTACATATGTTTTGACATACAATCAGTCAGCATTAACGTGAAACCTGGTTTTACTGCCTGACGGCCTAGGTTATCACACTTCATATCAGCACATCAAGAGACAATAACAGAGAAATACAAAGGAACATGGAACGAAGTAATCAAAAGTGGCAGAAAATAGTGAAAACAGTACAACGAACGGGACAACAGTGAGATTCAGTACGACAATTAAGATGAAGAAAACGTGTAGCTAGATTATGACCGATTCTGGGCCGTATCACCTAAAGCCTCCAACCACCGATTTCGGTTGTCACACAGAACTTGACTGAAGTGTCTACATTTCCTTACATGGTTCAGACTAATAGTTTAAGCGTTTCATGTAGTGATGTCATGTTTTAGTCTGGCGGCCCTCAACCTTGTTTTGGAGCCTGAACCCACTTCAGTCGACGTTGCATGACGAGGCAAGCATACTACACGTCCCAGACACCTGAGTTCACCTCATTGACTGACTTTTCCCTCCTCCTTAAAACTTTGCACTTGACTTATACAATACTAACGCGGCGGCACCACGACACGGTTTATACTACGAAGGCAATGGTGGTCAAATATATGGAGCTTTCTTACATTCTACAGGTTCACGTCCAAATAGTAGAATACAGAGAACTGCAGTGAAGTCCATTTGGCTCTTAATAGACAATAGGATATCACTGGTGCTAAAACATAAACGAAAGGCGAAATCAGTGGTTGGGATTTCTAGATGGCATGGCTAAGATGCATCCATACACTATCCTCTGCTTAATCATCATAGTGAAATGAGTATTTTCGCTTGATGTGCTGATATGGGATGTGGCAACTTTGACCCTTGGGTAGTATTGCCTGATCCCATGTTGATCTTGTCCCATTGTACGCCCATCTGCCCATCTGTCCATCTGTCTGCTTTCTGTGTCCTAATACCAAAAGGAACAAATAAGTAGTGTAGGCTCAACAGTCATACTACTCTACATTGAAAATTTCTTGAGAAACAATTTTGCAACCTGGTATATTCAGCACTTTAGAGACCTTCTGCTATTTGTGAACAAGCATCAAGAGTCATGATAGCATTTCTTATGAATTCGACTTCTGGTTTAACTACCTAGGTTTGGATACTGATAGTCTAGCACATAGAATCAAATGTCGTTATTGAGTCACAGTAGGACGATAAATATGGGACAGTTCTAGGAAGAATCTTAGACGGAACTATATTTCTAACTCGCGTACTTTGAAGCGACACACTCCTAATCATATTGACGCTGTCCGTTCCCGATTACCGGAATTTGAACATAATCTGTCACGAAAATCCCACATTCTTCTGCAAATGTCCGCCGATGAGAGCAGAGTTTGAAGAATATGTTGATACGGTTATTAAGAGCGGGAAATCTGATACAAGAAATTAGAAACATCAAGAATACCCTACGTCTCAATAATTACCCACCAAAATTTATAAATAACTTCATAAGAAACCGAAAAATATTAGCAGTAGTAGTAGTAGTAATACGGGTGTTATTAATAACAATTTCACTACTAATGGTAATAATGGTGAGAGAGAGAGAATTCAAAGTCTCTGCTGTGTTACCATACAAGGAAGGCACCTCAGAAACATTACGAAGAAGTCTCAATACGCTTGGCTGGCATAAAAGTGGCATTTAAACCAAAAACTCGCTTAGAAACAAGCGTTGTAGGTTAAAGATACTATCGATGCAATTAACCAAAATAATCTAGTTTACCAGATCCCTTTCAATGATTGTGAGGTCACGTACATCGGTCAAAGCAGTCAACCAGGGTCGATTAGAATAACAGAGCACAAAAAATTAGCTAAATCAAGAATAGTAGATCCCAATAAGATAAGAAATCTAGAGAAAGGCTCGGCTATAGCTCTACATGCGATGACGCACAATCACACAGTAGGGTGGGACACGGCGACAGTGTTGAAAACTAACTTAGTTGGGTGGAGGGAGAGATTGATAACCGAATTAACACCAAACACATGCACTAATAAAATGATTCTGCACCTGTCCCAGATATATGGAGAATTCTACTACCCTTGTCATCACAGAGAAGGAGAGAAAATTAGGAATATAGAGTCTATCTGGAAGTTGTGGAGTTACGTGATATGAATATGGACAATAAATTGTGTCCGAAAGGTTATCCAGTAAATGATACTGTTTCACTGTGTGATATTTCTAATAGACAGACTAAAATGGAATTACAATCGACTACAGTGCCCAAGTTTTACTCTTATATTAAGAAGCGACCTGATGGTGTTACCCTGAAGCTATGTTAAAGCTTCAAGTCTATAACTAAAAAAACAGCCTTTCCTTTATGTCCTGAAAAATTTGTGTTCAACTATTTAAATGTATCACTATTCCCAATTCAAATGAAAACCTTATCACTTGGACGTATATTCTGTGACATGACTTCAAAAGTGGATGAGCTCCATATAAAAGTCCAGTTTGAAAATTAATTCATCAAATAAAAGATCTAGTTTAATATGATGATTCTAACCATTTCACATCAATAGTTATGGAACAAGTGAGATAACTCAGGATTTTTAACTAAATAGATACACATATACAGAAAACTATTTAAAAGATTTTCAAAGAAATATATATTGGGTTTGATGCAACTAAATAGGGGTAAACACTGATGACAACTAGATTTTAGACTTAAGGAATTACAAATTTGGTTAGGCAGAAAAGTGCTGATCGTTACAGACACCGACTTTAAATACCATGTAAGGTAAACCAATAACAGTGTCTGTTCTATTGTACGCCTATGTATACACATAGGCATCTCACCTACCATCTTGATAACCAATCAGCTTATACATGTTGATGTGACTTCCTGTCGAGAGAAAATGCTAAAGTCTCGCGGTTTAGTAAAACATGTTTCGACAGCTGTCAGTGCACCTCAGCAGGTCACCTCAAGTTTACTTTCTTACTAGCAAACAGAAACGAAATTATAAGTTATAGTTTACGTCTGCACAATATGTTAGATAAAAAAGATTCTACTTTGTCATCTGAAAGTACTGTGTAAAAATACGCAAATACTTAGTAACAATTATTAGAGTATACTGTCGAGTATCGCTCACCAAAATGAGGGTTGACGGCTGGAACTATTCGAATTAACAACTTTTGTTACAGAAGCATCAGAAGATTCATTAGGTTCCTTGACCACTTTGTTCTTATCTTCAAATGAAGAACGTAAAGTGGGACTTGTAAGAATAGGTTCAAGTTTTGACAACCAATCAACACTTGCCTCACGGTTAGATTGTGGTGCACACATTGACACAGCCATATGAAGTAAATTACGCCGTCCATCTGCAAGTTCACAAGCTAGTTTAAGACTTTCACCTGGAAGCATATCACTGGCTAACTGTTTAAGTGAAAGATACAAAAAACAGTTATATGACGTGGAGGATAAGCAATAAGCGTAAACACACTAACATACCAAAGTGAGTGACGAAGTAACTATCCTTACATTTTAAAACTAAAACATACCTTTTTACGGGAGTAATAAGCAGTTTTCACTGCCACATATTTCTACTGTATGTTTTGCCAACATAAGCTTAATCTAACAAAACAATTCATCCTATTTGAGGGAAATAACTGAGACTCGAAAATTTCGTCCCTATGTTTATAAAACTATAAACAACTCCTGATCACCAACGACACTACTGGAGTATCGAAGCTGAGGAAGACAAAATAGGTTCAAATTCCAGATCAATAGTCATCAGTCAGATGTCACAACCTCTGATCATGAGCAGTTTCTGCTAAAATTTACAGTCTACAATATTTTCCTTTCACCAAACAGCCGGACTTTTCAAGCAGTATTTTGCAATCATATCACAAATGTTACAGAGCAAGAGCAAGGGTGTAGATGAGAAGTTGGCTGCTAATTAACTGTTTACGTATTTCACAGATAAACAGGTGAACCAGGAACCCGAAGCAAGTGAGTCAGTTCAAGTTGCTGCAGTTTTCGACAACACACAGAAAAACTAACAAGAAATAATGATATTCAAACTGACATACAGCGGTATGCGAAGGAACAGAGTAATCTAATGATTAGCGAAAATGTTTGTCTTGAAGATTGTAAGGAGTGAAATATGACTACGTCAATGCCATTAATTTTCAGTCATACCAGCAATGTAGAGTTAAAGCAAAACAGCTCACACTTCCCCCCACATTGCTCAGATCAACAGTCAGAGATGTCTCGTCATGGCCTGGATACGCTTCACTTTAGTTCAGTTTACTCATACTATGATTAACACAGAGCATCGACAAAGATGATGACTTAAGATGCGTAACATGAGTTAAGAGCTATTAATCGAGCAAGGGATAAGAACTAACCAGAGTAGCATTTGTTCTTCATAGTAATCAGTCTAGACTTTTTGAAGTTCTCTGAGTGTTCCTAAGGCGTTCGGTAGCCGTCGATGAATGTCCAAGTAGACATTTGTTAACTAACTGATGACCTACTCATTACTTTCGATTAAACAGAAAAATTGAGAGTAGATCATATAACAAAGTGTAAAATAATTTTTGAATATTCATAAAAACCTAGTTAAATAATCGCAAACTTTTTTCTTCAATTCGTAAAGTACTTAGTGAATAAATTCCCACGTCTTACGCGGATAGAGATGACCAACAGGAAGCTTTGGATCTAGATTTCGTGCTTGTTGGCACTCGGCAAGCAAGGTGTGTCCGCAAGTTCGAGGGAACTGATGTCCCCTGTAAGAGTCGCATCTGCATCACCCTGTCCTGGAGTTAGGGACATTACCATAGCTATTCTTTTTGCGATTTACCTCCGATAGGTCTGTCACAAATGTCATGTAGCAAGGCTACTTTATCTGACTACACACCAAAAACAAATCGTATTTACCGATAAAGTATGTTCTACTACTCAAAACTGAGGATCACTTCACGTGGTGTGACAATTGTATTACTGAGAAACAGAAGAAATCGATGAATTTATTTACCGAGGTTACTTATCACCCACCAACTGGAAAAGATAAAAATTTACAATAACTCAATAGGCTGCTACTTGTTCTTGAAGCCAATCAGCATAAACAGCAAGAGGAACAGTCAGAAAGCACTTCATACATTAAATAAAAGCAGAAAAGAAAGTGGCTGATAACAAAACATACCAATCGTTCAACCTGTACATCGTTAGCACGCAAGATATGTTGCATCAAAGTTTGATCTTGAACAACGACTAGGCCGAAAAGACAACGCGGTTGCTGCTCATTTTGCGATTTTGTTGACTGCCTCCCATTTGTATTTCCTGAGACTGAAGGAAGCAGATTATTTCTAATCCAAGAGAAAGATGCACACTGAACAGGAGGAAGATCAACCGGAAGTGGACTGGTCCACGTTTCATGGTTGGCCGTTCTTGAAGGTGGGATGAATGGCAAAACAAGACCACCAGGGTCTCGTAACAGCAATGGATGCTATGAGAAAAATAAGTTGAATTAGTAATAACAGATTACCATAATATACAGTTCTGAAACTAATGGTAACAGGCAGCTGGTCTCACAAATGTTCATATATTTTCTGCGGATGCATCTTCATATAAAGGAAACTGTTACAATAATGTCACGAAGTACTCATCGCAGGGAGACCGCATTCTGAAAATAGTGCGAAACTAACACACGCAACATTTGAAAACTAAGCGACAACATGACTCCAAAAAGAAATCACAATCACTACAACGAGGTGTCAGCAAAAAAACACCTACATCAGATAATGTTTTACCTGTGTTGACAGATACAAGGTAAAAATCAACCTCGACGCTCTGACAAAACTGCATCGGTTTAAGTCAACACACTTCACAGTACCATCCAAACAAAAATCACATAGACAATGAATTATATCAAAGTAGACAAAACTCCATGCCACGCTATGACGACTAATAAAAATACCTAAACAGTTAATGTCAGAGAGTGGACACAACTGCAACATTCAAACCGATTTATACCCACCTCACAAACGGCTTACAACCACTCATTTACATCATCTCCACTTCCCTGCAAGACTCATATCAAAAGTCACAGAATTCACGCACTGACATCATGTCTTGATCTGATCACCCTGAGAATCATTACAACCTCATCCAACTTCTACCAACACCACACGTTAGGTGAATACTGGCCCCACATGCACAACACATCTCAAAACCAACTCAGTCACTGAAGATATACAACCTTATCCACACACTTCCCTACCCACCTACCCACACCCACCTCCCAGTACCCTACCCTACACCTACCTGATCTACACGATGATGATCACATCATAAACAAACAGGGTTACCAAAACACCTACCTATGTTCAGTAATCTGTAAACTCTTCATATCTCCTACCCTAAACGACCATACCTCACAGACGCATAACGAGATACAGCAAACTCCAGCACAGTATACTCATCCTACATACTGTAATACATAGTCGTATAGCTCCCCAGTAAGCGCCAGAGGTAACACAGGTTGGCAAATGTCAAACAGCCCTTCTGTATCTCAGCTGAGATTTCACCACGGACTCTCTAAGTAGGTGAAGTGGTCAATGCATCCCACCACTTCACTCCATATCCCTAAACTGGGGAGCAGCTGAAGACCACTTCTGTTTGAAGCGTCATCTTACACACTACACGAGTGCGAAATACGTGCCAAACATGCTCGGATTTTCGCACAACACCTTCAGAAGACCCTGCATTTCGTCAGCACCATTTACCAGGACTATCATCTGCACATTTGAAGCTAACCGGATGCCCTCAGGGGAATAGATCAACGCCCGTAAAGTCAGAGTTACCTAGTCCTGTGTTCATTGTTGCGACTATAGCGAAATTGGGCAGGAATGATGACAGTGGGCACACTACGAGTTGTCGTGAGTTCAGACGCAACTCTACATAAACCCTTGCTCGGCTGTCTGATTTCCAGTAGACTTCCGATTAACGTTATATACTTGCTCAGCAGTGGATACACAGTCAGACACTACCGCAACACCGCACGGTCGATGGCGTCAAATGCCGTCTTCAGGTCAAAAAGTATGGGGAATGTCGGTTGCCGATACATATACCCGTGTGTCATAACATGAAGGAGGGTGCAGTTAATGATTCATGCTTCCTCATCTAAATATGAAACCCACCTGGTTTCTTCGAGTTTGCTTTTCGAAAGCTTCTGTTAGTTGTCTGATAACTATGACCAAAGGGTATTGGAAACGACCTTAGTTAAATAGATTAGCCTATGGCTAGCACAAGACTTCTCTTTCGTCATATAGACTGGGATGAAAGATGTAGAAGACCACTCTAGTACCTCCGTTACTCTAATCTGCGATTTCCCACCTCAAAACTTCTGGTGGTAAACTGTCAGGTCCTGTTGCTGTGCACCGTTTTAAGTTAGAAACAGCTTTCTCAACTCTTAAGGGAGTTGAAAATCCAAGCCTCATTTAGATTCAGGCTGGATGCTAAGCAACTGAAGCGTTGCTGTTAGTCAGTTGAACTAAGCTTTGAAGTGTTCCGTCCAACGATTTAACCATCTGTCCTGAGAGGTTATCCGAAACCTACTACTGCTAGTTCCTACAGATCCGTTAAGTCGAAGAGCACGCAAATGGCTGCTGTCTGGTGTCCAGTTGTGTAGTGCACTTTCTGCTCCACAACTCACTGCTATACTAAATAATGGAGTCCATAAAAACTAATAATGAATCTCTTGACATTCGATTGGTGAGTTCCACAGATTCACTGCAATGGCTAGGTGAGATCAAGCTAATAACCACATTCTGGTCCTGTACAGGTACCTTAGAGAAGAGAGTACATCCATAATTCGAGATTTCTGAGTTATGACAACAGACGCCTACCGTTCGATTTGGAATAGGGTTCGTACATTAAAAGCTTCATTGTGAAACTGCACTTAAGTCCAATATAATTAGGTGGAGAGAGGGATTGATTACTGAATCTTTTTCATCGAATCTGCACCCAACACGTGTAACAGAAGTGACGCAGTACCTATACTAGAGATACGGAAAACTTACCACCAATAAAAACAAATAATATTAGGTGACAGGACTATAAAAATCAAACGTCAAAATTTGTGTGATTACATTGATATGATTATGAGCAATAATTTATGCTCGAAACGTTATCAAGTAAATAATACTGTATCACTGTGTATTATAAATCAAATAAACAAATCCAAAATGGAATTACATTCTCTCAAATTGTCCAAGTTTTACAATTATATTGATGAAATGATATAACTTGCTCATTGGCGACTAGCCTCGAGAGGTGATTCCCAAAGTTCCAATAAGAAGTCGTGACTAGTGGGGCAAACCTGGTGGCCGTGAGGACAAATACTCAACGATGACATTGGACGGCGATCGCGCTATGTCATGAACTGATAGAAGTTGGAAATATCGACCACTGGATTCCGACCCAATCGCTCAACGATAACGTGCTGACTACGGAACCTGAAGGTCGAGGGTTCGATCTCTGGCGGGGTCGTGGGCGCCACTGCTGAAGAGTCCATACTAGGACGAAATGGTTGTCCAGTGCTCCCAGGTTTCTACTGTTCCTCTAACTGATATCAGTCTACGATGAATACCAACTTGAAAAAACTATTGGTCGACTGCTAACTCGTTGCTGTTAGTGTCAAAACAGAGTAGTTATAGAATCACATTTGGCAGAGCCTGTGCGGCATCATCTCTCACTTTGAATGTAACTTTCATCGTCAATAAACCAGTGCACATTTTATTAAATGATTTTAGATGAATTGAGTGGGTGCAAACTATACGACAAATACCGCTTATTGGGGTTAGTAATGAATAGTTACTCATGTTACTGATTAGTATGTTCTATCAGTTAGTCATTTTGGTGTGTTACCACCAGGATGGTCTTCAGCAGAAACTCAACTTAAATCATACACAAGTGATGTAAAAATACGTTGCCGCTTAAAATACGTGCCAACTGTGAATAAATTACGGTAATTAACGTGAAAAGCTCAAAAATTAACCAGAAGAGAAAAGTCAGTGTTACCAAAGTCCTTCAGTAAGCTACCTAGAAGGTTTAAGTAGTGAGCAAATGCGATCACAGTCCAAACATTATAGACTATACAACCAAACCATCCAGCTGCTTAGCTGTCTTAAAGCAGTGACTATCCGCATGTGTTACACCTCCAAAAAAACTCTGCACAAAGAACGAAAAGACTTAGAGTATATCCCCATGTACAGATCTATCATCCAAATAACATTAACTTTTACCGATAAGACGATACTTTGTGTGTTGAACAATCAGCTAACTGTTAAATAAGCTGAGATGATTACGTAATAAGTAGCAAATATAAATTACACCAACGGAGGAAGAAAACTCACTTCAGACGGACAGATTAGTGTGGCTGAACGTTCGTTTATTGCTGAAACAGGTTTAAGTGCAGAAGCACTTACTGGCATTTTTTGATTGATGATTAGCTTTCCTGACAAATTGTAAACCTGATACAAAGCAGACTGATGAGATCCACCTTCTGCTTGTTCCACGATGACATGAATACGGCTGTTCTCAGCTGCAATCGCTAAGATTTTCGGAGCATGTGAGGATAATGTTTTCAACGTTTTTGAATCACCTGGATTACGACCGCAACCACTACTCGGATGAGCAAACACACGTCTAGGAGTACGTTGAATCACATCGGGGACACGCACCGACCCAGCATTTCGAACAATGGTCAAGTCCTCTTTGCGTAGTAGTCGACAGTCCTAAAGGTTAAATAAGGAAACGTAGATGATAGTGCGCAAACACTATGACCAACATGATTAAAATAATGCCTTTCCGAAGAAACTCACGAGAAGAACTGATACATTTGGCAATGTTTATTTGTATACTAGTTACATATCGTGACTCTTGAATTCTAATAACTAAACTAAACTTGTGCATACTGGGCTATTTGAAGTCTTTCAGAAACTGAAGACAATAGATATTTCAATTAACAGTTTGATAAATGTAGATAAATGGCTGAAAACACTGGAATGTAAGCTTATAAGATGAGAGTATGGCTGGAAAATTCGAAATGATATAAGAATGCGAAACATATTGTAGAGACCGCATAAATTTATTGTATGCCCTGCATTTTTTTAGACGGCTGTGATCAAAATCAAATGACTCAATCCCATGCAGATATGTCATTTTTCCTCGCCTATTTCGAACGAATAATTACTCCCGAATATCACTGTGGTCATTTGGGCACGATTTAGTCACTATTTAAAAAACTCCGAAAAACTATGGATATAAGCAGTTAAACTTACATTAAGCCAACTCATAGGATCTGCAGATGCTTGAGAGAATTGAGAAAAGGAGTTAGGTGTCGTTGATGTTGATACAGAACCAACACCTAAAATGGTGTTTATGAGAGCACATACTGGCGAATACGGACAATTAGCAGCAACACAAGACCGTTCCTGCTCCTAGAATAAAAATCATACTATTAGTCGTTAATATAACGATTATTTCTGCGGTATGATAAAAAAGTGTAACACCATACCTTCAAAAACTTGACAGCCGCAATGTTTCCATCCACCTTGAGAACAATACCCACAGGTTGAGTTCGTCCATCTTCGACAAAAACAACATCGCTTAAACACCAATCTTCCTCGGTAACAGTAAGGTTGCTAGATCCTCGACTACATCCTCCATCTAATTTGATATTAACATCAGTATCATTACTCATATCAGCAGAACTACGTTTGGTAGCAACACTGACTGAAACGCCGATGGAAGAATCACGATCAGCGGAACGGCCACGCACGTTACGACTGTTATTCTGGTTACCAACATCCCAATCTGCAATGACCCGCTCACCACGATCTCCTGACACGCTAGGTACCTTCTTTCTCTCTGGAAATGTAAAAAGATAACAACTTTGGGACTTCTCTCCAAGAAACAATAAGAACAAAATACCCTGAAAATGCTCAATCCATGTTGCTACAAAAATGTTCATAGTTACCGATATCATTTCTTGGAAATTTTACCTAGAAAGACCACTAGTTTGACTGTTTTCATTCCAAACAAAACTCGTGCAGGGATTTTTATTTTCGAACAACGAAACTGATATTTTAAATGGTTTGACCTTAAGACGACAATGAAAACAACATATATGCACATAACCATTTCTATAAGTCGACAATCACAGCTGCATTGCCAATTAACTTATTCCAAATTCTTCTCCGTTGGTTTCCGTACACTTACTACAGTTAAGGTGTGTGATATCAGTTTCATGAAAACCAAGTGTTACTTCGAAATCGCTCAGTTACATTTTATGCTGCTGTCATCCATCTCCCGATTGCGTCACAAATAAATCACATAATATGTTGGGGATAGATAGATAAAACCAACCAGGAAACCTGCAAAGAACTGCATCGGTTTAAGTCAACACACTTCACAGTACCATCCAAACAAAAATCAATAGACAATGAATTATATCAAAGTAGACAAAACTCCATGCCACGCTATGACGACTAATAAAAATACCTAAACAGTTAATGTCAGAGAGTGGACACAACTGCAACATTCAAACCGATTTATACCCACCTCACAAACGGCTTACAACCACTCATTTACATCATCTCCACTTCCCTGCAAGACTCATATCAAAAGTCACAGAATTCACGCACTGACATCATGTCTTGATCTGATCACCCTGAGAATCATTACAACCTCATCCAACTTCTACCAACACCACACGTTAGGTGAATACTGGCCCCACATGCACAACACATCTCAAAACCAACTCAGTCACTGAAGATATACAACCTTATCCACACACTTCCCTGCCCACCTACCCACACCCACCTCCCAGTACCCTACCCTACTACACCTACCTGATCTACACGATGATGATCACATCATAAACAAACAGGGTTACCAAAACACCTACCTATGTTCAGTAATCTGTAAACTCTTCATATCTCCTACCCTAAACGACCATACCTCACAGACGCATAACGAGATACAGCAAACTCCAGCACAGTATACTCATCCTACAGACTGTAATACATAGTCGCATAGCTCCCCAGTAAGCGCCAGAGGTAACACAGGTTGGCAAATGTCAAACAGCCCTTCTGCATCCCAGCTGAGATTTCACCACGGACTCTCTAAGTAGGTGAAGTGGTCAATGCATCCCACCACTTCACTCCATATCCCTAAACTGGGGAGCAGCTGAAGACCACTTCTGTTTGAAGCGTCATCTTACACACTACACGAGTGCGAAATATGTGCCAAACATACTCGGATTTTCGCACAACACCTTCAGAAGACCCTGCATTTCGTCAGCACCATCTACCAGGACTATCATCTGCACCTTTGAAGCCAACCGGATGCCCTTCAGGGAGTAGATGATTCCCTGTGAAACCAGGAAGCTTTCTATTACCAAATGAATGTAAATTTTGGATGCTAAGAGGTAAGATAAGGTTTACTTGCTGACGTATATCTTCATTATTTAGGAATAAAAAGCAATTTTAGATTGAATAAATTGGTTCACCTATCGCTAGCTGAGTTAATAACAGAAACTCAAACCATACTTCAGACACAATCGGGCAAATACTACATTCACCTGTAATATTGTGATGAAAAATAGGGAAATTAGAGATACACAGAATACAGATAGGATCAGTCACAAACTGGATCAACACCTTCCAATTTCCTAGATCAATGTTAGATTTGATGAGATATTGTAGATGAGCGCCTGAAACAATAAATGAGAGCTTCAATCTGTGAGCATAAAGTAGACACGACAAACTATTGTGAAGAACCATTAGGAATGTACTTTGAAAGAGCAAACGTTCTGGAATCCATATATCTTCCTTATTCATTGTTCTATTCACTCAAAAATATGGAAATTTGCAAGTGAGTTATTTAAAGACTACAAACTTTAATACTTCTGAGACGAACTCACTAAATGTCCCAGGACTAACTCTTACTGGACCTGACTGATCGCTACACGTGGAGGAAGCTGGAGACGGTGGAGGTGGCATTTCTTGAAATGTCAACGTTGAATTACTTCCACTTGAAGAAACAGCCACTTGATCACTAGATAACTGAATCGAGGAGGCATTATAACCCAACGACCCGAGGCACTGCCCTGAAGTAGGTTGAGTGTGAATAGATAGTCCCAATGCATATGGACAGGTTAGCAAGTGTTGTGAGGAATCGGGCGACAAAGCAGGAGGATGGAAAGGACCTTCATGAATTCCTGATAGGAGTGAATTGGAGTTTATAACATTAACTTGGAATCGACAAACATCTGTCGTTTTCCAGGCATCTTCAAGCAATGTCCCAACCTAAATAGAGATCAAAGAACAATTAAACAACCTATATCCAGCTTTATGAAAATGTATGGAAATGAAGAACTTGTACTATTCACTGCTCTACTAAAATTTGTCTTCACAGTTGCTCAGGGTTATAAATAAATTTGAGCCAACGCATAAGTCTTAAGTTTTATATCACCAAAAAATAACAAAAAATAATCAGACATTTCCATCACAGACAGAAATCAAATGGGAAACAAAGATAACTATACAAAAATTTCTGCCTGATCAAAGATTCATTAGCATTGCACCGTACCCGAATACATGACGCGTTAATTTGTTATGTGTAATATCTCTTATAGATTATAAAAGACTGGTATAAAGTGAGTCTTATGGAAGAGTGGTAGTTCCAATGACTTAACACTGAATGCCTGATTAGTAGTGAGTCATTTCACACCGACATCGTTAACCTCAAAAGTTACCTACTGCTTTCTCGACTTCTGTTAGTGTTGGGGGGCCTATCTCAATGTTCCACTCAGGATCCGACTGGATAGCGGGCAACGTAATGGTGACTGAAGGCCAGTTAAACTGTTCCTCGAAGTGTTCTGCCCATCGCTCCAGTCGTCTCCCCTGCGAGTGAATCGCAAACCTATCCTTTTCCGCTGTAACCTCACTAACTGTTGTTGACCTTTGCCGCCCAGTCTCCTTAATAAGTCTAAATAACTACCTACTGTTTCCAATCGCCGCTGCCTTTTCCATCTCTTTAGCCTTCGCTGTCCACCGCTGTTCGCCGTCGTTGCGTAGACTTTTTCTCGCCTGCAGGGATGCGTTCACGTCCACCCAATAGTTCGGAAGAGGCTGCTGATATCCACTGGCTCTTTTCAGCCACTCTTTCGGAGTTGGTTAGGGTCTTCAGCGCTGCTTTTGCAGCAGAGTGGAGATGGTACCAAGCTTCTCCTGGATGAGTGGTAGTCTTCTGTTCCAATAACTGCCTAGCCAACTTCTCACTGAACACGGCTTTGGTGTTTCCGTTGTCCAGCAGCACTCGTAGTGGTTTTGTTGCCAAATTTTCCCTACGTCCATTGAGACGCAGACATATACGTGCTCGGATCAACGCGTGGTCGCTATCCAAACATGTACTCCAGAAGGAGCGGCAGTCTTCCACCAATCCTCTCCAAAGAGGACTAATAGCAATGTGGTCTATCTGTGCCCATTGCTGAGTTGAGCTCGGTGGTCACCACGTCAGACAATGTCTTTCTTTATGTCTGAAATTTGTGCTGAGAAAAAATAAGCAGTTACCTGAGCACAGTTGTAGCAGGCGATCACCGTTATCTGTTCGTTCAGTCGGGACTCCGAAAGTGCCAACCAAGTACCTTTCTGCCTCACTTAGTCTACCCTCTTGTGCATTGAAATCATCTGCAACAACCACCACGTCTGAACGTTTGGTTTTAGAGAGGAGGCTAGACAGTTTTTGGTAGGACTCGTCCTTCACTTCATCCGAGAGAGATTTCAAAGAGACAACGGCAAGTCTCACTATTCCTTTTAGTTTTCACTTTACCGTTCAGCCGCACAGCGCAGAGGCGACTGTCAACAGAGATCCAGTCTAGTAGTGAGCTTTCTGCCCTAATGTTTAATACTATACCTACACCTGCAAGACCCCGAGGGTTAGCTATCGAATCTCCAGAAACTCGAAGGGTGAATTTTGCAAATTCACCAGATTGGTCAGGTGAATAACCGCACTTGGGTCCTGTATGCGTGTCTCACAAACACAGCACACATCCATGCCCCAAGTTACTAGTCTTTGCTAACGAAGTCTGTTGACCAATTTGATGGAGGGTGCGGACATTGAAGGCTCCAATATGTAATTTGGAGCGTGGTTTAAAGAGACCAAGGACGCTGTTCTGTGGACTCAGATCGTTGTCGAAGGCTGCAGAGGTAGGAGAAATTGAAGATGATGCAGCATCGTTAATTGAGAGACGTGAAGGAAGATTAGAAGGTAATGATGGGGGAGGTGGATAGCAGTCTGAGGAAACTTGAGTGCTGTTCAAGTTGTGAGGACTATTGATACTTCCCGGCTACCCACACCGTGGAAGGCTATGTCTTCTTAAAGTACCTGAAAGAGATTTGTGTGACCATAGAGCCCATCGGACATCTGCTTGAGGCCTGTCACATGCAACCTTTTGTGTATGATCATTCTGAACTTTTGTTGTTTTGGGGCTGGATGGTCGAAAAGACACGACAAATGAACCAACACTCCCGGCTCGGCAGACAGTGGGGCATGGTGCAGTGCGTTATTTTTGGGGCCGACCTTTTCTAACCCCCCTTCCACTGAGAAGGCAGCATCAGCATAGCACTGCTGGTCATCTAAGGGAAACACCTTACTGTTGTCACACTCTGTCCAGCTAGCAGCAGTACGACTTCGCCCTAGGACCCCTATCATAGCGTAGTAATTTACACCACAACGGTAACTGCTTTTCGTCCAACCACTGTCCAACAGACCTTTCTGGTATGGTAGAACCTCGAGGGGATAAGTGTTCCACCAGCATAGCCCGTCGGGTCACTGCGATATGCAAGCCCGACCACCACGTCAAGATAGCAGCTATCGATCGGGACTCAAAAGTATTACAATTATCAAACATGGTAATGTGAAATAAAATTACAGTTAACATACTTTTGGTACTCCACCAATCACTGTAAATCCAATCGCTCCGGCATGAAATATTGGAGCACTTCGTATACAAACGAATGAACCCGGTACAACGTCAGCACTTGAACTTAACATATCATTTACGTTTTGGACATTGATCTCTCCTGTAGTAGAACTTGACGTTTCAGTAGCACAGTTGCTACTACTTTGCTGAGATAAAGAATATCGACTATTCACAGGATTTCTAGATGCTGCATTATTTCTCTTTGAAACAGTAGAGATACGATTCTGTCGCATCTTTTCAATCGCCCGCTGCCTCATATACGAAGGATATGCACCCCTAAAGAAAAACCGATTCAAAATATTTAAATTGAAACAGGACTGTTAGTAACTGTACAAACTGGTTTCGGACAAATTTTAAATATTAGGGATGAAGATGGAGAGTTCGATAACTACAATAAGACAGCCATTTTCGCATTTGAAACTTTAGCACATTGACATAGCTATTACAGAACTAAGTTTGCTACAAACTAAAGTTTAATATTGTATAGAAAGTCGAATGGTCACAGATAAGAATCCGCAAGCAAACGAGTCCAAACTAAAAACTGCACAATACAAAACGGTTACCAATATGAGAAAGATATTAAAAACCAAACTGCTGGTAACTTACCACCAATATACTGAACCGGATGAACAACGGATAATAGTCACTAGAGGAGCAGTGTGAATTTCGACAACCGCTTCATCGCGTAGTTCAGGAAACCAAACAACTCGATGCTCTATTCCTAAGGAACCAGATGATGAACCCAATATATAAGAAGATACAGGTAACGACTGGATAAGACTCTCATCCATCCATGTGGCGAACTTTCCTGTAGCCGTTAACACAGTCGCTCGTGTTGAACAACCGGAAAGTTTTATTATTTTTTCTTCCATCAAACCAAGGTCTAAAACTCGTGGATGATACACTCTAGAAAAACTTTGTTCCGTCAGTCCTTCCGAATCTAAAACCTTTAAAACAATAAAACTGACAATTACTTTGACTACGGCAATTTATAAGTCAGTGAAAATAGTTACTTTTCATAAGCCTTTTATGTACCACTTTATTCATTATGAACAGCGACGTCAAAATGCAAAAGTTAATTTGATAAAAAGAACATACAAATAATGTTAATGATCAGGTCATTTATTTTGAAAGACCCTAAGAAGTCTGGCTGATATGACCACACTGAATGGAGTGGGTATAAAACTGACTGGGTTTTTATTTGATGACGCTGATCAAAAAATCTAAATAATGAGGGTGATCTGATTTACTGGTCTGTTCGCCTAAGCAACCAATGGTACAACTATAGCTTGAAAGATCTTATAAAAAGTGGAAATCGTTTAAAGCATATACAAAACTAATGAAAGCACATACATCAGAATGTTGACCTGATTTCTTATCACTGACATCTTTTGCATTTGTTGGATTCACAGGTGTAGTGTTTTGCATAACAAAAGGTGTAGTGTCTGCCCAACGCCATTGGTGTAATTCTCCCCAAGCAGTTAGTGCAACTAATTCCGAATGCATAGCTACAATATGAACAAAGTGCAAATTCATCTCTGAATTCTCAGGATCTGGCCAGAATTCGAGTACATCACATAACTGAACATAATAACGAGTAGAAGTGGTAGAGTGTTTGACACCTTCATTTACCTGAAAAGTGAAAGAACGATGTTTACAGAAGTTCAATTTCAAAACATCGCACAACATTATGTCTCATACACCAGAAAATACGAAGTGTGTAAACATAGTTACAAGTTATCATATTTCAAATCTAACCTTACCTACTTTAGAATGAGCAAACGAGTAGTATTATAAGCCCACCCGAAAGCAAATGGGGCTTGTATATAACGATGACCCGAGTTATGCTAGTGGAACACTTGTTACCTCGCGATCATACCATGTTACAAAGGTCTGTTGGACAGTGGTTAGACAAAAACCAGTTAATCTTAACACAGCATGTTCTTAAACAACGAGATGATGAATTATAGTGGCTTAGATCAGTCATCAGTGGTTAGTGATAACACAAAAAAACAGGACGTATGGCTACCTACACTTCGCATACTACATGCTAGTTGCCGCGGCACCAAAAGGGCTGTACCTGACCGCCTCAAGCAGATGTTCTCTAGGCTCTGAGACCCCACAAATCTCTTCTGCTTTCAGGTACCTTAAGAAATAACCTTCGAAGGGTGTGGGCAGTCGGGAAGTGTCAACCGCCCACACGCTTCCATTAGTACATAAGACCCAATCACATATTACGTATCATCCTCAACTCTGTCTCCTCCTTTGCCTTCGCATCCTGATACTACCCTTTACCTAACTTCTCATTCTGATAGTATTGTCAACTATCAAAGCCATCGGAACCCCATTCATAGTCTCCTAAGACCCCGTTATCGATTTCACGTAGGAGCTTCCAACTTCCGAACTCTATGCCAAACCGGACAGCAAGCATCGTCCGCCAAAATTGGAATCTCTAGCCGTGGATGTATGCTTTGTCTCAGAGACACGTATGCAGGACCCGAGTGCGGTTATTAAATTGACCTCACCTGGTTGTAGTAGTGAATCTTTAAAATTCATATTATCCGGAGACGCAATGGCAAGCTGTCATGTACTGGCTGGTGTATGCACAGCATTGAGTTGTAGAGTGAAAGGTGCGCTACTGAACTGGTTTTCAGTAAACAACCGTCTATGTGCTGCTGAATGGGTCTATAAGGACTAGAAAGGATCCCTATTCGTAATCCCCATCTACGCAACCAACGACTGTAGTTCAGATGGTCCAAAGGATAAATTCTATGAGCTGTCAACTTTATGACAGAAAGTAAACGTTCAGATGTAGTTACAATGACAGGTGACTTTAACGCTTAAGTAGGGAAGCTGAGCTGAGCCAATCGGAAAAGCATCTTGGGGGCATTTGTAGAATCCTATGCCAGCGAACCGACAACGGTGATCGTCTGTTGCAATTTTATTCCAACAATCAATTGTTTCTGGCCAGCACCAACTTAAGTATAAGGAGAGACACTTTCTCACATAGCGTTCGCTGATATCAAACCAACGATGGTCACAGATACATCACATTGCTATAAGCGATCGTTGGAGGGGATCGGTGAAGGGTTGCCGCTCTTTCTGGAGTTACCAGTTTGATCTCTGACCACGCGCTAGTACGGGTTCGTGTATGTCTCCGCCTTACTGGTCGCAGAAAACAAGCGATAGTAAAGTCCGTTTACGGCCAATTGGAAGATGGAAACGTCAAGTTTGCACTTAAGGCAGAGGTAGCCAAGCAATTTATCCGAACATGACAGCAATGCTCACCCTGAGAACTGGTGTGACACTAAGTAGAAACAGACGTAAAGATAGATGGTAACCTAGACTAGGTTACCAAACGTCATTAGATTGTTGTGACGCCATCAGAACTGATTGATGAGAGAAGACTGCTCCCAGCTAGCTTTGACCACGACGAAGAGCGAAAGCAACTTAAACTTAAGTTGACCCACAGTCTTCGCGCCGACCACCAGCAGTGGTGGGTGGCGAAAGCGAGAGAGATGGAGAAGGCATCAGCATTGGGTAAGAGTCGGTATTCAAGTTTATTACGGAAACCTGAAAGAAAAAGACGATGTTGAGGGAAACCGTCACTAAAAAGATGGGACGCTGACAACCTCCCAGCCCAGCTGGCTACAACATTGGGCAGAACACTTTGAAGCACAGTTCAACTGCCCTCAGCAACTCTTCAGTTGCCTAACATTTAGCCCACATCTGAACGGAACGTAGATATCCGTCCTCCAACTCTTCTTGAAGTTGAGAAAGCTGCATCGAAGCTGAAACGATGGAAAGCAGCAGGACCTGGCAGTTTGCCACCTGAAGTTTTCAAGGATGAAGGTAGAAAATTCCTAATAAGAGTGACGGAGGTAGTAGGCAGTGTGAGGGAATCAGAGGTGGTTCCGTCAGACTAGTCTAGTTAACTGATCATCCCAGTTTATAAGAAGGGGGGAAATGTTCTTGTAAAAACCATGGACGAAATGACTTGACTAAAATTGTATTCAAGATCCTAGGATCCACACTATGCAATGCATAACTTGAGCCGGAGAACAGCAATTAGAGAAAACCGGGCAGGTTTCAGACCTGATCGACGGTGCACCAATCATATTTTCCCCTCTGACAGATTCTGGAACACAGACATATCTACCGGCCAGTGACCAACATAAGCCGTATTTCTTGACCTGAAGACAGCATTCAGCTCTGTCGACCGTGAAGTACTGTGGCAGTATATAACTGTACCGAGCAAGTATATAACGCTAATCAAAGCTTTCTAACCGAATTTATGCAACCGTATAAGGGCTTGCGGAGAGTTTTCAAGAGAGTTAACGGCAACTAGTGGTATCCGCCAGGGATATCCACTGTCATCATTCTCATTTAACTTCGTCATAGGCGTACTAATGGACATAACCCTATGTACGTCTGACTTCACAGGGATTGACCTACTCCCTGGAGGTCATCTAGTTGACTTGGGGTATGTAGACGAAATTGTCCTGATGGGTGAAGATGCTGACACAATGCAGGGTCTCCTGAACCCACAGGGCAGAAATCTAAGTATGTTTGGCCTGCGTTTCACTGGCACCTGTCATATATAGGATGATGTTCAAGGGCTGGTGTCCTGCAAGTACTCTCCTTAGTGATAAGGAGTGAAGTGGCGAAATGTGTCGACCACTTCACTTACTTAGAAGTTACATCAGCCCGAGCGGGCTGGTTGCTGAAGAAATCTCAGCTCGGATACAGAAGGTCCGTTTGGTATTTGCCAACTCATGTTACCTATGGCGTCGGCGAGATATCAGGCCATCTATCGTACGTCCAGTACACTGCGCTGTAGTTCATTTTGTCCTGTTGTAAAGCTGTGATACATGGTCGTTAAAAGTAGACGACATGAAGCGTTGCAGGATTTAGATGAAAGATATCTTCGTAGCATCACTCGTGTTTGGTGGAATCGCCATGTGAGCCATGGTGAGGTCAGGCGAAAGGCATTGGGCAAGAAAGGCAAGTCGAATGACGAGGTTGTGAACCTTAGTCAACTGAAGTGGCTCGGACATGCACTGCTCATGCCGATCCACCGCCTACCTCGACGAGCCAAGCTAGGGGAAGCTGGATTATGTTGGAATAGGGTTCAAGAGGTCAGACCAAGATGTGGCACCAGTTGATGAAGCCCTTACTGTTGGTTTGAGTCGTGTATGGGGATGTAGACTGGAGATCTTGAGACGAAATGAAGAAGAGGTCGAGGACACTTGGTGACAGCTGAAAATAGGTCACAATGGACATTTAAAGCTTGAATATTCACACTAACCTTTATCTTCAAACTGTTCATTCTCTCACACTACTTTATCTATTTTGATATCACTCCTTTTCTATGCACCTGTTTTTCGTGTACTTCTGTGAAGTGTGGCAACTTAAGCCGTTTTGGTTTTAACAGTCAGTCATTATAAGCACTTCATACAATTGCGACTCCTTGATTCCTCACAGGTTTATGTACTTGGATGAGTCGAAATGTAGTGTGTGGAAGCTCATGACAATGAAATGAAATGCACTAAGCAATCGTATGCACGTTCGTAAAGTAGGCAATCAGTCACATCGATTGTGTGGGAGCTGCTGATACTACCTGACTGCACAGACTTTGGCAGGTGGATGAGTTTTAACCGGTAACCCACTGGTTGGAAGTCGACTGCTTGGATTAATGAGTCAATGAGACCGGTTATATAGACAGAAGTGTTTTAGGCCTTAAAGCTGAAATTCACTGCTAAAAATTAAACACAAAGAGCAATGAAGCATATTTCTCCTATTAGGTGTGCGTCATAGGTTAGTATGTAAACATGTAAGGTGGTTATTGAGTGACACCACTACAACAGGACAAAATAAACCTGTTTATTTTACCACCAGATAGTCGGAAATGCAGCAAGCAACCAAACGCACATTCGTGCAGCAAGCAATGAGTAACACAAGCTATGGAACCGGCAAGACACCTGGCTGTTTACTAAGGGTAGCAGTTTGCCGAGTCTCGCTGTATGACTACGAAGCCTGGCGATTAAGAATGAAGAACGCAAGGCTGCACGTCTTCGACTGCCGTTGCTTTTATACCATTGCGGCGTGTTATGGAACAACCAAGCAAGCAGTGTAACGGTTAGGCGGAAAATCCTGAGTAAAAAATGCACGTCAGATGATGAAGTTATAAAAGCTGATTGACTGAGGTAGCTGGAACATGAGTTACGCAACATTCGTCATCATGTAACCTGATGTGCAATGTTAATTGAAGGGTTAAGTAGCAAAATGGTGACCAGACTGAAACACGCATCAGTATATGAGGTCTCAAACTACCCATCTGAGCAGTCTATGAATATGTAAGCTCTTAGGTTAAGGTCCACCAAACAGTTAGAACTAATGGTTTAAGAACTTGTCCTTACTAGTAACACGTCAAAATGTCATAGTAAAGGAATGGCCAGTGCTACTGATCCATCTAATTATCAATGGGCCCCAAAAGAGATCAAAACATCTTGCTACCAACCGGTGTCCCACCCAAGCTCACAAATAAGGGTATAATCTTTGTTTTAGTGACAATAGGAAGTATGTTTTACACTTTAAGTAAGAGGAATCAAGTTTTCAACTGCTTGTTTCAACTGAACTCAAGTATATGAATTACGAAGCAGAATCTAATGAATTTAAAGCAGTAACAAAGATTGAAATACGTCTTACCGAATCTGAGGCAGTTGTATTTCTCAGTGAGTCTGTGATCGATCTATTGTACGTTGAATCATTGGTGGCAGAACCGGTGCGTCCAGAGTAAAGCTCATTACTTCTGTTGTATAGATGACACTCCATACGCCTACGTTTCCGACGATCACTAAGGAAGCTGTATTCTAAACAGGTAGTAGAAATAATAAGCACAGTATTTAAAAACGAAATCGGAAAGTACTGATTATTCACGCAATGCCAACCTCACTTGTAATAAATAACCGAAATTGTGATTACACTACCTATAACCTCAGTTCAACTGCCCTAAAAGAAAAGAGTATAATGGAGAATATTTCTGGCTCAGGTGGACATTCTCAGCACAAACTTTACAAGGAAGTGAGCTACGGGATTTTCTCCATAAGAAGTTTAGTAACTTTTCCTAATGACCTTGGGTGTGATCGCTTACGTCTGCTGCAAATTTCGATTGGCTGTCTAGTTGACGTGAAATTTGACCTTTTTGTTTCTTGTGCTTCTCACTGTCTGATAGTCTGTGTCAGTCACAATATGTTTGGTTGACCTGAATGCCAAACTTTTAAAAATTCTCTGATACTCTCTGTATTTTCTCTACCTAAGATTTCCACATTTTCCCAGTCAAATTCCTATCCAGTTATTCGTATGCACTGATATGAGCGCTTCACTGCCAGTTCATGTAGACGGATACGAAGAAAGCAACCAATCTTTTTTCGCAGTTTCTGAAGCTTATTTTAGAGGAACAGGTATAAGCGAGGCCAAAAAAAGCAAGTTTAAACAACCTTACAAAAGTGTACTATTTAGTACCCATTGATTTACAAGCATACATATCGATTACTGTCTTGCGTTTCTTAAGCATCATGAGCCTGTATTACAAATCAGCTGTGAACCCTTGACCAAACGCGTTACGCCACTTTTGTACATGCGACGTCTTTGGAAATTTAGAGAAATGTTGAGGACAATCAAAATAGAAATGAAATGACAATTCTCAGCACCTAACCCAACTAAACCACGAGTCAAGTATAAGTACGTTTCCAAGGCTTTATCGAGACCTGACGTAAAATTAATAACGCTGAGTTTGAAAGTTAATTAGTAACTGTGATTACTCATACGTATCGTACTGATCCGATGGTGCGTTTCACTCACCATAATCGGATGTTAAGTCACCACGAAAACGTGGAGATGTTGGAGGTCCAGTCATTTCATCAGCTGTTAACCCATCATTTTCAAAAAGCCCATGGCTATCAGGATATTCAAAAAAGGAGAGTAGTTCGACGGCCTCATCGTCCCAATCATCTGAATTTCCACCACCACCTCCAGGAATATTGCTGTCGCTAGAATTTCCTCCATTGCCTTGTTCTGCCTCATCATCACGAGAAAGTAAGTTATTCACTGCCATATTGACGTCCAAATTCGTGTTTTGTAGTTCACGCACGATTACTTGACGTGATTTCCCCTAAAATAATGCAAATAAATTTCAACCTTTGATAGTGAAGCACAAAAATCAACATGTAGACAAAAGCAGTAATAGCGATACAACTCAACTTAGTACATGTTTTATGTACCAGGTTATGAGTTACACGTCGCAGGGGTGTATAGTACTTCTTAGTTGCCTACGCGAAAGTGAAAGAGTGAAGCTGAACCTGAGGCACGCTTTTCGAAAGTCGAATGCCTCAGCCAATGAGCTAACGCTAACAAAAATTTATTGTCAAACTGCTACTTGTCTAAAACTAAGAGATAACTATCGAAGTGATAACCAAATCTCTCAGACACGCAAAGAAAACTATTTTGTGGGTTTAAGGTGCACAAAAAGCAAATAGCAATGAACTAAACTAACGCTAGTATTATGAATTAAGAGGCAAAAATAAGTGGACATTGACTACTTAACCAGAAGCTAAATATCAATATCAAACATAAAGTGTCACTCACTTGCAAAACAGTTTGACATTCCTCAATCAAAACCTCTGGAATTTCGCTTTCTGGTATTTGATGTGTAACTGGTCTCGCAAGGTAAATTCCTTGACGGTGCATTTCACGCAAGAAGCTAATCCCCCGAGAGGTTCTGCCAAGGACACTTAAAGGTGGCCTGTATGAACGAGTCCCATGTTGAGTACTTCCTGTACGGGTCTGAGCTCCTTCTCTAACTGTGCTAGAAGAGTCAGAGCATGACATTCCTTGCTTTCGCCTTTTGAAGTAAGTTTAAACCACAATACCTACTTTCGGTCAGCCTTCTGGGACAAACGATCCGAGTTTATGGTGTAAGCCACACGACATACTTGACCATCCTAACTTGGTGAATACAGTTTATATATGAACTTACCTCCAAAAGGAAGGCAATGTGCGAAGGGCCTATAACGCACTGTGCTATAGAATCTCGTGTTAATGGACGTAGAACATCTGGAATAGAAACACCATCTCGTTTGATTTGATCTGAAATCTCTTTCAACCTTCAAGAAAGCAGAAAACGCTATTTAAACAGGAAATCAATAAAATAAATAGCGCCTTAAGTGGCAAATTCTAAGTTCTAAAAATCCTTTGATTTATTAATCAGGTGCTTAACTACTCTGCACAAGTGAATGCGCTAAAAGCGCTCTTTGCTGATGAAAACTAAGTGGAAGAATCGACAGAACGATTGGTACTTTAAATCATCATCGGCATACTTTGATGAAATTAGAATTACTCATGATACAGTCTACGTGCATCTAATTAAACTTCGATGGTTTGTAGTACTCAACTTCAAACTAATAAACTGAGCCTGAAACCAACTAAATGATAAGGTTGAGAAATTCAACCTATGTTATTGATCCTTATACATGAAAATTAATGTTTTTCAGTTGTTTACATGTTATACTATACGGTTGCTTGAAAGCCAAACTCATCATCATCATTATCAACATAGGACCAGGCATTACTGCGTAACGGTCCGAGTTGCCACACCTCATATCAGCACATCAAGTAAAAAGGTAGTGAGGTGAAGGATGAAGATAAGCGAATGCAGTCAAAAGAAATATAAAGTACGAAAAGAAAAGAAAGAGGAGTGACAAAATGGTGGGATTCGGTATAGCGTTGTTAAGATGAGGATAATGTGTGTATACATCTGCACCACTGGTTCCTCTTGTCCCACCAACCCCAACCACCTAGTCTGCATCGTCCTACATGGCTCAAACCGACAGTCAGAGACTTCATACATTGGTGCCATGTTTTAGTCTGGCCACCTCGGGCCTTTTTCCAGCCTGGACCCACCTCAGTCAACATTGTGTGACGAGGCAATCGGTGACTAGGCATACGTAGTACGTGTCCCAACCATCTCAGTCGATGAAGGTTCACAACCTCGTCGACTGACTTACCTCTTCTCCCCAAAACTCTACACCTAACTTCTGCATTACTCATGTGGTGACACCACGGAATACGTCCTATATTACGAAGGCAACGGTGATCAAACACCTGAAGCCTTTTTGTATCCTCCACTTTCAATGGCCATGTTTCACAGCCATACGGTAGAACAGAGCGGACTGCTGTGCAGTGCACGCGACCCTCGATATACAAACAAATATCACGGCGGCGCCATAGGTGGCGCAAATTTGCAAAAGCCAATCGAGCCTTTTGTATCCGTGCCGAAAGCCAAACTACCTGTCTATAAGGCTCGAAGTCATGATCATGGGACAAAGTCCGGTGGCCGTCAGTTAGGACTGAACCAGAAGATCTGACTACTCTAAAAAATATTTATTATTACGCTTGCGAAACTCGATTCCTTGTCGTTAACCAGATGAAGTGAGAACGTAGAGCACTGACCACGTGGATACACGACTACCAACTGACTTTAATGCACTTAATGGTCTTAAAACGACTTTCAGAACATAAAACTGATATAAGAAACAAATAATTATGTGGCGAATATAATATGATGTACTGAGATTATATACAATTATGCAAAGAATAGCCGAAATTAACAAACAGAAATAGCGGATTATCATCAAAATTATCTGAACAAGTAAGTCGATGCAATACAAACTAACTTTTCGTGTAGATCACTTTGCAATTGACAGTAAGAGCTTTCGCCTTTCCCGTGATCTTGGGCGAAAAGAAAGATGCTGGACATGATGTTAGCGAACCATAAACATGAAGGCCATCCAAAGGATTGAATGGACCCCCGAACAAACAAATAAATGTGCCAATTTAAAACCTCAATATATATTTATTGATATCTGCTCAAGATGCTGACTCCGAAGCTATCCGAAAATCTCAGTTAAACTTGTCTGAATGAAAAAATATGATTTATTCCCAAAAGAATGGAATTATTTCCACCTATTATAATACATATGAAGCTAGAAAACTATGACTCCGTATTGGATTGGTTCATCTGGTTCGGCACAACGTGAACACTGGTGACAACTTTTTCTATGAATTTCACCCTCCAGACAATGCTGCATCTATTATTCCTCAAGGCAGAATAGCAAACTTAGAGTTGTGGACTCTGTTGTTTTTCCTGAGGCTAGGAATCCTGCTAGAGATAGGCGTAAGATTTTATGCATGACTGACGAAGGATCCAATACATTAAGAAGTTCCAAAATTTCGAAATGGATACCCTTGGTTCCCTGAGATTGCCCCAGTTGGTAGACCACACCCGGGCACTCATCATTTTATTCTTCCGAAAGCTATTGCCGTGTTAAATAAGGAAAGTTTAATTTATATGTCATGAGTTCACGGTGTTTACCAGGTACACACTTTTGACCGGTGCCCTGCATGCCACCCTGGATAGGTGCTCCCCACATGAATCACATCACCCAGGTTACATTTTGCAGTTCAGATCGGACATCCGTCACTTCGTTGATGCAAACAGCCCTTTGAAAGACACCTCATTTCGCATTTGCACTGCCGCATTACTACTAAAGGCTAGTTTACGAAAGATTACTGAACTTTAAGTTCCAGACGAGTGAGTGGTAAAACTTCAGAAATCGCAATGTGTCACTTATCAAGCGTCAGTGTATGGGTGTGTGTAACCTGTAGATACAAAGCCTTGTCTTATCTGTCTCTCAAATTATATCTGTATTTCTCTGCACGACCTATCATAAACTTATATACGTGCCAGTGGTAAATTGATGTCAACTAGGTAGTTCTGGCCAGGCTTTGATCGTGATGTTCAAAAGTGTGTGAACAGTGTGAAACTGCCTTAGAACATGTAGGCGTAGATATTTAGGAAGTACCACATGTTTTTCAAACTCGCCAGAGTCCCTTGTGACACAAAGAGATTCTCTTCTGAAAGGAAATTCTTTCGGCTCGCGTGGTCATTTCACTTGAACATAACACATGACTTCCCCTGCGAGCTGATCCCTGCAGTATTCCCCCTCTATTTCAGCCGTCACGACGTGAAGCATCTAGAGTACACATTCCAATCAGCGAACAAGGGACCGAAGAGAGAGGTTCAAGGTTGATGAGCACGTTGAATTTCCATAAGCACGGCGCTTTGGGAAAAGGCTGGACGGTTAAAATATGGAACCCCCCAACCTCAATCTATGATTGGCCTTCTTCGTCTGAAATGAGATATGGCAGCCCAGATAGACTTTTCGAACCATCTTGAAATTCATGAAGTAATGGGTTACCGGACATCACCAATGGAAGCGTCAGCTGTGATGAGGATTGGTAGATGTGAACCACGCTGCGTTAACAGGGTACAGGAGAGGATACGCCTAATCGTTTCACGGCAGCGTCACACTACTTCGCGGCGACGACGACGGGGCACCCTCGCCCGGGGGGTGATTCAATGGATCTCGTATGACCTGTGCGTGGGGGAGAAATGTTGAATAGTAGCTGACGGAACATAAAGGTAACCGGGCGTTGCGACGTTTGTATTACTTGTTCTTTCCTGTGTCATGCAAATATTTTCAGGGCTAGGAGGCCGGTTTGATGGATGAAAGATAAACTACAGATATCTTACCGATAATTAAAAGAATCGAAATTATTCCGCTGTCACTCGAAGGCTTCTTTCCGATACCTGCTGTAGAACCAACCGTGTTTGATTCCTTCACCACGCTGAATAACTCGAAACTGCTACGAAGTCGTCGAGACATGCAACAACTTCTTGTTAGCCTAGTGTCCACAAACTGCCGGAAAACCTCGCAGGTAGTCATGCTGTTGGACGGTGGAAGATTTTGGTGGGATGGACCTTGGCGACTGTTGGTGGCTATGTATTTACGATATTCTTGAGAAGCCTGAACTTAATAACAGTAATACTAACGCATTTGAACAGTGAATAGTACAAACGCATGCCATTTTTACAGGCAATATACGAATACCGTTTTTCGCAGCGGCGCTAAAAAAGCTTCTAAAACAGTCATAGTGCCGTACAAACTCCCCTGGGGGTAAGCAAGTGTTTGAACGTTGCTGGTCACAAACGTTGGATAAAGGCCGTATCGTTAAACAGCAACAGTGAAAATTGTTACGGGTTTAGTCACTCAGCAAAATAAGTACCCTGGTGATGAGTCATACAATCGATAGAAACACCTTGCACATCGAATACTGAGCATAAATGAAGCTGAAGAAATGTGGGTACTCAACAAAATCGCGCTGTTGCTGGAAGGTATCGGAAACAGATATAAAAACTGGGGTGGAAGGGGGGAGGGAAGAAATTTCCGCTGAGTATTTCATTTCTAGATGCTATTCCAAGTAGGGCCGTGAATTTAGGAGCGGTCGTAGTCTGGGATGAATTGTCTAGCTCCTGGTGATTTTGCATCCATAGATGGCAAAAGATGATATTTCTCACGTGTTGAATAGAAGGTCGAAGTATATCTCGGTACTCAGTGTGTTGGTGTGGGCCGCCATCATCATCATCTTCATCTGCACATCGGGTGAGGAAGAGAAACATGGAAACATGAGAAGTGAAGCTAGTTGTCTTATAATTTGGGGAAGCAGTATCGAAGACCAGAGTATCTAAAGAGGACGCGAGGTATAAGGGGCTATGTAGTTCCATATTCTATTTGTAGAATTCCTTTGGACTTCTATGTACTACGTTTCTCACCTTCCAGTTTAATAATGGCTCATTTTATTCCGAACAGTTTGTTGTACAGTTCGCAATTTTTAGCACGATATATTGTGATAACAACAAAATACATGTACGTTTTCACTCTTTTACAATATTCGAAATTGTGCTACCACAAATATTTAATTGGTGTAAAGAATATTATAGACAAGGACATTTTTCATTGTTAATTAAGTTGTTGAAGTGAGAATGGTTACTGTTGCAAAGTCAATTTGTGATTTATATTCTGGCACGCTTTTTCTCATGTAATATGCATGCTTGGTAAGGTATAGTCGAACGCTTATGCTCAGCCGTATGGTTGTGCATTCCCATGTAGTTTCTTCCTGTCCTCTGCGAGAAGATACAAGGAGAGAGATTTGAATGAAGTGGAAGCTTGGCATCAATTAAGATTACCGCAGCTAGCCGCTTGCTGGAATGTGCAGCTTGGAAATAAATCCGTTGAGAAGAGTCTCCTAACTGAATATCTTCTTGATGTTAAACTGGGGATTATTAAATTATGAAATTTAAATGTTTATCAACTATAGTGTGAAATAAGGAGGCAGTAACGTTGAAGCTATACGCTACTTTTACACGTGATCCTTGATTATATCTTTTGTCGATTTCTTGTGCTTAGCTCACTATTACTGTAAATATGTAGTAATATAACGATATGTTCTGTTTGGGTAATTCAAGGCTACATTATTATATATAGACAGTGTATTCCCATCTTCTAGACTGCATACACTACCGTCAGTTGCACATCTCACTTAAAACCTATTATAAGAGTGGGACGGTCGAAAGCAAAGCGCTGAAGGATAGATAGCTTTAGCCATACGAATAAAAGAGTCGGTCCCACTAATATTTCAGGTTGTGACCGAAGCTCTATCGTATCATATAGTCCAGATCCCGACGAACTTGCATACTTTACACCGCTCACCAGGGCTGAAGACATTGTGTCGGTCATGAATAATAACATCAGGGAAAATAGAGAAAAAACCGACAGAATTGAGTCCATGATAGATGCAATCAAGAAAGTAGTTGAGGACCATCAACCCTAAGCACATCTTTTTGGGAAACACAACAACCTAGTCTGAAACCGTATTGAAGAAGCTGAAACGCCAATAGATTTTTGGCAACTGAAGTATTGAAGAGGCTGGCATCTTCTCAACAGGCAATGGTATATAATGTTTCAGGCACCATATCTTTAGATGTCGTCAAGAAGAGGTTGTCGAGCTTATGTTGCATGACGCCTATGCACTGTGACTGTAAACGCCTCCTCAGGAAAGTAGCATAGCCAAGGTTCCCCATTCTTTTCAAGTTCACCACCCCATATGATGCTAAGAGGTTCACTAACCATCCGGACCATACAAGACTAAACAGTAATTTTAAGACTATCACAATTGCAGGGGACAAGACTCCTTGTCAGCGCTAAAAACAGAGGATAAAAGGCCCTACCACTGCGACGCACGCAAACTACGAAGGTACTGGATGCCCTGAGAAACATTCGAATAGTGCTGCTATGACCAGTAATCCTACTGCGCCAACCACTCCAGTGGTTAAGCAATCCCAAGTGGACTTGGACCTAAGTAACCCGGATTACTTAATTCCTTATAAAACCCCGACTATCAGCACTAGCCTCCCTAAGATAACTATGGATAAAAACCCTTCAGCTGATAGTAACGTCACTAAACACAGACCTGCAGGTAAAACCATGTACTTTAGACCTACAAAGCTCCCGAAGAAAGCCATTTTTAAACACATTTTGTCTAACGATGGCGTAGAAAACTTCGTAGCTAACATAGTTGCCATAGACAAAACCGCTATTGGATGTACGGGAAGTAAGGCATCTCGGAAAGAAAACCCACCGAAAGGGCATGTTACATACCTAACCTCAACCGTTAGAAAGAGAAACTTCAGTAACTTGAAGGCATCTGACCTTAGACAGTACCCTAGATCACGTTACCCGGCCATCAGGGCCCCAACAGGATGGTATGTGGCATAGCAAATGCATTCATGTCATACAGGTCACATATACCCCGCCCAAACCTACATCCGCACCCGGGTGGCCCTGGCCAGTACTTTGAGAGTATATATATATATAATAATGTATATAATTACCATCCCTACTTTTGAGCCTTATCAAAATTTTTCGGGGATCCAGAACAATATGTACGACACATGGTTCATAGGATCGTTTCACCCTCCAGAAACACGAGCCTGGAGCTACCATCCTCGGATAGCACAGATCATGAACTGCACTGTACGTCACCAGTAAGAATGAACGGCGCATCAAATGCGTATTCGCACCCTCAAAAAGCAAGTGATCATAAGTCATTGCACAACAAGACTTCACTGGTCATATCGCCATGCACCACCACTGAGTCTCATGTCCGTAACGCAAGTAGCACATCGTCTAATGAACTAAGTATAGGAAATTTCTCTAACCAGCTAGACGTACAAGATATTGTAAAACACTTTACAAGTCATGATAACCTTTTGGCACTTCTGCTCATCAATGCATGGTCTTTGCCGAAGAAAATTTCTGACTTCAGAACGATAGTCTTGCTAACTAGGCCTACGCAGTGATATTAGTTACTGAATCATGGTGCCCCACCTCAGTCCCTGATGTCAACTTGTGCATAGATGGTTATACCCTTTATCGTACTAGCCGAGATCATAAGCTTGGAGGAGGTTGTTTGACTTATATACGTAGCCTTGTCGCAGCTAATATGATCTAAGATGGTACACTGAATGCTCTGCCTGGCTCACTTTGGGTTATTATAAACGGTACTAACTATAAAATCCCCGTAGGCTGTGTTTATAGAACACCATGTTCATCAAGGGAAGCTGATGAGCTTATTGCTCAGTCATTTTCCCATGCTGACTTCAAACCGATTGCAAGAGACTTTAACCTGCCTGAAGTTAACTGGGAAACCAGTTGTGGCCCACAACGCTGTGATGAAATACTTACTGTCTTAGATTTCCATGAATAGAAACAATATGTCCATTCACCTACACGTGGGAGCAGTACACTGGATCTAGTCTTTTGCCGTGACATCGTCCCAGTCACCACGTATAATGGTGATGAATTCGCTAACGGTGATCACAGAATGGTTTTCTGTTGCCTACCGATCTCCCCTCTTCGTGAGGAAAACAAGGAACCTATGAGAAGTATCTTGTAGTACAAAGGTATAAACTGAGAGGCGTTCATCGAGCTCCTCAGGTGCAGCCCATGGGATAAGTACTTCATGATGGCTTCATTAACGGAGTCACTTTCGTTTTTCTATAGCAATATAATGCTATGTCTGGATATCGTTGCTCCTATGAGAGCAGCTAAGGTGAGGAAGAATGAGGGCCAACACATCCCTCGAATACTTCGGAACAAATTACGAAAATTATGTAAGCTATATCATTCCTTTAAAGACTTTCTGGTACTGCAATCTACGATACTTATCAAGCAACTAAGACTTTACGTGCACAATAAGTGAAGAGCTGAATGCCCTCAAAAGTGGGTCTTGGATACATAGTCTGACCTCCCCTTTGAATAAACGTTTGCGGCATCGACAGATATAGCTTGTTTATTACACAACGGAATGGTCTGTAACGATCCCCTCGAAATCTGTGAACTATTTAGCGAATCGTTCTCAAGATTCAGTCCTGGCACACTTAACCCCACCACTTTTTCGCTGCTCACTACAGGTTCATGCGCCAGCGTGAATTTTACTGTCAAAAGTATCACACAGGCTATCATGAACTTGCGACTATCAACAGGTATGAGAATCGACAACCTAAACTCAATTGTTACCGGGAACAGCGGTGACTATATGTCTCTGTTCCTGCTTAAGATATTCACCCCATCAGTGGAAAGTGGTGTATACCCCACCGAATAGAAAACTAGCCACATAACGCCTCGCTATAAGTCCGGAGACAAAGCAAACGCCGATAATTACAGGCCCATCAACATAAAACCGGTCCTCTCTATAATTATGGAAAAAGTAATTAAAAGAGGCGTCTCTGATTACCTATTAACAGAAAATCTAATCACAAAGTCTCAGCATGGTTTCATAAAGAATAGGTCCCGCGTTACTTGCCACTTTGATTTCTTCAACTTCATCATAAGTAACCGTGAGGCACGTAAAATCGTCATTGTTCTATACTTCGATATGTCAAGGCAGTTTGATAAGGTGTCTCATAACGTACACTTTAATAAGCTACAATCAGTTGGTATCTGCGGCCCCTTACCTAGTTGGATAAAATCGTTTCTCAGTGGTCGTGCTGAAATCGTGCGGTCTGAACCTGGACATATCACTAGCGGAGTTATACAGGGTAGTGTCCTTGGGCCTTTGTTGTTCATAATCTATATCAACAGTGTGTGTAACTGCTTCAGTGAAGGTAAAACATTCCTATACGCCGATGACTTGAGGGTTGTGTACGCTTGTCACTCCCATGAACTACGTAATACCCTGGATACTGCCCGACAGGGACTGTGTAAAGCTGCATCATGGTGTGCTGAGTCGCACCTTCAGTTTAGTAATGACAAATGCGGTGGCTTACTATAGGCAAAGACGACCTTGACCTGACCCTTGAGGTATGCGGAAAACAGCTGCCTAGACTGGCTACCGTGCTAGATCTTGGCATCAGGTATTTCAAAAACTTGGCATTTTGGAACAAACAGCATATATCAGACCCGAGTCACGCAAACTCTTGCGATGTGTCATTCGTAACTTCTGTAGCGCTGATTCACGGGTTCCACCGTATAAAGTGTGCATTCGCCCACTTTTAGATTACCCGTTTATTCTCAGTGGCCTCCGTAGAAGCGACAAACTGAAAGTTGAAGGGGTACAACGTTACTTCACCTTCAGAACATTAGGAACTGACTGTAACCTAGGCTACACATCCAGATGTGACGTGTTGGGGTTAGAACCACTCTGGAAGAGGAGAATTAAACTGAACGTCATATTTTATTATAAGCTGCTTCATCAGCACTCGCAATCTTATGGTCCGCAAATCAAGCTAAATGTATCGTCTACGTACGGTATGCGCAACCACAAAGTATTGGTTGAAACTGAGTGTTGTGCGACGAGGTTGCGCGATAATTTCTTCCTCAATAAATTCTCACACATTTGGAACAGGCTTCCAGAGGAAACTCGTACGGCAAGCTCGTCGACACTTTTCCGCTCTTCACTGAATAGGCTGCCAATGAACGGCAAGTCTATCGCTCAGTTAATCACCATCTACGCATCCTGTGCTAATGAGTATATACTTAGACCTCCAAATGTATGAAACAGAGCTATTACAGCCCTCGTGTTCCTCCTACACTTATGGGTTGACGATCGCTTACAAGAGTGTGGACACTGGTTCCCCTCCTCACTATAATGAGGTTATGTACGCTGGTTCCCTCTCAAAGCTACTACGATACACTCGTGTAGAAAAGTTTCAAGAATCTTATAATGAAAAACTATATGTTTGATCACACATACATACATGACAATGTACATGGAGTTCGATAGGCCCAAAGTATAGGAACTTCTCTCTTTTCCAAGCTTGTCTGTGTGGTCATTCCCTTTTTCACATCTGCTCCTGCTTCTTCTTTGTTTTTTGCTTTACAGCAACAGCTCGATGATGATATTCAATGCTGAATTTTAATCTGAACATATCTACTAAGTGGAAATAATACCTGCTGTTTAACTCCGTGAATTTTTGGGCTGCTCCCAATCTTTCGCGGTTTCTGGAACATCTTCACAATCAGCTCATCAGCTGATCGAGTTTCTTCTTGCGACGAACCGACTAAAGTTTCCCAACAGCCATAAAAGACACAGATATTCTGAACAAATGATCAAACGAGAAACCAGTATGCCTTTTGGCTGGGAATATGGCTAACCTGCAGTAACTCCACACTGCATGTTCTCTAGGACTGTATCAAGTGATCATTCTGAGTAAAAGTTACCATGCATCAAATAGACTTCCCGAATGATGCTGCTTGCGCCAATATGAAAGATGCCTGAGGTCCATATGTAACTGCTGCTGTTTGAACTATTGACCGTCTCAACGTCTACTTTCATCTACCACTAGAAGTACTCCCAGTGGAATTAATGTATACTACCTTTAAACCACACGGTGTACTGGAAATGCATGAATCTAGACATACCTTCGTCATATAACTGTGGATACTTACTGATACTCCAGACCGTATAAATAGGCCCTTTGTGGTTAGCAGAGCCAAAAGCTGAAGAACTTTCTAGTGAATGGATGTTTATATTACTAAATAAGAAGCTATGCAAATGGACTAACAACGTCGTCTAGTTATAACGCAAACTCGAAACATCGAACGCTTTTGTGGTTGACAGTGGAACCCATCTGTGTGATGACAGATGTAAATCCATACCCGTCTCTTCATTTGCAGCAGGTCTTAACAGGTTTATACATATCAATAACTTGCTATGTGAGTCACATAATTCCCGGCATTATTCTGTAAACTTTCAAAATCATCATTTTGACGGTGATGGTGAACTGGTATCTGTCATGTTAAACCCATTAAATGGGAATCGGAATTTTTATTATCTTCACTTTGACGCACTGCATGTGCTGTGTGGTATTTCCTTTGTCCCGTAACCGTGATCTGATGTTTTTGATGCAGTTAAACGACCTCCCCTCTGCACTATTCAGGACCCGTAAAATGTAGATTTTTCGACATATATCAATGTGATGATGCCTGCAAACTGGCTTCCCTCATGTTAATTACTGATGTGGGAGTAAAAATTTATTTATTTATTTATATTGTACGTAAGAGTCGGTTCACATTGCCAAAATGATCAGACCTGTAAACTGGCTGTTTCCATGCGACTTATGCTGTACGAAATATATTATTATTATTATTGTTATTGATCAGTTGGGCCGGAGGTAAGCCATCCACCTTGCTGATGGTTTTCGAAGTCCTACACAGTGTAACATAGTCCTTTCTCAGAAGACCAAGAAAGATCAACGGGGGACAACAGAGAAGAACACGTAAAATGTGGGAACTAACGGACTGTAAGCGTGGAAGTTGGATTACGTTAGAGAGCCTCGGTTTCCTAATGTGATGCGTTAACAAAGGGTTTTTTACGAGCCAGCAAGATATGAGACGACCAGCATAGGTTAGAAGTAAAGATCAACCAAGTGATAGTTAACACTCGATATACTTTCTGCAGAAACCCAATAAATCCAACAGGCCTCATGAGGCTTAAGGAAATCGTAAGCCTTGTTTACTCCTGAGGCTAAAATTAAGAGTCTGACGTTTAGCAGGGTTCTACGTCAGACCACTTGAGGGACCATTGGTTGACAACAGACAAGAATCCATCTGATTAACAGTCTAGTTGACAGTTAACTGGCGCAAAAACCATCAGGTCGCTGGCACACCCAATGAATTAGTTTCAACGGAATGAGGCAGGCCATGCAAAAAGGACAAAGAGAGAAACAGGAAGGGCACTGCAGTTGGAGGCACACCGGCTTCAAAAGCCATGGAGCGAAGCTTCTTCCTTTGTACACAGCATGCTGTTTCCTTTCAAAAAAGTAAGAAAACAAACACATTGTAAGCCATAGCTCAGTGTGAGCTATGGCTAGCCTATATAACAGGAGTGGTCTAGGAACCACGTCGAGGGCTGATGGGAGAACCAAAAAGGCTCAGCAACCATACTTAACACCGCCGTCTAGACTAAAAACAATGTCATGATGCAAGACGGTGGCAGCACCTAAAGTACTTCCCCCATGTTTGTAAGCAAACTATTTTGGATCTCTGAAAACCACCAGCGAAGGTCCAATCACTAGGAGAAGCAATATCTCCATTGTCTTCGAAAATGGGTAGTTATAGTGATTGATCAAAACGTAATATTCGATCCAGGTGACCTAGAAACAGGTGCAATTTTCATCTCCTTTCAAGCTGTGGGGACTGAGTTCTTGGAAAATAATGCATTGAAGACATCTGTAAAGCGATGACGTAAAGTATCTAAACATTTTCTGTATATAATACTAGAAACGACATCAGGAACTAAGCTTTAGGATGGATTAGAGGACTTTAGACACTTAACTACATCATTTGTATTAAGGCCAGGAAAGCAGCTGTACACTTGGCCTAGGACATCAGGAAGGGTGAAATCAGCTCGTGTATGACTTGCGTAACGCGCAGCTATCCGAACAGGCTTCTTTGTCATCTGTTTTCTACCGGTAAACTATAAATCGTTTCCATATATTAGAAGATTTCTTACACGACAGAAACTTTTGGTTGCAGATAGTATTCAGAAGTTGTTTTTCAGACTGATTAAGCAGTTACTTGTAGATGGTTTCGGCGGGGCAGCAGATATGAAGACAGAGTCCGAGATAGCCTGTGATGTTTGTGATAGTGTTGTCTAAAACTTCGTCGGGAAATATATCCCAGTCCGTTTCTATAAGCATGCTTCTCAAAAGTAATATATTCTCTCATGGATAGCATCTGTACCAGACTTTGTTGAAAAGTATCCGAAGGTCTTCTCTCATCACTTGCCTACAATAAAATGGTCGGAGCTCATCAGCGCAGCCTGTTTATGGGCTTCATATATGACAGGTTCATTTGTAAGTACTAAGTCTAGGGTGTTGTCAAGGCAGACGGAAATGCTAACCATGCTTTTACGGTCAAATGATACTAGAAAGCTGCAATCACATGAGTTGGAATCCTCACAGACTACAAGCAAGGGGTCACCCAGAATTAGAGCAGCAAATCCAGCGGATTCATCAGCTAAGGCTGACAAGTCTGAGAAACTGCAGTAGGGTGTGACACAAATGTTCGCTACGTCTGTGTGTTTTCATTTGCCCGATTGTTTGGGACGACGTCTAATGATAATACACTCAATTCTTTCGTTAGGGAAGCAGAAGCAAACATAGTCCAAGGATGACCAGCTAACACCGACCAACGTTGCTACACCAACGCCAAATTTCTTCTTCAGAAAGCCTCGATCTTGTTTAAATAATATGAAACCACTTAAGCAGGCTAAGCCACCATTATACGGATTATAATAAATGAGTAGATAAATGTTTTATTTTCACATTGGTAAGTTAACGTGGGAGAAGCGAGTTTATTGGCACCATCACATGATACATGTCGAAGAATAAACAAGAATTTACGAGCCCCGAGCAGCACCGAGGGTATGTCATTAAACTTCATTAAGAACATCAGAAGATCCTGCTAGTTATGAACTAAACAAGAAAATATTAACTTTTGGTGCATACGGAGCGTTGAAATTTTGGACAATAATAATTCTTATCCTCATATAGAGTTATTTTCGCGAATCAAAACTGTGCGTGCGAAGTCAGGCTTCTACTTAAGAAGCCTAGTAGAAGTCTCACCACCTTCACGTGCCACTTCAGCAACTTCTTTATAACTGTGCATCCATATTCAATAAGTCCAACCCTACCATCTTACTCCTCAGCATTAAGTAGTAAGTGTTCTTGTAAATGACAGCCATGCCTCCTGCAGCATTACTACGCCCGTATTTTGACAAACGTTTGGGAAGAAGAGTGAGTGAAGGTAACCAACTTGCTTCGGTAACGAACCGTACTTTGTGCTAAGTATTTCCGGAATAGTCAGTTGATCTACGGTCATAAGCTTGGGAGCCTGTTGTCACCCACTTTGGTGCTCTTCCTAATTTGCCCAGGTTGTGGTGATTTCTAAAATGCACGAGGGTGTATCATGCGACTGGTCGGCATGATTGGATGTTTAATACAATATAGAAAAAGGAAACTCGATGCAACATATTCCGTGATAAGATAGGGTAGCCCAGAGTTTAAGTAGACCGCCGGGATTAAAGAGGCCCCGAGATGGCGACTCACAAGTACGCATCCACCAAGTTGACTTCTGCGAAACATTGGTCTCAGTTGAGCGTGATGAATAGACCACTCGGAAAAGCCAAAGTCTGATGATCTTGCTTGAAGTTAGCGCTTGAACCCATGGAGGAACCGGCACACAGTCGTACAGAGTCATAAGCCTTCCCTGTGACGACGATCGAAGCAGCCCAGTAAGATTGGGATGCCACGATGATATCGCCTTTTCTTCCAGTTGCTTCATTTCTGCAGCTCTCAGAGGCGGCTATCCGCTTTGAACTGGTCTCCTATCACAAGAAGCAGGCCGTGAAGTCGATTTCAGAACTGGGGTAGAATTGGTCGAGCTGCAGTGGCCGAGTGAAGGTTTGCAACCACCTGATATTCGGTCGCTATGTCGATGGTATTAGACGGAGTGTTTGACCACGGTGGCTTTTTAGCGTGCACTATTTTTAGTGAGAGGTCCGCAAGTATCGAGTTCTAGGACCCTCCAGGAAGCAAGGGGTCGAGGCTAACATCAGTAATGTAGTAAACCAATCCAAAAGTAGGGTCCTTAGGTGAAATGCAGCAATGTAGTCGATCTGCGACTTGGGGCTTACTGCGCCATGCCTTAGTTCTGTTCGTGTCTTTCTAAACATTTTTGGCAGACTAAAGTTGCACCACATTTCCCAGTCGATGGCTGTGATCGTGGAGACCGAATAAAATTGGAGTCATGCAGGCTGAACATTCATATTAGGCGCTGCATACTTCTGTTAGGCCGTTTTCATGATAATGAAGGATCTCGACGTCGGATGACTCAAAATATGCTTCCTCTTCGGTTAGATGAATTTAGTCGGCAGCAAAACTGGTCCTTATTACTTTTCACTTGTCAACAGCGGCACTTTGTTGCCTGAAGGTGAGAGATTTCATAAAATGCCAAGCTCTTTAGTGCCACTATACGGATTGTCATTCCTCCTAAGTTCTTATTGGAAGGCTGTACGTTGCATTACTCGACACAGAACTGAGTGTGATTACGAGATGCCTGAATAAAAAACTTCTGTCGCATTCCGGCCACTAGTCTGCAGTTGGGTAGTTCCTTGACTTATGCTATTTGGCCGTTGATATTCTCCACCAGCATCTTTCAGTGTCATCTTTGGGTGGTCTTCGAGAGGATTCAGCAAGGAAGTGGGAACATCTGCGAATGTTAGAGACTACGGACATGTGAGAAGATGAACACTTTGAACTGTTCATCTGTGACCGATTCCGGCTTCAGTCACTCACAACCCCCAAGTTATTTATGAACATCATCATTTTCATTCATCACTAGCTTCATGCAGCGGCAGCAGGCATTGAAAAGAGGGCAGTATTTTCTGGGATACTGACTCTTCCTTTCGATGACTTTATGGAATGTTCCTTCGCATGAGTTCTGTTGGAGTCATTTAATTTTGACTGGGCTTTTTAGGTAACCTCGCCCGGTTGACCAGTTTACTAGTTACTAGCCAGTCCTGAGCCCGGGTAAACACGGAAGGTTGGGCATAGGGCCAGCAACCCTACCCCATAAAGCCAATACAACCGCTAAAGAAACCTCAAAGCACAAACAAAATATAAAAAATAAAAAAATATTATTCCTCGCTGGAATTGGAGAGGCGAGATGACGTCAGTTGGTGAAAGTCTGCCTTCGGGAAGCCAATCGGCCAATGTGTCTTCTCTCTCTCGATGGAAGCGAAAGTGAGAGTGGGGACATGGAATGTCCACACCATGTTTGAACCCAGCCAGGCAGCCAAGATTGCAAACGAGATGAAGAGGCATCACACTGAAGTGCTTGGAATTCGCGAAAGCATATGGAATGGGAGTAGACTCTCCAAACTGTCAACTGGAGAATCAATAATCTACTCCGGTTACTCAGACGACAACCACGAGCACGTGGAGGTAGTGGCTGTCATGATGTCTCTAACAGCATCGATGGCTCTCGTGCAGTAAAAACCAATCTCCTCCAGGATCATGACAGCAAGGTTCAACTCAAAAGGAGGGAAGGAAGGTCACAATCATGCAATGCTACACTGGGCACCTACAAATAATGCAGATGAAGAGAAGAAAGAGGAGTTCTATAGGCACCTGCAATCAGCACTAGACAAGGCCTCAGCTGACGACATCAAAATTCTAATGGGCAACATGAATGCCAAGCTGGGAGCGGACAATACAGGAAGAGAACTAACCATGGATCGAGAAGCGCTAGGTGAAATGGACAAGAATGGAGAACTGTTTGCAGAATTCTGTGCATTCAACGATTTGTTGATTGGAGGCACTGTGTTGAGACACAAAGATAACCACAAAGTAACATGGATTTCGCCAAGCACCAGGACACGTCAAAAATTGCATCGACTTTATCTCAATTTCAAGAAAGTGGGGACACAGCCTGCTTGACACAAGGTCAAGAAGATGGGCGGATGTAAGCTCAGACCACTATCTAATGCAGGGAATCTACCTTTCAAATCAAGTTGAAAACCTTCAGAGAAGTTGGCGATAAACCACTGTTCAATTTCAACACTCGGAAACTGAAGGACGAAACAAGTGACACCTTCACTGCAGCCGTCAAGACAAAATGGAAGAAATCGAGCAACATCCTTGAAGAAACCTGTGTGGGTGAGCACTGGCACTCTTTGAAAGAGATGTGAAAGAAACCCACATAACTGTGTTCGGAAGGAAAAACAAACAAGACAAGGAATGGACTTCGATGGACCTATGGAAGCTTATAGAGCAGGGAGAGGAGGATGGTGAAGCCGAAGATGAACCTGCGCAAACATACACAACGAGAAGAAGAACTGAACACATAATATAAAACGCTGGACAAAGAGGTGAAGAAGGGTGCGTAGAAAAACGAAAGATACTTCCAGGAAACGCCGGCAAGTGAAGCAGAACAAGCTGCAGATGGGAGAGACAGAGACTTGACGACATTATGTCAAACAACCAGGTTACTATCTGGGAAGATATCAACTCAGATGAAACCAAAAAAGATGATGACGGAAATTTAATTGCCAAAGAGGAGAAGCAAAGAAAACGACATGCCGAACACTTCAAAAAGCTGTTGAATCGAACACCACCTGAAACTCGTCCAGAAATACCATCTGCAGCCCCGTCAAAGAACTACAAAAGAACACAAGCCCTCCGACAAAAGCGGAAGTAAAGTCCTGGATGCCATAAGGCTGTGGAAATGCGGGAAAGCTGCAGGACCGGATGGAATCCCGCCAGAAGCACTGTGAACAGGTGTAGAGACAACGGCGGACATACTCACACCACTATTGGAGAAGGTCAGGAGGGAAGGAAAGGTTGGTGGTGATTGGAAGAAGGGCTACCTTGTCAAACTCCCGAAGAAGGGCGACCTAAGTCTTTGCAAGAACTGACATGGAATCACACTCCTGTCCACTCCAAGTAAAATATTAAGCCGCATCATCTTGGAAAGACTAAAGGATGCACTGGATTCAAAACTACAACCGGAACAGTCTGGCTGGCTTCAGGAAAAACAAATCATGTGCGGATCAAATTTTAACGCCTCGCATCGTCATGAAACAGAGTATAGAATGGCAGTCAAATCTACACCTCAACTTCGTCGACTTTCAAAAGGCCTCTGACAGAGTCGACCGAGAAGTAATTTGGAAACTGCTTCAAAACTCCGTATTACCAAAAACCCTTATCAGCCTCACTTAACAACTATATGAAGACACCAAATGCCAGGTAATTCATAATCGGAAGCACAGTGATGCTTTTGATTCGGAGACAGAAATGAAACAGGCTGTCTACTATCACTCATGATATTCCTGATTGTGGTCGACTGGATCATGCAGCAAACAGTGAGGAGCGAGAAGAGGGAGATACGCTGGACTGCCGAAGAGAACGTAGAAGATTTGGATTTCGCCGACGACTTATGTCTAGTGTCACACAAACTTGAAGACCTGCAGGCAAAATCCAACAAGTTGACAGAAGAGGCGATGCAGCGAAGACGGGACTTCGAATGAATATAGAGAAGACAGAGGTGATGAAGATACCCAACCAACACCACCACCACCAACAACAACAACAACAAGCTCCAATCACCATCAACAGGAGAAACTTAAAGGAAATAGCCTCTTTCACCCACCAAGACAAGGTAGCATCGTTTCAACTTCTGGCGGCGGCACAGACGAGGACGTCAAAGCCAGCCAGGATCGGAAAGACAGCAAGACAGGCTTTCATTAAGCTGAAATAATAAGTGTGGAGATCTTCTGCACTCAGCATGAAGCACAAGATGTGGATTTTAACACCAATGTCAAGTCAGTGCTTTTATATGGTTCAGAGACTTGGGGCGTCACGAAAAGCATTTCCAACAAACTACAGATATTCATCAACAACTGCCTACGCTGGCTCGTTAATGAAGATCAGATGGATTGTCAGAAAGAATAAGCAACAAGGAACTCTGGCAATGAACCAACCAAGAAAATATGAAGAAGGAATTGGAGATGGATTGGAGTGGGCATACACAGGGAAGACCATTCAGGGAAATTACGCTGCAGTCCAGGTGGTCGAGTGGAAGCCAGATGGGAAGCGACGAGTTGGGCGTCGGAGGGTGACATGGAGGAGATGGTGTGAGGAAGAAATGGGAGCTTGTGAGTAGTTGTGCAGTCAGGTTTAAAAGATTTCAGAGAACGGATTGAAATGAAGACGTGCTACTGGATCCCTATGTTCCATTAAGAACCCAACGCACAAATAATAGTAATAATTGGTTTTTCGCGTGGAGACCTAACTTCATATGGGTCGTTTTGATTTTCGGAGTGGATTCTAAAAAGGCTTTCGTATCTTCACAACAATGCATCAAAACTGACGTATGCCTCCGGATAGTACGCGGACTTCGAAACATAGGAACCAATGGTATCGTCGGCAGGGAATGGGTTAGGAGTAGACGATTTGACGAGTAGACCGGCAAGCAGTCTCGCCACCTTCACTCGCTTCCGCAACGAGTTTCTCATAGCTGTGCATCCACAGTCAACACGTCCTCTGCCTACCATTACACTCATGAGCATTAGGTAGTAAGTGTTTTTCCGAAAAACAGCTGATTTGTACGCCAAGTACCATCAATTCCATACGGGGAAAATAAAGAAGAAAGGATGATCTGAATGGAAGAGCTCGCTGTCTTTAAAATGATTGGAAACAACCAGAAAACTATACGTATATACATGATGTTTGTTCCCATCCAGAATACAGAAAACTAACCTAATAAAAGCAGTTGTCAGCTAATCAACAAATCCCGCTGGGAAAAAGGGCGAAAACGAGCTAATTGCCATGGCTTATGAAGGCGCAGAATAGCAAACAAAAAATGTTTTTTCTAAACATGGGGCATTCCAGTGCAGAAGAACAAGTTTCCTAAATATCTTAAAGCTAAGGTAACACTGATGTACTGATAATATTGATTCTACATCCATATTATTTTGTGATTTCCGTCGTGGTTTTGTAAGCGTTTCATGGCTTTGCTGAAATTGAGCTTACTAACAGTAGTGCAGTTTGAACACAACATTTGGACAGAAGCTCAACATCAACAACACTAACCGGGTTGCTTTTCTGTTACTTATGTCGCCTCTCCTCTATGCATTTCCCCTATAGCTTAGGGTTCATCGAATAATTATGAGAGGAAGCTTAGCAGCATTTAAAATTACCGCAGGAGTAGTCACGCTTAGACATATAGATTGGATTCCTCACGAAGTTGCTGAGTTGCACTAGCTTTGGAGGTCGAAACATCAACAAAGTCGTCCCTAGTATGCTGAGGTGTGTCATATTTACCTCACAATTTTTTTCTGGGATTGTAAGTTTCTGGTGCCTCTGCAGGTTAGGTCACAGTGCACCTCCTGATTTCAAAAATACCGAAAAGCTCCGATCGAGTAATAGAATGTTGAAAATATGAAAACATTTGATGAGTAATGTGATGGAATACCACCAGATGCTGTGGGTCCCGCAAGTTTTGCTTGAACGCGTATTCATCCCTCAAATGGCAACCGTCGTTTCGTGTGTTGTCCTGGCTGATTGATGACCGCGTCTTCAGAGTCCTCACTTCAGGCATTTATGTCCGTGGAACCTATGCCTTCTCCCCGCAAAAGCAGCTTTCAAGTTGATTGAAAATACGATAAAAAACTTACTTAAGTTAGACTGTCAGGGGAGTTTGATACGATTTTCAACGCCTAACCGTGTAGCCGCCTCAGTGTGATCTCCACTTCTTCGTAACGTAACCGATCCCTCGATTTAACACCCATTCATTCTAAACAATTAAAAATGAACCTCTTACTCTTCACTCCAAGTAAATAAATTTAGCCTGTAACAACCATGGCTAGAATTTCTGAGTTTCATTCACTCTAGGCATGTCTTGCTGATCAACTACCCGAATACCTCCATTGTACAATGCTAAAGAGAACATGCGGTGGTCGTAGGCTTCTTCAAGAAACATCACGATCAGCAGAAGGAAAAGAGGTTCCTTTAAAAGAAATTCTACTGCAGTATATGTCACAAGAGTATTGGCGACAGGTCATAAGAAAATTCAAAATATATAAACACCCTGACAACACGAGATGGCGGATCCGGTGGTGAGGAGGTATGGAAACCACCCTCATCTGCGAGATGCCCAAGAGTGGCTGAGGCCTTCGGATCCATGGAGACAGTACAACAGACACTACGAATGACGCCGAGTAACCGGCAACCAGTGTAACATCTCTAACTCCCATGTAAGTGGTGTCACCACGGTTAGCAAACAGACTAGAGACCAGTGAGGGGAATGAAGATAGCATACGGTGAAGGTTAGGAAAAGACAGACTGAAAACATGGAGCATAACAACATACAAAGAAACAACAGCCTGACAATACGAGATAGCAGATCTGATGGTGGGGACTTATGGAGGCCACCCTCATCTGTGAGAAGCCCAAGAATGATTGAGGCCCTTACACCCACGAAGACACGACAAAATAATAGCTATGAATAACACCTGGTGCCAGATGGCCAGCACAACAATCTCTAACCTCCTCCATGCCAGCCGTATTACTACGGACAACAAAGAGAATAGAGGCTAAGGAGGGAGAGCAATGACAGCTCATGGCACGGGTAAAGTAGTGATGGACTGAGATAATGCAGAAATGCTCAACACAAGACGGCAGATCTGATGGAGGGAACCTATGGAAACCACCCTTATATGAGGTAATTAGATCCAACACACACCCTTCACTCCCCCTTCCCATAAGATTATGGTAACTATCTTCCCCAAACCCGTATGCACATGTCAAAGCCCTTACTGGTACACAAATGCGAAACAAAGTCACCATCTTTGAGCATTTGTAATACGGCTCGGACTAGGACGTGAGAAATTTACCACATAAAGCTTCAAAGGCATTCCCCAAGTAGAATATAGAACTACATGGCCCCTTATACCTCGTGTCCTCTTTAGATACTCTGGTCTTCGATGCTGCTTTCCCAAATTCTAAGACAGCTGGCTTCACTTCTCATGTTTCCATGTTTCTCTTTCTCACCCGATGTGCAGATGATGATGGCGGCTTGTTGGACCCAGGGCTTATAGCTAACGCTCTGAACAATTTGTTTTAGACAACCACAACGCAGCAAATAAAAAGGCAGTGGTAGAAGTATAACGTACTTATTCCAAGCACTCTAGTGTGCAAGTCAAGCGGGCAAAATATTTACGAGTGCAATAAAAGTTGTTCATCATTCAATCGCAGCCAATAGTGAATACGAAGTTTACAACAGCTAGAAATTACAATCAAGTTTACTGGGCACCACATCAGCCTCCCCTAGAAACGACTTCTGGGAAACTGTCTTTTCAATGCAACCCTAAATGAAGTGAACAAGTTAGAGAAGAAAATGTTGAACGACGAAGAAAATTCTAGTAATTATGCACGAAAAGTGTCCCACTGATCCAATGAAATGGTGATGAATGGAGAAATATTGTACAGAATGTCAATGTAGCATTAGTTTATTAATCGATATTGCCTTCATGATCATATAAAATATTTCTTGTGTCTTCTTCTGACCTAAAGAAAATTAAATTAACTACAGAAGCTGTGTGCAATGTACGAGTTAACAAAGTTGTTTCTATTTGTATAAACGATAGCCATAAACCTAAAGTACATCCCTCTTAATTTTGTGTCTAAGTGCTATTGTAGACGTTACCTATTGTTTACTGGGTCCAGCCATTTGTGTGAGTAGAAGAACATCAAGTATTTGCTGATGAAACGCCAGAAGTACAAGTTAGTTGATAAAAACTAGTTGATTATATGACTACAGATGATCCTAGATGACTGCTTCCAAGCTCCTATCTATGGAAACTAGCTGGTGATTGTTTACGTTGGTTAGATAACGGAGTTTAAACTTGTAAAACTAGGCAGAGAAAGCTCCGCCATTCGTTATATTCCGTGCTTTGGAAAATACTTTAGTGGAGGGAAATAAGTAGCTGCAGAAGTTTCCTTCAACTTCAAACTTCGCCCTTTTGTGCCCACTAAGAATTTATATTTCTCCAGAAAATCTACACCCAGTATTGCGAGGTCTAGGCCCAAGGGGATTGACGTTTGAACCCACGATTTAGGGTGGTGGCCTTTTGTCCAAACGTCGTTATTTGTGTTTTATTGGTGGCCTGTAGCGTGACTGTGGACGTTTGGTGTCCGGGCTCTACCTTGTTTCGTGGGAGCCTGGGATGAACAAAGACGCCAAGGTGTGGGCTCAGTCGTGCTTAGTTTGTCGAAAGTGCAAGGTCACGAGACACGCGAAAGGCCCTTTAGACTCTTTTCTAGCCCCAGACATGCGTTTCGACCACGTCCATATAGATATAGTAGGACCCCTACCAGAATCTAATGGATGTACCTACCTTTTCACTTGTGTTGATCGTTTCACACGATGCCCGGAAGCAGTACCTTTTAAGGATATTACGCTGAAACAGCCGCTCATGTTTTCGTCGAAAGATGGATCACGAACTTTGGATGCCCATCTTACTTCACAGCCGACCGTGGGCGACAATTCAAGTGTGGATTATTTCACGCTCTAACTGCACTTTTAAGTTGCACTCGGTTCCGAAAAGCGGACTACCGTCCACAAGCAAATGGCATGGTAGAGCTTTTCCATCGACACCCGAAAGCTTCCCTTTCATCCGCAAACGTACGTCAGTGGACCGAGGCTCTGCCTCTAGTCCTACCAGGTATTCGTAACTCATTGAAAGTTGGTGCTGGATGCACCCCCGCAGAACTCGTCCATGGGACCACTCTTCGCCTACCAGGTGAGTTTGTTTTCCATTCAAACTTCAAACATGCTTCCGACAGGGCATCTCAAGTGACTAGGCTCGCAAACGCAATGCGTTCAGTTAGGTCTTCTCCCGTTAGACCTCGATCAACTGGTGTCTTCGTTAACCCCGGTTTGCAGAAGATATCACACGTGTTCATCCGCCACAACGCCGTTCGTCGACCACTTGAACCGCCCTATAATGGGCCATTCAAAGTGACCAAGCGACATGAGAAATTCAATATAATTGAGCGAAACGGATGTGAAGATACCGTTAGTATCGGCCGCTTAGAAGCAGCTTACTTCGATGGCAACCCCATTATATAAGTGGCGTTTCAGCTCGCTATAGCCAACTGACGGATAGCCCAATTATCTAAATTCTTGATGATGTGCCTGTTAATGCACAGATACAACAGCTGTCGGCGCGATAGAAAACAAGATCAGGTCGAACCGTCTGGTTCCTGGAGTATTTGAAATCGTATTCAACTTAGTGTTGTAAAATAAGATGTGCCAACCACATTTTTTTGATTCAAAACTTTTGGGGGGCACTATTTTTCTTATTTGCTGACAATGCGCAAATCCTTGTACATTTTGCATCTTTATATCGGTTCTTCATTACTACTACGCAATGGAACTTTATTAAAAAAGCGTAAACTTTGTTTTCGATATGTTTATACATAAATAATTCCCATTTTTAAGAAACGTTTTCGCGGTGTTAAAGACTTTTATTTACGTTCCGGGTGCAACGAGCACTGGCCGGAACGTCAAAGGAAACTGAAGACCGCGATCAACGTACGATTCAACTTATCATACTTTATTTTTCACTTGCCGTAACACCCTAGAACGAGTTCACACAGCCAGAGGCCACTTCAAGCAGTGAGCCCATCGGAAGAGCTTTACGAATGGAGAAACCACTTAATTTTTACCCCCGGCTGGTATCGTCTTAGGGTCCTCACGAACCCACTAGGGGGGAGTGATCTGTAGCGCCGCACACTCGCCCAAAATCAACGGTCTAGGGTTTGGCGACTTTCAACATTGATGCTGGCCTTGATAGTTTAACTGGATTCACTAAGCTGAAGGCACTCGGTCAAGCATCCCCACTATTTGGCACGCTGTATGGTTATGTCGCGCTGCTCGTAATCGACTCTAGCTATTTATTTGGAACGCATCGGTATCTTGGTACAACCACCCAAATATACTATTCCATCCGACTACGCTATCGTGTTCTTCCTTGGTCTCGTATTCGTGGGTAAATAACAAGTTCTAATAATTAGTGGTTGGCCTTTGCTTCTGTGAAGTTACTGACTGACTTCTTAGTATCTGGTGATTTTTCCGGCTTATCGAATGCACCAACAGTCGCCTTCACGACACTTCGTATACTCAGCTCTCTTAATGTATGATGAGAAAGCCACCACACCTACGCTGACTTTTCATAAGAAGCGTTGAGGAGACTTCCATAGGTTACCACCTCAAACTGACGGCACATTCTGCTCCACCCAACACTGTTATCAAAAACAGAATTCCTACACCACATGACAGCATGAAATTGATATTTTTAAATACTCTATAGAAAAAGGACATACAATGAAAGTCATAGCGAGGGAAGTTAAGTAGGGGGAAACATGAACATAGAAAACACTCTCCTCGTTGAAGTTCTTGCTTTCTCCGCCTGCTGCTTTGCCTGTTTTTTTCTCGTCGTAAAAAATAATTCGGTTCTAAGCGTTGGCTTTGTTGCCATCGGGAATTAGTTACTTAAGGAACAGACCATGGCTGAAACTACGCTTAATGGAGAGTAATCAGCCTTGCCAAGTTCAGAATACCTAACTACAATAGGCAGAAATAAAAAATGTTCACTGGACTACAACTTCATAATTATCAAAATCTAGGGTTAGCTTATTATAAAAAAGACCGGCAAAGTCTAACACTTACCAACTGAAAGGTTGTCATGACCCGTGAAAACGAAGGACAACTCATCCACTTCCTGGCTTTGCTTTACAGGCTGCCTCACCTTTTTGATATAAGTCACTATCGTTTGTCAGTTTTCTTCTGTTGGTAAGTGTAATTATATTGTGTAGGCTTACTGAGCCCTGGGTGCACGGCTTCCTCATCCTACCTCCTCTTTTTGATCCACGGGGTCACCGGAAAAACCCGCAGTCCCCTACGCACCGCCTGTAACGGGGTATCGACAGGCTGGACGGAAACCGATTAACAGCGGCTTGTTGCATCGGCACAGCTAATCCGTGTGCATGGCTTGTTACTTCATTCCCTCGTAGTCTCTTTCACACAAATGCTTGTTCCCGTAACCGTACCCACCACACAGGAGTGCATTTTTGATTTGAAGTATCAGTAAGCGTCGCATAGCCACATGACGGAGATGAATATCTAGATCTTCATGTGCTAGATTTAACGAAAAAATAAATTTTCCCACTCGAAATAACTGCTGAGGTGCACGGCGATGAGAATTTGACGAATAATTTCCCAGACTTTGGCGGATGACTCATAGACTTCTGATATATCCAATACTGAGGTTTTTAGTACTCGCCAAAAGTAAGATCGCCGCATATTGCCTCACATATCTGGGAAAACAACTTGGAGGGCCAAGTATCTAGCCCATTAAACTCATTCTAACTGTGCGCGTACTTTGATTCGTTCACATAAAAATAATTTTATTGTTCTTCTGTGGTGGTGTTGATACAGCGTTTCTGTGGTAACGTGTGAAGGAGGTCCAAAAATACACCTTGAGCGGTTTTATTTTTCAACTACTTATAATGGGCGGTTGTATAGGTACTTGAGCAGTCTTTGTGAAAATCTGTCAGTCTCTCGGGCAGAATGAAACTGGGGACTTCGATAAGCCCATTTTATACATCTAGAGATCCAAGAATATTCTTACTAGCCCAGGAAGCACAGATAGCGTCTTAGTGGCCGACCAACTCGTCGCCTGTGAGTGGTTTATTTAGTGGGGCGCAAAAACCAGCCGACTAAATTGCAGCATACGTTTCTTCGGGAGGCCAGTTTTAAGCGTGAGACAATTTATTTATGGTCTTTGCTTCCAGAGTAGAACCGCTGCCTCAGAACTATAGAATTTATGGATGATACGTCCTAGGAGTCTGTGCTGATCGATTCTGCTGTGGGCTGCTTTATTCACAGAAACTCATTTCCTCTGGGTATTTCAGTGCCAGGTCTGTGGCAGGATTCTGTCATGGTAACCGTTAGGAGTAGGTAACAGTGAGTTGATTTTAAATATTTCGGCGGAATCACTTTCGAATGACACAAAACAGATTGGTGGAGAGTCGTAAGTGTCAGCTGCATACAGTTCCCAGAGGAGTGGATTGTACGAAACTTATGTCGAATACCCTCGATACATCCAAGTGCAGAACAATGACCATTTTGAGTGCCTCGCGAAACCCAGTAATGAAGTTTGAGAAGCCAAAACCTGTAGCGCATAAACTAGCTTTGAGGTAGCCGTGCCGGTACTGTGTTTTAAAACTCAAAAGCGGTATTCAGACTCTGTCTTATGACCCTTTCCATGATGTACGATGGAGCTGGCATTGTATCAGTAAGTTGGTAACTGCTGACACCTGCCTTCCTCCAGGATTCATAGTGTAAAATTACAAAGCTAGTTTTTAACTCAGGGGGATACGTGCAAGTTTCCGTCGATAAAGTGAGTGACAGAAGGAGGATCAAGGAAATTTCCTATCCACTGTTTCTCAGGCCCATTAAAATGAGAAACTATGCGCGATGATTTAAAGGTAGACCCAATTCAAGATATTTTTCGCTCGCTCCTTTTCACCTGACCACCAACTCTGTCCAAAAAGCCGAGGCTCGTGGGCATATTAGAAGAAACTTTCATCTTGTGGAATGATCCTTGGGCAAAATCAGAGTATGGAATGAGTTGGACAGTGGAGATTGGAAGCGTCGAAAATTTAGGACCACAATACTTGTGTTGAGAGTAACAATTTGCAGGAACTTATTCACATTTATTCTTACCAACCGAAGAGCTTTAAGCGTTGTCCCTCAAGACTAGAACGGAGGGAGGGTAAAATTTGGCTGTATTCCAGCGGGTGCTGTGTTAAGCAGATGTATGTAGTGAAAAATTACACTCGATCATTTTAAACGATACGTCAACTATCGCGTTAACTGAGTTCTGCTCACGGTAAACAGAAAAATCACCGTTCAAATATCATTAAATCCATTTTCAAACGATTTGATAGGGAACAAATACGTAATAGGGTGTAAATCCGAAAAACAAGGCGATGAAGCTTGCAGTGGTGTCCCAAATGCTTCCGGTATTTGTTATATTATGAATAGTCCCAACGAAATAGGATCAAAACACTGTTTGCAAGGATCAAATCAACAAATAAATGCTTCCAGTGGACGGTCAAAAGACAAGCGGTGAATTCACAACTCACGCTATTTGAAAAGCGGAGCGACTTTTCACATTCAGCCAGATTCTTGCCATTATTACGCTTACATATCAAAGGCTGTTGTAGTTTTGCTGCAGTCGGAATATCACTGAAAGCTTTACCTCGTGGTGAGCCGAACGTTTCGTAAAAACTCTTGTGATGGGGCAGGGTACCACTTTGCAGTGGCCTCCGGTATGCAGTGCATCGAATGTAAGACTTGGTTCCACGATAACTGTACAAGCCTCACACCCTCAGCATACAAGAGGTACAGCAACGCAGGAAGTGTCTGCCTTTGTACGTTGTGCTGCTCGGATATTCTTTCGCTGGTAGAAGAACCAAAAACACTTATAAATATGATAACTAAGAAACTGTCGTCGAAAGCCAAAGCCGATAACGGTGACAGTGATAACGACACAGCATCCTTTGACACACATCGCTGTGCAAAATTTTAAGAACGTCCCACAACAAGCTATAAGTCGGACGCGTTGACTATCTATTAGTTTTGCTGACAGCAACTTGGAAAAACTACGCCAAGCAGCGTGAAGCGAGTATCTTCTGGATCTCGAATTCCTAGGACTGGCAGACCTAGTTTGAAAACTCCTGACCGTAAGACTAGGTCTACTTCAGACGAAAGAAACAGGAGTGAAGCGCTGTGTGTTCCAACAGCAGAACCATGCGGGCCACAGGTCATACCCAGTTCGGTCACCCGATCATTGACGAAACTAACACAGAATGGGGTTAAAGTTCTATCTGAGAATCGCAGTGTCAGGGTCACTGAACCAGGCTTTAGTAAACCTTGCATACCCGACTCTGAAAAATGGTAGGCAACCAGGCCTAAACGGCAAGCCAAGAAGCCAAGAAGGGTCATCCAACCAGCTACCATCACTCCACAGAACAAAAACAAAGTAGAGCTCCTTGAAAAGTCCGTAATCTTCCACGGGTGTGGAGGAAAGTAAAGACCCAGAAACTTGCAGACGTTTCAAACATGACCTTGGCAAGGCACAAAGTTTGATAAACCAGCTTTTATCGGAAAACATGACACGAGTTACCCTACTCAAGATATATGGAGTAGGATAACAGGAGACAGTCATTACTGAAGACAAGTTTCAGCTACTTAAAGTTGTGTTCAAGTCAGCAGATGAGTGTGATCAGATTATGAAGAATGCTCACAGATTTCAAGGATCTAGAGTGTCCGTAAGAAAGGACTTGGCTCTCGCTGATCAAATCCAAGAATGAGAAGCAGAAGCAGAACTAAAATCCAGATTAGCAGCAGGAGAGCAAGACTTGAAAGCAGTGGGCTTTCGTGTAGTTAGGTTTCTGCAACAAATGATGCCGAAGCCCCTATGGATAGGACGGGAACTCATTTAAGTAGTTTCGTTGTCTTGACACAAATCCATGCAGTTTTTTAAACAAGTGAACTGAGCTCAGTAATGTGATAAGCAATGAAAGTCCTGATATGATTGCTATCTCAAAAACTTGGCTCTCTCCTTGGATAAGTGACTGTGAAACACACCAGGATTTGTCCCTTTTAGAAGTGACAGGCTAGCGAGCAAAGGTGGTGGTGTCATCCTTTACGTTAGGGATTCCTTAACTGTAAAAGCCATAGAAAGTTGCACATGAAAGTGGGACATGTGAAATGCTGCGCTGCCGACTAAAATGCAAGGGACAAGAAGTTAACGTAGTCGTAGTATATCGAAGCCCTGAATGTGGGGAAGCAGACTTCCTCCTGAATAAGCTGACCATCTGGACAGATAAATGCCGATGTCTGTTTGTAGGAAACTTCAAAGCACCATAAGTTGACTGGGATAGACTAACAACAAAAGCACCACGTAATTCGTTTGACTACCGGTTGGTGGAAACATCAATTTCCTCCCCTCTCATGCAGCACATTAGGACACCAACCAGTTATGATCATCAGCATGCTCCGTCAGTTCTGAACTTAGCACTCTCTTATACAGACAATGTGTGCTTCATCTAACACCTATCCCCCCTTGGCAAAAGTGATCATGCTGTGATCATCTTTAGATTCACAGCAGACGTATTGCACCAGGCTGGTGCCCCAGCTTGTTCAAACGTATGGAAAGCAAATATGGAGGCCATTAGCCTGGCAGCCTCTTTGAAGGACTGGACAGACAATCCAGAAGCCTCAGTTGAAAGTGCGTGGTGCCGCTTCATACGGCTATATGCACGAGTGACCCAACTGTTCGTTCCGTGGACTGACTGACCCGAGGGGACGGAAGCACCATCCTCCGTGGGTAGATCACGAAATCCTAAGCTTGCTACGACGTAAGAAAAAGTGTTAGAGTCTTGTCGCCCACCTCGGTACACTCAAAGTGGTGAAGTATTACGAAGAAGCTTACAATAAATGTATCGCTGCTATCCGCAGGTCTCGAATATGCTTTGAAACGCGTCTTGCCCAGGATGCTTTGCAGCATCCGAAGAGGTTGTTTTCCTACATGAACTACAGAAATAAGACATGTCGTGGTATACCCGCCCTAATCAATGGGACAGAAAATGACTGTTTGATTGAGGACGGTAGGGAAAAAGCAAAAGCCATCGCTGGATATTTTGCTAAGGTCTTCACACAGGAATCCTCTGTGGACAGTTATCCAACAGTAGAAGCATTGACATTCACTTGCTGCACACACAGAGACGTCTACGACATTGATGGGACTCCTTTGCCGTCAGAACTGACCCACAATGACCTAAGAGTCACGGTTAGTTATCGCTTGAAGACCGTGGCTCACTGTCGATTGGTAGCAGCCCGGAGCTTTAGAACTCTCTGGGCATTGTGTAGAACGTTTACGAAAATAAGTGGTAACATGTTCACCACCTTATACACATCCTTAGATAGGTTCAAATCAGAAAACCGTACACAGGCGGCCAATCCTTGTCTGAAAGGTGACGCAGACCTTCTAGAAAGAGTTCACAGGGCAGCCACTCATATGATCCCTGCGATGGCCAGCCTCACCTATGAAGACCGACTTAGGGAGCCGAACCTCTTCACTTCGTCCTATCGCAGACAGAGGAGAGACCTAATCATGCTACACAGGATTCTAAGAAGTGACTTTGGACCCGACCTATCTTCTCCTCGCCTAGCCATCAGGTCGGAACACCTCAGAGCACACAGTACGAGACTACAAAAGAAAAGAACAAACATAGTCTCCACAGAGTGCTGGTTCTCGCGTCAAGTAATCAACGCCTGGAACCAACTCCCAGAAGAATTGATGTCTGCATCATCGATTGGCTCGTTCAAAAGGGGGTTGGAAAAGCACAAAAATCTGCTGGAAAAGGATTAATGTGGGCTCACGGCCTCCTATCCTCAAACCACAAATCTGAATTGAGGCAAATGAAATGTCGGGAACAGTAAAACTACGCTATGCCTTCAACACTCTAGCATTGTACAGCGGAAAAGTGGAGCATTAATAATGAGTCTCAACCAAAACAAGGACAAATTACGAGCGTTGGGTCAAAGAAGACGGCCAAATGACAATATAATATTACACGGATCAGGGGTAAACGGCAATACCCACGAAAAGGGTGAAATGTGCCAATAAGAATCAGTACTATCAAGGAGGTCACTCTGAAGGGATTTTTAAATCATTTATTCCGGTACATCGACCGCCAAAATCCTTTTAGATACGTGAAGGTGCACCTTGGTACATTCAGTCATGGCTCTCATCACACACCTAAGTCTGTAACCGATATACCGTCGACTACGAGATGATCCAGTTCACAGTTTGTATTCTATTCACCCAATCACGATTATCTTCTGATAAACGTGAACCATGATTCACATCATCTCCTTCAAAATGATCCGTGGGGTGGAAAGTCCACAGGATGAATCACGGTAACCGTCGGGGGGGGGGACAGGAGGTTTGGGGTGATTGTAGCAGGGGTCACCGCGCTTTGATCTCCCTGCGCCTGGTAGGGAACCTTAAATAGAGCTTGAATGCGATGAACGCTGGCGTGGATCCCTGTTACGAGGCCTTAACGGTCTATCAAGGTCAGGTACTTGGATCATCTTACCATCAGATTATGAATGACTAAGCATCTTACCTCTAGTAATAGCTTCTACATGAAGAGATGGGCGCGCTTGTTTCGATTTAGAGTCCTCAGTAGATGCTTCGTCTACAGTGTGGGATCAGTTGTTTTCGTCTAAAGATGAGCTTATTACCTCCATAATATCCTTTCGTTAAGGCAGTAATCAAGGTTGAGTGCTCGGTCGTAAGAATCTCGAGTTGTCATCATACTAAACACATGCCCGGTAGGACGCTGCAGCAAGCCTTTTCCCAATCTAGTGCCCCACTCCGGAAAAATCTGCACCCCAAACAATGTATCGAAGACGGCTTTTATTCCATCTTATGGAGCAGGCGGGCAAACACGAAGTACGCATTCATATTCTCCTGGGATCAGATAAGACGCACGACCATAGGATAGAGGTGATGGTCGACCCTTTCGAGGATACTCTTCATAACCCGTAGTAGAGGTTGGAGTGGGCGCTTAGGTCTAGTACTAGGTACATCATCACCAACCCATAAGAGTTAAGCCGAGGAATCATGGTCATCCTGCAACCCAGGATAAGGGCGTACAGTTGCTCGGTCAAGTGGATGAGCTGGACCAGTTCTAGTTTCTAAATGATAAGCATGGCCGCTTCCGCTTTTTGATTCCTGCGGTTGAAAATGAAGTGGAGAGAACCGATCCCCAAACGGCCTTGGAGATTGTGCACTGCACGTACCATAATCCGGAATGGTATTGTTCACAACATGACCTGTGGGATGGCAGTAAGTATGGAGATTTCTTGCCTCATTCCTAACGCTAGTGCCTTCACTCCCAGGAATGAAGTTATCTCCAGGAATAGGGACAGGGGGGTGACAACTGTCATAGTCTTCGTGGCACTGTCGATGAAGTAGGTCAAAGCTATCGTTCATATAAGTACCTCTTGGGACAAAGCGTGAATAGGGGGGAACTCTCGAACATCGTCAAACACCGGAGGTATATCCAGTTGGTTGTTGTATCCATAACTCTGGTCACGAGCTGATAGAAGACGCTTGGAGTAATCATCAGACCTGTTGCATATTGTTGTATTCAGCCGTGCCCAAGGCGGCGGATCTACAGTTGGTGCAGCCACTTCATTGTGCGGCAGGCAAACTGGCTAGAAGAGTCACAGGATGATACACTTACAAGCCCTTTTCGATAAGATGGGGCCAAGCTAGGTGAGGCAAAAGTTACTTCCAGTGCATGTATTGTTTCAGTTTTCTGAGGGGTAGGCTAGGAAAGGCTTGGGTTTATCCCAACAGGAAACAAACCTGAAGCTCTGGCAGATTCGATAATAGATTTTATTTCAGTTTTGCTATAGAAAAGTACACTGTTTGGTGATTCCTGTTTAGTATTTTCCAGGTGTAGACGATAGCTTCAGAACTAGGTTCAGATGCATCGTAAAGTAGAAACGGCTAAATTTTTTCAACATCAATCTTATCCTCACTCTAAATACGCCTCGACATAACTATCTGTCCAAGATTTTGTGTGAACATAAAACAGTCCATCCACAAGAATACGCCACTGGAACTCATATGTTGATTCCAAATGATATGGGACTGGCAAAAATCTTTCAGGAACTGCTTGGTGGGGAAGCAAACCGGGGCAGTCAGATTCGGCTAATCAAGCAGAGTCGGGATACTGAATAATATCTTCCTTCTGGCTGAGGATTTCTCAATGGGGTCAAGCAGAAATTCAAAGACATCATGTGTCACTTTCATCCGAAGATCTGAGGCTCTGTAGTTGAAAACTTTACTTACGAACAAGTCAGCTGGGGTCTCCAAGCTGTTCAAATTTGGGAGAACCACTCTTGCTACTTGTGAATTAGTCACCCACCTTTTCGGCCTGAATCCAGTTGTCACTTTCTGACCTAACCGTCTCACAGATGTTCTCTGCATAGCCTCGCATGCCTTCCCTTTACAGTAATGTAGCAAATATAATAAGTGATAACCATCATGTACCATATTAGATGAAAAACAGGGTTAAAACTGTATTATAAGTCACTGGTAGGCAGTTGGTCCTACATGGAAAGCACATAATTCTACTTTTACACTGTTTTATGTTTTGATGAAGACTTCAGCTATTCTTTCCTTCTTTTAAGGTCTGAAAAGTACTGTCTATCTTGCTAGGGTAGGAAATGTGGATTATCCTTATGATTTTACACATCACAGTATCCCATTTGCTGCATTGATGGGAACGTCAGTGATGAAGACACAAAGTAACAACAAATCCTTCTGGATATTATGGAGGTCATACCACCCGAATTGATAGAAAGCGAATAAAATTGCCTGAATCAGCATAAAAGGTTTCCACCAAATGCGACTGGTTAATCTGTGCTGTTGAAAGTGACAGTGATGCCATTCGAGTTGATGCATCACAAGAGCTGTTGGGATACTTAATAATCAGGGTACTTAAATTTTTGTACACAGTTTTTACATATCCAGGTTTATAGCATTTATGACACAGCATTGCGAAGGGACATGAATGGCTTGATTGATTTAAGCTTTGCATTTTTTGTCAGTTATAGCCCGAAATATCAGAGGAAGAAGCGATTGTACCTTATAACCAGCGTTTAATTAATGTAGCGTGATTTTATTAGATGAACTCTTTTCAAAACAAAGATGTCTTGAAAGTTGATCATCTGTGATCAGTAAATCAGTCTGTAATGGTACCAGACCAACCTGTAGAGTGAATGTCCAGTTTGTACATATGTTCAGTTCAAAGAGCCTGTTCAAGCAGTCGTATAATTCTTCAGATTGCAATTTCGTTTCTGTAGCTAACAGATGTCGTGACATTGTGTTTTGTTCATTTTCTTATTCACATTTTTATCAGTTTGTCAGATAAGTCCCCACTTTTGCTGTTGCTAATGAGCTTCCTGTGTTTTAGTGCCAGATAGTCTTAAATTTGAAGGTTTATAGAAGGTCTCTTATCTGCATTTTGTTGTAAGAAGACGTTTGTGCACTTCTGAAACCAATTTCACATATGCAAGACTTTATTTCTGCTTTGATTGGTTTAAGCTATTGAATAGCAATGGTGTTTTCTGTTGATGTGGTTGTTCCAATCTAAACCTAGTTCAGCTAACATTGTGCGAAAAAGCATACGGTGTCAAGGCATGCACAAAACATGTCTTAACCACCGGAATCAATGAAGGTTCACTACCTCACTAACTGACTTTTCTCTTCCCCCTAAAACTCTACACCTAAAGTTTGCATTACTGATAGTGTGACATTCCGACACACGGTCTGTAAAACGAAAGGATCATTTGTCAGACACACAAAGCCTTCTCAACTTCTTTATCTTTATTGACCATCTTTCATAGTCATTCAGTAAAACAGAGCATACTGAAGCGCAGTACGGCTGATCAAAAAAAAAAAAGTACATTGAAGATACAAATTATTGGAATAATAACAACCAAACCGTTTCAAATACAGTTTAAATTTCAGTTATGTCACACATTGTGTTTAGATTAAATATACTAAAAGCCTCAAAGTTAATGATGACTTGGGGTTAGAGACCACGTTACACTACTGTAATAGCAATTAAGTTTTCAACCGCACCAAGTTGAACTCATCATGGATAAATACGTTTTGTTGGCAACTCATTCTACAGATAAACCTCATCAACTTATTAATTATTATGTACAACTTCTTTATATATAACTCGCACTCAGACAAGTGAACACACAGTTGATCTCTAGCATTTGCCCTCATAATTGACTCAGAATAGTCAACTTTAGCTGATGAAAGTGAATGATCATTTTCCTTAACTCTCAGCGGTGGCAAATATATCATCTTTTCTTCTGCAAAGAATATAGTTTAACATCACTTTTCAAAGCTGTAAAGAACCTTAGAACCCAGAATTGATCCTAAGTAGCATGTAACACTAGTGCGGTGCCTACCAGTCTCTCTGACTTGAGATAAATCAGAGATTTGAGCCACTTACATGATGTTTGGGTAGTAATATTATCAGATATTATGCTAAAAATAGTTTATCAGTCGACCACCAACATATATTATGCCTTCTATGAAACTGAGGCTTAACTTGCCCAAGCATCAATTCCTTACTTTCTTTCATGGATCTGTTAAAAGAAGATGAGTATCTCAAGCTGTTTCCCAATTTTGTCTCCTGAATAGGTTTCTTCATATGATAAATTGAACTATGGTACTTCTTCTACGTGCAGAAACCCTAGAATTAATGACTTGACAGCCCTATTCAAAAGAGTTATCAAGCGAAAGCACCTTACTACATTAAGCCATGTGACTGCTTTCAATGTTCTCTTTCATTGTTCAAAGTATATGATAAATGAGTTTATAGCAGCTTCGTAAACACTGAACTTAGTTTTCGCCACAGCCTTTGTTTCTCTTATGTCATTGAAAAAATTACCCGGAAAGTGGTTCCCAAGGCCTGTGAACGGCTGGTTTTGTTTTTACTGCCAAACATTTACTCAGTCTTATGCAAAATTAATTTGTACCACAAGGAAACTAATAAGTACATTATCTTCGCGTAAGCCTTGATGATAAACGACAAATAACCAAACACCTTAGACAGTAAAAAGCTCTGATAGGGGCAGTTTATCTATTACTCTGAAGTAAAATGATTATTTTAGAGGAAAGTGTTGAAACTTATCTGCTCATAGATGGCTTAACTGTGAACTTTGAGTGTGTAGCTGTTTTGCACTGCATGTCTTTACTATTAAATATTTCGTAATTCAAGCCCAAAACTGACTTACATGATCATCGATGCATTTATTTGACTGTCGAATAACACATCCATAGCAGCCTAATGACTCGTGTAGTGAAACTGTCTCTATATATCTGTTGACTAATTTTGTCAGCCAAAAGACTCCGTTTGTCAGTACGAACCTTAATCACCAAACTGACTGGATTGGCCCTACTTCGCCATCGTAAGCTCTTGAGTAGTAATTTACATAGAAATTCTCGCTGATGAATTTTGACTGAACTAAACTGTTCACTGCCTAAAGTTTAAAGAACTGTTTTTAGGGTATAGTTTGTAGAAAATTAAGATGGTACTGAAACAAACAGGTAGACAATCATTATTCAGTAGCTACTCACTCTATGCCATTATAGTTTCAGCACAAATAAAGAAAAGCTTCTGATTCCTATTTTTAAACCCGAGTCTGCAGAAACATCTTTTCTCTAGGTGAAAATACATAAGTCAAGCTCAAAATCACCCACTAATACGTCTACTGCATTTAACGTTTTTGGAAACCATTTATCTATGCATACGCCCTAGTATCTTGGCTTATAATCGAATGTGACTTTGAACTTTGACTTTCTAAGACTGATAACTTCGTGATAAGGGACATCTTTAATCGAACTTTATTTAGTTAACTGTCCGTATAGTATATCATTGTACCGATTGCCTGTCCATGAGTAACTTACTTTCCCAGCAGATTTTTATCTCCAAAATGAAACAGCTTTATACAGTCAGATTTCCGAAAGAACATTCCGTAGCTATTTGGCAACTTTGTTCATCCAAACTTTCACGGTGATCCAACATTAAAACTGACCATTCATTAATCTGGATGAGAAATTAGTTGCATGCATCACATTTTTGCTCTCTTAGAGTTTTGTTCCTTTAAGGTATCATTGTTGCCTAACATATAGTTGTATACATCACCGCCTCCCAAAAACTGCCAACATATGATCTTTACCAGCATGTAAGGTTAGAGCAAACAGTAGCTTAACTAAAAGGAAAGTGATTTATTAAAATCATGGAAACAAGTGAATGATAGTTATGAAACTAGACATATTAAAGACCTAAGCTATTTGATAAATTATGCATAAATACTTCACAAGGAATAATGTAGTTATTCAACAATGCTTGGTCAGATAAGACTCTCCGATATTTCCCCTTAATATACGTCATCTTTTATTCTTACACCCTTACTGATGCGCTTTCACTGAGTACTCATTTCTAAATTGCCCTCAGTATGACTGCCATTGTCGAAGTGTACCTTACTGATTGGATTATTATGTTTTCACGAATGCTGTATATGTGTAAAATGCTACACTTTATTAATTTAACAGTAGGATTTAGTCATTGTGATGCTATATAATTCAATAGGAGTTCTTTTATTACATGTATCATGTAGTGAAATGATACTGTTTACTGAATAACGTTTTTGGTCAGAATTTATTGTTAGTAATCGCAGTAAAGGGATTAAATTGATATGATTATCAATAATAAATTCCGCTCCAAACATAATCAAGAAATAGTATGTTATTTATACAATATTTATAGTTATGCCTTTATAAAATTTTACTTACTTAAGCATACGTTTAATGCAGAGTTATGAATGCTAGTCAGATTCATACGATTAGTTTTAAGATTCACATTCTTTTTACTACCTGAACCGCTTAAGAAGATACTAAGACATCAATAACTTGTCTTAGGTGTCTGAAAACAGAAAAGGTAGGTACAGGAAGTGGACAACAGACAATTTTTAACAGGATAAATCACTTATTAGCTGGTATACGCCAAAATTATTCTTCGTGGATGATAAGTAAATCATGCTACATTTCGAGGATACTGTGATCAGGTATTATTAAACGTAACGGACAAGTAAATACATTGCAAAGGATTGCACCTTTGACTAAAGTTATACTTGTATTTTAGGTGAAGCAAACGACAACCATTTAGCTCAGAATATTGATTCCCAGAGTTGCTTAGTTTTGGATGCTCACTCCAAATAAACAGCATACATGGGTCAACTAGATATTTTAGGCCTAACTAAGGCTAAGCTTTGGAATACGTAAGTTGTCCCACTAATGGCTATCTTCTTTTGGATATCTACTAATCATCATGGTTGTTCACCCATGAGTAGGTTTCTATGATTAGGTAGACATATACCATTGACGGATGTTGAGACAAAAGGTTGATATGTTTTTCCAACTTTTGACTTGCAGATTAAACATAAACTGACTAATTTATGCTTGAAAGATACTATTATCTAAACTGGAATTGATTAAACACTGAAGCTTGGTCAAAGTAACACAACATTCATTCAAACAGCTTTAGTATGTTATCTCATACTTTCAGGCAAACCAGTCTCATGCAGCTAGAAATACCAGTCAGAATCGAATGTGAAGTATCATTGAACTGTTGGTTACTGACACTTTGGCTTTATTACAACCGCAAATTTTCATAACACTAGGGAACTAAACTTATCTGTGTCATTCCTAACGTCTGTCTTTGTTATTAAATTGCGAAGAGACCAAATATTTGTAAAGACAAATAATCACATAATCACCTTGTTATTCATATAGTTGCACACCAGTGAGCGTTGTAAATAAGTATGCATAATAAATTACAGTGTAACTAAGATGATACTCTATTCAAACTTTCTTCATTTCGTAGTATTATTCACGTTTCAGGAAACAAATGAAAAGTTTTAAAAACATTGATTCTTAATTGGGTAATTTTCAAATATTGGCCTTCGACAGCGTCAACCGAGAAGTATTTTGGAAACTGCTTCAACACTCCGTATTACCAAAAACCCTTATCAGCCTCACTTAACAACTATATGAAGACACCATATGCCAGTAGTTCCTAATGGGAGCCCAGTTATGCTTTTGAAGCGACGACAGAAGTGAGACACGCTGTCTACTATCACTCATGATATTCCTGATTGTGGTCGACTGGATCATGCAGCAAACAGTGAGGAGCGAGAAGAGGGGGATACGCTGGACCGGGGAAAAGAACCTAGAAGATTTTGATTTCGTCGATGACTTATGTCTAGTGTCACACAAACTTGAAGATCTATAGACAAAATCCAACAAGTTGACAGAAGAGGCGATGCAGCGAAGACGGGACTTCGAATGGATATAGAGAGGACAGAGGTGATGAAGATACCCAACCAACAACAACAAGCTCCAATCACCATCAATAGAAGAAACTTAAAGGAAGTAGCCTCTTCCACCTACCAAGACAATGTAGCATCGTTTCAGCTTCAGGCGGCGGCATAGACGAGGACGTCAAAGCCAGCCAGGATAGGAAAGACAGCAAGACAGGTTTTCATTAAGCTGAAATAATAAGTGTGGAGATCTTCTGCACTCAGCATGAAGCACAAGATGTGGATTTTTAACACTAATGTCAAGTCAGTGATTTTATATGGTTCAGAGACTTGGGACGTCACGAAAAGCATTTCCAACAAACTACAGATATTCATCAACAACTGCCCACGCTGGCTCGTTAATGAAGATCAGATGGATTGTCAGAAAGAATAAGCAACAGGGAACTCTGGCAATGAACCAACCAAGAAAATATGAAGAAGGAATTAGAGTGGGCATACACTGAGAAGACCATTCAGGGAAATCACGCTGCAGTCCAGGTGGTCGAGTGGAAGCCAGATGAGAAGCGACGAGTTGGGCGTCGGAGGGTGACATGGAGGAGATGGTATGAGGAGGAAATGAGAGCTTGTGAGCAGTCGTGGAGCCAGGTTCTAAAGATTTCAGAGGACAGAGCGCAATGGAGATGTGCTACTGAAGCCCTATGTTCCACTGGGAACCCAAGGGACAAATAATATATAATAATAATAATAATAATAATAATAATAATAATAATAATAATAATAGTGGTTCTGGACCACTGCCTGGAGTTAACTGTAGTGTAATCAAAAATAACTAACACGGAAAATTAATCCTCTGTTAGATTTAACCATTAACAACAACAAAAGGTCAGCAAAAGTAGAAATCTCATCAGAAAGTCAATAAATACTGCAAATATATATTCAAAAATAGATTGAGTTATTGGGTATAATTTACTACAAAGTAGTCTCTGGAATACGATTTGAATCTTGAGAAGTACTGTCGTAGACTATATTGTTAATGCAACTGGAAAAAAGAGACAGGATCCTATGAAAGTCTCCCTGAAATAATCTGTCACAGTAAGTCTTAGGCATAGACAGAAACAAGCAGAATGCAATCGAAATGAGTCATCAAATACTTCCGCACAATCGAAACACCAAATACAAAAGTATACTGTTAGGAAATTGAGTGGTATAGATTAACGAATTCTGGTTTTTCATATGTCAAACAAAGTGTTGAAAATGACACGAGAAACATAATTTTCAACCTAAGGGCTAATACAGTTCATACATTGCTCTTCCCTAGAAAGTGTAGACATACTACTTGAGAGAAATGAGTAAGGTCCAGTAAAACCAACGGAAGGAATTTAGTTTACAGTAATAAACGTCGTAATCAATGTGCAATTTATATGTGAAATGGGACAGAAAGGTGTAATTCAATACCTGTGATCGAAAAGGAAGCAATAATCAAAGAATAATATGTGAAAATCAAATAAAGTTACCATTCTTTCGTGTCGTCTATGGAAACGAACCGTTGAAAAGACAAATCAATAATAATGATACTAATATTTGTTACATGAGTATGTATATCTGTTTTCAGTTTTCTTCTCCAATTTTAGGAATAAAAATTAGGGAAAATTAATCAATAAAATGTACATAACGTGTAGATTTAGTCATTCAACACCCACTACATGTGCTATAAGAAGAAATAGGAGGAGTCTGAATGATAAGTGGGGTCGGTGATTCTGAGCTGTTAAGAGAAGATTTCAAGTTAACTGGCTCTGGGTTGCCCTTAAATTCGCCATCAACAAAGGCTGCTTTTAGACGACCCAGTGCTAGTTTTCTTCTTTCTATATTGATTCGTGATCATGAAGTATGCATCAGAAGAGGCCATATATATGATGGTTGCAAGCCTCTTCTAACATTATTAACATGAACAAAAACAAACTTTCAAAACATCATTTGTCACTTTCCGTCCACAATAAATGTTTGTATGAGGTGTAGGCTGTAACTGCGACCTCCGTTGAGGTAGTTGTTCCACAAATTTAAAAACATCGGTTTCGGGTGTATTCTGTGGGTTCACAAGCTGTCCCAGTAAAACCAAGTCTTCACTGCATACACAATGACCTCGAGTACATCTCAAAAGCTTCCTGTATGGTGGGTGCAAGCAAAACAATAAAAAAACTCACTGCACTCAATATTATCATTTTCTGCCACCAGGTAGCTTTCCAGTTAACTGTGAAGTCTGTCCACCAAACCATTCACTGAAAGACGCCATGATGTCATTTGGATATGATTTAATTCAAGCAGCTTAGTGTGGTCCTGAAATGCTGTCAACTGGAGTTATGATCCTCCCTCTAAAGTGATCATTGTGGATCATTACTCGCACGCCAGTTTAAAAACGGGTGATATTCACCGGTAGACGATATCGTAGACGATTAGGGCATCAGATAAAGGTATTGGAATGCCGTTGAGGAACAATGCAGACTTCGTTTCGTTCCTCAATAGAATGGGATCACTTTAGTGTAATTAAGTCAGGTTTTCAAGTTCGATATCCGTTTCTTGTATCGAAAGGTTCACCTCACTTTGAGACAAGACATCAGGAAAAAATTCGCATTGCTTGTGATAAACTTGATCGCAGTGGAGAATTGTGAGGTATTGTGAGTTTGTACTGCTTCTCTTGGAGAGAGTCTGTCAGGTGAATCGTGGATGGGATAAGGGTTTGTCATCAGTTAGGTTGGCGAAAGGATGACCTTGCAACAAACAACTGAATGTTTTACGGCGAGATAAACAACTAGCAGTTCCCTCCAAGAGTAGCGAAATCGGGACCTCCCAGGTTCCAGCCCCACAGAAAAGAATGCTAATATCACAAAATAATCATGAATTTTCTGTTGCAAAGCAGCCCTCACAGCTACCTAAAATGTACCTGTTCAGGATGGTGGCGATGTCGCTAGATTCATGTGTAACAACATTGTTACCTTAGAAGGTGCTTCTCTGACATTATCAAAAATTTCCCTCGCTGTATCAGTGGAGGTAAATTTATTCTGATTACATTTTAAGAGGTTTGTTCATAGTCGCAAAATCAATGCACACGATGGGATGAAACAACAATAGAAGTTAAAGATCGCCAAAAGGCATTGGTGTTTTTTCAATGAGTTGGGCAAGAAAGCATTTCTGGCAGCTCCAGAATTACCTTCTAGAGTCTGGATGCTGTCGCCTGTGCTACTATGTTCTAAGAATTTCAATGAAGATGAGCCGAGAACACACTTATTCCAATTAATAACTACTCCTTGCTGTTGCAGACATCGAAATAATATGTCAAGGTGTTCAACATGTTCTTCTAGTATGGTGCTTGCTGAAAGAAAATCATAAGTGTAAAGAAACAAATTCAGGTCACGGGCAACCTGTTCCGTGAATTGTGGGACGATTATGTGTCGTTTTTCAGATCAAAGTATCATCGGAAATTCAGATAATCTGAAGTGTGATATAACTACCATTTGCTCAATGTTTTTCTGTGCAACTGGTATCTGGTGATATGCTCGGACTAAATCCATTTTGGAGAATATCATTTTGCAATGCGGAGTGAGAGAAAAGTCGTGTAGATGTGCAAGAGGCTATCAATTGGGAATCTCTGCGTTATTCAATGCACAGTGGTCACCACAGGGGTGCCAATTACGATTTTTCTATGGAACTATATGGAGTGAGAAAGCCCCAGAACTGCTAGATAATTAATTGTATGATGCTTCACTGCATCACACTGAAGCCTTGTGTCCAACTAGGAAGCCAAGGAACAAATAATAAATAATAACAATCCGATAATATGCCCTGTTCATTCAGTCTAACGCATGCATCAATCAGTTTTCTCTTGATGATGTCAACTAGTGGATCAAAAACACTCATAAGATCAGCGCCTAACATGAGGTGATGCACATGGGGAGTGATGAAGATCCAAGCGAATCGGTAGCACAAACCAAAGCCTAATATCAGTGATTGCTCACGGAAGTTTCTATACACGTTTTGTTCACAGAGTGAAGAGACAATTCGATGGATATTGTGGACGGTCGATGTGAGAGTGAAAACGGAATGATGCTAATTTCGGCACCTGTTTTGACCGGAAACTGGAAACCCAGTGATCATTTCCATCACACAAAAGAGGCAACTGGAATGTTTATCGTCGACTAATCATAACGTCTAGTAAAGAGAGGCAGATACCTTTCGCTTCCAAACTCCGTTTATTCAAATCAGAACAGATTTAGCATAACTAAGATCACGTAAATGCTGACAGTAAGTACTTGTGTGATCTGAGAGAACGAAATGTGTTGCACAAGCGCATCACGCAGTCCAAAACAATTTATCGTCGCGTTTCCACGAAATTTATTATACTAATATTTGTCACTTGTGTTCTTAGTGGAACATATGGCTTGAGTAGCATGCCACCATTTCACTCTGTTCTCCGCAGTCTGTTGAACCTGGATCCACGACTGCTCAAAATGCTTCCCTTCCTTCCTTCCTAACACCATCTCCTCTGTGGTCACTCTCGGCTCGAACACCCAGCTCGTCATTTCCAATTTGGCTTCCACTCAACAACCTGTTTCGACACGTGATCTCCACAAACGATTTCCTTTCTAAGTGCATGTCCAATCTAATCCAATCCAATCCATTCCATCTCCATTTTCTTCTGCCTATTTGTTAGGCGACAGCTTCTTGGTTGGTTCGTTGACAGATCAGAGTGAGTTTCTTGTGGTTTATTCTTATTATTCTGGCCATCTACCTGATCTTCAGTATCGGGTGGGCATAGGTGGCAGCTGTTGATGTGAAGTGTGTGTGCAGTTTGTTTGGAATGCTTTTCGTAATGTGCCGCAAAGTCTCTCAACCATCATATAGAAGCACTGACTTGACTGAAATTGTGTTGAAAATTACAACATTGTTCACGCTTTATGCTGAGTGCAGTGCAGTGTAGTAGATCTGCACACTTAGTGAAAGCCTGTCTTGCTGTTAGGTGGCTACAATTTATTTCAAACTAGCAGAAATGAGTGAGTAAGTAGTTTACATCACATCATTTCAGTGAAATTTGTTTGGATCATCAAAAAACCTGAATTCTTTAAATGTATACACGTCACACACACACACACACACACACACACACCACACCAACACACACGTTGTATGTTTCTTGTGCAGCCGAATGTTGAGAGAAAATCCACAAACTGTTATCACTAAACTATACAGGTACATGATGAAATGAGGGAAGTAAGGAAATTATTCAAAAAATTCGAGGAATCTATACATTTATTAGATGAAAAACAGAGCATAATCGATTAAAAAGCTGATGCAAAGTAGGTGGTGATGTATCTGTTCCAATTAACTTTAGAATCAGTGATTGTAGTGATCTCTGTGATATCAGTAACAGATGGGTCATCTCATCTGATTATCAAGAGCAAAGCTAATCAATCAGACTGCAGGATGCTTCTCGTTGTTTCCACTACTGATTTAATGTAGTCACCACCCGTTAATTTTACAAGCTCAGACTTTGCAGGGTTAACCAACAGTCTTCAAGACTCAAGGAGTTGTACTTCACTTCATCACACATGCTTAAGACTGCTTAAGATTCAAATATTCATCTCATGGTTCAGCAACGAAGTGGAATAATTACCACAATATGACGTAGAAAAATCCGCAAAATTTAACAGTCCAACAAACTACTGGTTCATACTGTTACTCACAGTATGAACTGAATGACAATGTATTGAATAACTTTTGGTGAAAAAGGAAAATGTAACATTGAGAAATCTATATGGAAAACGATAAAGTTTATTGGTAGCATATTTTAAAAGCGTTCTCGGATTAAAAATGTAGTTTGCATATTTTGCAGCTAAATACAATACCTCAACGACATCTGTAACTCTGTATTGTATCAGTCCATCCAATTTAGTACACAAAGGTACATTATTATAAGCTAGATAAAGTTACAAGCATAATTTATTGCTCATTATCTTGTCAAGATAATCACATAACGATTGATTGAGTTTACGATTTCATTCTTTCCATCGAACAACTGCATCTACTTATCATTTCCAAGTAGTATCATAGACTACACAGAAATACTGAGAAGTGATTCACGTTTGACATCAACTGCAATTGGTTCATTGAGGCTAACACCGGTGATATGATCCTACAAATTCGTTGTAAACAGTAATAGAAAAAAATTACGAAAATCTTCTGCTTGATCAAGTTAACTATAGTTTATAAATCTAACTTTAAACCAATAAACTAGTTATTGAGTACTCTGGACAACAGTAATGTTGGGCAGTGTCTCTTATTGTATATTATGGCAAGCGTTTCGTCCTATCTATGATTCGTGAGCTAAATATCCCTCCAGCCCAGTGGTTGATTTTATTCCGACTAGGACTCAAACCCAGTATTATTAGATTCAAACGCCAAAGTACTATTCATAAGGCTGTTGGGGTGTGACAGTCACCTCTTGCGCAACGTGTTATTATGCATTCTTTTAGGAGAAGGATATAGGTAGAACTTCTGCTTCACTGAGAATTAATGATTTGTTGTACTCATATAACAAAATGAGTCCAATTTTCTCAGTCAAGCTTTCATGAAAACTTAAGACAATTTTTTTACTTTTTCCAATGGAAACATTTACTGTTTCTTTTTTTCTGTTTATTAATTTCATTCCCGATATCGGTAAGTTTAATTAAATCAGGTTACGCATGAGTAACAGCTGAAGTCAAGACACAGAAAAAACCTTGACAGTGGTTTACTTCGTTACACATCGTAGACAGACTGATGGTTGATATTCACGTGTAATTGTCTTATGCTTTTCTTTTCAAAACAGTATCAAATAACAACTATTAGGAATGCATTGTAAACCGTCTGTTTCAGAAGCGTAAAATATTATTACCATGAACATATAATAATAGAATTATATTACACTTTTTCCTGTTACTGGACTGGTATAAGTTATAAACAGTTTTCGGTTTGCATTTAAGCCACTGAGGCTAGAAACTTGAAGTATATTTAATTGTCAATTTATTGTCAATATTTTCTTTGAAATGAACAGAAGAGTACTGATTGCATTTTCATTTTCATAAAATCTTGCTACATACAGTAAAATCCATTTCACAGAGAAACGAAGAAAATTACTTTTTGACCGTCCTAAAGAAAAATAGGTTACCCAGGTAACTCAAGTAAACGATGTTTGATGGATTCATCATCAACTGATGAAGTTATTCACGGAAATTAGGAAACTGATTACCATATCATACAAATAGAACATATGAGACCACTGTGTTTCCATGATAGTGGTGTAGTTCATAAATCTACAAATTTTATGCGTGCCAATGAACTCAGTAGCTTTGCAAGATAAAATGTCCTTTACAAAACCAACTGCAACAACTGTGATGGACGCTATATTGAACTCAATAGTTGCCTTCTTCATTTTATTATGCATGAAACCATTTGTCAGTTAAGCATCACAACATATCTCGTATATCATTTCATGAGAACGACTATAGACACTACACAGACTTCGAAAATCTAAACATTTTGGGTAGAGGAATAAAAAGCAAACTAGAGAATTTCTAGAAGCTTGACATTCAGCAATGAATAGGTGTTTGGACATGGACCTAGCCTGCTAAACACTAAAAAATGGTAAGTCACTACAAGATCCTAAGTCAAACAGAGAATAAGCCAATGAGAAAATTTTAAGCAATAAATGCAGAAAGCAAGAAAAAAACTAAAAACTAGAAATCACCTCGTCATGGCAGACTGCTGACTCCCTCACTTATGGATAAATCCTGATAGCTCGCTTCATATTGAAATGAGTGTAGATGATGCTATCGAGAAAGAAAATGAAAGCCCTTGCAACAATTAGTTCCTTCTGTGAGTGAAAACAAAACCTCCGACAAAAGCAGAAGTGATGTCCTCAACGCCATAAAGTTACTGACAGCCTGAAAGCAGCAGGACCAGATGGAATTCCTCCAGAATTACTGAAAATAAACGCAGAGACATCATCAGTGGACATGCTCACACCACTGCTGCAGAAGGATTGGAAGGAAGGCAGGAAGGAAGGAACGGTACCTGCTCACTGATTGGAAAGATGGATACCTTGTCAAAATCTCGAGGAAGGGAGACACAAGTTTTTGCAAGAACTAGCTCAGAATCATGCTGTTGTCCACCCCAAGCAAAATATTATGCCGCATCATCATGGAGAGACTGACTGGGATAAGGTGAAAATTCTGGATAGAAGAAATGCAAAGAATCACAGAGAAATTCTAGAAGCTTGGTATTCAGGTCAGTCAGCAATCCACAGACACATTGACATTGACCCAATCCACCAACCAATAAGAAACAAGTAGGTCAAGTTTCAGATCATCAGGACAACTAATCAAAACAAACGTGGAGATGTGAAAAGACCTTATCAGAAACAACCAATCACACACAAGACGATCAGGACAAGCTACCAAATAAATTGTGCAGAAAACTTTTCAGCTCACTTTCTTCTGAAGTTTGTGCTGATGTTGTCTAGAATGATAGTGAAAGCTCCACTATTAAATCATCCATCTTGGAGGACACAACACCGTCATAATTATTTGCTTGAGCTTCTAACTTTCTGCCTCATCTCATAATTCTTATCCAATTTATTTATCTTTTTCGTTATATTCCATATAAATGTATATGACAAGTAACTGTGACCAGATTGTTCTAAATTTTTTACGTTAATAAATCACGCATTTTAGATAAACTGAATGTTCTGCTCATTCTGTGAAAATTTATGAAGTGGACTAACGATACTTAGATATTTTACGGTTGTTTGATACATTTTTAGTTTTTTTTATTATATCTCATGATGAGAAGTTCTAAGTGCCAGCTGCCGCCAACCCTTATACTTCTCTTGATAAACGAACCACTAGTTTCAAGAAATGATCAACAAACTACTTCTTCAAGAAGCGTTCTAACCACTAATTTCTGCGAATTTCCCAAAAAATGGTTTCAAGTAAGTTGCATTTTAGTTGACCAAGTTTTCAGGTTTATTCCTTTTTATGTACCGAATTTATATTTAAAGATAAGTACTGTAGCCATCTTAGAAGTTATTGAAAACACTTTATTATATGATATATATATATATATATATATATATATATATATATATATATATATATATATATATATATCAGTTTGTATATGTGAGATAGCCAGCCTCTGGCAGACTTGTATTGTTACTGTCTGGTGGCTGAAGGTGAGGTGAAAACCCGAGCTATGACAGGATTCGCACTGCGAATATCTGGGCTTCCGAACCAATGCTCTACCAACTGACCTAGAATACATATCTCCTACTAGTCAAACATTAGGTTCATGGATAATGTTGTACACTAGTGTTACACAGTCACTTCATAAATGTTGATGTACTTAATCCTCAATCACATTTAGTGTGTTATTCTAGTATACTTGAACTAAGCTTGAACATGCAATTCAGCAAGTGAAAGTCGGCTGCTTAGACTGTTTTGGATTATATGTTGTTAAACCCTGTACTCAGCACCGCATTCCTTATGCAAGATTGGTATCCTAAGGACAATACTGTATAGTCATGAAAACGGCAGTAATCAAGCATCCTTTGCGCCACCATTTACTATGTGCTGATAAAATTAAGAGCATTGTAAAGGAAGACAATGAACCTTCTGAATGCATTCCTTGAATTTAAAACTTGAAGTTTCTACTAAGGTCTCGTTTAGGTACTGTCTGTTGGACAAGCAGTGTACATATAACCCAAGATCATCCAAATCAAAGTGTAATCCATGGGATTCCATTTAAAACCAGTTCTCAAAGTCAGCAAGCTTAAAAACAGATCTTCATATTCAGATTATATCAGCGATTCCTTGTAGCATTCCAATAGTAACACAATTCAAGTAATATCATTTGCAACTTTAAAATTTTTTCAAAGTCACTTATGAATACCAGTTTCAGCTAAGAAATTGTTTGTTTTTCATTTCATGCTTTTTTTCCAGCTGTTGTCCCACATACCACACGAGCAGTTACTTTTTCTTATGTTCCTGAATTATCCATTCACTGGATATTATAGAGTGTATTTCCCGGTCAGATACTGGATGAAGTAGACCGGCAGCTAATGACATATTGACCTATTTACGAAGATCTAGATATTCATATCCAATAGTAACCAATTAACCGAGTTCATTCAAGCTATGATATCAGCTATGACACAAAAAGTGTCTACCGTAACTCAGCCGCCTGCTGGATAGAACTCAGCATTTCAAGCAATGAGTTCTGGGTATGAATACCAACAGGAATGGTATCACTCTCTGACAGGCAGTTACATCCAGCCTCCTGGTCTCAAACAGGATTAAACGTGTAACCTGGATTATCTGCTTGCGACTATCCGTATTATATTATTATTTGTGCCTAGGGTTCCTAATGGAACGTACGGCTTCACTAGCAAGTCTCCAGTGAGCTCTGTCATCTGAAATCTTTAGAACCTGGCTCCACAACTGCTCACAAGCTCTTATTTCTTTCTCACACCATCTCCTCCATGTCACCCTCCGACGCCCAACTCGTCGCTTCCCATCTGGCTTCCACTCGACCACCTGGACTGGAGAGTGATTTCCCTGAATGGTCTTCTCAGTGTATGCCCACTCCAATCCATCTCCAATTCCTTCTTCATATTTTCTTGGTTGGTTCATTGCCAGAGTTCCTTGTTGCTTATTCTTTCTGACAATCCATCTGATCTTCATTAACGAGCCAGCGTAGGCAGTTGTTGATGAATATCTGTAGTTTGTTGGAAATGCTTTTCGTGACGTCCCAAGTCTCTGAACCATATAAAATCACTGACTTGACATTGGTGTTAAAATCCACATCTTGTGCTTCATGCTGAGTGCAGAAGATCTCCACACTTATTATGTCAGCTTAATGAAAGCCTGTCTTGCTGTCTTTACGATCCTGGCTGGCTTTGACGTCCTCGTCTGTGCCGCCGCCTGAAGTTGAAACGATGCTACCTTGTCTTGGTAGGTGAAGGAGGCCACTTCCTTTAAGTTTCTCCTGTTGATGGTGATTGCAGCTTCTTGTTGTTGTTGTTGGTGGTGGTGGTGGCGTTGGTTGGGTATCTTCATCACCTCTGTCTTCTTCATATTCATTCGAAGTCCCGACTTCGCTGCTTCTTCTGTCAACTTGTTGGATTTTGCCTGCAGGTCTTCAAGTTTGTGTGACACTAGGCATAAGTCGTCGGCAAAATCCAAATCTTCTACGTTCTCTTCGGCAGTCCAGCGTATCTCCCTCTTCTCGCTCCTCACTGTTTGCTTCATGATCCAGTCGACCACAATCAGGAATATCATGAGTGATAGTAGACAGCCTGTTTCATTTCTGTCTCCACTTCGAAAGCATCACTGAGCTTCCGATTATGAATTACTTGGCATGTGGTGTCTTCATATAGTTGTTGAATGAGGTTGATGAAGGTTTATGGTACTCCGTAGTGAGCGACTATCCATAATTGTTTCCTAAATATAGATAGATTATCTTACATGCTCTGCAGTCTAGTTTATAACTTCTAACCGATGGCTACATTGTCTCAAAACATAAAATCGTGCTACTGTTTTTATCTGCATGGCCATCTGTCTTGTGTGCAGAAAAAGAGGATGAAGTGAATGCAATAATTGACTGATATATATATATATATATATATATATATATATATATATATATATATATATATCAGTCAATTATTGCATTCACTTCATCCTCTTTTTCTGCACACAAGACAGATGGCCATGCAGATAAAAACAGTAGCACGATTTTATGTTTTGAGACAATGTAGCCATCGGTTAGAAGTTATAAACTAGACTGCAGAGCATGTAAGATAATCTATCTATATTTAGGAAACAATTATGGATAGTCGCTCACTACGGAGTACCATAAACCTTCATCAACCTCATTCAACAACTATATGAAGACACCACATGCCAAGTAATTCATAATCGGAAGCTCAGTGATATATATATATATATATATATATATATATATATAGGGTTGTAAGTGATATCCAATCATGTTTTCCCTTATCTCTTCTGAAAATGCTTTTGTTAAAAAAATTAATTCGTTTTCATATCTACTACATTAATCATGTTACAGTGACGTCTGTCATAAGACAGTGTACGTGAAAGCGTTTAAATACCAGAAATGAGACAGGATATCCGATTTCTAAATATCGGCTGTGTACATTTACGCGTGTGTACCTACTGTCGGGTTAAGAACCACTTTCCAGACACAAGCGCAAAATAATGGGGAAATTGTAGTATGTAAAGTGTTTAGGCAAACTGGAAATTATTGAGAGGATTGCTTAATTAACAAAAATATTCGCAATGTCAGCAGTGAGGATTGGTTGGTATTTAGTGAGTGGTTCAGTCAACTTCATTAATTGATAAAATGGCTGAGCATTATCTCTGTAACTGTGATGTAAGTGAAGGAGACATAATGGTTGCTATTTATTTCTTAAACATAAGAAAAGGAGAAATTTTTCAAGTGCCTACATAAGAGTTGAAAAATTGTTCTTGGACAGATCAATATTGAAAAGTATTGAAAAAAGTGAAGTTTCAAAAATGCCTAGACCACAAAATCTGACACATAAAACTAGATAGGAGCATTTCATGTATTAGACTATACATGAGTAACAGGTTCACTATTTATTGCCGATACCTAGCCCGGATAAAGAAGGAAGGTTGGGGATAGGGCTAGATACCCAACACCCTAAAAACAATCCAACCCATAAGAAAACTTCAAAGCACAAAGAAACTATCTAAAATAATAGCAAAATTATTCATCTCTAGAAACCGAGAGGCGAAATGATACTGGTTGATGAAAGTCTTCGGGAAACCAATTGGCCCATCTGTCTTCGCTTCTCTAGATGAAAGTGAAAGTAAATATGGGGACATGGAATGTCCGAACAATAATTGAAGCTGGCTGGCTGGCTGGCTGGCTGACAAGGCTGACCAGATTGCCAAAGAGATGGGAAGGTGTAGCATAGAAGTGTCAGACTAGAAATTTGCGAGGAATCAGCAGATGGAATGCAAGTTGACTCTCCAAACTGTCAACTGGAGAGCAGAGTCACCCAAACGATACGACAACCACGAGCACAGCACACTGAGTTTTCGAGTGGCTATCATGATGTCCCCAACAGCATGGAAGCCTCTCATGCAGTGGGAACCAATCTCCTCCTGCAGGATCAGGATCATGACAGCAAGATTCAACTCAAAATGGAGGAAATTCACAGTGATACAATGCTACACACACACCTACAAACAATGCAGACCAAGAGGAGAAGGAGGAATTCTATATAGATACAACTGCAACCAGTACTCGACAAGACTCCACTCCAGTTGGCAACATCAAAATTCTAATGCGTGACATGGGTGACATGAATGCCATAATGGCAGTGGACAACATAGGAAGAGAATTCATCATGGGTCGAGAAGCACTCCGTGAAATGAGGAACGAGAATGGAGAACACAAGATGAGATGAAGAATTGGTGGGAGCAGATGTAGGTTCACACCACTCACACCACTATCTAGTGCAAGCAACCCATCCTCCAAATCAACTTGAAAGCCTTCAGATAAGTTGGTGATAGACGACGACAGTTGAAATTGAACAGCTATTACAGAAACTGAAGGATGAAACTCCGAAGGACATCTTCAGGTGAGCCAGTCATCGGGACGAAATGGGAGACATTGAGCAAGATGTGTGAAGAAAGGTATGTGGAAGAAGATAGAGACTGTTTGAAGGGTATGTGAAAAGGAACCTGCATAACTGTGTTAGGAAGGAAGGACAAAGAAGACAAGACAAGACAGGACAGGACAGGACAGGACAAAACGAGGAATGGATCACGACGGAGACATGGAAGGTGATAGAGGAGGGAGAGGAAGATGCTGATGGTGATGGTGATGGTGTTAGTGAGGGAGATGAGGCAGTGCAGTGCAGGGATGAACAATGAAAAGAGGGACTGGACACTACACTGGACAAAGAAGTGAAGAGGAGTGTGGAAAAGACAAACGACACTTCCACGACACATTGGCAGATGAAGCACTTAGGAGGCGTTTGCAAGGAGGTCTACCTTCCCAGGCTTTCAAAGAAGGGCGACGTAAGTCTTTGCTAGAACTATCACGGATTCGTTCTCCTGTGCCTGTACCTCCAGGCAAAATAGTATGCTGCATCATCCGGAAGAGACTGAAGGATGCGCTGGATTCGAAATTACTCGAGGAACAGTGTGGTTGGCTGAATTTAGCATGTACAAATCATGTGGCGGCCAAATTGCAACACTATGCTGCGCATAGTCATAGAACAGAGCATGGAATCCCAGTCAACTCTCTACCTCACCTCAACTTCGTTGATTTTGAAAAATCCTTCGACAACGTCCACCGAGACGTTGCATTTACTTCGACACTACGGTTTTAGTGCCACAAACATTCATCAACCTCATTCTACCTCAGCTATGTGCTATGTGAAGATGACGATGCTATATGCCAAGCGATTGACAACATAATGGAAAGCTCAGTGACGCATTTGAAGTAAAAATAGGAGTAAGATAAGGTAGCCGCCTACGTGCTGGTAGGAGAGAGAGAGAGACCTGACAACACTCTGTCAAAGAGGCAAGTTACTTAGTATCTAGGAGTAAAGAAATCAACTCAGATGAAACCAATGGAAGGTGGTGAAGGAAATGTAGTTAGCTAAAAGGAGAAACAAAGGAATCAATGTGCTGACCACTTCAAAAAGCTCTTGAATCGACCACCACCCTCACCACCGTCACCTGCAACTTGTCCAGAAATACCACCAGCAACCTAGCCACAGAATTATCAGTGAACACAGGCCCTCCGACATGAACAGAAGTGATGTCCTCAACGCCATAAAGTTACTGACAGCCTGAAAGCAGCAGGACCAGATGGAATTCCTCCAGAATTACTGAAAATAAACGCAGAGACATCATCAGTGGACATGCTCACACCACTGCTGCAGAAGGATTGGAAGGAAGGCAGGAAGGAAGGAACGGTACCTGCTCACTGATTGGAAAGATGGATACCTTGTCAAAATCTCGAGGAAGGGAGACACAAGTTTTTGCAAGAACTAGCTCAGAATCATGCTGTTGTCCACCCCAAGCAAAATATTATGCCGCATCATCATGGAGAGACTGAAAAATGCTCTGCACTCAAAATTACGACTGGATCAGGCTGGCTGACTGACTGGCTTCAGGAAATACAAATCAAGTGTGCATCAAATTGCAACGCTACGCTACGCATCATCTCATCATAGACGAGAGCATGGAATAGCAGTCAACTGGATATTAACCTCAACTTCATCGATTTTGAAAAGGCCTTCGACAGTGTCGATCGAGAAGTAATTTGACAGCTGCTTACCTCAACACTACGGTTTCAGTGTCACACAAACCTATGTGAACCTCATTCAACAGCTGTATGCTGTATGATGCTACATGCAAAGTGATTCACAATGGAAGGCTGAGTGATGCATTTGAAGTGAAGACGGGAGTAAGACAAGGCTGCCGCCTACTATCACCGATTATCTTCCTGATTGTGGTCGATGGGACTGGATAATGCAACAAACAGTGAAGAGTGATAAGATGTGCATGCACAGGCCAGAGATATGAGAAGACCCTATTAGATTTGAACTTCGCAGCCGATGATGATGATTGATGTGTAACGTCTTATGGCACAAACTCGCAGATGTACAGTAGAAAGTAACAAGTTGGCAGAAGAGGTGAGGTGAGGCAGCGATGATGGGACTCCCTTCAGGTGAGCGTGGAGAAAGAGGAGTTGATTGGGATATCAGAACAAGAACGAGAACAAGGACGACAACAACAGCAACAACAAGCATCAACCACCATGAATGGGAGAAATGTAAAGCTAGTTGTCTCTTTCACCTACCCATGGAAGGCATTGTCTTTTTAACTTTGGCTGATGGCACGGATGAGGATGTCACAGCAGCGAGGATATGAAAGACAGCAAGACAGAACTTCAATAATCTGAAATCAGTGTGGAGAACATGATTCGGATTTTCAACAGCAATATCAGTCAAGTCAGTGCCTTTGTATGCCTCAGAAACTTGGCGTCTCTCAAAAAGCATTCACTACAAATTACAGACATTCACCAACAGCTGCCGCCTACGAAGATATGATGGCAAGGAAGAAAAAGTGACAAGGAACTCTTGAACGAACCAACCAAGAACCTATCACCTAACAAATATATAGAAAAAAGTGGAAATGGATTGAGCATACACTGAGAAACTGATTGGGGACATCACGCGCCAGACCACACCCTCGAGTGGAATCCAAATGGGAAACGACGAGTTGGGCGTTTGAGGTGAGATTGACATAGAGATCATGTGAAGAAGAAATGAAATCTTGTGGCCAGTGGTGGAGCGAGGTTGAAAAGACTGCAGGGAAGAGAGTGAAATGGTGACGTGCTACTGAAGCTGTATATTCCATTAGGAACCCAGAGGACAAATAATAATAATGATTGGTGTCAGCTAGCTTTGGATATGTCTGAATTTCAGTCTTTAGGTGGGTTTTAAATTCATTGAAGTAACAATGAAGTAAGTTTTAAAAGCCACGATCTTAGTTGATAGCACATTGAAGAATAAACTGTTTGTGATTTTCTGCAGTAGTCGACGACATTATAGGTGATCTATGAGACGCTAAGGTATCTATGTTTCCTACACAGTGCAGGTTATCAGTTAGGTTTAAATACGAATCCTTCTAAATTACAGTGATTTCTTAATCACTCATGAACTTAGTTATGAAGCTCTCTGAAGTGAAAAAAGGTGTATTTACGGATCAGGAAATAAACGAAAAGACGGTTTTACAGCCGACTTATTTAATTTGATAAAGGTGAATAATGTGGTAAATAGAAATCTATGTAGCCCAATAAGTTACCTAGGAAAAAAGCCTAGGAAACAACTCTTGTTTATGCTTACCAAAGCAGGGATAATATAATCAAATTTCTCTTAATATCAGGGCACTTGAACCATTTGTAAACAATTTTCAATGTCCTGCTCAAAGATCGATAAATTGTCTCACTAGAAGCATAGATAAGATTTCTCAACAAATCTAGAAAATCAGTCATGTGGAAGTTAAAACTACAGTCTTATTCAAAAAGAGGGAATGAATTTTGACTACAGGAACTTTCCCACAATGGAGACATATTTGACTTCCTGATCCCTTATTTGGCTTATATAATGTAAAACATTTTTTGATGTTTAAATAGTTTTCATCGTACTCCCTCATCAATAATGTTATTTATTATCCAGAAAACTTTGAATATTGCCAAAAAATCGTCCTAGAATGCTCTACTTCTGATAGTGTATATCTGTCAATGCATAACTTTGACAATAAGTTTCTCAAAAAGAAATTTTACTTCACTGTTTTCTTTACAATCTAACCTGAGAAGAGCATGTGAGATTGAGAAGGGAAATGAACTGTCATCTAATTGGATGATTAGCTTTTTCAGCAGCACACTTGTGTACTGAGACAGTTGGGATATTTGTTGTGTATGATAAGTAATTTTACTCCATGAATATTTACTTCCAAACGTTTGTGAGGGGGATGTATTGCCTAATCAACCTTAAAGATTCAAAGTGTCATGCAGAAAATCAGTGAGTCACTGATTACACTTATCTTGGTGACTAGCAGTGGAATCCAGGAAGCATGTTTCACGAATTTGAGTCTCGTCTGCTGATTGACAGTGTCCCTTCAAAGACTGAAACTCACTACTCATCGTTTCAAACATCAACTAATATCCGTTGCATAAGAAGTGGCTGTCATACCATAGTAGCCTGTTGGATTACTTTTTAATGTTTGAAGCGATAGGTACTGAGTTCGAGTCTTGTTGGGAACAACATCACACACTGAAGTGCTGGTACATCCATCTGATGAATCTCAAAGACGATGAAATGAGCATTCTGTATTCCACTACTGGTCACCAAAATGAATATAACATCATGGATATCCGGCAATATCTAGGCGTTCGCAAAGGAGCCCATCTACTAACAGCGGTCGAGCTATTCGGCCCTATATGGCAAAGGGAAATTACAATAATCAAACAACGAGTTTCTGATTAATCTAGAGTTCTGCATATTATTATTGTTATGTAAACTTTTACAAGTCTCAGAATAAGTACTAAGGAATGATACGACATAAAATACTATTATAATCGTATGAACACAGAGATGAAAAGAAATTTGGATGAATCATTGAAAGAACTTTATTATTCACACAATTTGTTTACTTGTTGGTTGTATTACTGGAGAGATAGAAAATTCAAGACAGCTGAGGAAGAACTGTACTTCATATCAGCTCTGGGCTACGATATGTGATTAGACTCAATAGATCTTTTGAGCACTAGAAACTTAGTCATGGAGTCGAAATACGCTGGCAAAATAGTAGCTCGGGACATCTCTTTTCTAATAACAAATTTAAGGCCGACTACTCTAACTTTGCGATAAGATTCAACGCCAACAAACAGTGGTCAGAATAGAAGGCAACAGGAGAGAGTAAAAGTCATTAGATCTAGCGTTGTGGGTTGGTTCCGTCTCTACTATATTACATTTTCTATGACGCCGAAAAAGACGATACCTGACCGCATCATTATCAAATTAATGATACTAAAATGATTGTAGTGTTAAGACAAGAAAACATCTGGATGGAGCTGATTTAGAGCAAAACGGTAGAACAGAAGTACTTCACGGCTAAGTGGACTATAAAAAATTACTGAAACAGAATTAAAGAAGGCTATACTGACAAGTATCACCCTGACTTTACTTATTCGAAGGGAAGTATCAGGTGTCTTACATTCGCAAATAATTAGATTCGTATTCTAGTGAAAATGTCAGAAAACAGCTATAATAACCGTTCAGAAACAAATAACATTTACTTTCGTTTTTTATTTATTTATGGGATTGGACTGTGATATACTGAGTGGTAGCTATGGGCAACTTTCTCAGCATATACTTGCACTAATTCTTCTATGCTTCTTCATTTAACCTCATAACCTCATGACGGTAATTGTATGAATCGTGATACACATGAGTGTTTGAACATTCTAGCAAGTTTTTATGTTTTTATCAAAATTTTCTGAAACTGAAGTAGATTTCTAATACCTGTGACTCTCTCTTGGACATACAGACAATAATCTGAGCTACAGGTAAATTTTACTAACAAGTCGTGAATTAGACGTCATGTTAACTCTAAACTTACTTGTCAACTACTGAAAAGTAGGTAAAATGACACTCCTAATACTTATTCTTTCATAGTAATAAAGGGAAAAAAAATACTGCCCTATCAATAGTTTTGTGATAGTTAAGTTAAATCATCATATTTTAGAAACTTTTTCAGACATCCCATCCGAAAGTTTGGTGCGCAGTACTTGGAATGTTTATATTTTAAATGATGCAAAGGTATCAGCTAAGCGATGATTTTAAATCCAAAATTGCAAATAACAATGACTGTATGTATACAATCTAGCAAGTTATAATGATCATTCTACAGTGATTTCTTCGTGTAGTGATATCAATTGCATAATCACTGAAAACTTGAGGTCACTGAATATCTGTTTTGACTTGGTTTGTGACTTACAAACAGTGGGCTTCTATGACCCCATAAAGGGTCTCAAACTAAGAGGAAACAGATATCTAATGATCTTGGGTTTCCAGTAATTTTGCAAATATTGCCAATCCTAAATGAAACTTCCTATTCCATTAATAAATACCCATGAAGCAATAACTATACTCCAGAATACTTTGGTGAGCCCAGAAAATATTGAAACTTATAGAATGTGAACAGCAATTTGAGAAGCATTTTTGCAGTATATATTACAAAAATCCCGTTTATCACGTTACTGAAAAGATTTGCATATGTGGAACTTAAGAATATTGATCCCCATGCCCCTCCCCCGTTATGAATAGCCATGAGTACACAACTATCAGATTTCGCAGAATAGGTAAAATTTGTAGGTCAGTATTTCTACGATTATTTATGGGTCTGTAAAGAAATGAGCTGCGATTTTAAGCAAAAAGACTCAGTGCACCATAAATGATCAGTCATCAAATATGTGTGCAGTTTTTGAAGTTAGTAGAAGGTTATATTAATGCATGAATAAACTTGTTATATTCCCAGTCTAATCTTTATTATTGACAGTCATTACGAGGATTCTATGTTTCAATAGGTGTTGACGACTTTGTTTAGGTGAATAAGACATACAAAGGTCAGTGATAATCTTAAGGAGACAATAAGGCGGGTTCAATGAAAGTACATTAACGTAGTTCAATAGATTAAAAAAACTCAGAAGTCAGTAGTATGAAACAGAACTTCCAAATGTTTTGTTCAAAGAATGTAAGACGTATGAAACCATCATACTAAGTATCAGTGATAATAATAAAAATTAGGTTATGCTACATAAATTAGTTAGATTTTACAGTGATTTGGTTGCCTTAAATGTTGATGTTCAGTGTATTATAGATATAGTTCTACCTTTGAAATATGTTAAGATTGTTACAGGAAACTGTAAATCGTCCCATTAGAATATATGACGTACTCTTTGTCCAGTTTTGTGCTCATCAGCTACATGTGCTCGTCGGCTAGGTAGCCTAAAAGTAAAATTCAGCGCTGCATCGAAGTACTCATTTGAGAAACTGATATACCAAAATAAGATAGATGAACTCAGTACTAGAAAAACAAACAATGAGAAACTATAACGTTAGAAATATCACTGACAGTTTGATATTTGGGGAGAAACGCGTACTGTTGTCAACTTAATCATAATTTATTTGTATCTGGGAGGTATTGAAATTATTCATGAAAACGATAAAACATAACTGCAACGACAACATTGTTTCGACCCACTTAAAATATTGATAATGTTGATTTAAGATATTAACAAAGTCCGAAGTTACTTCACAACAATGTACTCATAAGTAGAGTTTTCCACAAAACGAAACTTTGATTAGATTGAATCAGTGTAATATCACTTATGTCCGCATGTCTTAATTTCACTCTTAACTCTATTATTCTCGCTTAAGTGTACTATACTTCAGTGTTTCACAAGTGAGCTCATAGACAGACTTCAGTCGTCATTTGACACTTTGGTAGGTTAACATCAAATGACCAACTATTCACATATTTCTCTCTTACGGATAATATATTGCGACTGTAATAGCTTAGTGGAACAGACTGTCACTTCAGCCACAAATAATATGGGTTAAACTCCTTAAAGAAATATGAGTTTTCGCAAGACTTAAAATACACTTTACTGACAATCGCCAAATGAGCTTCAAATAGTTAACATAAAAGCTTATACGTGTGTAGTCTAGAACGTTTCACAGTTTGTCAGTTTGTTCTGTGATCCTAAATATACGGTGGCATCTTACTGTTGAAAACGTGCACATCAGTTGACGTTATATTATGCATGGCAACCAGTTATCAATAACCACTAGGACATATCCACCCAAGTGCAAATTGTTGCTTTAGGACTGGTCTTTGACTATATCCTGACTAACAAAAGAGAGTGAAATGGTTGTGCGCATTGAACACTTCACTTACCTCGAAAAGTGGATCAGCTCTGGCTCACTGATCAGTGGCCGATGAAATCTCTGCACGAATAAGAAATGCTCGGTTGGTGTTTGCCAACTTACGCCATCTGTGGTGCCACCGAGATATCTGATTGCCTATTTAGGCTCCAGTGTACTGTACTGCAATCCGCTCTGTTCTGCTATGTGGCTGTGAAACATTGTGTTTAAAGCTGGAATACATGAGAAGGCTCCATCCGTTTGAAGACCGCTGCTTTCGTAGAATAGGCCGTGTTTTTTCATGTCCACATGCAAGTAACGCAGAAGTCGGGGGTACAGTTTTAGGCATCTGAAGTCAGTTGGGGCTGTTATGAACCTTCATAGACTGAGGTGGTTGGGGCATATGTTACGCAGGCCTAGCTACTGCAGCGTAGAACATTGTTGGCCGAAGTACGTTCAGGCTGGAAAAAGGCTCAGAGCGGCCCGGCTAAAACATAGCACCACAGCATGAAGTCCTTAATCGTTGGTTTAAGTCACGTAGTGAGATGCAGACTATGCGGTTAGGGTCTACGGGACAAGAGAAACCAGGGTTTGGAGACTCTATGTGATATGGCTCAAAACCAGTTTCATCTCATTATCTTCTCATCCTTCCTTATTTCCTTCTACTACTTTCCACTTCTACTTTCTGTGACCGATTTTTCGTTTTTCATCATGCATTTTATTGCCGTTTTACCTGATGTGGTGATATGAGGCGTAGCAACTTGGACCATTGAGCAGTAATACCTGGTCTTATGTTGATGTTGATGATGTCTAACCTTTAGATGACTCATATTCTTACGAAATTCGGCTCCATGTAATCAATTAATTGACCAAAGATGTTGTTCCTGATAAGTATACATTAACTACCACTGAAAATGTGGTGAAGTAACTCCACCATTTTCTCGTAAATGAATGACGACAGTTCCACAAACCGTTGATAAAAGTATATAACGATGACTTATCGTTTTCATCAGTAGGTTCAACCCTCTTTACCAATAGAAACAGTTGTGTGTATACAAGGATTTCATCCTCACAATCATGAAAATCATTTACATACATTATCTACATTATGATGCAGAAATGCTGTAGAGACAACTGTAATTAAATAACATATCCCTTAAAAACGACTTACATGTACGAAATCTGTAGCATGAGCTTGAAATCTGCCTTCAAGGGAGCCAAGCAATTATTTTTACATATTTTTCATACCTTGACAGTTTTTCCAAATGACTTTTACTCATAGTAAGTGTATTTCTAGTGAGAAACAATTTCCTTTCTTGTTTATAGGTTAGTGGTTCTCTCAACACATTTGCGTTACGCAACTGTCACCGTCTGCAGTCTAGAAACTAGACGTGATTAAAATGTTCGCGTTTGATATCATTCCTCTTGGTTACGTCCATTTGTTTTACTGAGTACATATTGTAATCAACACCCACATTGTGGGGCAAAACTACGAATAATAGAATTTTCTCTAGTGTTGTTTAGGCTTTTTGACTATATATTCGACTCATTATGGGCGAAATGATGAGACTTGGCAGTCGGATTCGTTCGATAAAGAACTGAATTGTAGACTAACTGATTGACCAGCATGTCAGAATAGTGACAAGACATTACTATTAAATACTTTTGTCAATGAAATGCAAACTAATAATGGAGAAACTTTAGAGGAGTAAGAAGCTTTCTGAACTGCTGCACTGGTTGATATGTAACTACGAGTTAAGTCCTCACAATAATGGTATCAAAACACTTGAAAACCATAGATTACGAGTATACAATGGAGTGGGTTAAATTCAAAGACTTGTGAAGTACAATATCTAGTAACAGCAATAACAAAGAACATAGTCACTGATCCAGTGATCTCATCACACTCCTAATATAAAGTTTGCATACGAAATAACTACTTTTCAATCCCTTCATTATCTCACAATTGGTTACATCAATAACTTTGTTTGCACATGAGTAGTGAGTTCAAAAGTTGGTGAACTTTTATCTTCGAACTTTAACATTTGTTTGGGACGAAATAAAAATCTATGGTGCCATTTAATAAACAACTAAATAAACATTTCAAGAGACAAAGAATTACATGTCACTACAGATCTATCTTGATAAAATAATTATTTAATAATAAACTTGTCTAGGTTTTGTACATAAATCATTCTATCTACCTCAGGAGTATGCACAAACCATCCCACTGGGGTCAAACTTAGAACCTTCACGTCTCACGACGAAAGCATTAACAATTCAGCCACTAAATCGGAATTCAGTGGTTCACAGTTTCCAACTTCTGTCAATTCATGATATGGCGCTGCTGTCACCCAAGGTCTTCAGTTGCCATCCACTTCACTTCGGACTGGTTGACTCTACACATCACAGTTTCTCATTAGAACTTCGAGATATCCATCTAGAAGCATATCGCTAATGAGCACTATACAGTAATATATTTCTAAGATGAATGGGGATTTTATCTGTCGAGGTTCCCCAGTTGATGTCACTTCGTTATGAATACTACCTCAGAGATTAAAATCCCCATTCATCTCCGAAATGTGTGTCAAAAGTGTTTATTTATTTCGATATTTCTACTGCGCGCAATACATAAAGTTAACACTACAAATTTGTCTAGTTTATGATTTCTTTTCCCTAGTATTCAGTTTTGTTACATATGTTGAGTCGCATAACAATCGGGAACCGATTCATGAATTTCACAAGAATTTTAATAGTGGCTACTCAAAGTCAGTCAGAAAAGGAGAGTACAAGCATGTCTAATGGTATGAATTGAAGACGAATCAGTGAAAACTTAGTGTAGACGCCAAACGATCATTAGCTAAACTAATGTATGAATAATATTTTGTTGTAATTCTCCTTTGTTATACTTGATCAAATTTCTCGACCTCTGTTAGCATATGGGCTCCTATGAGGATACCTCGATAATGCTTAAATATTTATTCTGGTAATTTACTAGGTTATGACTAACAGAGGAATTCAGGTCACGCACCTTGTCTTTTTTAGGACTTGTCAGCTGGATGTACCTACAACTCAGTGAGAGATGGTGTTTCCAGTGGAACTTGACCCTCATACCCAATTCTAGGAGCCCTAACAATTCAAAAAATAAGGAAGAATAATAAAATAAGATCAAGATTACTAGAGTAGGCTTAAGGTAAGAAAAAATCGTTTTTGAATACACAAAGAGAGTTTGATAACGTCAGATAACCTCCATCTTCCTGCTGAATTATGCAAATTTATCAAAGTGGCTAAATGTCTCAAATTGCTTCATATTATCGTCTTAACATAAATATCTAGTTGAAACTGGTAAAAACGTGATCGTGACAGCATTTTTGCAGTGCTTTACATGATGCCAGTTACACAAATCCATGTTTGATAAGCCGTAGTGGTTTTCACTGAGCTCCATACTTGCACATTTAGTTGACACAGGACATCAAGTGGTTACTGGAAAAGCTTTCAAAATTATCCATCAGATTCCAATTAATTTACCTCATATATTATGCACTCGATTGCAATCCACCTTTACAAACCTAGCCTTTGTATCCAAAAGAAGTTTGTTCGACCACTTTTATTACCGTGGTCGTCAACATGATGTAACTTCTAGGTTTATTTTGTGCACCTCTTCCCCTTCTTGTTTCTGTCAATATTCATATTTCCATTGATTACGTTCCGAGCATAAATTATTGCTCATAATCATATCAATGTAATCACACTTCTTTCGACATCTGATTTAGTCCCAATATATACTGACAAATCAAAGGCAATAGAACATGTCAGCAAACTATGTCTGAAGAAGAAATTCACAGGATTATAAGAAATTAAGTACCATTCGGAATAAAATTGAACAACTTAAATGTAAAATTATGAAGATAGTAAACTGCAGAGACTATGGATTTATAATAGAAACATCAGACAAAGCAAGATTAGCTACTCTCAAGAAATCTAGAAGAATCAAATCAAAAAGTTCAATAAACTAATGCAAGAAAAATATGCTTCGGAAAACAATGAAATTACAAAGGAAACATCATCGAACATCGATAGAACAAAGTGGGTAGTCAATCTCTCCTCGAAAGCCTTAAGCTCAGCTGAGATGAAAGTACTTGAAAAAGGACTAAACTTCAACATAACAGTAGATCATCTAAAACCAGAAGATGTCATACCTAGCATAGAAGTAGCATTAAGCTCGGTGGATGTGACAACTGCTGAACAGGTTAGAGCGCAGTGTGCATTAGCACTTAAAAAACAAAAGAAGACACAGCGAAACTTAACGAAACTGGAAAATTCAGCTTTAAACAATCTACGAAAGGATAATAGTATAGTAATTGCTAAATCTGACAAAGGTAACTCAACAGTAGTTATGGACAAATCGGATTATCTTAAAAAAATGATGAACATATCCAAACAGGGCCATATGAAGAGATTAAGAAACCTATAGATACTGTCATGAATAAAATTAAGAAATCTACAACAGATCTGATACGCCGACTGAAGCCATCTCTAGGTAAGTCCGAATGGTTTACTTTAATGCCAAAAACTAATAATCCTAGCAGAATTTACGGTACTATTAAGGTTCATAAAGCAGGTTATCCCATTAGGCCGATAGTTGACTTCCGAAACACACCAACATATGAGATATCAAAGTATTTAGCATCAGTATTACGTCCTGTTAGAGACCGTTCCAACTCTAGACTAGTAAATTCTTACGAGTTGAAACAAAAACTTAATGACCTGCACATAGAAGAGGATGAAAAAATGGTTAGTTTTGACGTAACAAGTCTTTATACTAAAATACCAATCAATATGGCACTGGAGGCAGTCAGAAATCAACTAGATACTGACTCACAACTTACTCAAAGAACCAAGGCATCGGTTGGTGAAATCATGTTAGGAGTGCAGTTATGCTTAACCTCGACAGTCTTCAAGTTTCAGGGAAAGATATATAGACAAACAGAAGGAGTAGCAATGGGATCACCAATATCCCCTATAGTAGCAGATATATTTATGGATAGTTGGGAAGATATGGCTTTACGAACATATAATCCGACACCTAAGATATGGTGGCGATATGTAGATGACACATTTACAGTGTTGAAATCGGAACATATCGACAGTTTCTTGACACACATAAACTCAGTAGTTAACGCAATCCAATTCACTACGAAGTAGAAAATGAACAAGGAGAATTACCTATGTTGGATTGCAGAATAAAACGAAGGATAGATGGTGGTTTAGATACTACCGTCTACAGAAAACCAACACATTCTAACAGGTATCTAGACTTCAAGTCATCTCATCCAGTGTCAGTTAAAGCGGGTTTAGTCAAATGTCTAAATAACAGAGCTGAGAAACTCACTAGTCATTGTAAGGACTTAAATAAGGAATTGAAACACATAAAAGAAGCGTTAATAATAATAATTATCCCCATCATTTTATTAAGAAATTCACACGGACGCATAAGAAGCAAAATAATAACACTAATACAAATACAAATAATAGTGACAACATAAGTAGAAAGGAAATCACACCTCTATTGTGATACCATACAAGGAAGGAACATCAGAAACCATACGTAGGATTCTCAACAAGGTTGGAATTAGGGTGGCATTTAAACCAACAAACTCACTTAGAGGTAAGCTTTGTCGGCTAAAAGATCCGATAGAACCAATTAAGCAAAATAATATAATCTACCAAATTCCATGTAATGACTGTGAAGTCAAATACATAGGTCAAACTAGCCGGTCGGGGTCAGTTAGATTAACAGAACATAGGAATTTAGCTAAACATAGAACGCAGACCCCAATAAGATCAATAACCTAGAAAAACACTCAGCCATTGCATTACATTCATTAACACACAACCACACAATAGGATGGGACAAAACCACTGTACTTAAGTCTAATATAGCTAGGTGGAGAGAGAGATTAATTACTGAATCTTTGTTCATCGAATCCACACCCAACACATGTAATAGGAATGACGCAACACCTATACCAGAGATATGGAAAACTTTACTACCAATCAAAAAACAAAAAAACAAAGAGAGATCAGGTGACAGGACTATAAAATCAGATGTCGAAAGAAGTGTGATTACATTGATATGATTATGAGCAATAATTTATGCTCGAAACGTAATCAAGTAAATAATACTGTATCACTGTGCGCTTTATATCAAATAAACAAATCTAATATGGAACTACATTCTACCACAGTGCCCAAGTTTTTCACTTATATTCATATTTCCAATTTTAGTAACTCTATTGTTTATTTACATCATTATTTCCGAAACATCACCACGTGATTGGTAATTTGATTAAATTGTAAACCTATAATATAAGTGTAGAGCCCAAGATGAAGACCTAATTGAAAAGGAATGTATTTCTTCACTCAATCAGTCTTTTTCTAAATGTCTAAATGGGTATATTCAGTGTATTAAAATGATTGATATTCAAGCTGACTAAACTTTGTTTGCTTCATTAAAAAAAGGTTAAACATTTGATATCAGAAGTCGGAATTTATAGAATTTATATTACTCTCAAATTGTGCTTACTGTGTTAGTAAGTAGAGAAGGCGGGGAAGTATTCAATGAATTCTGCTTATCAAGCTTCATAGAAAATTTTGCAGAACAAGAAGAAATACCTTGTGTTTCTAGGTGTTTCGTTTGTTTGATGATGCTTTTTATCTAATATTTGTGACTGATATTGTTTTTTTCATATACCAACTCATATATCATTTCAGTTTTGATGAAAGAATATAAGTATAAATTTGCGTATGCAGAGGAAAAGTGGAAAGACCAAAGTGCTTTACTTTGTTTGCTAGTGACGAAATAGAAGCTTGCATGCATCACTAATCAAGCGAAAACCGTGCAATAGTTTTATTCACTTTTGACTTACCTTTTTATCTATGACCATCTCACTAGTGTGAGTGAGTGCATCACTAAGTAGCAGTATTTCAAGTTCTACTATATTTTGTTATCATAAGTTGTGAGCATTCAGTTTTACATTGTTGAATTGTACAATAGTAGTAAACATTTTTATCTCAGTTGGATGGTCTTGAAGATGGGCTATCATTAATCTGAAATCAATGTGGAGATCTACTGCACTCAACATAAAGCGTGAACAAGATCCGAATTTTTAACACCAGCGTCACGTCAGTGCTGCAAAACGGTTCAGAAACTTGGCATCTCACGAAAAACACTGCCAACAAACTACAGACATTCATCAACAGCTGCCGCCTACGCTTACTCGATACTGAATCTGAAGATCAGATGGCCAGAATAATAAGAACAAGGAACTCACTCTGGGAATGAACCAACCAAGAATCTATCACCCAACAAATGCGCAGAGGAAAGTGCAGATGGATTGGGTATACACTGAGAAAGCTGACTGAGGATATCACGCGCGAGACCACGCCCTCTAGTGGAAGCCAAATGGGAAGCGAGGAGATCATGTGGGGAAGAAATGAGAGCTTGTGGGCAGTCGTGGTGACAGGTTAAAATGATTGCAGAGAAGAGAGTGAAGTGGCGACGTGCTACTGAATCCGTATGTTCCACTAGGAACCCAAGGGACAAATAACAATAGTAATGGATGGTCTTGGATGTGTTGCATTCTCTGAGGTGGATAATTTAATCATGAAGCTTTCACTGTCATCCTGAACAGTACTGTAATTATTATTAGCTGCAATATGAAGTGAACTATCAGGATTTACCTATTAGTCATTAAGTAGTTTGCCAAGACGAGGTATTATCTTAGTTTTTTCATTCACTGAGCAAAATTTCCTATTTCTTAGTGGTTGACACCTTTGGTTTATGTCTAAACACTTATCCAGTGCTGACTCCAGATATTCTCTGGGTTTTTTGTCATTCTTCTGTCCCAGATATCTTCAATTTCAAGATCTAATTCATGTATGCATGTACACAATCGTATTATCTTGTATTTTGAAGTTAATGCTGATGATTTAGCATAGAAAGACAGAGGAAAGTTCACTATTATTCTATCTTGTTCATGGGATAGAACCATAGAAAGAATAATGAAATATTACTGAACGGAGATTTGAGGTTTTTTTTCATCCATTCATACTCATGAATCATTTTTGGCGTTGCAGGGGCATGACGATAAAACTCTAAAGGCGTCTGTGGGTTAAGTAATATGCTTAGAGGATTAAAACTGTACATAAATTTCTTCTAACTTCAAACTAATACATACGATTTGTTTTTGCTGGAAAGCTGTTCAAATATTTCAGGGATTCATTGGTACTGCTACTCTTAATTTTTAGTGATAAAATTGCTACAATTCTCAAAAAGGATTGAAATAACCACTTAAATTGTTCAGATAAACACTCTAGGTGAATTTGAATTACTGCAATGATCAACTGGTATGTTTTGCAAGATTTATGGTTTTCTATTCATGATATAACTCTGGATTTAATGATGCATCATGGTTACAGTGAAATTTGTCTTTTGACTCTGCTCCATTTATATACATATATATGTTCATTATCAGTCTGACGATCTGATGTAGCCGTGGTTCGGCAAACTTGTATTGATGCCAAGTGATGGATGAGGATGAAGTGAAATCTTAGCTACAGCAGGATTCAAACCAGCCACTATTAGTCTTCCAGTCTTACGTTATGCCAACCGAACTATGAGACCCAACTGCTCATCAGATTTTGATTTCATTTTAATTGTCGAGGGTTTTGTCTGACTGTCATGTGGATTCGTATGCGTTGCTGTTGATTAATCGTGCTGACACAAGCTGCGCAGTCATGACTTTTTACCCAGTTCCAAATCTACTTGAATTAGAGACGGGGAGCATCATACTGATTATCCTTTGGCTATCATCACTAAGTATCAATACAATTTTATCAAACCGTGGCTATCTCAGGTAGTCAAATTCATAATCAGTATGATGCTCTGCCTCTCTAATATATATATATATATATATATATATATATATATATATATATATATATATATATATATATATAATCACCGTAAATTAGTGCCCTTGAACTTTCTCATCCAGCTGATTTTAATGCCCTGCGTGGACATGAACCGATATGTCACTATTAATCAATACATGATATCCTTGTTTCAATCATTCTTTATATTTCAAGACGATAATAACAAATGTAAATAGTAGTATAGAAGAAAATTGTCTTTTCGGCCTAAGTAAAAAACCTAACCGTGGGCTTATTCCTTTATAGGTTAGTGTTTAAGGTAATTCCGGTAGTTTATCTGTTTAACATTGAAACATTCTTTGATATTGTCTTCACTGAACATTTTATGATCAGTCAGATGAGCTAAAGTTCAAAAAATTCATCTCAGTTTGGTATGATTCCGGATGGTTACTTGAGGCTTTTCATACTGAAATGTGAGTTGAAGTAGTTCAACTCATTTTAAGCTTACATTCGACCATTACAAAACCTAATGTTTGTTAAGAAACATAACTGGGAAAACATTCCTGCAGTATTCTTGATCATCATCGTTAAAAGCTTTCATGAAAGTTTGCTGCGTATATAAAGAAGAAATGCAGCTTTGTGGCAGCTATATTCACCTCTTGGTTTTGGTACCTGAGGGAAGATATTTTGACACCAGTTTATGCATTATTTTTACTGTAGTATCGATGAAAAATTAATTGGGATATCTCATATGAACACTTGTAAGTGTAACTACGAAGATGTTGTCCCTCAGGAGGGGACTTTTTGATGGAAATTCAAAGCTTATCCCACTGAAGACTCATCAAGCTACCTTTCTTTGTGACAACTGATGAAATAACCCTTCATTGACTTGATGCGAACAAAAGATGATGCCTTGACTGGTAAAAAATCTGTTACCTAACAGAACTGAAGTTCAGCTGTCAGTAGATCTATTTTCTCACTAGAGAAAACATTATTATAGCGGCGCCATAACCATACGGGATATCAAATGAAAGCATCTCATCGGTACATATACACCTTGTATACTATGTACTAACGGAGTTGTGCGACCTGCAGTCCATAGAAAACTCATTTTAAGCATAAACTAAGCTGCAGACAGCAGAAAGAATATCTTCTATCTTCTTGAGGGTGAATTAAATAAGTTTGATCACAATTAATCACGTTTTATTTTGTACCTACAGTATGGTAAGAACGAATAAAAGTGGTTTTCAGTGTGTCGTATCGAAATAAAAAATTCTTATTACATAATTAATGCGTCTCATAAAAAGTAAATAATAAGTTTTTGAAATAATGGAGAATATTTGTAGCTCAGATGGATGGTCTTGATCCTATTGTGTTCTCTCAGCCCGGTTGTTTAATCGTGAAGCTTTCGTCGTCTTTTAGACGACATCATCAGCACTAAATTCAGTATGAAGTGAGCTGTCAGTATCCCTCTCTCTGAGTGATTTAGTAGCTTGCCCTGGAAAACTGCTTTGTGATTAGTTGTTCCTTTTGTTTGTTGTGTCATTGACTATATAGATTTTCCCGTTGGCTGTTCCTCTGCTTCACCTCTGACCCTTCTGTTGTTTATCACTTTTCTCATTGGTTGATGGATTGGGTCTGTGTCTATACAACTTCTGACTGCTGACTGACCTGAATGAAAGACTTCTAGGAATTCCCTGACATTCTGTATTTCCTCTGTCCAAAATTTCTACATTGTTGAAATTCAATTCATGTCCATAATTATCCACGTGCATTGAAACGAGTGATGAAATGTCGTGAAGTTTGATAGCCAACTGGTGTTCATGTAGACGAAAGCGAAGAGAACGACCAGTTTGTCCAATATGGCGTTGACTACAGTTATTGCAGCTGATTTTGTAAATGATATTGGGTTTGTCTTCTTTGCTTGTTGCATATTTTGATCTGTATAATATTGTTTGACGGGAATCTGTTGGTTTGTGAGTCACACAATTCTACCAAGTGGTCTCAGTAATATCGTCGTGATTTCCAATATATTCTTTATTTATGGTAGGATGATGTGTTTATTGATTTCTGTCGATGACTTTGTAGTTGATGATGTACGGGATAGGCTTCTTCTGATAAAGTTTCGTGGGTAACTGTTTCGCTTTACGATGGACATCAAGTAATTTTCTTTGTTTCTCCGTGAATTTTTTGTACTGTAGTGTGTTCTCGTTCTTTTGAATAGATTCTGCAAGCAACTGATCTTGTGGTTTGTTGGGTTGTTGCTACTGTTGTTGAGGATTTGGTCAGTGTGTTGGCTTCTTGTACACTTTGGTTTCCAGCTTTCCGGCATTTGTCCTACTGAATAAATATCCAGGAATTGTAGTTGGTTGTTTAGCTCCTTCTCCATTGTGAATTTGATGTCACTGAAAACGTTGTTGATCAAATTGTGGGTGTTTTCTACATCATCATAACGATGACAAAAGTGTCGTTCACATAGCGAATCATAATTTTTGGTTTGATCACAGGTAGAATGATAGCTTCCAGTCTTTATATCACTGCTTCTGCCACTAGTCCAGATATAGGTGATCGTATTGAAGTTCCTATCATCTGTTTGTATATTCGCTGTTGAATTAGAAGTAGGTAGTAAGTTTCCTCGTCATAATGAGTGAAGTCTCAAATCTCAGTTAAGGGTTAATTTTAATTCTTTAAAACTGAACATCTTTATAAAGAATTATCAGCCTGTTAATCAGTACAAACAACTTTTTACATTGTCTGTGTCTGCAGAATAAAGATTGTTCTCAAGTCGAAAATATGAGATCCTTAAATTCTTGTTTTATGGCTGGAATATTCTTTGCATCACTGATCTAAGTTCGTTTCTGTTGAATCTTTCTGCTTACAAATGAAAACTGGGTTTTGTTGCTTTAAAGATTCCTGACAGTGTTCAGTGATCTGTAAGAAAATATGTGATCTTAAATGATTGGTCAATTGAGATGAGATGTAATTCGAATGATTTCAATAGTAACTTGAGGTCAAAAATTAGAATATCAGATATATGTTGGAGTAAAACGTAGGCCTAGTGTGCTAAGTGCTTATCCCTTTCTGTTGCATGTATTTGGTGTTGATTCTACGAAAACAAAGATTCACTTATCTCCCCTTCCACTCTACTAAGTTAGTTTTAGGTACTATCCCTCTGTCCTATGCTATTGTATGGTTATGTGTAATCGTCTGCAAAACTATGGATGAGCTTCTCCTTTTATACTTTACCTTACTAGAATTTACCAAATTTGAATTAGCTAGGTCTTTGTGCTCGGATAGCCTAAGTGACCCTGGTAGACTACTTTGACCTACGTCTTTGACGCTGCAGTCATTGCAAAGGATTTGATAAACTTAATTAGTCAGCCTAACTTGATCAGACGGATCTTTAAACCATGAAATCTAATTTCTAAGTGGGTTTGTAGATTTAAATGCAACTATAATCCCAGCATCATTGATAATTCCACACAATATATATAAAGTGCCTTCTGATGTCCATCGTTTTCAGATTAGATGGATAAATACACATGAATAAGAAATAACGGTTCAGCTAATTTAGTTACTCAGTGAATGTAAGCAAATTCAAATTGGATATGTAAGCAAACCCTACACTTTTCTGAGGTCAGAAAATCATTTTTTTGAACAAAATGATTATGTTGTCAATTAAGTCAAGCATATTTGTAAATTTACAGGAGTAAAACAAGGCTGCCTACTGCCACCGATTATATTCCTGACACTAGTGAACTGGATATGCAACAAACATTGAGGAGCGAGAAGAGGGAGATACGCTGGACCGGGGAAAAAAACCTGAAGATTTGGATTTCGCTGATGACTTGTATCTGATGTCACACAAACTTGAAGACCTGCAGGCGAAACCCAACAAGTTGACAGAAGAGGCGATGGAGCGAAGACGGGACTTCAGGTGAAGGTAGAGAAGACAGAGGTGAGGTGGTGAAGATACCCAACCAACAACAACAACAACAACAAGCTCCAATCACCATCAACAGGAGAAACTTAAAGGAAGTGGCCTCTTTCACCTACCAAGACAAGGTAGTATCGTTTCAACTTCAGCCGGTGGCACAGACAAGGACGTCAAAGCCAGCCAGGATCGGAAAGACAGCAAGACAGGCTTTTATTAAGCTGAAATAATGTGTGGAGATCTACTGCACTGTCCTCAGCATAAAGCATGAACAAGATTCGGATTTTCAACACCGACGTCAAGTCAGTGCTTCTGTATGGTTCAGAGACTTGGCGTGTTACGAAACGCATTTCCACTAATGGTGACCTTGACATAGGTGTGGGTTCTCAACTGACTCAACTACATGACCCAGCAGCTGATTATGTCTTCGGTTCACTTCAATCACTGAGGATTTGTCTGGTGCCTGAGTCTCTTGGTTCAACTGGTTGAGCACGAAACTCCTGGTACAGATCTTGCCGCAGACTAGGTTTTCATTTCACCTTCAATTATGATTCAGGATCAGTAATATAAATCTGCGTAACTACACATGTTTCTTTGGCTTCACCAGTGGTAACACATTTACTTCGTATGGTTCAACGTTCACTAGTATTCAGGGTGATCAGTCTTCCTTACAAAGTAGTTTGAAAGCGTAAGGTCAATGCAAATGAAAGAAATTCAAATTGAAGCATTTGTAATGATTAGAAGCTAATTCAGTGTTTATTGAACTTTTAAGGAGAGCCCCGCTTAAAAAACTTCATTGAACTTTTAGGTGATTAAATGTTGTCTATACAGACCTGGGACTTTTATCAGTCAAACCGCCTAAATGTGACCATCAGTCAGCTACTCATCGTTCTAAAACTGAATAATATGTTTGGCCTGAAAGTATCTAACTATTTTCTGGTAGGCTTCAACTCTAGTTTGACGATTTAAAGAGTAACAACAGCTTTCTACAAATTATTATATGTATGAACAATTTAAATTGGTATTTTTTATGGTTAGGTGGTTTTGACTTACCGTAGAAGCTTCCAGGTTTCGAATGCTTCTCCAACTGATGTAAGTTCAGGATAAATTCCAACCTGAAATCAAATAAATCTTGACGCATCTCCAAAATGAATTAATATCGTGCTCATTGTGATTCGCGAAGTTCTATCAGGAAGTCATGACCGGTTAGGTCAAGCAAGATGGACGTGAGGAGAGTTTCCTCAACGACGAAATTGGATGGAGGTCGCGCTATATCCTGGACTAACAGAAGTAAGAAATATGGACCTCAATTATAACCTGCTGGCCGCAGAATCTGAAGACCCTGGGTTTAACCCATGGTGAAGTGGGATCGAGGGTGCGCACTGCTGAGGAACCTCTTGCCAGGAGGAAATGGCTGTTCAGTACTGCCGGGTCTCCAGTTATTCTCCAACCGATGTCAGTCCATGATGAATACAAACCTTAAGTAAATGAAGAAATTTCCACTCAACTCCAAATTAAAGATTTTATTTTTTTAAGACTTGAAACTACCAAATACAGAACAATAAACTGTTGAACAGTTAAAATGAACGTGTGTCACGTATAGAGATGATAAACTGTATATGGACTTATGCTGGTGCTTAACCTTAAGCATTTAAGTTTTGACCAGATCGTACATGCTCTCTTTACTCATCAGGCTAGAACAGAAAATCTTTTCACAGTCTAACTATGGAGTCAAATATAAACTTAGCTGCAGTTGTACTTAAGAATCATCTAAGTAAACCAATAAATGGAACGTTCTTTGCAACGAGCTTCAATTGACGTTTACCAGCCTGAAATTATTCTCCGTTTGAGTGAAGGATGAGCTCTGTAGTCTGTCCGCCAGTCTTTGGATCTACTGGTTCACCTGCTTTAGTGCAGCAAAGTACATCGACCATAGCCAGAGAATGCTTTCTGGACGTATACGAGAACATTTTACAACTTGGTTCTACAAAGGTTAAAGAAAGTCTTTTCGAAGTTCTCCTCTAGACTCAGACAATGACTTTAAAATTGTCTATCAAACTCACCTAAACCTCTCAAATTTTCTTTGTTTTCAATTCTTTGTAACCAGGGAGGCCTTAACTATTCAGGAACTTAAAGCCTGTTCTATGTGTACAGTTGCTGTTTTTACCATGACTATGACATTTTCTCAACCTCACTAGTACCTTCCCTTTTTGATAAGTTAATTTTTATATTGTTCTCTTATCACTATCATTGTTGCTATAATTATTTTCACTTTGATTAGTTTTTGGTTTTATTTCACTTAACCGTTTTGATTTTTTCAGAAAACACTGATTTCATTTTAATCAATTTGTTTGATCCTATTACACAACACTTTATTGATTTACTACTTTCTTCAATTTTCCATCTCTTTCTGAGGTATATGCGTTCTAAGAACCATTTTATACACTGCACAATCTATTTTGTTGTCATTCATACTTCAACTGCTATCATAATCCCAGTTATTGATATCTTCATTACTATTGTTATTATTATCACCGTATAATCTCAAATTTTCCTCACGGGATATAATTTATCATATATCATCATGGAAAAGAGTCTCTTCCCTGAGTATCTTATTCTTAAACATGCTGTCAGTTAATTGTTCATATAAGCACAAATAGCTTATACATCTGATAAACTGGTAAACTGTTTGGAAATAACTCGGTTTTTTTGTTTAGCTTGTGTTTTCATAAACAAAAGGATACATGGTATTACCAAGAGAATAATGTATGTCTTTTTGGAAAAACTTCGATTTCACCTATGGTTCATTATAAACGTACATTCTGATAGCGGAAAAATTATTCTAAATAGCTTATTCTTAATATACTAAACTGTCTCTTGATCCCTTCGTCCTATGTTTTCTATTAGTATTGCAGAACGAAATCTATGCAGCCTACAAAATGTCAGACAGACAAACAGACAGAATAAATGTACAACCTAGCACAGCAGTGAATCTGTTCAAGTTGCCACTCTTCACAGTAGTGTGCAAAGAACAGGTGGATAGAAAAATATTGATACCAAAGTAGACAAAGTTATGCGAATCAATAAACAATTTGAAGATAACAGTTAGTTGGAGTGTTCAAACTTCAGAAGACGCCTAACAGTGAATACATCCACACCACTGTGACCGATTTTCAGTATTGTCACCAAGAGCTTTGAATTGCTGATTTTTAACGCCTCCAGGACCCCAGACTGGTGATATATACCTCCGTAAGTGGCTCAGATAAATAGTCTAGGACTTTGTGGACTCTTTCACGTCTTCTTCTGGCCACCATGAAGCTTCTTCCAAACGAATGCAGTTTCTCCAGTATGAGGTAGGTTGTGACTCGGTATGCGCAACAAATATCCAAGCCATCTCAGCCGATGAAGGTTCACACCCTCATCAATAGACTTGTTTGGCTTACCTGGTACTTTTCGCCTAACCTCAACATTAATCACATGGTGGTTCCAGCGAACAGTAGCAATTCTACGAAAACACCTGTGATCAAAACCTTGAACTGCTTCATGTCTTCTACATTTAACGGTCAAGTTTCACAGCCGTATAAAAGGACAGAACAAACTGCAGCTCATTTAAAATGTAGACGAGAAAGAAACTCAGACTATAATAATATTCACTTCATCTCTATATATTCATATTTTTGCATATCCTTTTCAGTGGGTTCCTCCTTTACAAAATAACTTGGGTTTAATGTAAAAGAGTATACAGCTAGATTTCATAACTGTCTATTGAATGTAAACAATTATTTTGTGCATCATTCATTTTCTTTCACTTGTTTATCCTAGAATTATTAGATAATTTGTACTGTATCAAGTTCACATTTTATTAACTGTATCGTTGTTTATAAATTTACCATCCAGTGTTTATAATTTATCGGTCGCATACTGACAAACTGGTTAAAACTTTGTATTTGCCTTTTAAGTGTTAAAAATAGAACACTGTTGAAGTTATTGTTCAAGATAACAATTATATAAACAATCAGAGTATACGGTAAGATTAGTTAATCCCATTCACCTTTAGATAGGAAAGGAGTTCATAGTGTGTCTCACAACCAGAAATAATTACCTAATATATCAGGGTTAGTCAGTTGAGATAAGCGACTAAGTTATTTATCATCTATCATTTGTAGTAATTGATCATAAGCATGAGTCTTGAGAGGAAAACAAAAAGGCAATGTAGGGTACACATACTGAACCAAATACTTTAGAAATAGACTAACGAAATGGCGATTGCAAAAGTGATTTCTACAAGAAACTGCTGAATATGAAAAATATACTCTTTTTGAGGATTATCAGTCTAAAAATAAGAGTCTTCTCTCACACAGTTCTGTCAATTAGTAGTGCCCTTTCGAATCACTATTACAATGCGTACAGGTATACTTGATAGACATTCTTGAAATAGTATATCAAGTAATTAGTATTGTATTATTTAACACTACATCTAAGCATATTAGACTACCTGTCGCATGAGATCGTGTGCTAAGCGTATTCAGTTTTGACTAATTTATATGTTACCGAGTTATTTCTATCCATCCGGCTTCATTTTCGAGAACTACTTTCAAAACGGAAACCTGCCGAAAAGTAAATTAATGAAAATAGGTTTATATTGTTTTACGTTTGAAATAGAGAGTGGAGATATTAGTATTTCTGAAAATTGTGAAAAAATTTATCTCCAGTTAGTTCAAAATTAGTTAATATTCTTCACGAAATTTTCCGTTTAAATTCAATAGTTTTAAAATAATTTCTGCTGCTCATTCATTTCTAATAATCGTTATATGAAACCACACTCACGATTAGAGCTCCAAAAAATTTATGACTACTATTTGTCACTTCAGTTCGTAGTGGAACATATGGCTTCAGTAACACGTCACATTTCACTCTCTTCTCTACAGTATTCTCAATCTCGCTCCACCATTAACCAAAACTTTTCATTTCTTATCAACACCATCTCCTCCAATGCCCAACTAGTCGTCTCCAATTTGGATTCCACTCAACGGCCTGCTCCGGCTATGAGCGTGATGTCTACAAACAGTCTTCTTTCTGAGTGCATGCCCAGTTCACTTCAGTTCACTTCAGTTCAGTCCAATCCAGTCCAATCCAATCCAATCCATTCCATTTATTTCATTCCATCTCCACTTTCTTCCACACATCTGTTGGATGACAGCTTCTTTGTTAATTCGTTGTCAGGTCACAGTGACTTCCTTCTTGCTCATTATTTCTGAGCATCCGATCTTCAGTATCGAGTGAGTGTGGGTGGCAGCTGTTGATGTGAATTGTGTGTGTGCAGTTTGTTGGAAATGCTTTTTGTGAAGTTCCACCCAGTCTCAGCTTAATGAAGGTGTGTCTTGTTATCCTTCCGATCCTGACTGTCTTGACATCCTCATGTGTGTCGCTAGTGGAAGTTGAAACGATTCTGCCTTCTGTGGATAGGTGGAATAGACAATTGGTTTACATTTCTGCTGTTGATGGTGACTAGTGTTTGTTGTAGTTGCCGTTGTTGTAGTTGTAGTTGTAGTTGTTGTTGTTCTGGTATCTTCACCACCTCCGTTTTCTACACTTTCATCTGAAGGAAGTCCCATCTTCGCTGCCTCCCCTCACCTCTTCTGCCAACTTGTTACTTTTCACCTGTACATCTGCGATTTTGTGCGATAAGACGTTACTCATCAATCATCATCATCGATGGTGAAGTTCAAATCTACCAGGGTCTTCTCATCGCTCTCAGCGCATGCCCATGTGCTGACTCCTCATGGTTTGCTGCATGATCCAGTCCAGTCGACCACAATCAGGAAAATGATCGATGAATGTTGGTGGCAATCTTGTCTTACTCCTGTCATTCACTTCGAAGGCATCACTCAGCCTTCTATCGTGAATCACTTGGCATGTAGCATCATATAGCATATAGCTGTTTGATGAAGGTTTGTGTGACAGTGAAACCGTAGTGCTGAGGTAAGCAGCTGTCAAATTACTTTTTCGTCGACGCCTCGATCGAGGGCCTTTCGAAAGTCAGTGAAGTTGAGATAAGTATCCAGTGATTGCCATTCTCTGCTCTGTTCTATGATGAGATGATGCGTAGTGTAGTGATGCAATTTGTTCTGCACATGATTTGTATTTCCTGAAGCCAGTCAGTCAGCCTGTTCTGGTTGTAAATTTGAATGCAGAGCATGTTTTAGTCTTTCCAGGATGGTGTGACATGATATTTTGCTTGGGGTGAACAGGTTCATGTGCATGATTCCGTTCCAGTTCTTGTGAAGACTTATGTCTCCTTTTTTTAGAAATCCGACAAGGTAGCGCCAGTTTCAATCTGCAGTTATCTTTCCTTTCCTACTTCCAAGCCTTCTGCAGTAGTGGTGTGAGTATTTCCCCTGTTGTCCCTGCGTCTGTTTTCAGTGCTTGTGGTGGGATCCAGTCTGGTTCTGCTACTTTCCTGCATTTTAGTAGCCTTATGGCATTCAGAACCTCGACTGTAGTTCAAGGGCTTGCGTTCACTTGTAGTTCTGTAGCTGGGTTACTGGTGGTATTTCGGAACGAGTTGTGTGTGGTGGTGGTGGTAGTGGTGGTGGCAGTGGTGGTGGTCAACTCAAGAGCTTTATGAAGTGGTCAGAACATTGTTTCCTTTGTCTCTCCTCTTTGATAACTAGATTACCTTCACCACCCTTCATTGGTTTCGTCTGAGTTGATCTCTTTCCTCACAGGTACTAAGTAACCTGCTTCTTTGATACAGTGTTGTCAGGTCTCCCCATCTGCCAACCAGCAGCCTGTTCCGTTTCACCTGGAAGTGTCGTTTGTCTTTGCGCGCACTCTTCTTCACCTCTTTGTTCAGTGCAGTGTTTTATACATTTTGCTCGGTTCAGCTTTTCGTTGTTCATCCCTGCACTGCACTGCCTCATCTACCTCACTAACACCATCACCATCACCATCTTCCTCTCCCTCCTCTATCATTTTCCATGTCTCCGTCGTGATCCGTTCCTCGTCTTGTCCTGTCCTGTCCTGTATTGTCTTGTCTTATCTTATCTTCTTTGTCCTCCCTTCCTAACACAGTTATGCAGGTTCTTTCCACATACCCTTCAAACGGTTCCTGTATTCTTCCACACACCTTTCTTCACACATCTTGCTCAATGTCTTCCATTTCGTCCCGATGACTGGCTCACCTGGAGATGTCCTTCGTAGTTTCATCCTTCAGTTTCTGTAATAGCTGTTCAACTTCAACTGTCGTCGTCTTCACCAACTTGTCTGAAGGCTTTCAACTTGATTTGGAGGTGGGTTTCCTGCACGAGATAGTGGTGTGAACCTACATCTGCTCCCACCCATTCTTCATCTCATCTTGTGTTCTCCATTCTCATTCCTCATTTCACGGAGTGCTTCTCGACCCATGATGAATTCTCTTCCTATGTTGTCCACTGCCATTATGGCATTCATGTCACCCATGTCACGCATTAGAATTTTTATGTCGCCTACTGGAGTCATGTCCAGTGTTGATTGCAGTTGTCTGTAGAATTCCTGGAAAGGCTTCATAATCGATAAGTGCAGGTAGAGCATTCGAGAAAAACTACGTGATCATAGAAGTGAACTTAAACCGTTACTTTTTTGTGTGTTCAATTTGACAACAATCCTTTTACCATTTCGAAGCTTTTTTGCTTTCAAGGAATCAAGAGACCCTCAGGTTATTGATCAAGGGTTAACACATATCTATATATATACAAGGATACAGCAAGGATGTATCATATAATAATTTTGTTTAGAAATTGTTTAGATAATCTTAAACGTATCTTCTCAATAATGAGTAAGAATTCAGCAGTGTTGACCAAATTGTAGCATGTCAATAAGACATTTTTAATGATTTAACAGTATTTGTCAAGTATTCTACATAAACCTTTCATTTTCTTTTTTTTTGGCCTTGCTTATTTTCAGCATAACAATTGATGGCATTTTAAGAAAGCGAAAAGACTAATGCATTAAGACATGATAAATTCGAAGATACTTTCATCATAAATCAACCTCAGCTATGGAATACTTGAAGATGGAGGTTATCAAATGAAACTATTCTCAAATCAATTGACTCAATGAAAATCGCTTAACTGAATAGCAAATAAAGCGATTAATAATAACGGACTAGGTAATTTGAACTGTTATTGTGAAGACGTTAATAGTCAAATCACGTAATTTTTTTGAGCTTGGTTCTAATTGATATCATGAGGTGATAACAACGTATTTATGAGAGTGATTGATTGATTCAACAACTGTGTTTGATCCCCTGTATGAAAAATAACGTAACTGGCCAAAAAACAAGGTTGTAATTTCATCCTGTATGAATTATTGTACGTTGGTGATACCACAGAGATTTCAAACCAGGACACATATTATCAATACAAGAAATATCTAGGTTTAGATTAATCTTGGTGGCTAGCAGTGTAATCCAATATGCACCTTTAGTCCTACCTGGGACATATCAGCAGGATACGCTTGTATCCCAATGAATGCTGTTGCTTTCACTGAGACCAGAACCTAGAATCCATAACTTCGAACGCCAAATCTTTATCCACTAGGCCACTGAGGCTTTACACACGGCTGGTCAGTTGCTTCTGCATATCCAAGACCCTGATCTTTTTTTCTATTCAGTATCTATAACTTCTTGACAGTTTTGAAAGTTTTGCCTTAGAGTTATCATCAAATAAAATGTATTATAAAAGAGTAGTTTGAGTTAACAGAAGCTAACGTCTAAATGTACTTCGATCCAGCTAAAATTTACAACAGAAGGAACTATCTGCTTTGTAGAAGCTTTTGTTACAGAACTGTATGCGAGTGCATACATGAAACTTTTTCTACTTAGATAAAATTATTACTACCAGTATATCCCATACTCCACAAACGCAAGCTGTGGCTGTTCACTATTACTTGGATCAGAAAACCTTTCGACTGAATCTTCAAGTTAGTTATTTATAGTCTGAAAAATAATTTGACTTTCAGTCCTATCAACCGACTGTATATTTGAAGTTAATAACAAAAGTAATAAGCGCTTTTGATAATTGTTATATACGATTCACCCTGAAGGTGAAACAAAGTTGTTTACTTATCTTACGACATTTAAAATTACAAAAATATCTATCCCTGTCGTAAAAGTCATTAGAAAAAACATTTTTGTTGATCTGTTTCCGACATATCTCTAAATGAATCTCCTCTTTCCTTAGAAAGCAAAGTTTTGATTCATTAAAATAAGGAATAAACTATTTTCTCTTAATTCACTCTCAGTTAAGACACTTTTCAGATGCAAGGGAAAACCTTGATAAAAAAGATAAATAAAAAAAATTAATGAAGTATAATCAATCAAACGGACTGTTATTGTTGTTTTGTACAAATGACTTAACTTTCCTCCTATTTTTTCCGTTCATCAGAACTGGAAATAAATTTCATCCTATCCTTATGGAATTCAACAACTTATGGAAGTTTTCAATACGTTATCAAACTGGTAGGAAAACATAATAATTTTATGTGGTTTGTGAAGTTATTCAACAGTTCGAAAATTCGTAGTATAACGACACAGTTAACAGGAAATCGAATATTCAAAAAAAGCATGGAGGGCTCGAGACACAAATTGCTTGAAAGTCATCGTTTAGGTGTATATACACAGTGGTTAAATAAGACAATACAGCTGTACAGACGACAGCATATAACTTTGTTTATCTAAACGATGAAGGTTTTTAAAGAAATCCAAATTGATATTGACTTACTGATCATCAAATAGTAGAGAAAGTCTAGAAAGAAGCCATAAATTTGCGGTTATTCCACTGCATTCCACAGAAGCTGGAAAGCCCTTTGTCCACCGAAAAAAATATCTCATATTAGTTGTCCGTTGGGTTCCCAGTAGAACATACGGCTTCAGTAACACGTCAACACTTCACTCTCTTCTCTACAGTCTTCTCAATCTCGCTCCACCATTAACCAAAACTTCTCATTTCTTACCAACACCATATCCTCCATATCAACACCCTCTCCTCAAATGCCCAACTAGTCGTCTCCAATTTGGATTCCACTCAACGGCCTGGTCCGGCCATGAGTGTGATGTCTACGAACAGTCTTCTTTCTGAGTGCATGCCCAGTTCACTTCAGTTCAGTCCAATCCAGTCCAGTCCAATCCAATCCATTCCATTCCATTCCATCTCCACTTTCTTCCACACATCTGTTGGATGACAGCTTCTTTGTTAATTCGTTGTCAGGTCACAGTGACTTCCTTCTTACTTATTATTTACACGAAGGGTTGCTTCATCTGGTCTTGATATTCTTGGGTTCGATACAAAAGTTATAGATCAGTAAGTTGAAGTTGGTTCTGTATGTGTTCTTGCTAACACTCACGTCAAGTGGCATCAAACCAAGGTTAACTGATTGAAACTTGTTATTTCAAGTGGTCATACAAAATAGACACTCTACAGCTGTTTTAAAGGAGATATTGAGTCATAAACGCATGAATAACAATCATAATATGTAATATGGACTTCTATCAGATGTCTGCCCCTTCTAATATGGTCGTAATTTATAGTTAATTACTGCACTAACCACTGTTTTATCTTAGTCTGAAATCCCTAGGTAGAACAAATTGTGGGTTCGCGTGCACATTAAGTGACCGAGTATTCTCAGTCTATGAAAACTTGCAGCTTCACCCAGTGAATTCTTTTCTACAACAAATAATCTTTTTTAACTTTCGCAATTCTGATCGCTTTCATATCAACAGAGATTGCACTATTTTATAGTAAGCTCAACCCCTAATAAACAACGAATTATCTCATCAATGATCTTATCTGATGACAATCAACCGGGGTTTCAGTATCCTTGTTCAGTCACCAACTTAGTAGAGGTAACGTAACTCCTTAATTAAGAGATGTGATCAGTGTGCTCAACCATTACTCTGCTTACCGTTAGATGAGGTATCACCCTAAATCAATACTTATTTTCATTTGAGAAGTGATAAATGTATGTTAGCTATTCTAAACTTGACACTAATTGTGTCTAAGAGAATCTTTATAGTGTCAATTTCCTCAAGTAACAGAACCCTATCGCCTACATACTCTAAGTTGAATAAGACTAACTCTCTGATACAACTGACTGCCTTCACATAAATAGATGAAGGAGAAGTACCTACGCACGTACTCCTGGTGGAAAGTTTATATGATAATGGAGACAGTGGATAGATAACTTAGTTAGATTCCATTTTACTTAAAAGCCTCAGAAGACAGTCGTCTTCTGTATGGCGACGAACTTTTCGAGTGCCTTTCTTAGTGAGACATTCCGACACAAGACCTACTGGTTAACACAACCAAATACTACCTTTAGGTCAGGAAATAAAGCCAGCGTTTGGTATCAATGAGTATTTGCTTTTTAAGATGTATGATCAATATACTTAAAAGAAGGTCTGGTTTTCTATACCAGAGTCGCTTTTTTATCTCTAGTTAGGTATGAGGCGATTATAGAACTTAGGATCTAAAATACTAAGTTTATCAGGTTAATAACTCCATGTTTATCACGCAGCAACTTTTATCCTTCTTTAATAACTGGAACAAAGGATGATTATGATTGGTGGGTGTAGATCGTTTGTGAAATTCTTACGCCGGATAACGTCTCGGTCATCGTAACTTTATTCTTTGATCTGTGGCGACAGTTCAATAGGCTCCTCCAATGTTCCTCAATTTAGGTGACCTACAATCCTCTCAACTTTCACAAGAATCTCAAGCTTCATATCACTTTTCAGCTGAAGGCACAACTGGATAGTGACCAACTGAAGAGTAGCTTAAGGGCAGATGTAGTACGTTTTAGAGTTTTCTACTCATTACTCCAGTCCTCCAGCATACGACTAGACCACAGGCCTACTATTTCTTTACTCGCCACGGGGCTTCCTTATGCCAGTCTCCTAAATAAATGTGTAGAAATTCCCAACATTACTTAAGGTTACCTCCTCCACCGCTTCAGCTTTCACTGCTTATCATCACTATATAAACTATTTCTCAGTCTACTTCAAGGCTGTTTCAACTGTTCTGTATTCTTGAAGCCTGTAGCTATACCTTTCGTCCATTCATTCATTGGGATCTAGCTGTTGAAGATGGATGATGATTTAAAACTGCCTTATTAAAATAAATTCATTTTAGTATGTATTCTCTCTGAATGATAAGTAACGTTATCAGCTCGTGTTTATTATTTTTTTTAATAGTCCCGCAATTGATTCTTAATTCATCTTTTTTCGAAATGAAACTATAAAAGTGCCTAGTTTGAATTTTGTATACGTCCATATAGACACAATTACAAGTAAACCTGAACCAAAAAAATATCCAAGCACATTCTCTAAAATGGGGTCATAGTCCTGAAATAATTGAAGCTGTTTGGTAATAACTGACATCCTCTTGATATGTCTATGTATCGCTTACCCTTATGTTGGTAGCCACCAAGTCATACAAAATCTCTTATTATATCTAAACTCGCTCTTGCTAGGAATTTATTCTGTATATACCCAGAAAAAGACTCAAAAAATATATGTATCAGAGTATATGAAGATCCTAATTACTGTTTACAGTAGAATCCAATACAATAGCACATTGGTAATTGTCAACTAAAATCCAGTCGACATGCTCATCGTGTACTTTAATATCACACAGTTATGCAGGTTCCTTTCCACATACCCTCCAAACAGTTCCTGTCTTCTTCCACACACCTTTCTTCACACATCTTGCTCAATGTCTCCCATTTCGTCCCGATGACTGGCTCATGTGAAGGTGTACTTCGGAGTTTCATCCTTCAGTTTCTGTAATAGCTGTTCAACTTCAACTGTCGTCGTCTATCACCAACTTGTCTGAAGGCTTTCAACTTGATTTGGAAGGTGGGTTTCCTGCACGAGATAGTGGTGTGAACCTACATCTGCTCCCACCAATTCTTCATCTCATCTTGTGTTCTCCATTCTCGTTCCTCATTTCACTGAGTGCTTCTCGACCCATAATGAATTCTCTTCCTATGTTGTCCACTCCCATTACGGCATTCATGTCACCCATGTCACGCATTAGAATTTTGATGTCACAAACTGGAGTGAGGTCTTGTCGAGTACTGGTTGCAGTTGTATCCATAGAATTCCTCCTTCTCCTCTTGGTCTGCATTGTTTGTAGGTGTGTGTGTAGCATTGTATCACTGTGAATTTCCTCCATTTTGAGTTGAATCTTGCTGTCATGATCCTGATCCTGCAGGAGGAGATCGGTTCCCACTGCATGAGAGCCTTCCATGCTGTTGGGGACATCATGATAGCCACTCGAAAACTCAGTTTGCTGTGCTCGTGGTTGTCGTATCGTTTGGGTAACTCTGCTCTCCAGTTGACAGTTTGAGGAGTCAACTTGCATTCTATCTGCTGATTCCTCGCAAATTTCTAGTCTGACACTCCTATGCTTCACCTTCTCATCGCTTTGGCAATCTGGCCAGCCTTGCCAGCCAGCCAGCCAGCCAGCCAGCCAGCCAGCCAGCCAGCCAGCCAGCCAGCCAGCCAGCCAGCCAGCCAGCCAGCCAGCCAGCCAGCCAGCCAGCCAGCCAGCCAGCTCCAAACATCGTTCGGACATTCCATGTCCCCATATTTACTTTCGCTTTCATCTAGAGAAGCGAAGACAGATGGGCCAATTGGTTTCCCGAAGACTTTCATCAACCAGCATCATTTTGCCTCTCGAATTCCAGAGAGGAATTATTTTGTTTTTATTTTTGATATTTTCTTTGTGCTTTGAAGTTTTTTTTATGGGTTGGCTTGTTTTTAGGGTGTTGGGTACCTAGCCCTCTTTCCAACCTTCCCTTTTTACCCGGTCTTAGGACCAGCTAGTAACTAGTGAACTAGTTAGCCAGGCAATGTTGCATGATTTTATATATTGTTGTTCAATAAAGGAATACATATATAATACAGACTGATACATTGTCTGAGACATGGCGACACGGACTGAATCATTTAGTTATACCAGACAGTGCTAAGATTTGATTTGGAGGGGGTAACGAATTGATAATCAAAATTAAAAAGAACTAGGGATGAATTATATCATTTCGAACAGAACAATTGGCAATATATTTTTGAGACGAATGGGGATTTTTAATTTAGAGGTAGCATTCATGATCGTCGCATAGTAGGGCGAAACAGCTGTCGAGTGTTCCCAGATTTTCAATGGTTCCCCAACTGATGTCAGTCCATGAAGAATACTACCTGTAGAACAATTAGTAGTCAACTAGACAGCTTGATAACGGTTCACGCTAAGAGAAAATAGGTGTTAGGTAAACAGAAATATTGATTATAGTAGTAATAATACTAGTGAGTAGTAATAGTGGTAACAATGAGAATATAAATATTGAAAGGATTAAAAATTACGTCATTTTGAAACAGGGTAAATGAACAGCAGTTAAGAAGCTTGGTAACAGTTTAGAACTAAAGGGGGCTGGAGTAGTAGTTGGACGATAACAATGATAGTAATGATGGAGATAAGTCGTTTGACTAGTGAGCGAAGAAGTTTAAGAAGACATGACAGTACAGCAGAATGATAGTCAAGAGGTAAATATATGAAATATAGGAAGAAATAAAGTGAGAAAACAAGGCATTTATGAATTAAAATAAAAATAAATAAGTTCAGAATACTTCAACACACCTACCATGATAGATTCAGGATGACTACCATCTCTTTCTGCATACACAGGCTTGGTTTACGAACTCTAATCACATATGCTTCCACAATTGCTAGCATTTTTTTATTCCACTGTCTACTGACAACCGAGAAGGCTTTAGTGGTGTCAACATCATGTCGATAATCTATCAAGTGTTTCGTAATCGAACTCCGCAAGACTTTTGACTGGGCTTGCCTCAACCACTTAGGTAAGTGCTCGACCACGCGAGTAAACAGACGCCTTTTCGTAGAACCTATGTATTTGCTTCCACAAGTACATTCAAATTGGTACATACAGTTAAATGTGTCGAAGACTGGTGTCATGTCTTTTCCTGATTGCTGCAACACCCATATGGTGGTGCTTAGAAGTACTAGGTTAGCAGCATAATAAGTTGTCAGCTTAACGACTTCTAAGCCATCATCTCCTTTAACGAAATGATTCGATCTGTGTTATTATGCCACAGTCAATGTCTTGGTCTATATTATGTGTATATGTATTCCTTTATTGAACAACAGTATATAAAATCATGTATGCAGAGTAAAAAGCTGACGAGTCCTACTGAAATTTATGAATTCAATAATTCCTGCTTCAATTATGTTTGGTGCTTGTTTTAAATTTGTATTGGGGAACAAATGTTTTCAATAGTTTAAAAGATTGAAGACTAGAATCTATTCAAAATACTTATATTATTATTATTTATCCATTGGGTTCCTAATGGAACATACGGCTTCACTAGCACGTCCCCGGTGAACTCTGTTCTCTGCAATCTGTTGAACCTGTCACGGCGACAGCCATAAGCTTTCATCTCTTCCTTGCACGATCTCTTCCATGTCACCCTTGCCTCGGACGCCCAACTTGTCGCTTCCCATCTGGGTTCCACTCGAGCGACTGGACTGGCGCATGATGTCCCAGGCCGGCCATCTCAGTGTATGCCCAATCCATCTCCACTTCCTCCTGCATATTTGTTGGGTGATAGGTTGTTGGTTAGTTCGTTCCCAGAGCTCCTTGTTGCTTATTCTTTCTGGCAATCCATCTGATCTTCAGTAGCGAGAGTAGGCAGTTGTTGATAAATATCTATAGTTTGTTGGAAATGCCTTTCTTAACTCGCCAAGTCTCTGAACCATACAGAAGCACTGACTTGACGTTGGTGTTGAACATCCGCATCTTGTACCACATGCTGAGTGCAGAAGATATCCACTCTGGTTTCAGGCTAATGAACGCCTGTCTTGCTTTTCCGATCCTGGCTTTGACAAATACTCATATAGAATAATGATATTTAGAGAAGATATTCGTTAGTCATGCATTATACATATCTAAAGCATCTGGAAATGGGCAAATAACTTTCTGGGAAATGGAAATGATGAGCAATCAAGAAATAGTTTACAATTACCATCTTCATTACAGTTTCATTTGTTGTTAACCAATCGACTCACAAATGGTGCTTATAAAATAATGGCGTATAATTTTTCTCAATTAAATCTTATGATGTATAGTCAAAAATAGAACTGTGCACAAACAATTCTATTTATCTAGTTGTCGTGAGTTTTTTCATGTCACTGTCAAACAAATTCATTATTCTGAAAGTGAAACTGATTAATTCATGTCTTTCTAGTTCAAAGAAAGTATTAGAGAAACAGAAAAAAACACCGTGATAAATTATTTTCGATTAAATTTCAATGGAAAAAGATGAAAATAGTTTTTGGAATTGTTTTTAAAATGTTCTCAAAATCAGTTATTTCACTGTTTGATAAGGTGTTTCACACAGTAAGATTTTCTAAGAATGATACCGTTCTACAAATATTGAATATGACCTTATCTCATTTGAATATGTACATACAAACATAAAGGAGTAGTCGTGCAGAAGAATCCAAACATGAGTTCTCTAAGGCATGCACAGTTACTTAAGAAGCTGATTTTCCTGTTGAATCAACCTCTGCTTCAAATCTTGCCATCATGAGACTTCGGAATTCAATTACTATACACGTACATAGAAGAGGCGAGATTACCTCACCGGTATGAACATAGTATTAGTAGAAAAGGTTTTGATAAGATGTAGGCCTTGTGTTCTGTATTAACTAACTTGAAAGTTGAACAGTTACGAATACGTCGAGAAAGATGAATATTTTTGGATACTGAGTATATTTACAACGGTTACAATATTATTTTCCCGATTTCAAATGGTCTTCAGCGGTGTAGCAAACGATCATTGGAGGTAACGGTAATCATAAGAATAACAGTGTAAGTAATTATACTTTGGTGTGGCACTGACATGCAATAAAAATTTTTCTTTACAACAGAACACTTTCAAATTTGATGAGGATAATGGAGTGAGTAGCATTGTTTCTGCTAAAACTGGAACCTAGAACTAGTTGCTTCAGGCTTCAGAGTGTTATACATCAGGTCACTGGAGTATGATAGCAACTCCTTGTGTGACTGGGATAGCATAATCTGAAGTCAATGCTTATAAATGTCCACTGTTTCTGGGTTCGAGTCCTAGTGGAGACAAAATCATCTACCGGGAGGTAGATACATTCACCTGATGAGTCAGAAACGAGATAAAACACGACTTCTAGGCTCCACTGTTAGCCACTATTCATCAGTAATATCAACTTTGAAAATACCTCTAATATCGAGGCATCGTTACAAGAACTCATATGTCAGTAGGGGTTGATCGATTTGTTCTAATCAGACACCGCGGCTCTTAAGCTATAGCATCAAACAAAATATTTTCAGATCAGGATTTTTTTATTTTGTTCAAAAATTCATCTTACTTTGGGACATCAATGGAGAGAATATATGTCAAGCCAAAGTCTCGGCTTTCAAATAAGCGTTATTATAGGACTGAATTACATTGCTTATAGATGAGTCTGTGTGTTCTGTTCACGAAATACATAATGCCAAATATAAAGTAGACAAGATGGTTGGAATAAATGAATTACCAGGGATCAAACTAATTGAAGGAATTTTGTGAGATCGGAATAAAAATATTTATACGCTAAAAATGACAGTAAGGTTGTGAAGAATAGTTTACATATGAGAAAAGTGTTTCCATTCTAACATGGTTACCGAAGAAAAGGCAGACTATTTAGATATCCGTGATATACGAAGATTATTTTCATTAATTTTCAGACCTGAATCGATTAGTTCATGATGACAGTGCTTTGGATTGCCTTCTTTTGAAGCCAATAAAACTATCCTGAAACAATTTGTCGCTGTTATGCTAGAAGTGAGAACTTTCTAATGTCAACCTGATTAACTGCACAGATGCATATAAAACTTGAATATTGAAACTTCCTGAAATTTAGCGAAACGATAGAGCACCTCGTACTTAATATATTGCTCTTCTTTCATTCATAAATTTTACACTAAAGATTGGAGAAATCCAATTTTTCCAAACTTGGATGTGCCACCAAAAAGAAGATGGAATATTTTCATCCATGAACAAGAAATCAATGTGGATTGGGTAGCCTTTCAGATCCCAAACATGTATCCCTGTCATTAGCAAACATAGTCTTGTATGTTTTCTATATTGAAGAATTTGGGGGATTTGTTCTGAAGATATGACAAATAGTTGATTAAATTTTTTACTCATTATCCTCCTAGAAGAGAAATATCCAACTAGATACAGACTTTAACATGGAAGAAAAATAACAAGTACAGAAATATCAACTAAATCAAAAAAGTTTTCTTAGTTAATTTGGGATCAGCCCCCCAGTGGGTCAGTGACCTACTGAATCTCTGCACAAATAGAAAAGGCTCGCATGACTTTCACTTTATTAAGTCATTTGTGGCTCCATCATCATTTCTGACTGCTTATTAAGCCCCGAGTTTATTGCCCTGTAGTTTTCTTTTCTCCTACTGTATGACTATTAAACATAGCCTTTGAAGGTAGAGGATATGAGAAGGCTTGAAACGCTTGACCACGACTGCCTTCGGAAAATAGTCTGCATGTCATGGTGTCACTGTATCAGTGACATAAAAGTCAGGCGTAGAGTTTCTTACCTAAAAGGTTAGTCATTCGATGAGGTTGTGAACCTTCATTAACTTAGGTGTCTGATAAATGATTAGCATATGCCTAGTCACCGTCTTCTCTATAAAGCAATCTTAATTGATATAGGTTCAGACTGGAGAAAAGTTAGAGACAGCTGTACTTAAAGATGGCATCAGTGCATGAAATCTTTGACTGTTAGTCTGACCAGTGTAGGAGGATGTAGACTTCCTGGTTTGGACCCGCATAAACATAAAAATCGGTGTCTAGAGATTGTGTGCAATATTACTCAAAATCTATCTCAATGGTACAAATGTATCTGCATATTATTTTCATTGACATTGTCATACGGAAGTTTCACATTCTTTCACTCCTTTTTTCTGTCTTTGGGTGACTTTCTACAATTTTTATAGATTTTCATTTTTATTCTTCCATCATTCTGGTGAATTATCGTACCATATGCTGATATAAAGTGTGGCAACTTGTACGTTACGCAGTAATGCCAGGTCCTTAGTTGATACTCTTTATCTTTCTACTTGAAATCTTCAAAAGTTGTCTCTCAACATCATTGGTGAAGATATTTCGTATAGATGGCCTGAAAATTAAGTCCTCAAATAAAAAGTTAATTTAATAATTTGTTAAAGACGGAATACCACTTTTGGCTTTCACTTCAATTGTTCCTTCAGAGTATTTTCTGTACACTATGTCTAGCCCATAAACATACTTCAAAGCATTTTACAGCTTGATTATTCAGAAGGAAGAATGAAAATATCAACAGTTTCTATTCCTGAAAACCTTATCATCTAATATCAGGCTCCTTTTAGTATTTCTTTCAAGTTCATTTTCAGAATACCCCTCTTTAGTTCCAAATGACTCTGAATTAATGGCAATTCACAGCCTTGAATTTGATTTTCATGCTCAAAAGCATTACATGCACTTGTTATCCTTACCACTGCCAAACTAGCTATTTTTTTGTCTTTATTAGCAACTATTTGTTCTACTCTAGAGTATTACACCGTTGATTTGACCCCTATCGGTCATTAACAGACTCTTGTTTGTTTCTAATGCTTGCAAACACGATAGTATAGCTTTAGTAAATGATATGGCGAAAAAAGGAAATTTTTTTCGGTGTTAGGAATTTGTTTAAAAAATTGGTAACTCACTGTTGAAAGTTAACTAAGGTAACTAAACCCATTAAAATCCAAGATCATTTATACAAAATTTTATATTTAAACATGCCATTGATAATGAAGAATTAGGTCTTTAGCCAAAGAAATATCAGTGCTAAACTCTAAAGTCGTACACTAATAATTTTTTTCTTCATAAATTCATTTAATATCTTTTTCCTAATTAAATGGATCATATTTCTTTATTTTGATCCTGAATTCTCGCTGCTTCTAATTTATGCAGTTCTTAGGTGTACTTTAATAAATATGCTGATTTATACTGATCTTATTCGATACATGTGCTTTCACTTCAAAACTTGATTAATAGAATATTTTCACTACACTATTCTGAAATGCTATTTCTAATACACTTTGTAATATGTTGAATTAGAATGAATATGGTTTCTTACTGTTGATTAGTGCATATGATTTGACGGTTACTATATTGTTCATTATATCATATTCTTTTGTGCTTTATATATATATATATATATATATATATATATATATATATAACGTATACCAGACGTTAGGACTGAACCAACTACCTGCTTACCGCCTGTTTACAGAATCAGTGCATTCGCACTAATGCTGACTATTTCTGAAAAACCAGGGTTTCTAGAAGACATTTTATGGTGTGACTATAATTTAAGATCCCCATTCTGATTGAAGTTTTCTGAAATAAGTTAAGTGAACAAATTGGATGAACTTTACATAAACTAGAACGATATAAGAAAAGATCAGCGATGTTAGTTTTCAACATTTCAGTAGTTACTGCTACCTTAAAAAGTATACTTCAAGGATGTAAGATATTCCAAGTGTCAGTTAGCTGCAGCTAATTGACAGAAAGTCTTTTTTCTAGGTATCTTACTTAGTAGCACTCATCAGCAGCGCGCATCTGCAATAGCCATGGAACTCATTGCCCCTTTGACATCCGAAACAGCAGTATCTATTGTTGCAGTCAATGACGTAACCACTGAGGTATTCGGATCGCGGGACTGAATAAGATATATTGACTGGTCACTGGAAAGCAAACGATTTTATATTTTCTATTCCAGAATGCTGGCCGAATTCTGTTGACCACTTAAAGAGTTTATGTATATCACCTCAAAATTTGCTCGTCAATATGTTATATTGGTGTTGTTGGATTGCACAGAAATCCAGAATGCACGTTTTGTTCTAGTTGGGACTCGTCAGTTAGATTTAAGTGGATACCAGTGAGTTATGTTGTTCCCCCTGAGGCTTGGATCAGCACCCGTTGCTTCAAGTCTTTACCAATAAATGTCATTCGTCATTTTTTAAAACTATATTTATTGTTTGGTTTCTCGTATACTAGAGCTGTTAGTCAGTTCTCTGCATCGACTTTTAAGTGTTTCACTCTCCTTCAGTCAGTCGATGATGCTACGACCAAGTATAAACAAACACTTTTTACACTCTATACGCGTTTTAAACGGTACTAATGTAGATAGTAATAATGAATAGTAGCTAACAGTGGAATCCATAATGCGCAATTCGTTCTGTTTGGGACTAGTCACCTGGATATACCTACCTCCCAGTGAGTGGTCTTGTTCCCACCGGGACTAAGGCAGGACTATTAAAATGTAGACACTAACTGAATTGCGAAATACTTATCACGCTTTCAAATACTTAAAGAATCCTATTCGAAATACTGTAAGTGAAGTAATAACGAAGAATACTTGTTTTGATAACCTCTCTCCAGATAGCATAGTTATAAGATCAAATTTATTAGCTTACCTTGTTTAATGTCAGCTCACAAGGTGAAGAATCCCACAGATAAACAGATCTAAACGGTAAACAGATCAAGGTGATCCCATTAACAAATGACCAAGTTATTTGCTTGGCATAATGAATCATCCATCGTAGATGGTATATAGTTTAAATATTTCGATTTTCTACGAAAACGATTCTGAAGTTTTATCCCAACACTAGACTATCGGTTTCATGAATGATCAATGTATTTATAGGCTGATTTATTTATTTATTTATTCACTGATAAGCAAGCAATTGCATAGTGAATGGTCACGTTGAGTACACACTGACATGAAAGCCAATGAACTTAATGTCTTTTAATTTGTCAGTCATAGCTTTAAGGGAGGAAGATTTAACTCAGATCAAGTAATTCTGCCTTGTTCACCACAACACTGGATAATAACAAAATTTTTGAAGAAAGACATTTAAAAATAATTATTTTATTCAATTTAGAAATTTTGTGATAATTGTTACATTCTCCTCATTACTCACATGCTACATGGGTAGTATAAGAAATGTGTTGAATGTGTATGCGCAACATACTAGAAAACTGTTCTCAATGCTTTAGATTTCAAGCGTTTCATCTAGTCATAATGTCGATTATTGTTCATGCGTCCGAAATTATTTCTCACAACAGTGTTTAGCGTTAAAATAGCCAAAAATGTAGGCACGAACATATTCAGTGTTCTTTATAGAGTTCATGAGTTTAGTTTCTCCAAAATGTGCAGGAGCTGAACATTGGTCTAGGAATTAATCATTTTATGCGAAAATGTTCGTCTTTAGAAGTCGGCATTGAGAATTATATCACACTGATTTTGTTCACTCCGTATGTATACACAGTTCATGGTACTTTAATGAAATATATCGAAAGATGCTTCTACTGAACAACTTGAGTAGTTAAAAACCAATCAATCTGACCTTTAGTATTTCGCCAACCAGATCAGAGTGATCTGAACACCGGATGGGCCAAGCTCCTCATCATCTCATAAAGTCGGACTGGTTCAAACTATCTGAATCTGAGTTGCTGGCTTACATGGACTGGTGAACCTAAAATAAAATGATCAATTTGCAAATGATCTACAAACTGTGCGATCCACGTTGACATTTCTCACAGCTGAGTTTCTCAACTACCCAACTTCTAAACAAAATGAGTAGTTAGAAACCATTCAAGCTGATCTATAGTACTCAGCTCAGAAAAATGACAACGTAGACGGTGCAATTTGTAAATCATTTAAAAATTGAGAAATAGCGTATGAATTACTGGGTAGCCGAATTAATGGCTGATTTGGCTGAGAATATGCCGAAGTGATGACTTTGTACAAGAGGTAAGGTGTTTATTACAGACCTCGGAAACCAACAGAATAAGTGGAAGGGCAAGACGTATCTTATTTAATAAAAAGCCTAATTTTATACAACGTGACTGACTCAAAGTGTACATCTGCATAGGTTAATATCCACATTACTGCCGGTGAGCTGGCACTACCCAGTAGTCCTCAGCTGATCAACCAATCTAGGCTAAGTTTCATCCACTTCTGGTCACTGTATCAGAAAGGGCTAAAGTGATTTAAGGAAGTGGAAAAAAGAAGATACATCTTGTAGTGTTTCAACTAAAACCTATTAGTATATGACATGTACAACATATTTCCACGCAACTAAAAGTTAGGACGATTTTAGTATTAAAAGTAATTTTGCGTGAAAACAAAAACTGCTCAGCAGTTGTTTGCATAGGTATATAATTAAGGTGATTATTTACAAGTAAAACAATGTTGAAGCATGCGAAGAAACGAAAATATTTTTGCGGTCTTGAAATATCTATGTATTCCGTAAATATCTCATTTACGTGTGGCTTTTTTTGTCAGCGACAACTCAGACTACCAAAATTCTATTATTGTGGTAGTAGTCTAACGACTCGTTGGTGCTTGCTTATAAACTTTGAAGCCTGTAGTTTCAACAGAGCAGCAGATGATAAATTAAGGACGATGCCGAATATATATAAAAAGTAAAAATCAGTTGTTAGTGGCTCAATTTTCGCGATCAATACTATTCTGAATCATGAAGATTTCTGGGCTGGTCAATCACATATCTGATGCATAGAGACCAAATTTTTAGTGCTTTGTTCTTTTTCCATAAGTCTATTGGTCATTGATAGTGGTCCTTACTCAAAATGATGGAAAGGAAATGTAGGTGAGGATGACGATGATGATGCTTCATATGCTCTCAAATATCAGAACTCAGCAAATAGAAAACTGCCACTGTAATAATTATGATGGATAGTGGACCTACGTTTCGTCCCGTTCAGGACTCGTCAGCTGGACGTACATGCTTCCCAGTGAGTGATGTTATTCCCACAAGGACTCGAATCCGAGACCGGTCTCATCGAACACCAGAAAATTATTCACTGGACCACTGAGTCACGATAGCCACCTTTTTCCGATGTATATAGTTTTGTTATTAGCTTGCATCATACATTCGAAGCATTCGCACAGGAACGCATATGTCAAGAGAGACCGATCTATTCGGTTCACTCAAAGACAGGATCATACACGCAACAATAACAATGTTAACATAAATGTTCCAATTGGTTATTCTTAGCTATTTGCTTCTTAATTCTTATAGCTGATAAAATAATGGCCGTGTCACTAAGGAATTTAAATTACGTCTTGATTAGAAATCTGAGATCACTTGTCAAGTATTTTCGAACAACTCAGTGTCACAACCTTTTCCATTTCTTATTTAGACACTGATTTCAACTCATTCTACTGCCTTTACTTGTCTTCATTGTATTCATTAGTGTTCTAACTGTGACAAGGAAGTTAAAGGATCTTTACACTGATCAGTAAAACTCTGGAATTTTCACAACTGTTTATCAATAAACGTGGAAGTAGTATTCATCATGGACTGACATCAGTTGGAGAATCATTGGAAGTCTGGGAGCACTGGACAGCTGTTTCGTCCTGGTATGGGACTCCTCAGCAGTACGCACCCACGACCCGGCTAGGGGTCGAACTCAATGGTTCCTCAACTGATGTCAGTCCATGATGCATACTACTTCTAAATTAAAAATCCTCATTCATGTCACCAATACTTTTGGTGGTAACACCTGATAATCTGTTAACTGAAACTTCAATCCACTGCTGTGTTCTTCCTGTTAAGCAAAAATGCATGTTCGAATTTCATTATTTCTATATATTTTTAGGTTATAAGCAGCTGAAGAGGTAGATCAAAAAAAACTTGTTTCGTTCGAGAAATTTCGTCCTTCGTGCTTTAATGGAAATGATCAAAGGCGAGAGTGTATATAAACTTCCAAATAGTTCACAGGGTAGACAATGTAAGTTTTTTGGAGAAATGAAACACGAATATGCTTAATAAACGTTATATCAGTGCCGAAGTGTTGAGAAGAGCAGATATTTTGATAAGGCTTTATTTCGACTGCTACCACAGTTACTCCTTTACCTATGATTAAACAATTGAGACGTTTCCTTGACGGAAAAACTTTAAAATACTTTTGTCAAAATTTAGCAGGGTTAGGGACTGGTAACTATGCGGGATTAATTTTTGGACGGATCATTTTCAGCATGTTTTATTCTTATTTTCACAAATTCCGACTAATATTTGCTTTCATTGGATGATTAATAAATGTAACATTTTATTTTAAGGTTATCTTAATAGTCATTGATGTCCCTCGCCTGACTGCTAGTGAAAGTAATCAATAAATGGTCAACTGTTCTCTATCCAGTACTACAATTTTTTGCTTTCTCAGGTCCCTCGCCGAACAAAATCTCAATAATCTAGTGACCGGATATGTGGCTGATTTCCATTCATTTGTTTAACTCCTTACGATTCGTATTTACAGCGACAGATAAAAATCTTTCATTTTCAACTGGTTTGCATTAACAGTGTGTCACTATCAGTTACAAAATACTGAGGTAGGTGTATGTTAGAAAAAATATATGCGCATCACAGTGTCTGTAACTGAATTATGTTATCATGAGAGAACTAATAAAATGTATACCTATTTAAAAATGGCATGAAGTCAGTTAGACGGTAACGAGAATTTTGTATATTATTGACAGATATTTCATTTTACTGGTACTTGTGCTCACTGGAATTTTTTTATGAACGAACAATAGTGCCTTTGGGCTTCGCTGCCAGCATCTTTCTTTGCCTTGTATACGTTTGTGATAAGCCACGGCAGGACACGAAAATGCTCCTGCTATGACTTGTACTGAGACCTAATAGTCTATGAGCGAACGAGTCTAGTGGCCTACGGGTGATACGAATCTAACGCAAACCAGAACCTGAAAGACCACCACAACAGTACTACGGACACGCGAAGACAAGAAGAGAAGATGGACCGTTGATAGAGAGCTTTTACTGTCTCAACGACAGCCATTACATGTAAGAGCGATGCTGAATATATACATATTTAAATAGCCTTAACAACACTAAATTCACATTTGGGTTAAAAGAGTTAACAACCAATAACAGCCTTCAGCCTTCAGAAAAGTGGGAAAACAAGAGCTAGTAACTGTGTGAAAGCAGAAATGACAAGTTATAGGCAAACACCAGGTTAATGTTATGCAAAATTAAGGGGTATATAGCAGTTCCGAATTCGGTTTATAGAGTAGCTTACTTTTAAGGAAACAGGTGCATGTTTTAATTCTGTAACACGTGAACAGCTATAAATCTAATAAAAATCTGATATAATATATCTTGTTTCTTCAAGTTGGCAAGTACTAACCAAGCAGTGCTAAAAGCGGTAGCTCACCTTTGCAACAGTATTTTCCTATTATCAGTACTAAATAACACAAGGAAGGAATATCAGCAGCTAGTTATAGTTTGTTCATTTTCTTTTCGTGATGTACAAACTAATATTATTTCCAAATGAAATCTATTTTTAAAAATGACGAATGGTAAAAATTTGAAATTGATAAAATCCTAAACATTCTGGTCAAATATTGATGCAAGTATGTTCAGTGTCTCTGACAGATAAAAGAAATCATGAAATGGAGCATACTGATGTCTTCACTGAACACTAAATATTATTTCATGGTTTTTGCTTACTGTCCAGTATGTTATAAGGTGATGGATACATTGGAATTCCCATTTTTGAATTGATTAGGTGTTATGTCGAATACTTTTAGATAATGTCACAAAATCTCCTGTAATGAATAGGTTGAAAACTTTTGCACTGACGGTAAATTTTTCATGATACTTTACTGCTTATACTAAGGTAAAAGCTCTTCTATAAGAGATTTACGGTTATTTATGCTGTAAGCCTGATAACAATTTTTCTGACTTTTAGTATCATTTCTAAAATATAAATTTATTCCTGTTTTCGTTTTCAGTACTAAGTTTTTTTTCAATAATAAAGGGCATATAATGACATTGTTTCTATAAATGTTTACCTTGTTATTTAAAATGTTAGACAGTTAAAGCCTTTCTGCGTGTGCGCTTCGAAAGATAACAAGAATTACCACCGCAAATTCAGCTGAGAGATATTCTGAATGCGAAATACGTATGAACAGGATATTTTTTCATAAGGATATACTTCTACTGTACGCACATCTACTGATAAGTGAATCCCATAGCTATAGGCTTAGTATTACCACTGACTGTGTATGCATGAACTTCTCCATCTAACCAGTACTAAATGTAATGTTATTTAGTTGATGGTGTGACTACTGTTACTAGTCCTTACTCTGATTAAGGTATTGTTCTTGCTTCTATCATTTACAAGCTTCGGGAATACAGAACACTAGTTGTATCCATTGTTATTTCACTGGTTTGCTTTGTTTGAATAATATAGGAGTAAAACTTGGGCGCTGTGGTAGATTGCTTAGGACACAATTTATTGTCCATATTCACATCAAGTGATTTGAATGTGGACAATAAATTATGCCTGAAACGTAATTCAGTAAATGATACTGTTTCACTGTATGACACTTCTAATAAATAAACTAAAGTGGAATTACTCTGTTTGAATTTGACCATGCTGATACTAACGTCACACTGACTGAGACCACCTAGATAGCAAGAATGTTCTCGTAGCCTACAAATAAACCTGGTGTATTCAGAATGCTATAAACCAACATGCTGTTGGGCATTCATCTCTTTTGAATTCATTCAATCATTATTACCTCAGCTGACTTTCGTAAGGCTTGTATCCATGGTGAATATGTACATTGTACAGAGAATCAATTTATTACAAATATGTTTGCAATGAACTGATTCTCTTCACAGTGCACAAATTTTAAAAGGCTATTGTGGAAACGATGACCAGTGGAAATAAAGAGCCTAATGGGAAAAAAATGATGTGTGGATCTAAATGCTCGATTCTCTATTGTCATTTGGAATGTTATTACTCACAGTGATTTCGACTAAGCAAACTGGACTAGTTTTGTAACTTCTAATCATAGTTGTACAGTAATAGTAGTAGTAGTTTAAAGGTGTCATGAATAGCGCCATCAAGGGTCAAAGGTTGAAAGAATAGAAAGCTAATCTTACGAAACGAAAATATAGAATAGTGTAATGATGAACAGAGCTCAGAAGTGCTTATTTTTATCAAGATGGAGTTGTTGAACAGGAATATTATATTAACGAAAGCAAAAGATATTAGAATCACTGAAACCAGACTGTAATAAAGATAATAGAAGTAGATTCAGGAAAGATTGTTAAGCAGAAGTCAAGGAGTTCTGAAACCAAGGATATAGTAGCAAAAAAGGACTGAGGCGAATACTCATGTATATGTCTTTCAGGATTCAGCTTTTGAATAGTCTGAAGAAGATGTGATCAAAATCCCTTCGAAGGACTTGGTCTTAACTTGTCTGTTACATAGAACGAATAACGCACAGATAATGCATGACCTGAATGAACTTTCAACCTTATTCACTGGTGAATATATATAAGAAAATAGGCTTTATGTTTTACACAACTTAACAGTATCTTCAAAATACCTCTGCAAGGGGATTAAATCTAAGGATAACATCAAATGTTGCATCTACGAGTCTATCACCACAAATGCTATTGCTTGTCGAAACTTGAAGGATAAGATATTTTCGTCACCGAAATCCATGTGAGTATACAAATATTATTGCTTCTGTGCAGCTAAGTCCATGGTTAAAGCCATAGGGACACGTTCAACGTGTATCATACTTTATTAATTGGGATGCTTCTCGCTTCCTTTAGTACTGTGTTCCTAGTTCAGAACCCCAACTTGATAGAAATAAGGACTACAAACCTCTGTTCATTATCCCACTTTTATGTATTTTTATTGCATAAGATTGACTTGCTATCTCCTAGATTACACTGTTTTTATCTCCTGATTCACATATCAATAGTTCTTGTTACTAATTCATATTAACTTTAGACGCTTGTTGACATTACTCAAGTTATCTGTAAACTTTTAAGTAGCTGTACAGATATAACAAAAAGTTACGGATAGAGTCCTCTTTGCTGATTGGCCAATATCATTTTAGTTTAAATCATATAGGTATGTGTTTAAACGATTTTGTTAATGTTCCTAAATTTAAACCTTTTTTTATATGATCTATGTTTCGTTACATGGTGCTAATCAGTTGCATTTCCTGAGTAGTTTTCTTTTCTGTATACATAATATTATGAATATTATATTACAGAACACTACAAATTCATATTTATTTAGGTTTAGAAATTGAGAAGTTCATCCCTTTGTGTTGTAAAAATCCATTGTCTAAGTACCTTAAAGTGAATGATATGAAATGATAAGTTGACAGGCTCCAAAAACTAAGATATCATCTATTGACAGCAATGAAATAGTGTTAGCATTAACATATAATTAAAAATTTAATTTAAGCGATAAAAAGGTGGAAAAACTGTTTTAAACAGCAACAAAAAAGTAATAAATCGTCAATCGTTACTTTGAATTTAGATAGTGAACTTTTGAACCAACAAAATGAAATAAGTCAATCAGAATAGAGATGATTAAAAAAAATTAACATTTATTCCTAACTTATTTATCATTTAGTCTGTTTAAATAATCATGTATCCCCTTCAGACTTTATAGTCAGTATAATTTATTTATCATACTGATAAGATTAAATGTATAAATGACCTAATTTTTTTGAAAAAAAACAGTTTTTTGTTCTTTTTTCAATGATAATAATAAAGTTAATAAAATTTTATGTTAAATAACTGATGATGAAGTTAACATACAGAGGAATAGTGTCCTGCTGGTTTTCAGTAGATGATGTGTTGGTTAACCATTTGAAAGATTCCATTTCCTAAAAGCAAAGTATTGTAAATTACTAATTGATATAAGTTAGCCTTCTTATCCTTAACCAGAATGCTTTAGTGGTCAAATTGAAGGGATAGAAATAATTGACTATGTTTCTAGTTTTTCGGGGTCATTGTGATATAATATATGTCGTCTAGAAATCAAGAAACACGATTATATGAAAAAGATGGACAATATGTCACTGAGTTATTCTTGAGTAGATTGGTTAGTTAGTGAACCTTTTCTAACAAGTTAATATCATGAACAGAGGATGTCAGAGGAAAACATTTTGAGATGGTTTCATTTTAGCTTCATTTAGTAGGGATATAACAAAAGAAATTCAGTTGATATCTGTCAGCTTTATAGGTATATGCAAAATTCCTGGGTAAGTCCTGTCGACTTATCAGGACATTGGCAACCATGAGAACACGGAATATAAAGTTGCCTTGTTACCATGTAAAACCAATGTCAGAAAAGTAGTCACTTAAAATCATCCTCTACTCCTTTACAAGTGTTCACATAATATCTAAACTGTCGAACAATCCATGAGGTGATCAGGTTTCAAAACTTAACTGAATCCACCCTCATAAATGCTTCATTAATGTAACTGTATTTTTAACTCGCACCTTTATTATTCTTCTTCTTGACTATTGTTTACCATCTGAAGTTTCTATCTATTTGTATAGCTTTCAGTCATTAGACGGTTGCCTTTACAAATTTACTAATCAGTTTGTTATCTTGTGTGAGTTACTTTGGAAAAGAATGCACCTTTCAAGCAGAACAACTTAAAGATTCAGACATTGATGTTGTTTGAACAACAAACAATCCTTTACCTGAACATCATAAAGCCTCACCACAGATGTTTGTTGTATCTCAGAAACCCACATTTCAGATTCTAGTGAAGTGATATGAAAGACCTCGTCTATCAGATTGAAAAGTGCATTCAACATATGATAATGGAGCTACATTAGGTGCTATGATTCATGCTGAATCAGCAAAGAGAATTCCCATTAACAGTCATATGTGTGCTGTTAGTCTGGAAAGTTCAGTTAGACTATGGAGTAACAAAGAGAAAACACCATGCCTTTATCATTTCTGCCCTCGTTTCGATAAATTGCAGTCTATAAAGCGTTTAAGGATGATGCTTATCATTTCCTAAGTGAATTTCTTACTTATATAATGCTAACAGATATCACATTCAGAACAAAAAGAATATGAGCAAACACCCATTTTCATAACTTCTTTAGGCTCTACAGTTACGAGTCACTGATATAAGTTTCTAAAATCAAAATGAGCGAAACATTTACATATCTAAAGTTTCCAAACTCCATGGAATTTGTTTCTTTAAAAGAAGAACCTTGTTAACCTTTCACAGGCAGTTTATTTACTTACTAACCATTTTCTGCATGGTTACATAACTTGGGAAAAGTATTCTCTCTGATTCATTGGTAATTTACTAATGTCTTTACATTTCAAGCATCTCGATAAGCTCTTTCTATGTGTATCCACAAAAGATGAAATATATTATCGTAGTGAACGATTAACAGAACTCTCAAAAAATGTTCTTATGTAAGCTGATTTTCCAAGATATTAAAGAATATTAGGAAAGTCGCCATGAACAAGTTATAACCTAACCATGAACACAGTCATTTAATAGAATACGTCACAGAAATAAATGGAAAGTCAGACATCAGTTAACCGGACCTATATGTCATTGTTGACAGGATATTATCCTTACTTTCCCCTTGATTTCCTAGTGAAACATACGGATTCACTAATACGTCACCATTTCACTCTCTTCTATGCACTCTTCTCAACCTCGCTCCACCACTGACCACAAGATTTCATTTCTTCCTCACATGATCTCCTCAACGTCACCATCACCTCAGACGCCCACCTCGTCGTCTCCCATTTGGATTACACTCGAGGTCGTCGTCTGGCGCATGATGTTTCCAATCGAACTTCTCTGTGTATGTCCAGTCCAGTCCAATCCATCTCCACTCTCCTCTGCACATCTGTTGGGTGATAGGTTGTAAGTTGGTTCGTTGCCAGCGACAGTGAGTTCCTTGTTGCTGATTCTTATTATTCTGGCAACCCATCTGAACTTCAGTGTCAGTATCGAGTGAGTGAGTGAGTGAGTGAGTGAGTAAGTGTAGGCGGCAGCTGTTGATGAATGTATGTAGTTTATTGCAAATACTTTTCGAAACTCACCGCCGAGTCCTTCAACCATCATGTAGGAGCACTGACTCACTTGACTGAATTAGTCTTGAAAATCTGGATGTTGTTCAGATTTTGTGCTGAGTGGAGTGCAGTAGATTTGCATACTGATTTCAGGTTAATGAAATACATGTCTTCTTGCTGTCTTTCCGATTCTGACTGCTTTGATGTCCTCGTGTGTGTCGCCACCTGTAGTTGAAACGATGCTGCACTGCGTGTGTAGGTGAAAAGGACTACCTGCTTTAGGTTCCTGAGTTGATGGTGATTGGTGTTTGTTGTTGTTATTGGAGTTGTTGGTTGAGTATCTTCATCACCTGTGTTTTCTCTACATTCACTTGAACTCCTGTCTTTACTGCCCTGCCTCTTCTGTTAAAACACGTTTTCATATCAATCCTGATGAAGTCAGCAGTTATCCTGAATAAATTCGGATGAAAACATTTACAACTGACATTTCTTGATTCTTTTAGTCTGGACTTGATAAGTATGCGATTGTTAGCCCATCCAGACAGAATTCAGCCATTGTCGTCTTCTGGAAGTGAATCACTTTCAAAAATAAAAATTACACAGACATGTTTTCAACAGAATGAAGTAATAAACAAATTGTGTTTATTACTTTTTTATGTCAATGACCAACATAAGGAACTTTTATTCCTTACATTCAAGGCAATATAAAGAGAAGAAGAAGGAATCGTCATTATTCAATCATCTGATTCAAAAAATTTAGCCAGTCCCTACAAACAGTTTTAAGAAAGCATATCTATAACAAAAACCTTGCAACTGAAAAACTTAAACGAATTCAACTAAGATTTTCACTCATATTGTTAAAAATTCATTTTATCTTACCTTATCGTTGAATTTTTATCTAGATGAGATAATACCTGTCTTCCATGCTGGATATAAGGAAATTAACGGTCTTGACTACGGAATTGTCAAGGTTAAATGAACATAGCTCAGTTAAACATAAAGGAAAAATAACTTGAATATAGATACAGTGTTTATAATTTTACGGTAAGTTTAAAAAAGTTATATACATTTATTTCTCCATGGAAACTGGTCACTGAAAGAACAATTAAAAATATTTTTTACTGTATCACTGTGTTACATGAACAGTGTGTATATAACGTAAACGTTTGTAATAAGCATTGAGCGTAAGTTGGTCAGTGGAAAGCAAAGTGATTAGTAGCTGAAATATATATATATATATATATATATATATATATATATATATATAATACTCAGTTCTTGAGTATTTGGTTACATCTGGTCTTCTTCAAAGTCATTTATAAAGCAAAGGCAAGCATTTTGAAGCCAGTGCTTATTCGCCACCTTAACACAGAAGAAGCTCTTACAATCCAGGATTAATACACTGCTCTATGTGTTCAAAAAAGATATATTCAATCTCTAATTGTGCTTTGGTCGTAATATACCTAAGATAGTTATATTGATCTTGGTGACCAGCAGTGGAATCTAAGATGCGCATTTCGTCCTATTTTGGATTCATCAGCAATAATAAAAACTGATATCTGTTGCACAAGAGATGGCTATCGTGCTCCAGTTGCTTAGTGGATAACGCTCCGTCGTTTGACGTGCTGAATTCGAGCCCTAATGTGATCAACATCACTCACTTTACTGCAAGTACACCCAGCTCATAAGTCTTATGAGCCATGAATTCTGAACTCCTTTACAAGTCACCAACATCAATATAACATCATGACTATTCAGCAGTATCGAGGCATCCGCATAGGGGCCCACCTGCCAACAGACGTCCAGAAATTCAAACCTGTATGCCAACGGGAAATCACAAGTATCACCGCAATCCCCAACATAGTTTTTTTTCATTTTTCTATTTATTTACTGTAATCTTATTAAGAATTTTTGATGACCCTGATTTAACCTTCTAGCCATAATCATGTTGTGATCTTATTCACCGTTTTTCATGACACCTTGGATAGGCCTATTTGTCGTTGATGGACATGTATATTTTGGTGTAAATATAATTACGAGGTATGGCTTTCGAAAATGATTCTTCGAAAAAGAAATTTTCTTTGCTGAATTGTCTTTTATTAGTTCTCAGTCAAAATTATTTAATCTCAAAGGAAACTTTCACCATATCTTTGATCATCAATGTTCTGTTATTTTATCAGTGCTGATAAGTTAGTTTATTTATACTGTACGAAGGTGAAAGAATTTTTAATTTAGTATTTCAGGGAATTGAACTGTTTATCTTTCAATAACTTATAAAAAAATTTATATCAAACGTAAAAATCTTTTTTTTTCTTAGAAAATTCATTTTTCTAAATAATTCATGCATCCGTCCATCATGCTAATGACCTACAATCTCCTTTATTTTAAAAATTCTCTTAACGGCTATTGTAATCAGCCTTGTTTTGGCTCGATGAACTTCCGTTTTTTTTTTATCCTTAAGATTTTTTATCAAGTGTTTTGTGCATTTTATTATGTTGGTTAAAATAAAGTTCATTAAATAATGCATACTTAATAGCGTTTTAATGCTAATGGCGTTAATGAATTAAACGACTAACTGATGATAGAATATCAACATGACAATATAACTCGATGGCCATATGTATAGCTTACTGATGTTTGAAGTGATTGGTTCTGGGTTCCAGTTTCAGTGATAGCAGCATCAACCACCGAAATCCAGATATATTCATCTAATGAGGTCCTAATAGGAGAAACGCAAGTTCTAGGCCCCACTACTGGCCATTTTACACCATCAATATCAAAAGTGAAGATGGTGGTAACACTAAGGCATCCAAACAGAAGTTCATATGATAGCAGTGGCCGATCAGTATGGTTCAGTCAACGACGCAGATTCAAAAGCTACAACATCATAGTTGTTCAGAACAAATGCACCGTTATCCCGACCATATTTCATGTGACACAGTAGCTCCATAAATTATTACTATTATTTATTTGTCCCTTACATTCCTAATAGAATATAGGGCTTCACTAGCACGTCTCCAGTGAACTCTCTTCTCTGAAATCTTTTGAACCTGGCTTCACGACACCCCAAAGCTCTCATTTCCCCCTCGCGCGAGCTCCTTTATGTCACCCTTCCCTAGGATGTCCAACTCGTTGCTTCCCATCTGGGTTCCACTCAAGGGCTCCGCGTGGCGCGTTATGTCCCCAGTTGACCTTCTGCGTGTATGCTCAATCCATCTCCACTTCCTTCCATTGCATATTTGTTGGGTTAGGCGTTCTTAGTTAGTTCGTTCCCAGAGCTCCTTGTTGCTTATTCTTTCGGACCACCAGAGCTTCAGCAGCAAGCCAGCGTAGGTAGATTTTGATGGATACCTGTAGTTTGTGGGAAATCCCCTTCGTAACGCGCCAAGTCTCTGAACCATGTGGAAACACTGACTTGATATTAGTGTTGAAAATCCGGATGTTGTCCACGCTTTGTACTGAGTGCAGTGCAGAAGATTTCCACACTGGTTTCAGATTAATGAACGCCTGTCTTGCTGTCTTTCCGATCCTGACTGCTTTGACATCCTCATCTGTGCCGCCACCTGTAGTTGAAAAAGTGTTGCCTAGATAGGTGAAGGAGTCTCCTTCCTTTAAGTTTCTCCTGTTCATGGCGATTGCAGCTTGTTGTTGGTGGTGATGGAGTTGGTTGGGTATCTTCATCACCTCCACTCCTGTCTTCTCTACGTTCACTTGAATTCCCGTCTTCGCTGCCCTGCCCTACCTCTTCTGTCAACTTGTTAGTTTTCGCCTGTGGATCTTCAGGTTTGTCTGGCATTAGACATAAGTCATCGGTGAAATCCAAATCTTCTTCTGGGATCTTTTCCGCAGTCCAGCCACTGTATCCCCCTCTTCTCGCTCCTCACTGTTTGTTGCATGATCCAGTCGACCACTATCAAGAATATCATGGATGATATTAGGCAACCTTGTTTCACTCCTGTCTTCACTTCAAAAGCATCACTGAGTTTCACATTGTGAACTACTTGGCTGGCATCTGGCTTCTTCATATATTTGTTGAATGATTTTGATAAAGGCTTGTGGTATTCCGTAGTATTGAAGCAGTTTCCAAATTACTTCTCGGTTGACGCTGTCCAAGGCCTTTTCAAAATAGATGAAGTTGAGGTGAGGTAGAGGGATGATTGCCAACCGGCGTCATTTCGCCTCTCCAATTCCAGCGAGGAATAATTTTGTTTTTATTTTTATGTTTTGTTTGTGCTTTGAAGTTTCTTCATCGGTTGGATTTGTTTTCCAGGGTAAGGTTGCTAGCCCTATGCCCAACCTTTCGTGTTTACCAGGGCTTAGGACCGACTGTTAACTAGTGAACTAGTTAACCAGGCGAGGTTAGCTCCAAAAATACTTCTTTCTATTATTGCTTTGGCCCATATGATGTTATCAGTTTGACTACCTGAGACAGATATGTTTTGGCAGACTTGTATTGATACTGGGTGATGCCTTAAGGTGAAATGGAAATATAGGCCGCAGCAGGTTTCGGACCATTGACCTGCAGGTTACTGGCCAAGTGCTTTGCAAACTGAGCTACGAGACTCGACTGCTGACCATATTTTCATTTCACTACAATCACTAAGGACTTTGCCTGGCTGCCATTTTAATTCGTGATGCGTTACTATCGCTTGATCGTACTCACACTGGCTTCCCAGTTGGTTGCCATAGAAATCTACTTGAATTAGAGAATGGGAGTATGGTATGAATATCGGTTTGAATATCTGCGATATCTGTGGGTTAGCAGAATTGCATTGATACTGAGTGATTTAGTTTAGGATGAAAGGTCCTGGCTGGGCAGTTAGTTTGAATTCGAAGAGGTGATCTGAATGTATCATCAGTTCAAATAATAGTCGGATGTAGTCACTAGCTGAGTGTCATGATTTAGTCGATGAATCACTTAGCAGGTTACCTTGAAGTCGATCGTTTGAAGTCTGCAGCAGCCCAGATTGTCATTCCACCTTCAATCAACACTTAGTAGCACAAGGTATTGTCAAATTTACCTTTAAATGACGTCCTTGGAGTGAATGACCTTGAAAAAATCAGTACCCGAGCGGTAAATTCTACAATACAGCTACAGAACTCTGAATCTCCGACTGGCAAAGGAAAATCATGTTGAGTTTGAGAGCTGATATGCCATATTGACCTGTGACAACAAGTATTGAAGCTCAAATCTCAGCTACCTATCTGTTGACTAATGCTGAAGCTTGTAAGCTGTCTACTTTGAAAGTAAGATTGAGTAGCTGCTGATGATATTATCAAATAAGCGTACTATATCAGGATGTAAACAAATATTCGGAGTTCACGAACAAAACCCTAATTTTATTCAAATCAGACTGCTGACATGATACAATACCTAAGAAAAATAATCAGTATGGGAATATTTCAGGTAAATAAATTTTTGGTTGCCTGTTGACTATTTTCATGTTTCTTTACAAGTACCAGTCAGTCATAATAATGGAAATGAGATTAAAAGTTCAAGAAGTCAGTTAGCAGGTAGTTAGTTCAACACATTGAAGATGAAACCTTGATTATTCACTTTTGAAAAGTTAGACGAAACAGGCATTCGTTTGTTCTTAACCTTCAGTTAACGCTTCACATAGTTGAGAAAAGCAGCTCAGAAATATCCTCTACCAACTCACGATGAATACTATTAGTATCATTACTTTCCCTTGGGTTCCTAGTGAAACATACGGATTCACTAATACGTCACCATTTCACTCTCTTCTATGCACTCTTCTCAACCTCGCTCCACCACTGACCACAAGATTTCATTTCTTCCTCACATGATCTCCTCAACGTCACCATCACCTCAGACGCCCACCTCGTCGTCTCCCATTTGGATTACACTCGAGGTCGTCGTCTGGCGCATGATGTTTCCAATCGAACTTCTCTGTGTATGTCCAGTCCAGTCCAATCCATCTCCACTCTCCTCTGCACATCTGTTGGGTGATAGGTTGTAAGTTGGTTCGTTGCCAGCGACAGTGAGTTCCTTGTTGCTGATTCTTATTATTCTGGCAACCCATCTGAACTTCAGTGTCAGTATCGAGTGAGTGAGTGAGTGAGTGAGTGAGTAAGTGTAGGCGGCAGCTGTTGATGAATGTATGTAGTTTATTGCAAATACTTTTCGAAACTCACCGCCGAGTCCTTCAACCATCATGTAGGAGCACTGACTCACTTGACTGAATTAGTCTTGAAAATCTGGATGTTGTTCAAATTTTGTGCTGAGTGGAGTGCAGTAGATTAGCATACTGATTTCAGGTTAATGAAATACATGTCTTCTTGCTGTCTTTCCGATTCTGACTGCTTTGATGTCCTCGTGTGTGTCGCCACCTGTAGTTGAAACGATGCTGCACTGCGTGTGTAGGTGAAAAGGACTACCTGCTTTAGGTTCCTGAGTTGATGGTGATTGGTGTTTGTTGTTGTTATTGGAGTTGTTGGTTGAGTATCTTCATCACCTGTGTTTTCTCTACATTCACTTGAACTCCCGTCTTCACTGCCCTACACTGCCCTACCCTGCCCTGTCTCTTCTATCAACTTGTTACTTTCCGCCTGTAGATCTTCGAATTTGTGCGACAAGAATTTACAAATCAGTCATCATCGGCGGTGAAATCGAAATCGACTGCAGCGTCTTCTCATCAGACCAGCCAGAGCATACCCATCTTATCACTCCTCACTGTTTGCTGCGTAATCCAGTCGGGTTGATCCCAATCAGGAAGATGATCGGTGATAGTAGGCGGCAGTCTTATCTTACTTCCGTCTTCATTTCATGAGCATCACTGAGCTTTCGATTGTGGATCACTTGACATGTGGCGTCTTCAGATAATTGTTGAGTGGGGTTAATAAAGGTTTGTGGCACCAAAACCGGAGTGTTGAAACAGTTGCCTGCCAGATTACTTCTCGATCGACACTGTCGAAGGCCTATTCAAAGTCGATGAAGTTTAGGTTGAGTTGACTGGCATTCTATGCTCTGTTCTATGGTGGTGTGTAGCGTGGCGTTCCAATTCGATTCGCACATGATTTGTTCTTCTTGATCTCAGCGTGTCCGGGTTGTAATTTTGAATCCGGCTTATTTTTTAGTCTCTTCATGATGATGTGGCATAATATTTTGCTTGGGGTGTACAGCAGTATGATTCCTCACCAGTTCTTGCAAAGCACGATGAATGGAGTCGAGTTAATTTCTACGACAAGCTGAAAATGTATTTTGTATCATAGCATTTCCCTACAGATAATTGCTTGCAGAGGTTGTATAGATTACTGAAAGAACAAACAACTAATTAGCAGTTATCAAATACAATTTTCATTACAACCCAGGTAAAATTTATATATGTATGGTTTCATCTTAAAACCTCATTGGTTTTCACGTTTGTACTATTGGAGAATGACACCCTTCGTCATATGTAACCTGTAAGTAGTGAAGGAGATTCATTTTTAAAATGAAAAGTAGATGTCAAGAAAAAATTAAAAAAGTGCATAGGATCTTAAGCAGGGTGAAGGTGGGAAAAAGCCTTCAAGAGATTTGTATAAAGTTTATATAGTCAAACTTTTTTCAGAAGAATCGAAATTTCCGATTCCTTTTTTAACTAGCTATGAACGTGACAATTGCTGAAAGCTGTATAGCTAAAGTGAATTAATTCACTTTGAAAGTTTATGGGGGAATTGTCGATTGATTTGAAATTGACATTCATCATGGAATGACATCAGTTGGAGAATCACTGGAGATGTAGTAGCACGGAATAGCTGTTCCACTCTAGTATGTGACCCTCAGAAGTACGTACTTGCGACTATGTCCCGCAGTGGATGGGACCTAAAGTCTTCGCGTCTCTTGGGGAGAACACTACTATCCAGCCACTAAGTAGGAATCCACTGGTGCACTTTTTCTTACTTCTGTCAATTTGTGATGCAGCTCGAACACCATCCAGTCCCACCATGAAATGAGTGTCCTCACTTCCGACTTCGTTTTCCGAACCCGGTCACATCTTCTCATCAAAACTTAAACAAATCTCATCTGAAAATATTCGACCCATGAGGAGTGGATAGTGGTTCTGGTTTGTGAGGATTTTTATTCTTTTCGATGAATTTTCGACGACTTTTCAGTGGCCATTATTGACATACTTAGCTGAAATATCGGTCGAAATTTTCATGAGTTTTTCAATTTATCACCAATATCAACATGATTATTTGTTGAATTTCTATGGAAATTAAGTATCGTTCAAATTTAGTAATGCAGTAAATAATACCACTATGAACTTTAACTCACGCTGTGAGTTTGAAAATCAACTGCGTATTGTTTTTAAATCTGATGCAAACTTGAACTGGAAAATATCTTTCAGATCATTCATGTTGTAGGTGACAAAGTAAACGACTTAAGCATCACTAAAAGAGGACAACATTTTCGTTGTAAATCGGTAACATTTAAAAAATAAACGTTGATAGATTATAAATGATTTAAGTGCCAAAATAAAAAGGTTAAAAAATGATATTTTAAAAATGGTTTACACTTATCAACTTATCAAAGTGTTGCTTGTTATCTCTGCATAATCTAATCTCAGTAAGTTTAAAAATTCTAGTGATCCTAAGCAAGCTGAATTCTTAGACAATAAAACGAAGGTGTCAAAGAATGTAAGTGATAGCGAATTCTATCTAATGTATTGATGAAGTAGAAATAAACAGCTTGAAGCTAAGGAAACTTTAACAAAGAAAGCTTTTACTTATTGGTGTATTGTGGGTGGTATTCATTGGGAAAGTTTATAGCATAGATGAAGAAAAATGTCAATCAAAAATCAACGATGAAGTTTGAAGTTGTTATTCATCGAAGAATGACATCAGTTGGAGGAACAAAGGAAACCTGGGAGCACTGGACAGCTGTTTCGTCCTAGTACGGGACTCCTCAGCAGTGCGCACCCACGACCCCAGCAGGGATCGAACCCGCGACCTTCAGGTTCCGCGACCAGCGCGTCACCATTGAGCCACTGGGTCAGAATCCAATGCTGCATATTTCCAACTTCTGTTAGCTCACGATATAGCGCAAACTGCCACCCAATGTCATCGTTGAGTATTTGTCCTCACGGCCATCAGGCTTTGACTCCACCGGTCCACCCGCTGGTCGCGGAACCTGAAGGTCGCGGGTTCGATCCCTGCTGGTGGGGTCGTGGGTGCGCACTGCTGAGGAGTCCCATACTAGGACGAAACAGCTGTCCAGTGCTCCCAGGTTTCCTTTGTTCCTCCAACTGATGTCAGTCTTCGATGAATAACAACTTGAAATATTTCCAAATCTCCACAACCCCCTCAAAATTTAGATGAAGTTTAAATAAAAATGTATGAATTACCATGCTTTTGTAGGTTACCTGTAAAGTTCTATGCGAGAAACTGAGTACTTAATATATAGCTAAGAAATGAATCTACCCAATCAGCTATTCCAACAACGGAAATTTCATATACTAAACAGATTTAGAAAATTAAATGCGTGCTATCAAGAATGCTAATTACTGTCGTTTAATAAGTGTTCGCTTTTTGAAATTCACAAGTGTATATGATGAGAATGACTGTCTGCAACATACCAGAAAATAAGAGTAACCTTTCGAATGCAGAGAAATGTTGTATATTTTATGATCATGTTCAATGTTTAGAATGATTCGGCTTCAATGAAGATGTTTATGGATAGTTGTGTGAATTGAAAATCAACTCTAATTCATTGATGTACATCCTTATGTCAGTATACAACCTGTATATTGTGGTACCACAAAACTGCCAATTAAGCAATTTTATTTGATATACCGTATTATTTACTTGATTACGTTTCCAGCATAAATTATTGCTTATAATCATATCAATGTGATATGATTATGAGCAATAATTTATGCTCGAGACGTAATCAAGTAAATATTACTGTATCATTGTGCGCTTTATATCAAATAAACAAATCTAGTATGGAATTACATTCTACCACAGTACCCAAGTTTTTCACTTATATTTATTTGATATAGCTTACAGTGCTACAGTTTATTTAGCCAGTGAATACAGTGTAATTCTCAAAATGTATTCAGATAGTCAAATAAAAAACGTTTTAACTTATTAAGTTGCATAGGTCAAGCGAGATGATCCAGTCAAATAACTTTATCCTTTAAAAGAAAGCTGTAATTTGACTGTGCTTTGATGCTCTCCGAGCTCAGAGAACACCAAACCATCATCATCCTAGTCCTGAACTATAGATCTTTCCTATATATATGCTCTCGTGTTATTCTACAAATCCTCTTCAAGCTGCATCAAAAAAGATTTGTGATTGCAGGTGTCACTTCAAAATATAAGCTTACAAAACACAAAGAATATGAATTTTTACACAAAACACTATTACGCCTGAAGATAACTTTGAGTCTCATCCAGATTTTCCTACTTCTATCACAGCAATACAACGAGGCCTTCATACAATCCCAGTTTGAGTTTTTCTCATCACATTCGAATTGGTTTACTCCGCAAGTCACGACTTTTCATTAGAACTTTAGAAATCTCAAATTGTTTTCCCTTACCTATTTTTCATTGAAATAAAAGTTTAAATGAGGTCACTATTTAGACAGTAGCAATGATCACAGTCGACACAGAAGTTAAGGAAAAAATTTTTTGATTACTGCAATGATTAATTCAGGCCTAAATTTCATTTAGTTCAAATGAACTTCAGATTTACTCAAATATTATCAAAGTACCCATGAACATGATGACCACATACGATCTATCGTGTTGTTATAGAAATTTTATATGTATAAATAGGCTGAGCTATTGAATAGAATGAATAACCATTTTCTCTTTTCAACATCTGACTCACATTTCTATCATTTAGTTCATCATACCTCGCCATCGATATATTCATAACATTTGACCGACTTCATTTAAACGAGTATAGTAGTGGTGACATTTAAAATTCAATAGTTTATATAAAATCTGAAAATCTGTCTAGATTTTTCCTATCCACTATCATAATAGCTAAATTAAAAACAGAATATTCCTAAATGAGGTATCATCAATTGATGAAATACAAGGCAGAAACAAGAGTAGAAGAAACAAGTGAAAACGAAAAAATAGTATGAAATAAGCTGTACACCGTGTGTATAAACATAGAGTTCATGTATTTTAATACTGGGTAACCAGTTATGTATTAATTTCAAGTATAATATTTTCCTGAATTTTTATTGGTTAATCTGTTGATTATAGAAATAGGGAAGATGATAATTACAGTACTTTATTTCGACCAATTATATTGATCAAAATAATCTACATATAAACCACATCGCCATCAAGTAGTTCCCATAAAACAGATAAGTGTTTGGTTTATATCATACATTTTGTGGAATAGATTGTTTCTTGATCTCAAAGGATTTATCAGTTGGTGAAAGCAAACACATTTTACCAATGATTTTTTTTATCTATACGGGAGAAATAGCCTTACATTAAGATGACATCTTTTATGGCCATTAAAGTTAATCATTTTGAAATTCGTGCTTGCTAATTTTCATAAACACATTTTTCAAGTACAAATTGTCGACGTTTTCATTAATCATGAAGTCTAATGTCATATCAGAAGTTTCTTCATTGTAATATATTTCTGTTTGATTGTTAATATACAATGTTTGCAACATATACGTGATAAGCATACAGTTGCTGGTATACCTGGTGATATAATGCTTGGTGGATTATTTCCTGTGCATACATCCGGTGCGACCACATGTGATTCTATAAATCCTGAAAGAGGAGTTCAGAGGGTTGAGGCAATGTTGTTTACATTGGATGAAATCAATAATAATAGTAAATTACTTCCGGGTTTGACTATCGGTGCTACAATACGTGATACATGCTCAGATGCAAATCATGCATTGGAACAAGCATTGAAATTTGTTCAAGCAAGCACTGGCAACAGTGTGACATCATCATCTTCACAACATGGTGGAAAGGCGAATACAGTCAATGAACAAACAGAACAATTGGTAACTCGTGGAGTTGTTGGCGGTTCATATAGTTCAGTGACCATACTAGTAGCAAATTTATTTCGATTGTTCTCTCTACCACAAATTTCATATGCATCAACAAGCGCTATACTGAGTGATAAACGTGCGTTTCCATTATTTGCACGCACTGTACCGTCAGATGTTGTACAAGCACGTGCCATGGCCACTTTGGTTTCAGCACACAACTGGACCTATGTGTCTACAGTACGTAGTGCAGGTGATTATGGAGATTCAGGTATGGATGCTTTTTGGAAGGAAGCTGATAAACTTGGTGTATGCATAGCAGCAAGAGAGGTCATCAGAGGGAATACTGGTCCCGAAGACCTAGATAATATAGTTAATGTACTTAGTAAGGATTTTGCTAAAGCTAGAGTTGTTGTATTGTTTACTGGTATGGACCATACAAAGCTATTGTTAGATGCAGTACGAAGAGCTGGTCTAGTTAATCACTTTGTATGGATAGCTAGTGATGGATGGGGCAGAGAAAATGTACCTGTTTCAAATAATTCAAAAGAAGCAAACGGTGCACTGACTATAGAAATTCAAGCAGAGCCTATTAAAGCATTCACTGACTATTATCTATCTTTAGGAAGAGAAAACCATAGAAATCCATGGTTCAGAGAATACTGGCAAGTTTTAACACAGTGTAGAGAAGATATATCCAGGGACGCATAAGAAGAGCTGCTGATTCTAAACGTTATTTTATGAGCAAAATACTGAAAAATGAAACGAATTCAGGAAATTCAAATGAAATAACAAGTGAAACATCATCCTTCTCCCCAACATGTGATAATAATCCAGATTTAAAATTGAGAGATATCCTCAGACATGATTTTAAACAAGAAGCAAAGATACAATTTGTTTATGATGCAGTTTATGCATTTGCTCAGGATTACACATACTTCAGAAAAAATTATGCCCAGGTGATCCACTACATCCTAAATGGGATAAACGTGGTTGTTTGAAGAAGATGCTCAATTATTCAGGAACTTCATTTTATCAGTTGATGATCAATACCTCATTCACTGGTAAGTTCCAATTTAAATAGTTTACATTCATTACCTAATTCTTACATTAAGTATTCGTTTTCATTAGCGATTGACTGCTGTGAGCAGGAATAGTTCCTACAAAACATGAATGCTTATTTTTTGATGACGGAATATATGATAAAATTGTTGGAAATAGATTGTAAGATGCTTAGAATGGGTGAACGATCATGTCACTATTGCCTATGATATTTTATAGATTTTTTTAAATGGGTTAATTAATATATGATTGCAGGTTGAAACAGGACCGAATACCTGATGTATATTATTTAGAAGTAGTATTCATCATGGACTGACATCAGTTGGGGAACCATTGAAAATCTGGGAGCACTGGATAGCTGTTCCGTCCTAGTGTGGGACTCCTCAGCAGCACGCACCCACGAGTTCGACCCCTAGCCGGGTCGTGGGTGCGTACTGCTGAGGAGTCCCATACCAGGACGAAATAGCTGTCCAGTGCTCCCAGATTTTCAATGGTTCCCCAACTGATGTCAGTCCATGATGAATACTACTTCTAAATTAAAAATCCCTATTCATCTCAAAAATACATTGCTTGATGTATATTATTGTTAACAGCCATACTCTATTTAGCCTAATTTGTCGTATTTGATGAGCAAATTGTTTTAACGCTAAGAATAAAAGCTATACAAGATTTTTCAAGTGAGAAGACGAGAAATTGTCAAGAATATACTTTATTGTTCTTTCAGTTGGCATGAATATTATCAACATCTTAGGTTGTGGGAGATTTTTCAGAAAATTCTTGAAATTTTAAACAGGCTTGAATTCTTACTATTTATTGATACACTTGTAATTTCTCGTTGTTTTATTGGATCGACTTGTTTGACCTCTATTGGCACATGAGCTCCTATGAGGATGCCTCGATACTGCTTGAATGTTAATCATGATAATTTACTTGATTGCGGCTAGCAGAAGAATCTAGGACATGCGTTTCATTCTATTTGGGACTCGTTAGCTGAATGTACCTGCACCCCAGTGAGTGATGTTCTTGCCACTGAGACTCGAACCTCGTACCCATTGCTTCAGGTACATCAATGAATAGTATTAACTTATACCCGTTGTACAAAAAGTGGCTGTCGTACCTCCGTGACATAGGGGATAACGTCTTGGTGTTTGAAGTGATGGGTACGAGGTTCAAGTTCCACTGGGAACAACACTCCGCACTGAGGTGCAGGTGCATCCAGCTGATGAGTCCAAAATAGGATGAAACACGCGTTCTGGATTCTTCTGCTAACCACAACCAAGCAAACTAGGCTGGAATTCATTTCACCATTAGTTCAAATCATCCAGATTAAGGAGATAATTTAAGTTTCATTTTTAGTTAAAATGTATGACTTTTAAACAAAGACGTTTCAGCGTTCCCGCATAATTGTAATGGCATCAAATTTTGTGATCCAATTTTCACAAGTTTCTTACATGAATATTGATGCGATAATTTTTCCTTACTTCTTATCAGATGTTGTGAAGATGGGTTATTATGAAGCAATGACATTCCTTGTGAACATGTATTTGTTACTAGGACGGAAAGATGATAGGGGGTTATCTCCAAAACTTTAAACATAAAAATTACCAGTCACTGATTAAACAGTTGTTTGTCTAATGTACTAAGGCAGTAGTGCAAATGTCTCAAACCTGAAAAAAATATTCACTGTTAACCTATAGAATAACTTATTTACTGTTCATCAGAGACCTGTACGTCTTGTTTAAATCATGAAAAGTTTATTTTAGAATCTAACAGGAAGTTTTCCTGTGTGGCGCTTAAAAAAGTATGCTATGAATCAAAATCTGCAGTTTGGTTTAATCGAATATTACAAGGCAGTTAAGGTGAAAGATATGATGGACCGTTGGGTTCTGATGCAGTGGCTCAATGGTAACGCGCTGGCAACAGAACCTGAAGGTCGAGGGTTCGATCCCTGGCGGGGTCGTGGGTGGACGCTGCTGATGAGTCCCATGCTAAGACGAAACAGCTGTCCAGTGCTCCCAGGTTTCCTTTGTTCCTCCATCTGATGTCAGTCTACGATAAATAACAACTTGAATTATTTTATACACTAAAAACCACTTTGTGATGAGAGATGCTTTTTCTTACCTATGTTTTTATTTCGCTTGCCTCTAAGGAAAAATTTCAAGTTGAATACGCTTTAGAACATTCATGCAATAAGGACAAGACTAGTCTATCTTTATCTTCTATAATTCTATCAGAAATATAAATATCTCTAGTCTAAAGTGACACTACAAGAGAAGATTTATGGGAGAATTCATTAAGGCTATAAACTATGATGCAGACGCAAAATTACACTACCTAATAACGAATAACATTTATCGAAATGAACAAGGTTAATTTTGATGTTCGTCATTGAAACGCCTGACACACAAAAGCGTTAGGTTATTTTAGTTTTGTTTCTTGCCACACTTAGAAATCGGCAAACTGAAGAACTTTGTCGGGACTGTAGAAATGCCGATTACTGCTTAAAAGTGGCTTTCAGCTATGTTTTTTAAAGTAACCAGAAAATGATGTTTAATTTCTGGAAAAGAAAGGTAAGGGAATTGATCCATAAGCCTTTGGTTTGTGTATGTGAAAGTTATGCGCTAAAACTCAAGAGAAACACTTAAGCAGTTCAGTAACCTGATAAATGCTAACAGTTAGTTCTGCACGCAGTGTGACCGTCTACGATAGTAACTGTAAGCGTTTACACAAACATATGAAGCAGGATTTAAACTGGGTTCACCTTGCCAGAATGTCAATAGCCCATCTGCTTGTTTGATTTAGGAAGAAAGACATATTGTCAGCTTCTGCGAAAGTGAAAATACCATCTTTAATCCAAAGAAAGTGTTCAAGTTTGATTTGTCATAAAAAGTGCCTTAGGAAGTAAATAAATGATGTCCTCCGAATTCATTACAAGGACCTTTTACTTCGAAAATAATCCACTTTAAGATATTGACGAAAACAATCTCTACAGAAAAGTACGCAAGTTTTCTTGATCTCTACTGAAAGACTGGCTGAAATATAGACAAAGCCAATGGATATTACAAACGCTTAACAAGCCAGTTTTCTTTAGCTGGCTACCAATTTGTATTAAGCTGAAAGATTAGTTCTCGCATCTGGTCAGTTTTATCTGTGAATATCACTTCAATTGCTCTTATCATTCCACGTATTCCGTCCAGAAGGATTCAAGAATACCATTGTAAATAGTTTCAAGGAAGTCCTTACGGTTTCATAAGAAGTGTAAGTGAACACTGGCCATGTAATCTTGACAACTTCCGGCTTCAATAAGACGGAAAAAAACCCGCTAACACATCTGTGTTCGTCTCTTTTACTTTACCGAAGCTCAAGCAATCCACAGCCTTGCATACAGAAGAATTTCTTTCTCACTCTTTCTATTCCAGGGTATTAATAATTATTGTTTAGAAACAACCTCCATTTCTCCTTCACTCTTTCTATTCACTTCCTATGTAATAAGGACTCTTACCTGTTCTAATGCTTTTGTGATAACAACTGTCTCTTCAGGTTGACCCTCTTCCAACCCTACGCATGCTAAGAACCGCTAGTTAGGCCTACATATTGGGAACTTTAATGGTTAGATTTATCCATCTGAACACAACTTATGTATAAAGACTTCAAATAAGTTTTTCTAAATACGAATGTTTGGGGCTCTTAGTATTAATGCTTCGTTAACTTTCATTGAAAATTGGTATGTTTTAGAAGTGGACTTTGAAAATTAGAAACAGAGGTATAGAAACATTTTAGAATCCTATTATTCGCAGTGTCGGTTATTGAATATCACATATTCTTTTGCACCTTCTTGGTGACATTTTATTTCCACTGGATATCACTTACTAAAACGTACTGAAATTTCTTGTCTTAAACTGATAATTTTTAATATTGCAAGCCATATAGTGTGGAAACATTTTGCGAAATATGCTCACTGTGAATGTAAGTGTTTACGAACTACATACTTTGTTATAGTTAAGTGGTAAAATTTGGGTTATGCATGGCAGAAGGAACTGTTTTAGTTAACTTTCTTCATGGTTCATTCATTTATTGCAATGGAACATTTTGTTTTTATGACTTTGCAAGAAATGGTGAGGAATCATGCTCCTGTCCAACGCAAGCAAAATAATATGCCGCATCATCATGGAGAGACTAAAAAATAAGCCGGATTAAAAATTACAACCCGAACAGGCTGGGATCAAGAAGAACAAATCATGTGCGAATCGAATTGGAACGCCACGCTACACACCATCATAGAACAAAGCATAGAATGCCAGTCAAGGTCATTCACTCCAAGGACGTCATCGACTTTGAATAGGCCTCCGACAGTGTCGATCGAGAAGTAATCTGGCAGGCAACTGTTTCAACACTCCGGTTTTGGTGCCACAAACCTTTATCAACCCCACTCAACAATTATCTGAAGACGCCACATGTCAAGTGATCCACAATCGAAAGCTCAGTGATGCTCATGAAATGAAGACGGAAGTAAGATAAGACTGCCGCCTACTATCACCGATCATCTTCCTGATTGTGATCAACCCGACTGGATTACGCAGCAAACAGTGAGGAGTGATAAGATGGGCATGCTCTGGCTGGACCGATGAAAAGACGATGTAGTTGATTTCGATTTCACCGCCGATGATGATTGATGTGTAATTTCTTGTCGCACAAATTCGAAGATCTACAGGCGGAAAGTAATAAGTTGATAGAAGAGGCAGGGTAGGGCAGTGTAGGCAGCGAAGACAGGAGTTCAAGTGAATGTAGAGAAAACATAGATGATGAAGATAATCAACCAACAACTCCAATAACAACAACAAACACCAATCACCATCAACGCAGGAACCTAAAGGAGGAAGTCCTTTTCACCTACACACGCAGTGCAGCATCGTTTCAACTACAGGTGGCGACACACACGAGGACATCAAAGCAGTCAGAATCGGAAAGACAGCAAGAAGACATGCATTTCATTAACCTGAAATCAGTATGCAAATCTACTGCACTCCACTCAGCACAAAATCTGAACAACATCCAGATTTTCAAGACTAATTCAGTCAAGTGCGTCAGTGCTCCTACATGATGGTTGAAGGACTTGGCGGTGAGTTTCGAAAAGTATTTGCATCAAACTACATACATTCATCAACAGCTGCCACCTACACTTACTCACTCACTCACTCACTTACTCGATACTGACACTGTAGCTCAGATGGGTTGCGAGAATAATAAGAATAGGCAACAAGGAACTCTGGTCTGCCGACAAACCAATCAAGTGCTTATCACGCAACAGATGTGCAGAGGAGAGTGAAGATGGATTGGGCAGACCCTGAGAAGGCCGACCGGAGACATCACGTGCCAGGCCAGTCGCTTGAGTGAAATGTGAAGTGGAAGCGACTAGTTGGCCATCCGATGGTGACATGGAGGCGATCATGTGAGGAATTAATGACAGGTTCTGGGAGTTGTGGAAACAGGTTGAAAATACTGCAGAGAACAAAGGGAAATGTCGACGTGCTAGTTAAGTCCTTTGTTCTACTAGGAACCCAAGGAAAAAAATAATATAATTCATGTTTCTGTGAATACTCTGCTGTCCCAGATCCATTTTATAGATTGATCATGATGATCTGACCATAACTGTATAATGTTTCAGTGTCTAAGCCCTAAGGGAATCAATACAAATCCCGTTTTAGTTTGAATTTGTTTTCTATTTCAATGGCATGTGTTGATGGAATGAATGTAAAATGCTTAATGAATTCGATTAAAATTTTTGTTATGATAAAATATATCACCAATTATACTACTAACTTCCAGATAGATAAGATTTTTGTCAAATTACATTCTGTTTATCGTTCTGCTTGTGTATAGATTTTACTATGGCTTAAAATATTAATTCAGTCTAACGTGACAATTCAGGTTTATGTTCCATTAAACGGATCTTTAATTAATCAACATTTTGGTGTAGGAAATTGTAAAAGAATATTATGTATTTCAATTTTTTATCCTGCTTTTCAGTTATTAAAGAATTCATTTTAATTACATCTATTTCTGCATACTTTTTGATTTACAACTGAATGAATGTGTTGACCTTCTCAGTGTAGGCCTTATTGTGCATGTCAATTGGAGCAGTCATTGGTTTGAACTAGTTGGATTCTTGTTTCAAGTCATTTACTTCTCAGAACAATAAAATTATTCATCTGGATAAAAAAAATTTTTCATTCGAAATAAACTAATTAGAATAAGTAAAAGTCGTATAACTGAGAAACTAAATTTTTTTATTATTCTTAGAAACTAAAAGATAACTGTAATGGTTCAACAATTCTTCTCGAAAAATAATTTGTTCTCATATATAATATAGTGAATATGTATTTGAAAACAGCTTTGAATTCCTGTAAAAGAGTAGAAATTGTTTTAGCTAAGATATACACAGTCTTTAAGAAAAATGTCCATATCATTCTACCATACAGAGGGGAAACCTCACCTGGTTAACTAGTTCACTAGTTAACAGTCGGTCCTAAGCCCAGGTAAACACGAAAGGTTGGGCATAGGGCTAGCAACCCTACCCTGGAAAACAAATCCAACCGCTGAAGAAACTTCAAATCACAAACAAAATATAAAAAATACAAACAAAATTATTCCTCGCTGGAATCGGAGAGGCGAAATGACGTCGGTTGGTGAAAGCCTGCCTTAGGGAAGCCAATTGGCCGATGTGTCTTCTCTCCCTCGATGAAAGCAAAAGTAAACGTGGGGACATGGAATGTCCTCACCATGTTTGAACCCAGCAAGGCAGCCCACATTGCAAACAAGATGAAGAGGTATCACATCGAAGTGCTTGGAATATGTGAAAGCAGATGGAATGGGAGTGGAGTCTCCAAACTGTCAACTGGAGAATCAATAATCTACTCCGATATTGTCACCCAGACGACAACCACGAGCACACTGAGTTTTGAAGTGGCTATCATGATGTCTCTAACAGCATCGACGGCCTCATGCAGTGGGAACCAATCTCCTCCAGCATCAGGAGTATGACAGCAAGGTTCAACTCAAAAGGAAGGAAGGAAGGTCGCAATCATACAATGCTATGCACCTACAAATAATGCAGATGATGAGAAGAAGGAGGAATTCCACAGACAATTTCAATCAACACTGGACAATGCGCCACTCCCGCTGGCGATATCAAAATTCTAATGGGCGACATGAATGCCAAACTGGGAGTGGACAACACAGGAAGAGAACTAACCATGGGTCGAGAAGCGCTAGGTGAGGTGATGAACGAGAATGGAGAATTGTTTGCAGAATTCTGTGCATTCAACAATTTGGTGATTGGAGGCAGTGTGTTCAAGCAGAAGAATATCCACAAAGCGACATGGATTTCACCAAACACTAGGACACACTGAAAATCAGATCGACTTTATCTCAATCTCATGAAAATGGAGACGCAGTCTACTTGACACAAGGTCAAGAGGAGCAGACGTAGGTTCACACCACTCACTGTCTAGTGCACGGAACCTTCAAAATCAAGTTGGAAACCTTCAAAGAAGCTGGTGATGAAAGACCAGAGTTCAAGTTCAGCATTCGGAAAATGAAGGATGAAACTACAAAGGAAATCTTCACGGCAGCCATCAAGACAAAATGGGAGATATCCAGCAACATCCCTGAAGAAACCTGTGTGGATGAACACTAGAACTCTTCGAAAGCTATGTCGAAAGAAACCCGCATAACCATATTAGGAAGGAAGAAGAAAGAAGATAAGGAATGGATCTCGATGGACACATGGAAGGTGATAGAGCAGGAAGAGGAGGATGGTGAAGCAAAAGATAAACCAGTGCAAGGATGCACAACAACAAAAGGAACTGAGTACAATGTGTAAAACACTGGACAAAGAAGTGAAGAAGACTGTGCACAAAGACAAAAGACACTTCTACGAAACACTGGCAAGTGAAGCAGAACAGGCTGCAGGTAAGAGAGACCTGACCACATTGTATCAAATAACCAGGTTACTATCTGGGAAGAGATCAACACAGACGAAGCCAATAAAAGATGATGACGGAAATTTAATTACCAAAGAGTAGAAACAAAGGAAACAATGGGCCGACCACTTCAAGAAGCTCTTGAATCGACCACCACCTGCACTTCGTCCAGAAATACCACCTACAGCCGCTGAACTACAAGTGAACACAAATCCTCCTACAAAAATAGAAGTTCTGAACGCCATAAAGCTATTAAAATGCGGGAAAGCAACAGGACCAGATGGGATCCTGCCAGAAGCACTGAGAACAGATGCAGAGACAACAGCGGTGGACATGCTCACACCACACTATATTGCAGAAGGTGTGGAAGGAAGAGAAGGTACCTGACGATTGGAAGAAGGGTTACCTTGTCAAACTGCCGAAGAAGGGAGACCTCATTGTTTGCAAGAACTGGTGTGGAATCACTCTCTTGTCCACCCAGATCAAGCAAAATATTAAGCCGCATCATCCTGGAAAGGCTTAGGGATGCGCCGGATTCAAACTACGACCGAAACAGGCAGGCTGGCTTCAGGAAGTACAAATCATGTGCAGACCGAATTGCAACGCTGCACTACGCATCATCATAGAACAGAGAATAGAATGGCAGTCAACTCAACCTCAACTTTATCAACTTTGAGAAGGCCTTTGATAGCCGGCCAAGTAATTCACAATGCGAAACCCAGTGATGCTTTTGAAGTGAAGACAGGAGTGAAACAAGGTTGCCTACTATCACCCATGATATTCCTGATAGTGGTCGACTGGATCATGCAAAAAATAGTGAGGAGCGAGAAGAGGGGGATACACTGGACCGCGGAAAAGATCCCAGAAGAAGATTTGGATTTCACCGATGACTTATGTCTAATGCCAGACAAACCTGGAGATCCACAGGCGAAAAGCAACGAGTTGACAGAAGAGGCAGGGCAGGGCAGGGCAGGGCAGCGAAGACGGGAATTCAAGTGAACGTAGAGAAGATAGGAGTGGAGGTATGAAGATACCCAACCAACTCCATCACCACCAACAAGAAGCTGCAATCACCATGAACAGGAGAAACTTAAAGGAAGGAGACTCCTTCACCTATCTAGGCTGCACTTTTCAACTACAGGTGGCGGCACAGATGAGGATGTCAAAGCAGTCAGGATCGGAAAGACAGCAAGACAGGCGTTCATTAATCTGAAACCAGTGTGGAGATCTTTTGCACTCAGCACAAAGAACAATATCCGGATTTTCAACACCAACGTCAAATCAGTGACTCTATATGGTTCAGAGACTTGGCGCGTTACGAAGGGGATTTCCAACAAACTACAGATATTCACCAACAACTGCTTACGCTGACTCGTTACTGAAGCTCAGATGGCCAGAATAATGCGAATAAGCAACAAGGAGGTCTGGGAACGAACCAACCAAGAAGCTTTCACCCAACAAATATGCAATGGAAGGAAGTGGAGATGGACTGGGCGTACACTGAGAAGGCCGACTGTGGACATCAGGCGTCAGGCCCTCAAGTGGAACCCAGATGGGAAGCGACGAGTTGGACATCCGAGGGAAGGGTGACATAGAGGAGCTCTCGCGAGGAGGAAGTGAGAGCTTGTGGGCATTCGTGGAGCCAGGTCCAAAAGATTTCAGAGAAGAGAGTGGAATGGAGACGTGCTAGTGAAGCCCTACATTCCATTAGGAACCCAAGGGACTAATAATAATAATAATACAGAGGGGAGCTAAATAGTATCATTTTGAGACGCAGACTGACGTCAGTCATTAAGAAAACGTATTACGCAGCGAATCTTACCACTGCAGGGAAAACAAAACATGCTTCACCAAAAACCTAAACACTGCATCAGTAATTACGTCACATCTCATTGTGTTTACCAATTTACGTTAGTGTGTGGTCACACATACATAGGGAGGAGTAATCGAGTCATGCAGTTGAGGGTGGGAGGATATGTGCCTAAATGGCTTCAAAAACAAATGGAGTGTGAAACAGTGATAAACGTTGGTGGGATACAATCCTCTTCATCTATAGCTAAACATATCATAGAAATAGGTCACAAAGTTAATGTTCAAACAGCTTTCAAAGTTTTACATGGAAACAGTCAGAGACGTATTCTGAGATTTGCGGAAGCCAAAGCCATACACAGATTTAAACCACCTTTAAGTGTACAAAAACAGTTTGTTATTACACTACACCTACCTTGGTAAATTTTGTTTTCTTACGAAGATTAGGATCAATTATGTCACTTCCTGTTTGTTCTCATCTTTCTTAATTTTAATCCCTACTGTGTTAATTGTTGTATTTGTCCCTCCCCCAGTCCTTGGTTTAATATATATTGACTTGACAAGTAAATGTGTGATCAGATTGTTCGAAATGTATTGTGTAAATATATCACGTTGCTCAGATAAACTTCGACTTCTAATTACACTATCGAAATTCATAAGAGGGATTAACTGTTTCAAATTTAGCTAAGATAGTTTACTGATCGTTCACAGTACACATCAAAGACTTCCAGTTAACATCTTGTCTTGGGTATTAGTTTCGATCATGATCATTCGTATTATGCGCCTACCGGAAGCTTGATATGCCGTGAATACATTTCTAAGCGACGCATATGAACCCATATTAGTCTTGAATATGAAAATGAGCTACTATTGCGAATGAGTGTAGATTTTTATTTTAATTATCTGAGACAGATGTGGTTTGGCAGACTAGTATTGATACTGGGTGATAACCGAAGGTGAAATGAAAATTTGGACCACGATGGGACCTTATAATTCAGTTGGTAGGGTTTAGATTTGCTCTGAGTTGTGAATAAATTACTGTTGCTTTGCATATAATTTTTGTAATAGCATTTTCTGTACCACTAGACTGATAGGTTCTTTCTACATGTTTGTCTCGTACTACTTAATTGAATAAAAATCTGTGAAACTGGTTTCACTCTTTTACTTATGCTATCATCAAGATTGTAGGCCTCTACAAACCCATTTATGCAAACAACTGTCTACTGTTAACTTTGGTTAGGCATCTATTGACTCTAAGTATTTCACTGGTGAACTCCTACCCTTCATAAAGGAGAAAAATACTTTACGACTAACATTTAGAATGTCTTGATGTCGTATTTTTATCTATCGCTATCCGTTAGCAGACAACCAGTTCAAGACTTCATGTTTCACTGTTAAAGGCATAATGCCCGAACCTCATAAATGGAGATTCACTTCTTTGTTGAGATGATGCTGTTCATGAATCTGGACTTTGAAGGCGACCCAGTGGCTGATACTAAAGAGCAAGACGTCAGACGCTCTTTAGGAAACATTATTTGCATTAAATCTGATATACGTATTTTAGGTATAACCCATTGTTTCCTCACAACTCTAAGGAAAAACTAGCGTGCCTGACCACTCCTCGGTGAATATTTATTGGTTTATCTGATGCTGTGAAGCAAGGTGTTTGGATAGTTCTATGCGAATTTTATCCAAGGAAGATCAGGATCATTATTTTGCACAGTTGCATAGAGGTTAAAATGGGTCCATCGTAAGTGCTGTCATTGAATTCACTGTCAACAGTCACCACTCTCTTTCAAGAGACTTTACTTTGAAATTTATTTGTTAAATGGAAAGAAATCTATATGCCATACGTCTTTGCACTCCTTTCATTGCTAAGACACTAGTAACCCATTTGGTACATCCTCACCAATTTACACAAATAAAATTGTTCGGCTTTTTCTCCTTTCATTGTCTCACTTTCAATCCTGTTTCTATTTTGTTTGTGTTTGCTTTGAAATCACTGCCTATTTTCATTCTGTCCAATTCTTACACGATTTCAAATTTTTTAAATATTCCTATACTCACTTTCATCACAACTAATCTCTTGTCATTTTACGCAACACATTTATCTGAATAGTCTCTATGCAACTCTTGTTCCGTTTCAATTTATCTCCATTATTCATAACACATTTGACAGTGTGTATTTTCTCATCACCATGCCCAACAAACTCACATAACTTTGTAACATATTGGGAGCGGTCACCAAGACGTTTGTATATAATACTACTGTACTGCTTCGTAAATGAAGTCGGTGAAGAAAGTCCCTTTATTTGTCACCCTAGTTTCATGTTCTGTTGATTATTTTCACCACAGTATACATTCTCGTAACTTGATAACGCTGATAATATATTATTCCTCCCAGAATCTAGTCACCCTTGATATAGCAATCTAAAGTATCCAAATAATTTCGTTTGTGCAGCCGCATGCGTTTGTCATATAAAATCGCAAGTGCCAGACTGACAGGCAGTATGTATCCGCTGAAATATCTGCTTGATCATCACTCTTTACACCTAAAAGTTGACAAAATTCTTCCAATCAGGTACTACACTATGTTGTGATTTACTTGGTGGTGGCTAGCATGTAAATCCAGCATACTCGTTTCGTCCTGTTTAGAACTCGTTTGCTGGACGTAACTGCAACTCACTGAACCTCGAACTCGGTACCCACTGTTTTAAACGCCAAAGCTATCTACTAGGCTGCTGTTACACAAGGCTACCTCGTGAGTAACAAGTATCAGTTGTTATTTACCGACACCTGCAGTTTCCCCCTGGTTTTTCTGGATCAAAATGATCAAACTCTATTGGCATATAATTCCTGCGAGTATGACTTGACATGACTTGAATATTCATCAAGATATGAATTGCGCATGTTCCATTTTAATCATTACAATATAATGTTTTTTGATTGTCAGGAGACAGTTATTTTTAATATTCTACTGAAAAATATGAGTAACTATAAACCGCCCATACCGATCAGTAATCCTTGCTAACCAGGTCAGAAGTGATTTGAACATCAGATGGTCATTCCGTTAATTTGAGTCAATCTCATTAGAAGAGTAATCAGGATGGTACAGCTACAGCGACCAGATTATTCAAACCGTTTAACATCTGGCTGGTTACTTCGGCGAAATCGTCAGACCTAGGACTGAATAAGATGTTGGAGAAATACACAGTCCTTGGTGGTAGTGAACGTTCGAGTTCAATGAACAGAAGTAGACTATATTCATCACGAAAGCTCTTTGTTTGACACCGAGATAACTGTGATCTAACCACTTAGACTTGCCAATCGGTTTGAGTAGTTTCTAACTACTGATTTTGTTTGGTGGTATTTTCGCTCTAACCATTGTTTGTTTATTACGTGAACACCTGTTTTAACACTCTCAGTTTGTTACACCTATTTTCCTTTACTTCATCAGTTGGTCGGTGTACGTGAAAGGATGATATCCATATATGAGAAGACAAAAGTAATATGGAGATCATGTCATTTGCGAAAATCAAGACACCAAATTAAGTCTAATTATCCATTCAGCCATTTACATACTCAAGATTCTTCGGATAAATGTTTAATGAAAAGGCAGAAATTGCACACGACAAAAATCCATCGGGGTGTTTACGAGAGGGAGAGAGAGAGAGAGTGGTCTTATTGACTTAAATACATTTCACTATTTAGCATCTCATCACTCTGTTAGACTTCTATGCCCAACTTATCTATTTATATTTGATGGAGACAGTGACCTTTTTGGTTAACGGTTTATTATGACCAAAGCAACAGAGTGCAATCCACCATATCTGGATAGTTTTCACGAATGACTTTTGCATAAATTCTTAACGCTAACCGTTTCTTAAGTTTGTAAGTGAACCTGAAAAGTCTGCATATATCTTCCAAAACTTACTGTTTTTTTTTCTATCCAAAAACATGGGATCGGTTGTCAGCTAATCAGTCGAAAAGATGCTGTTACACTTTTATCAGCAAAGTGTCCTACTCGCAACTTTGAGGAATATAGTGCTTTGTAATTATATGAGATTTGTTTTATTTAACTGCACATGCATAAATATTCGCAGTGTACTGTTTGAACTATCTCTTACCATAACAATGGATAGTTTCAGCATTTATTTTATGAAATTATATATTCATTGGGATGGTTGCATTATTGGTCATTCACTATAGTAATTTTGAGCATTTTTAGCAAGTGTAGCGGATAACGCGTTGGTGTTTGAAGCGATCGCTTCCGAGTCCGAATCCCGGTGGGAACAACATCACTCACTGGGAAGTAGGTACATCCAACTGACGAGTCCCAAATAGGAGGAAATGATCATCCTGAATTCCACTGATAGCCATGATCCATCATTAACATTTTTAGCAAGAATATCAAAAAGGTTGGCATTAAAATGTTTTGCCATTAATAGTATATTTATTTATGATATCCATTGTTGAAAATAGTTGCACTCTTGGGCTTTTTATTCACGTGAGTACATGTGTTGTTTCTACAGTTTTGACATTTATTTATTGGAAATTAGAATATTATGTTTACCCGATAAACCGAATCTTCATTTCCCTTAGTAATCGAAGTAATAAAAATTCTCCCAAAATATATGAATCACATTGTTAGACTATAGGATAAAGAACCAGGATTACTTAGCTACCTTGAATTGATTTCCTCTAGTAAACTTATAAATCAGCCTTGAAAGACACAAGGTGACAGAAATGTGATAAAACTTAAGTTCAATGTTAAAATAGTCTTTTGAAATAAACTATGGCCTGAATATTTCAAGAATGAAGGTGAATGTAGATACAAAGTGTAGTAGTAAGGATATTACTAGCCAAAACAGTTCAACTATTGAATTATTCACTTCACAAGGTCCAGTAACTTGACAGGAAATCTCTTCAGGAAATATCTTCTGAATACAGAAATTCTGTATAAAAAATTACCTGATTTTTATCATTGTTAACATAATTATTTGCGTCATTATACTCTAATTTGCTAATGACTCTCTATTGTTTTTTTAAGAAATAAGTTAAAAACAAGTCCTACTCTAGAAAAAATATTTGCTTCCCACTTCAAAAATGTTTTTCTTACGTGTCTACATACTTCCATGTTTGCACGCAAAACATGAGAAATATTTAAAAAGCAACTGGTTTACACTGTTATTTAAACGATTATATTAAGATTTTCATTATTGTTGAAATCTTCAAGCTAACTAAGAACTTTGTAAACAGAAACTAAGTTTTCCTTCTGAATTTTGATAAATTTCTGAGTGCCATAAGCAGATAGTAGTTTAGCAGAAATCTGAAGTGTTTTATTACATGTGGATTAGCACTTATCGTAATCGTTTCATAATTGAAGGTCGGTTTTTCAAACAAAGCTGAAGGACAAATTCAGAAGTGATCATGTCAGTCAGTCAGTATCAACGTAGAACCTGGAATTGCTGTGTAACTGTCCCAGAGACTGATTCTCACCCATATACAGCAGAGTCTCCAACCACCAGTTCCAGTTGTGATATGAACACCAACGGGGATGTCTACATTTGTCTACGTAGCCTAGAACAACAGTCAAATACTTTATGGATGGATACCATGTGTCAGTCTGAACTACTTTATCCTTTCCACAGCCGAAACCTATTTCACCTAACTTTGTGCAATAAGGTAGATTTTGATTAGGTATGCCTAATCATGACACAGGTATGAGTCCAGTCAAGTAATAAACAAGAGTCTATCAGACTGTATCCAAGCACTGTATATATTTTGCGATCAAATACATGGAAACATTAACGTCTGTCAATCAAAACATTCTCAGTACTTTAAGAGATGATTGTTTGGTTGAGATAGTGACTGATGTGTAAAAGGCATAGACATTTCCTAGTTCTGAATAAACTTCAGTTACACAAGAGATATGAATAAATTATTTGTATACCATTCACAGAATTGTCTAAACATCTTACTGTTTTTTTTTTCTCTGCTTTACTACTATATTTCCAATGATACTCTCATTGCCTAGGCTAAACATTAAATTTTCCCTAGTCTGTAAAAAAACAAACAAATCCTTGTTTTTAAAATTTTCATAAAGCAGTAATAAAACTAGAGGTATAGTTAGGGATAAACATTTTCTTCCATTTCCAAAAGAAATATATTACAGGAAATGGATGTAAGTAGAACTGACTTTTATTGATTAGTTAAAGAAGAGACTTACACACTCTCTTTTCAAGTGAAAAACATTTAAACAATCTGGTTAGTTTATCTTTTTTTATATGACTAGTCAATCAATCATCTCTTGAATAATTCTTGATCGGAATTCATGTATCAGTCTAACTCAGTTGTATAGCCTAACTGATCAATTGATTTTAGTATTTTCAATCATGAATGACTGATTCATTTCTTATAACTGCCATGCTGGCATTAGGCTGTGGACATACTTATTCCCTCATACATCATGAAGATTTACACGATTCTATTAATTCATTTTGATCATATTTGATAGTCCATTTAACCTACTGAGTAAACAACTTTCATTTATATCAATATGTAAACAATAGTTTGATCTAAATTTAGGGAAATAAAGCCTTCAAGTTGACATTCTTCATGAATGAACATCAGCTGGAGAACCGTTGAAAACCTGGGAGCACTGGACAACTGTTTCGTCCCAGTGTGGTATTCCTCAGCAGCATCCCGATGGTTACGTGCTGGATATAAAGTTCATGGGTTCTAACCATGGAAGGTTCATGAGTGCGGACCGTTGAGCGGTCCTGTCCAGGGAAGAAACAGCTATCCAGTGCTCTCAGGTTTTCAATCTGTGACGAATACCATGTAGAAATCAATACGGTCCTGGAAACCCCTAAATTTAAACTTTCAGTAGACTTTTCATAATGAAATATGTATACCAAACCCCACTGAAGTGAGAAAGCAAGTTTGTCGAATTTAGTAGAGTTATGTAAAGATATGAATCGTGTAGCTAATTTTTAATAATATAAATTGATAACTCATCAAACGAGTAATGATGATGATAGTAATAGTGAATCGAACCAATCCAGATTGTGTTGCTGTTCATATAGAAATAATTAAGTTGAGACTGGTGTTGACAGTGAATGCTTTGAGTCACACTTTCTACTAAGCATTTAGTAATTGCCAAGAGGCAGCTAACTGTACTCCATCTCGTCTGTTCAAACTGTCTGAATTCATTTTCATCATCATCACTACTCACTTCTACTCTTTTTCCTGTAAATCAAAGAAAAATTCGCTAAAGCAACTGGTCCCTTTGATAAATTTAAACAGCGTAATGAGAAGACGAATATTATCTGAAACAGGTGATGTATTAGTGCTATACATTTCGAACAATCTGATCACACATGATCACCCATACATAATCTAGCCAAATGGTTGGCAAAGCTCTTGAATCCTGTCAGTAGCCATTTATGTAAGTCCTCATTGAAAGATACATTTGACCTTATTGACTGTTTAAATGATATTAATATCAAGGATAAGACTAAGTACTCGTTCGATGTAAATTCTTTATTTACTAGTGTACCTCTAGTAAAAACAATTGATATTTTATGTGACTATATTTCTTCTAACAATCTTATATTCCCTATCCCTATTAATTTTTTAATAAGATTTATTGTTATTATGCAATGATAGAGTTGAATTCACATTCGAGGGTGAATACTTTCAACAGATTGATGGCGTCGCGATGCGTAGTCCATTACGACCGTTGCTAGCTGATGTATACATGTCATGTGTTGAAAATATGGCTGACGATCTCATCGGAAGGGTTTCACTTTATAAGAGATATGTTGATGATATAGTCATTATATGTGAAAAGGCTGATGATGCAATGTGCTGCTACAAAAAATGAACACGGCTCAAATTCACATTAGCCTGACTTGTGAACAAGAGACGAACAACCAGCTATTGTTCCTAGACGCATTGCTCAGTCGACGGGAGGATGGCTCGATCAGGGGGTCGATCTATAAGAAACCTACATGGACAGGGCAATATCTTAATTTCCATAGCTATTGTCCAGTCCAATATAAACGTGGTTTAGTCAGATGCTTATTCAACAGGATAAACCGTATCTGCACCGATGACACCAGGGAGGAAGAAACCAACTTACTGACAACAACTTTGACACAGAAAGGACACCCCTTGAGATTTATCGACCGGTGCAAAAGTTATGTACCATTGAATAGTACACAGTGTTCTGTTGCTAAGAGAAATGTCTACATCTCATTGCCATTTAGAGGTGATTCATATAGCTTTGTTGTGAGGAAAAGACTCAGACCGGCCATCTGTAAAACGTATTATGCAGCTAAGGTCATCATTGTAGAGGAGACCAAGTCCATGTTACAGCACAAACCGAAACAACATATGAACGATTACATCACATCCCACTGTGTTTATCAATTTACATGTATGTGTGAACACACATATATAGGGAGGAGTAATCGTGATAGGCAGTTAAGTAAGGTTGAACATGTACCTAAGTGGTTACAAAAACAAATGACCTCACAGATCAGATAAGTGAAGGTGACAAACATTCATCTTCGTCTATAGCTAAACATATACTAGAAACTAACCATCGGATAGACATGAAAACAGCCTTTAAAGTACTACATAAAAGTGGTCAGAGCCGATTGCTTAAATTTATTGAAGCTCTTACCATCCGTAAATTCAAACCCCCTTTATGTATACAAAAACAATTCGCACTCACGTTGAACATACCTTGGCAATATTGATTTTAATTTTCATACCAAGAGTAAGGTTTTTTTTCTCTTTCTCTCCCATCTTATTCCTATGTTTCCTATTAACTTCATTGACCTTTTTCGTAAATTTTCACATAAATAGTTCGATAAGTCCATGCATGATCAGATTGTTCGAAATGTGTAGCGCTAATACATCACCTGTTTCAGATAATCTTCGTCTTCTCGTTACGCTGTTTAAACTTATAAAATTACCTAATGACTATAATGTCACCTGTGACCTTTTTGCCTGATATTTACTATCAAGACGAATATAAATTGGAGCGTATATATATATATATATATATATATATATATATATATGTACATACGTACATACATACACACCCAAAAGCCTACAGTAAGAGACAATTTCACGCTGAATGATTTATGGTCATAATTTAGAAAGACAGTGACTATACGAAGAGGACTGGACAAGGAGATAAAATAGACATTACTTTTGGATATCCTTGATACTTTAATTTTGATGAATTCACTGAAGAAGCTTGGACCAGACTTCCGTGGGAAACGTTGGAATTATTTGATTTCACACTCACCGTGACTTATACAAATACAATCTTAATCTAATGTTAAACATAAGCGATAGCCATCTAATATATTTTATGAGCTGCGCGTTTCTCCTGCTATCCAAACGTGTGTAATTTAACTACTGACTACTTTACTCTGTGCGTTTTGTGTCCAGAGAGCAAAATGGAAACAACAAATTCACTGATTTCATGGCTCCTAATTTCCTGTCATTGATTGCACGGAATTGATTAGTCAGCACTGACATATGGGCTGCTGGGCAGATGCCTAGTAACTCAGTGGCCTCATCGATAACGCTGTGGCGTTTGAAGCATCTGGTTGTGAGTCTGAGTATTGATGAAGAATATGCCACTTACTAGGAAGCAGGCGAATCCAGCTAATGAGCCCCAAACAGGACGAAATGTGCATTTTTGATTCTCCTGTTAGCCACTATCCATCAGTAATATCGGATTTGCAAGCTCACTTTAGATTATTGTATGAGGGGAAGTCTTTTCTTGCTGTATAACTTCACGGTAAATATTCACAATACTACAGTTAAAGCTTATGGCACAGATATTCCTTTAATTTCTAAGATTGTTTGTTACTGTCACCAACTCATTGCGACAATCACGCCTACAATGTTTCAATTACAACCGAAGCATATTGATGTTTGCGATTGTGGGTTTCGTTTATGTTTCAATGTAGTGTTGGAAAGTCGGAAAGATAATAAATAAAAGGATAGAACTGAAGTCGGTTTCCTATAATATTTAATAAAAATAATTAAAGAAATTTTGATTTCTTCACTACCTAGATAGATTTGCATAAAAAGGTTGGTGAATGAATGCATGATTTTGTATTATGCATACTCTAGGGAATAAGTAGTGTCATATGGTTGAAAGAAATGCGCACAGGTGAAAGAAAAGGCGAGAAGATAACAGTGTTCAGAATACGATGGTTAAAATAATCTTTTGAAGTTAACATGAAATCAAGATAGGACAAATCATTTCATAGTCAAAAAGCCTATATTTCCAATGCTTTAACTAACATAAAAAAACAGTTAGAAAGTAAACTTTTACTGTGTATTGTTGCAATATAACATTGAACACTATGTATATAAGTGAATAAAGAGAATTTTCAAGATGGTTTACGCTCAAAACTCCGCTTCATTTTGAGAAGCAACATTTGGCACTGAAGGAAAAACTAGAAAGTGATTATTACGTAATATGGGAGTTCAAAAAGATTTGCTATCATACATCCATTCAGTATTCTTCTGATGAAGTCTACCAGCTAGCACTGTCTATCAACATATATGCCTAACCTGTATTCTATCAACTTTATGCGTCTACATTTATCGTGATAACGCAGTGGAACCTCCAAAAAGTAACTAGTCTATAGAAAGTAAGAATAAAGTACTGAATGTTTACTTTCTTCTGCAATAGATACCAATTTATAGTTTATGAACAGCTTTGAGAAGACAAAAGTAAGAGAAAGAGTTTTAGTTATGTTTACATCCAGTTATTCTGTGTTAATTCCTAACTTAGCTACACTGAAAACAGCATGTTCTTAATGCAGGAGAATAATAATTCTCAATAAAATATGTATTTAAATAAATTATACTGTTTTTCGAATCACTGCTTATAGTCTTTCACTATTTCTAGCTTAAATGGGGAAAATATGGCTTAAATAACTAGGTAAATTTTTACACTCTATGACTCGTAGTACAGAGTAGAAATGCAAATAAGGCTGCCTCAAATCAACTAGGCAATGGTTAGTTCTGGCATAAATGTACATTTTTAGAGGGGTTTTAACTCTTCAAGTTAAGTGAGTGAAATGAAAAAGGTTGATGGTCATTTGTCTTGACTTAAACTATTATAGGTGCTAAATAGAAGTGGAAATTCCCCAACAATTTATTTCTTGAAGAAGTTTCGTCATAAATAGAAAAACTTCTAAGAAGTTAGATTATTACAATAACTTTTTTGAACTAAATAATAATGGAATTAAGAACTCAAAATGATTGCATACTGCTTATGGTTTTGACTGATCACTTATATGCTTCCGCTAATTGTAGATTTATTCCACTTGCACTTAAGAGGACTAATGAAGAACAGACAGTGTATACTATTTTCTATTCTCAGTAATGAAATTAAATATTGACGTAAAACAGAATTGTGGAATTATAGTCTTTATGCTATTCAGTACAAACAGTATGACTCTCTTCAACTACACGTAGCGGATAGCTTTCTATCCACCTAAAGGCTTCAAGAAATAATTCAATTTTCTTATTCACACTTAAGATTGAATTTAAATGCACTTCAAAATACAGATAAACTTTTTCAGTTTTGAAAGCTATAGAAAACCGTTTGAAGTGATAATTTTACCTTCAACACGAGATTATTAAGAAAATTCCCCTTGATGTCTTAAATTTGTATTATTATTTTTTTCCCATGGGTTCCTAGTGGAACATACGGATTCAGTAACACGTCACTGTTTCACTCTCTTCTCTCCAGTCTTTTCAATCTCTCTCCACCACTGACCACAAGCCTTCATTTCTTCCTCACATGATCTCTTCCACGTCACCATCACCTCGGACGCATAACTCCTCCTTTTCCCTGCGGATTACACTCGACCAACTGGACTGGCACGTGATGTCCCCAATCCGCCTTCTCCATGTATACTCAACCCAATCCATCTCCACTTTCCTCTGCATAGCTGTTGGCTGATAGGTTCTTGGTTGGTTCGTTGCCAACCACAGTTAGTTCCTTGTTGTTTATTCTTATGATTCTGGCAATCGATCTGAGCTTCAGTGTCGGTAACGAGTGAGTGTGGGTGGCAGCTGTTGATGAATGTCTGTAGTTTGTTGGAAATGCTTTTCGTAACGCACCGTCGAGTCTCTGAACCATCATATAGAGTCACTGACTTACTTGACTGAATTGGTGTTGAAAATTCGGAAGTTGTTCAGGTTTTGTGCTGAGTGGAGAGCAGAAGATTTCCACACTGATTTCAGATTAATGAACGCCTGTCTTGCTGTCTTTCCGATGCTGATTTTGACATCATCTGTGCCGCCACCCAAGGTTGAAACGATGCTGCCTTGTCTAGATAGGTGAAAAAGACTACTTCCTTTAAGTTTCTCCAGTTCATGGCGATTGCAGCTTGTTGGTGGTGGTGATGGAGTTGGTCTGGTATCTTCATCACCTCCACTTCTGTCTCCTCTACGTTCACTTGAATTCCCGTCTTCGCTGCCCTGCCCTGTCCTGCCTCTCCTGTCAACTTGTTAGTTTTCGCCTGTAGATCTTCAAGTTTGTGTGACATCAGGCACAAGTCATCGGTGAAATCCAAATCTTCTTCTGGAATCTCTTCCGCGGTCCAGTGTATCCCCCTCCCCTCGCTCCTCACTGTTTGCTGTATAATCCAGTCGACCACAATCAGGAATATCATGGGTGATAGTAGGCAACCTTGTTTCACTCCTGTCTTCACTTCAAAAGCATCACTGAGTTTCGCATTGTGAATTACTTGGCCGGCATGTGACATCTTCATATAGTTGTTGAATGAGTTTGATAAAGGTTTGCGGTATTCCGTAGTATTGAAGCAGTTTCCAAATTACTTGTCGGTCGACGCTATCAAAGGCCTTTTCAAAGTCGATGAAGTTGAGGTACAGAGTGGTCTTAAATACTGGAATAAAATTTGTTCTGTCAACGTAATTTGCAATTTTATAATAAAAGATACTTTAAGTGAAAGCAGCTGCAGCGAAATCATAATTAAATGATTTATTCAGAGACTGGAGAAGGAGAGTTTGGTAATGTTTGAAATAATAGGTTCATATAAATGTTTTGGTCAGTGGTCGAGCAAGAAAAGTAACTTATGAATATTCCACTGAAGTTCATCCATCTAATCATGCTACACATCTCAAACCCAAACCTATGAAAAAAGGGAACGATAATATGGTGGACAAATGTATTTGCTTTTTCTTTGAAATGCTATTTGAATTACAGTCAGAGTTGAAGAGGGTGAAAGTCGAGATACAGCGCAATCGTCAGTCATTCCTCCAGGACAGTTGCAAGTGAAGTAGTCAGTGCTTCCTATTGCATCAATACCTCTGTTCAAACAAGATGTTGGCGACGACAGGTCTTGAAGTATCAGATTGCATTCAAAATAAGCCTAATATAACTAAATTACTTAGTGCTCCAAGCCTCTAGAGGACCACTTATTTCATTAGTGTTTTCACTCAACATTATCATGTTACAATAATATAAGAGTAAAACTTGGGCACTGTGGTCGATCGTAATTCCATTTTAGTCTGTTTATTAGAAATATCATACAGTGAAACAGTAGCATTTACTGGATAACCTTTCGGACACAATTTATTGTCCATATTCATATCAGGTGGACGATAAATTGTGTCCGAAAGGTTATCCAGTAAATGCTACTGTTTCACTGTATGATATTTCTAATAAACAGACTAAAATGGAATTATTATGTTACCTCCAAACTTTACGTAACCCACATCTATTGAGAGCAGTGAACTAGCTCTTGACATGTCAGGAACAAATTATTTGATAGCAGTACATTTAAAACAAAGTTAAATAAGAACAAAGAGACGAAACACCACTGGTTCTGATTGCCTTGGACTAGAATGCTCTGAAAGAAAATAAATGGGTGCATAATTTCAGGTGGAGAGCCTAGATTGCATAAGATGATTTTCCAGTACTTCCTTAACAACTAAACCTTATCAATCAAGCGAGTGAAATTTTGTTTTTAGAGGAAAAGGAGTGATAACTTTCAGGTACATAAGCGCTAAAAAAGTGATCAAGTGTGGAAAGTTCGATCAGTGGATCCTTAGGCAGGTTTGGAATTATTCTGTTCCTCACAAGTTTATTGTCCTTGATCTTCAATAAAGCATCAGATGACTAAGAAAAAATGTTTATAGATATGATGGTGGTTTAGCCTATTCTTTTTCTTAGAAAGTTTGATCTTTTGGTTGGTTGTAGATAGCGGAAGGAACCACGATGCGCGTTTCGTCCTATTCGAGACTCGTCAGCTGGATGTACCTGCACCCCAGTGATGTTCTTCCCACTGGGACTCGAACCTCATACCCATCGCTTCAAACGCCATGGCGTTGTCCACTATGGCATGGAGGAACAATGGCCACTTCCTGTTAAACGGGTAGTAGTTATTACTATTTACTGATATACTTGTAATTCTCCGTTGTTTTATTGGATCGAATCGTTCGACCTCTATTGGTATATGGGCCCGTATGAGGATGCTTCGATATTGCCTGCATGTTAATTATGATAATTTGGTTGATTGTGGCTAGCAAAAGAATCGTGGCCATCGTTCCTCCGTGGCACAGTGAATAACGCCTTGGCGTTTGAAGAGATGGTTACGAGGTTCGAGTCTCAGTGGGAACAATATTACGTGGGTGCAGGCACATCTAGCTGATGAGGACAAAACGCGCATTCCGAATTTTTCTGCTAGCCAAGACCAACCAAATTATCATGATTAACATTCAGGCAATATCGAGGCATACGTATTGTAGCCCATATACCAATAGAGGTTGAACAATTCGGTCCAACAAAACAACGAAGAATAAGAAGTATGTCAATAAATAGTAAAAGATTGATCTCTTTTCATATCTACTCTAATGACCAGTGATCATAGTCTCTGGAATATCTTTTCTTTTCAAATATAATATTTAATCTCCAAAAGATACTGATACGAATGAAAAGGAAAATCCAAATTCCCTGCACCCTTATTTACCAACCAGACTTTACTTACTAGTTGTTGTAAATGTGGTTTTATTTTTTCCTTGATTCAATGGTATTACTATGCTGGGCAAAAACATGTCACTTTAGTTTAACTTAAATATATATCATGAACAAAATTCAAATATTATTTGTATTTTAATCAGTTCCATAATTTATAACCTTTGACTAAATTTCAAGTTGTTATTCATCGAAGACTGACATCAGTTGGAGGAACAAAGGAAACCTGGAAGCACTGGACAGCTGTTTCGTCCTAGTATGGGACTCCTCAGCAGTGCGCACCCATGACCCCACACCAGCAGGGATCGAACCCGTGACCTTCAGGTTCCGCGACCAGCGCGTTACCATTGAGCCACTGGGTCAGAATCCAATGCTCCATATTTCCAACTTCTGTTAGCTCACGATATAGCGCAAACCGCCACCCAATGTCATCGTTGAGTATTTGTCCTCACGGCCATCAGGCTTGACTCCACCGGTCACGACTTGTCATTGGAACTTCGGGAATACTTCTCGAAGCTAGTCACCAACGAGCTAAATTGTTTGACTAAATTGTTTTCTGATCATATAATTAAATGTTCCCTAGAAAACGCAACAGAAAACTTTAAAATTAAATTTTCGCTTGGGAATCAACAGTCTAAATACTCCTTGAACTAAAAAGATTGTTATTAGAAAGGTATATACAGTTTCAAAGAGAGCTTTGTCACCATATATAATCTCAAAGAATATTAAATGTCTTCGTCGGAGGTACATTTGTAAGCAAATAGTTGACATCAAAAGAGTACATTATTTTATCTCTGATACTCATATCACTAAGATGATCAACAACTACAAAAGTAACGTTTAGTGGATACTTACATAAACCATTACAAATCAGGCTCAGTATTCCGGCTAACTATTTCACCAGTTAATGTGTGGAAGACTGACACATCGACAATATATATCCTCGAATTATCCTTCTTTACTTATTTCTCCAGTACATTTGAAAGAGCTAACTTTATTATGCACTGATTAGGTTTATTTTACTTTCGGAAGGGAACATCTTCGGTAAACTGATGGTGTCACTATGGGTAGCCCGTTGAGACCGTTATAAGCTTATGTACGTACATAATTTTTTATTTGTCATTTAGGTTCCTAGTGGAACATACGGATTCAGTAACACGTCACTGTTTCATTCTCTTCTCTGCAGTCTTTTCAATCTCTCTCCACCACTGACCACAAGCTTTCATTTCTTCCTCACATGATCTCCTCCACGTCACCATCACCTCGCACGCATAACTCGTCCCTTTTCCCTGCGGATTACACTCGACAAACTGGACTGGCGCGTGATGTCCCCAATCCGCCTTCTCTATGTATACTCAACCCAATCCATCTCTACTTTCCTCTGCATATTTGTTCAGCGATAGATTCTTAGTTGGTTCGTTGTCATCCAGCCAGAGTTCCTTGTTGTTTATTCTTATGATTCTGGCAATCCATCTGAGCTTCAGTGTCGGTATCGAGTGAGTGTAGGTGGCAGCTGTTGATGAATGTCTGTAGTTTGTTGGAAATGCTTTTCGTAACGCACCGTCGAGTCTCTGAACCATCATATAGAGTCACTGACTTACTTGACTGAATTGGTGTTGGAAATCCGGATGTTTTGTGCTGAGTGGAGTGTAGTAGATTTGCATACTGATTTCAGGTTAATGAATGCCTGTATCGCTTTTCCGGTCCAGGCTGCTTTAACGTCCACATCTGTGCCGCTTGTGATGCATAAACGTCAGGTATTAAACTAATGGCTCAGGATTTAATCACTAATGTCACATTCTATAAAAGGCATGTTGATGATATCTTTGTAAGATGTGACGCAGGTGATGATGCCGGTTGATTGTTTATAAAGTTGAATACCGTGCAAGTTTATATCAGTCTGACATGTGAAGAAGAAAATGACCATCAATTCGCATTGCTTAATATACTCCTGTGTAGGAGGGAAGATGGATCCATCTCACAATCAATTATAGAAAGTCTACTTGGAAAGGACAGTACTTCAGTTTCCACAGCTTTTGTCCAATGAAAAATAAAACAGGCTTAGCAAGATGCTTATTCAATAGGATCCAACCTATTTGTACATCTGATACAATGAGTGATGAGAAGAAATTTCCAATAGACACATTTATGGAAGACAGATATCCATTACAGTTTGCAAACCAATGTAGAAAACAGCTAACCCGAAGCCTACAACTTCCTCGGTACCGAAGAAGGATATACACCTAAACCACTATACAGAGGGGAAAAGAGTAGTTTAAGATTAAATTCTGTTATTGGTAAAACACACTATGCAACTCAGCAGCTTATCACTGTTGAGACAACAAAACACCTGGTTCGTCACAAAACTCATCCTTGTATGAACGATTGAATCGCATTCCACTGTGTTTACCAATTTATATTTATGTGTGGGCACACATGCATAGGAAGGACTAGTCATTCTATGCAGACTAGATGGGTGATTATATGCCTAAATGGCTTGAAAAAGCAGTTTAACACACAAGCTCTGATAAGTGAAACCGACAGATATCCATCTTCATATCATCGAAACGAGTCACAAGGTTAATACGACAGCAACACTCAAGATATTATATAGGCAGAGTCAGGGGTACACAGTGAAATTCACCATAGTGTTAGCCATTCGTAAACTTAAGCCCAGTTGTACGTACAAAAATAATTTGTTGTTTCGTTTTAATTTCTTTGGTATTCCTTCTCTGATTGAATATTACCAAGACTAGTGTCACAAAGTTTTCATATTCATCATATTCGACCGTTAAACCTTTTTCCTTTCATTGTCATATATCAGTTGACTTGACAAGTAAATGTATGATCAGACTGTTCGAAATATATTACGGAAATACATCACATTGTTTAAATAATCTTCATTTTCCAATAGCGTTACTGAAATACTCTTTATATAATATATATATATATATATATATATATATATATATATATATATATATATATACATGGAACTGCGAAAAATTGATAATGAGAATCCTTTCCAACTAGTCCTGTTGCCTTTAAGTAAGTATGTTTAACACATCACTCTTCTGTATTAGATATATTGGTGTCATTTTGAGATCTGGTTGTTTACGCCAAAAGACTTATGGGGAATTCAGTTGTGCAGTTGAAAAAACTTCAAAAACTTGAGACCTTAACAACAGGTGCTATCTTGACGTAGTGGCCGAGCTAGTGTATCACAATGATCCAGAGGGCTACACTGACTGAAAGGTTTTTTTCCCTGAGATGCTACTATGCTAGGAAGATCCGTTAAATAGTGATAAGACGAAAAGCAGTTAGAGTATTGACCAGTATGCTATGATTGGGGTCAAAGGGTGAAGTCACACTGCTGACTGAATGAAGATGTGACAGCTGTAAAGTGATTTCCTTGGATAACCGTCGGTTTATGCCTTTTCTATAATAAGAATGGCGAGGTGGATGTTGGGCATGGAAAACAGTACATTTTGTGTACCCCACAGAACATCGGTGTTAGCCAACCAGTTCATACTTGGATTCAGAGAAACTAAAAGAAGACCTCAAAATTCTAAAAGGGCAACGTGTGACCGGCCCCCATCAAATGTCTCATGGGCTCTTTGACCACGTACCAATCCTTCTTCATCAGGTACCTTAAAAAGAACTAGCTTTCCACGGTATGGGCAGTTAGGAAGTGTCAACCACCCATACGCTTCCAGTAGTAATCAAAACCCAATGAAACACAACTTGACCTCCTTGATTTTGTTTACAGCTTCTTGATCCCAATTTTAAACCTCTTATAATTTATTAAGGTCGTGCGAGGAGGAAATGATAGCTTCTGGGCTGTCGTGGAACCAGGTTCAAAAGATCTCAGAGAACAGAGGTCACTGGAGACGTGCTACTGAAGCCCTATGTTCCACTAGGAACCCAAGGGACTAATAATAATAATAATATAAGTTATTAAGCCTCTCACTATGCTGCTAATGAAACACTATTCCCAGTCTTCTAAAACCCCAGTTTCGGTTTCCCCTTTGTGCTTTTAACTTTCGAGACTTATGTCAAATTGACTAGCAAGGATTGTTTGCTATAAGTGTAGAATCTCATGGCATAGATGCATGCTGTGTTTCTGAGGCATGCACACAGACCGGAGTAGCGTTATTCTTTTGAGTCCACGTGTCCACTTTAATCACTCCTCAATATTCACTGTACTAACATCAGAAATCTAAAGGGTAACTCTTGTAGACGCAATGATGTAGGCACAGCACCAAGCTGTAGAGAAATAAGCGCAATTCTGAGTGAGGAGATTTAGATTGCCTGGTTGGTGTCCCCGTGGTGGTAGGAATCTGTAGTTGGAGACTCTTGGTGAAAAAGCTGGAAATCAATCACAATGGGTCAGATATATTTACTGCTTTGTTTACTCCACCATTTGTGCTAATCTTCATTTTCAAATTCCTTTTCCACCTAGACGGTACTTTAATAATTCAGCTCTGTGAGATGATACGTTACTGATGAATTCAGAAGCAAACATGACAAAAAATTTTCCTGGTACGCAAGGAACTTTTAACCGAACACTGACTGGTATTCATTATTCAGAAACTAATATTTACAACTAGTTTAAGAAAGCATGTAATTCATAGTACTGCAAATATTGTAATTAGGTGTTATAAGTGAGACACTATGTGCATGAGAAGTAAGTTGGTTTCAAAGACAGGATAATATACCTTCTGTTTATCTCAAGGGTTTCATTGATCTATGATCTAAATTCTTTTTGGTATACTCCTGATGAACCCGGTTTTACTAATTGCAGAGTTGGATTTAGTTTACTACAAATATATTTATAGTGAATATTTCAGTAATATGGAGATTCAGTATCTGGATTTGCTTTGATATGACTAATGAAATCCTCAAATTGGTGAAAATTAAACGTACTACTCATGTTCTAGAATCATTACAATTGAGCTTCAACAAATATTTACTTAATTCACAGTTTATTGTTCTTCATTCTAAAACACTTCTACTTCAATGATATCTTGAAACAATTATTTGTTTCAATCACTAGCTTTAACTCAATAAAACGTATGTGTACAAATACATGGATGTCTGAATACTTTTCATAATGTACTGCAGAACACAAACAACTATTCATTTTGAAGTTGTTTGTACTATATCAACAAATATTGTACTTGATATATTCCAACAGCGACGTTTACACAGCTGAAATTTTTCAAGGATATTACTCTGAGGTATTACTAAATATAAGAAATCAAATTCAGAAGTAATCATTAAATTATGGAGTAGAGTTCAAAGTTTTTTCTAGTAGCCAAACGTTCTGGTATATAGTTCATTTGTTTTCATCCTTTTTCGCCTATACTATGTTATCATGGTCGAAGTTGATACCTGAACAATAATGTAATGATCTTTGTATGTTTGGATGTGTTATCCCATTAATTTTGCATGTTTCAAGTTAAAAAAGTATAACACAGGATGAAAGTTAGAGGTATCTGAGTTACAGATAACTGTTTTAACTACACATGGTAAATCCTCATTTAAACGAGTTATACTTGCATATTAAAAATGAACGAAATTATTTCAAACAACCCAGTTTAGTAAACATTTGGTCATCTGCTCTAAAGCATACTGGAAAAAAGTTGTTATCAAACAGATTTACCCAGGCTGTTCATTTAAAGTAAGATAAATTTGTAAAATATAAGACAAGGTTGGGTTTATTAATAAACCAGCTGGCTGAATAGCTGACATCATGACAGACAAATGAGTTAGGTTCTTCTACTCAACTACAGTAAATTTTTGTATCGTAAATTAGATGACGGGATATACAAAAAAGGTTTCAAGTTCTTGCTTGTTACTCTTGTGGCTACACACAAGCTTCTTGGAAGTTAAATCATGGCCCATGATGATAACTTTCCGATAACTAGTTGTTTGTTGAATGATACTTGGCAAATATATACCTAACCCAACCATTTCGTATACACACGAAATCCTGCTTGTCAAACAGCATGGTTACAATAGATAAACGGTGACGCATCACGAATTCACATAACAGTTGGACAAAACACCTAGTTGATTGATATGAAGTTAATTGCTGGTCATCTGCTAGGCCTTGTAGTTTGATCTTTAAAACAACAAGTTGGTTGCCCTCAGGCAGGCAGCTAGTTTGAATCCTGCCTTAAGCCAAGTTTTAATTTGACCTGTAATCACCGCTAAGTATCAATAAAGTTAGTCTGTCAAAACATGACCATCTCAAACAGCCTAATTTATCAATAGAAACGGTGTCCGCTTCACCCTCCTATGACTCGTGAAACTTCTAAATAGGTAGAAATGTTTGCATGACTGATTGTCTATTGACCAAGAAATCACAAATTAAAAGAACCATTATTACTAAATCCTGTGTGTTTAATTCGCTTAATAATTGGGTTTTACACCTAAAGCCTAAGAACTGATGTCAATTTGTTTTTTCCATTGAAACATATCACATTGTAATCTTAAACAGAAAAACCCTTGGTGATTGAAGTGAAATAAAGAATGGTTGACTGTTGGGTCTCGTAGCTCATTTTGCTGAGCACTAGGCCGGAAATCTGATGGTTCTTGTCTCGAATCCTGCTGCCTTCAGTCACTTTCAATCATCAATCAATATTGAATATAATAATAAGACAGCCAACTTCATCTTTGAAGCTTTTAAATAAAGTGATATCCATTATGTGTCATCAACCGACTGGGGATATCACTCGCCAAGCCCTCGAATTGAATCCAAATGGCAAACGACGAGTTGGGCATCCGAGAAGAGGGTGACATGGAGGAGATCATGTGAGGAAGAAATGAAAGCTTGTGGGCAGTCGTGAAGTCAGGTTGAAAAGACTGCAGAGAAGAGAGTGGAATGGAAACGTGCTACTGAAGCCCTGTTCCACTAGGAACCCAAGGGATAAATAATAATAATAAATACTGTGTGATCACACAGTGAAGATTATCAGCCTGTGCAACAAGTAAAATAAAAGCAGCCAGACGAAAAAGAAGACGATTACATTAATATCATTATTATTATTATCATATTCCCTTGGGCCCCCAGGGTACCTAGGGCAGTTGCTCCATGACTGCCCAGAACCTGTCATTTCTTCCTCACATGATCTCCTCCACGTCACCATCACCTCGCACGCATAACTCGTCCCTTTTCCCTGCGGATTACACTCGACAAACTGGACTGGCGCGTGATGTCCCCAATCCGCCTTCTCTATGTATACTCAACCCAATCCATCTCTACTTTCCTCTGCATATTTGTTCAGCGATAGATTCTTAGTTGGTTCGTTGTCATCCAGCCAGAGTTCCTTGTTGTTTATTCTTATGATTCTGGCAATCCATCTGAGCTTCAGTGTCGGTATCGAGTGAGTGTAGGTGGCAGCTGTTGATGAATGTCTGTAGTTTGTTGGAAATGCTTTTCGTAACGCACCGTCGAGTCTCTGAACCATCATATAGAGTCACTGACTTACTTGACTGAATTAGTGTTGAAAATTCGGATGTTTTGTGCTGAGTGGAGTGCAGTAGATTTCCGTGTAGATTTCAGGTTAATGAATGCCTGTATCGCTTTTCCGGTCCTGGCTGCTTTACCATCCTCGTCTGTGATGCCTGTAGTTGAAACGATGCTGCCTAGGTAGGTGAAAGAGACTACGATTACATAGAATATGTTTCATCATGATAAAATATACTGAATAACCTCAACGCTCTTCTTTGTATTATCTCATGGTTTAAACTAATTTAAATACATAATGCCTCAGTCCATTTTAGTTTATATACGTAGCAATGGCTGAGTATATGGCCACCTGTACTGAACTCAGTCTACGCTATTGGATGTATGTACTTTAAGAGTCGATGTCATTCAGCGAATGTCTACTGCTGAAGGCAGTGGTTCTCAATAAGAGATTTGAGCAAAACAATTGAGTACTTTTGACGTATTCATTTACAAGAAGATTAGTTTATCTGCAAATTTTGAGCTGTTTTGTTGGTAAAGTCAAAATAGCCTATAAGCGCTAAAAACAACTGTTGAAATGAAAAATTCTTTTTTTTGATAACTGCTCAAAATGTACGTCTTATGAGAAGTACTTATAATCCACTCAACAGACTAAGAATATTTAAGTTATCAAACTAAGAAACCAAGATACTTCTGTGAGATTAAAAAAGGTCCCACTTTTTCTAGCAGTTTACAGTGTTCCCAGGTTTTTTGTAGGTGTGCAATGTAACAAGTTCTGACAGAAATTATTAGGTGATATAATATCATGAACAGCATTAGCGGACATAAAAAAGAAATACTTACTCCAACTTCAAAGCACAATATACATAAGTCTAAATATTTAAACAGGTCCATACTTCAAGTTAAGCCTTCCTGTTATTGAGCAAAAGTAGCAAATAATGATAATGGTATGAATTTTAGTCAGAAAATAAGAAAATAGCTACTTCGGAAGTGAAATTTAAAATGATAACCCTCTATCTTACCACCTAGTTTACCTCAATCATTGAAAGAATTCTTATAGTAGCAAGTTCAAAAGTGTTTACCTTCAGTTTGCTTCTTTGAAGTTGCTTCATTCACACCATAAGTAGTGCCTCGTCGATGACTAAAATATATAATAGCGTCAAACAGTTAAGAATTCGGAGTCAATTTTTGGAAGCGTTATTTTCTTTTCTTCAGTGTTGGTCAGTTTACATTGAGTTGGTGATCATCATCCTTGTTAGTCGATTGAAGGTAATCGGCAGGATGCCCTTGACCTACGTTCCCTGCTTGCTGTCACTCATCAGCAAGATGTATCTGCAACTTTGATGCGACTTTTGTCCTGCCTGAGACCCAAACCCATGTCATCACTGTATACACCACTGACTACAACACTGGGTGGCATGGGTTCGAACCCTAAGCGGGATATCAGTTCCATCGAGGTTTCAAATACGCCTTACTGACGAGTGACAACAAACACGAAACCTTGATCCATGGCTTCCTACCGATCGCCTCAAAACAACTAACATCTGTCAATGTCCAGTGCGATTGTGAGTCTCCTAGCTTGGTGGCCACATTGTAAAAGTGATCGGTAGAATTCGGTTAGCATTCAGGAATAGACAACACGAAACTGGTTGCTCTCCCGCAACCAACCAATGACGGTCGAGCTTGCATAAAGCGATTATTTGTATGTAGCCTGTAAACCAACTTACTTATCATCGTTGATTAATTAGCCCAATGTGAATGAGAGGGAATCCAATACTGTGCAGGCTGAGAGGTTGTATATGGCCATTTATTTATTCCCTTCCATTCTACTGATTATAGACAGAAACTGTCGAGTAAGGTGAGATGCTCAGTGTTAACGAGAAGGTTCATAACAATGTTGTTAATAATAATTCCTAAGTCATTTTATTATACAGGTGGAAATTATTTTTGCATAACTTTTGACCACTATAATTAGTTACCTTTACCATGGGGACTTAATCATCACTTTGGCAATGTAATAAAGTTTGTTGAACTTCATGACGATAGTGTTAATGCAAGATGTGGATTAGTAGATGTTCTCTTGAAGGGCTTAAAAAAAAATGACAGAAAATTTGTTACTAAGTGTTCATTATTTCACCTATACTCCATCTCATGGCTATTCGCAATATTCCATTATTTTCCATTTTCAAAGCATATATATATATATACATCGACCCTTTTATGTTAGATGACAGCTCACTCTTAGATATGTCCATTATTGAGTATTAAGTAGATAACTGTAAATAGTAAACAGAAATTAAACTGGATAAATTATCACTCTAGCGTGTAGTTCATTCCTAGTTTAACGCTGACATAGTTACACACCACTTTGCAGGTCATTAAATCAGTTAGGTAAGTATATACAAAACATACTATTTTTGAGTATTTGAGAAACTGGTCACTTAGTTTGCAACTTGGAAAAGAAAACAGAATCACAGATTCCCTTTCAATGTGTACCTTATCAACATAAACATTGTTAGATACAACATCAGAGTCGAGTAACAACAACAACAACAATGATAATAATAATTCGCCATAATAATTAGTAGGTTAAGAAAGAAGAGTGAATCTTTTTAAAAATTTCATTATCATGATTATCTTCTCCTCTGGTTGGCTAGTTCGATTTTCGTACTGCTGTTATTCTCATATTTGTTTATCTGTAGCAGAAAATAGAAATTCTTTCTTACTGCTCTTCTAACTCAAAAAAGAATTTTTTGTAACTTTGTCAGTGTGTACTTCGTTAGGGCAGACATACATAGACAAAACCAACATGAAACCTCGAACAAAAGGGTATAGATTCAGGTTGTAACACTTCACAACAACATGTAAGGAACAGGTAGATAGAAAAAATTGATATCTAAGTAGACAGGAATGTTGGCGAAAGAACTTGAAAAAGAAAGTTTAGTGGCCAGATCAAGATGAGGCGCTAGACGACAAAGTCTCTGACTGTTGGTCTGAAGCGTATATTCAGGTTTAGACTGCAAAGCTTCAAGTGTGTATACTTGAAGCGATGACATTACACAAGCAGTGGGGCTGTTATTGCTCAAAAGCCTAGGGGATTATCTTCTGGTAAAGAAAAGAACTGTTTTTTTTTTACTGCTTTTCTAACAGAAAAAGGATATTTTTGTAGTATATTATTAATCATCTACGTTGGGAGAAATCTGATCCAAGGTGAAGTTTCACATGATTATCATCCGTATTTTAGTCTCTTATAAAGAAATTTCGACAGATTTCAAATCATATTTGAGGATTATTCACTTTAATATACCTAAGTGGCATTTGAAAGGACATTTTTTTGCTAAGGCTATTTGGGAAGAGGAAAATAGAATAACTAAAGCTAACTATAGTGTTTATGGTAGTACTGAATACTTTACTTCGGAATAATGATCATATAATACATAAAAACCCATAAAATATACATTTAACAAATTTTGACATGGGTTATTTTTAGTTTTCTAAATGTCTATTTAAAGTTCTCTTTCAAGTTGGTAATGATATCATTTCACCACTTTAAGGTTTTCTCCGCTTTCAGATAGATTGTTGGCTTTACATAAATCCAAGAAAGGATTGCCAATTAACTCTTCTTTCGGGATGCTCAGAGTATGTAGATAGTACTAGTCTTTAGCATCTTATAAAACTTCAGACGTTCAAACCCAATTCACCTGGATAAATGTGTGTATATAAAAAGATATAAGTTCAAATCCAATCAATCATCTAACCTACTGATGTTGTTCAGAGTGTATATAAAAATTCAGTTTTTCAGAATGTTGATCATGATCGTGGTGATTGATTTATTGGTTACTGCCTGTAATCCAATTTCTAGTGATGATATTCGTTGTTTGTTTTTTTTTCACATAAAATTCAGAAAAAAGCCTCATTTTGCACTCTTAGAATGAGGTCAACTTCAAAATGTCTTAAGAATCTGCATATCAAAGAAATACATTATAGGCACAATGAATGCTCCGGGAAAACATTAAAAAGAAACATCTAGAATAATTTTGCTGTATATCAAGTTAATATTGTTTAATTTCACAGGAATATTTATCTTATTTTGAAAGCTTTACATAAAAATCATCGAAAAAACCTTTTATGGCTTCGAAAATGTTTGGCTATGAAATTCAGAGTATTACAAAAATGTTTCAACAGGTCTGGTATAAGACCTGTGCAGTTAGCAAAGTGTATATGAAGGTTTTTCATAGATATATGAAAGAAATACCTAATGAGAGTGTATTTCGTCAGTTCATTATAAATTTTGGTGAATTACCACACGTCTCCCAGTAATGAAAAATATTGGACAGTGGACATGGATTTCTTCCTATTTAGGACTCATTACCTGGGTGTACCTACCTCCTAGTGAATGGTTTTGTTCCCACTAAGACTGGAACTTGGAACTAATCGCTTCAAATGCCACTGCATGTAATTTCTCCGCTTTGACTTGACTGAACTGTTCGGTCACTTATAAACAATGAATTATACTATATTACATTTAGTAAATTAAAGGATAACTTTATTTGTTGCTGATATCTCACAGTTATTGTCACGAGGTTAAATGAATGGACACTGATCCAATGAGATGTCTATATAAGCTGTCTCATTTTTATTATATGAATCCACTTACAACCATCCTATTCTTTCAGAACTTCAAACCACTTCGGTTTGTAACTTTTTTTAGTAGCTAGCATGAGATATTCTTTTGAAGTAAATTCTTCTATTCCTACTTTATGCCAAAGACTTCTAATACATCGTGTACTGAAATATCTAGTCGGAATGACTTGATTCGCACAAAAATCCCTAATTGTTCGTAAACTACATATTTTTATATTTGATGTGAGATTTGCCACCTACAAAAACCAATCAATAGTTCTTCAAGGTAGCACTCATCACAGACTGTCATTTGGAGAACCAGTGAAAACCTGTGAATACTGGACAGCTGTTTCTTTCTGGTATGCGACTCCTCATCAGTATACAAACACGACATCGTCACAGATCAAACTGAGGACCTTCGAGCTTACCGGATAAGACGTTAACCATCACAGTACTGGATTAAAGTTCAATAGTCTGCATTGTCTTACTTTTGTCAATATGCAATAAAACGTGACTCTCCATCAAGATCTTTATTCGATAGCTGCTCCCCCTCTTACTAGTTGACACCAAAGGCCACTGTTTCTCATTGAAAATTCGAGATATCCACCTCCAGGTGATTTCAAACCATGACGAATACCACCTTCAAAGTAATATCACTATAAATCTGAAGAGACATTAAATGGTTTTTTCTCCCTAGCTTTGAATTTGCTGGAATAAAGTAGGTAAAAAAGCGGAATTATCTTAATAACAAGTATTGTCCGTTGTTGTCTTTCTGAAAACTCCACTTTAATTCAAAGTTAACGTCTGGAATTTATTTTATTCATAATTCATTATCTTTGAGAGTTCCATTAATATGAGTAAAACGTGGGCACTGTGCTAGACTGAAATTCCATTTGTCTATTCATTAAAAAATGTCACACAGTGAAAAAGTATCATTTACTGGATAACGTTTCGGATATACTTTATTAACCATATTCACTCATTTATTCCAGTTATGTTTCTACTGCCAATTCGAAAGTATTGTTGTCAAGGTAGTATTTAACACAAACGGTGTGAGGGATGCGTCTAAAAAGCTGACAAAGGTTTGTAGCCTATTCGAATTAGATAATTACTAACTGAAACACTTTTAACTTATTCGACTGGGAACCACTTTAATGTTTGTACTACACCGTGTAATAAGCGCATGGGATTCGCTAAAGAAATATCTAAGCAGCTTTTCAAATACATTTAGTAGTCACAATATCCTTTTAGAATGGAAATCTCACTTATTTTAGCTACATTACGCATGAGTAAAGGACAATATTCACTATAAGCATTCAGTAAGTTAATGGGTATTAATAAAAATTAATGCGATGATAGTTACTCACTGTGTGACTTAAGATTATGGTGTTTTGATGATCTGTGAAACTTGCTTTGAGTTCACTGTAAAAACAAGTAGTTGAATAAGAGTAGCGTTCGAATTTGACTTTTCCTCTTAAATTGCATCATTCCAAGGGAAGGTATTGCCTATATAACCGATCCGGGTATCTTTTATTTAGTTACTACTGCGGTGTTTGATTCGTAGCTTTACTGTGCTTAGATTGCTCACTTAGACTGCTCTGGATTAGGTGGATTCCCGTCTGTAACTGATCAATGTTCTCTCTCAAATGATTTCAAGTTAAACCCTTCTAAATATCAGAATCTTAACTTTAACCTCAGGCGAAAAGAATATTTGTGTGAGCTGCTTAAGTCTCATGACGCCTGTTGTATTGATGGTATTTCTGCAGAAAGTAAACCAAGTGTTAACTATTTTGGATTGAGTTTTACTTCTGATTTCTGTTGGTCGTCTCATATTTTGCTAACTTGTAAAAAAACTTTTGTATTACATAAAGAAACTGAAGCTGTCTCATACAATTGAACCCCTACTTTTACAATTTATTAATTCCTATATTTTACCTATTCTTCTTCACTGTTCTCTACTGATGTTTCCTGGTCTACTAAAAAGAGATTATGTTATATTGCGTAGGGCTTTGAAAGCCGTCAGTAGGGTGAGTGGTATACCTCTGGCCCAACTGATTAACACTGTGGTTGATAGACATTTAATTGCTAGCAAGCAACTAGCTACAGTAATTTTAACTGACAATGAGCATCCACTTCATTCACAGCTTTCTCTTCATGTCTCCTCGGGGAAGACAGGAAGAAACTACATAAGACTGTATGCTCGTGCAACTAAGTACAAGAATTCGACTGTACCTTACCTAGCACGTATATTATGTGGTGAAATAAGTGTTAGAACTGAACTTGCATATCAACTTTGTAGCAGTTGACAATCTGATTTCATTAATTTAATTTACAATGTGAAGATTTTCCGTTATTATTATTCTATACATTACTGGATTTTTATAAAAACATAATACGAAATGTTGTAAAGGAGTATATAAATACATATATTCTGTTATTGTTTCAATATATCATACTGAGAATTGAAAACTGTCCCAATAATCGTTTGGAATAAAATGAATATTATTGTTATTGTTTAGGATAGTTAACATGAATATTTTCTATTCCTAAGTACAGAACTACTAATGTAAAACCACTTAGTTATATATTCATCTGAGTAGACGAAAGTTATTTTGGAATTTGATGAAGCTAAATATAAGTGATGAAGATTCTAGTTTAAAATTTATACTGAAAGAAATCTGATCATACAGAGGAATACTTTGAAAAACTAGAATACATAACGAAAGATTTTTTACGGTATTCAGAGTCGTAATAATGACGATGAGTAATTAATAATCAACGAGTTTCATCAAAATTTAACGTTAAGAAATTTTTTTTCTACAACACAAATGATTTGAGGAGTGAGGATTCTTGTAATGATATCTCAAGTACTACTGATAAACAGACTTATCACTCTTGTTAACTAATTTATTAGGTATATATAAGGTAACAGATTTAATTTTGTTAAGTTTACTAAAAGAAATAATGTTCTATATTGTTCTATGGATAACAGTTGGTGAACTGTTCAATATCTTGATTCCTACTTCCATTCATTTAAAAATAAACAAGTTAATTTGGGTTTATTGCATACAAAACATTCACTTTGATCATTATCTTTGAAACTAGGCTAATTTGTACAGTAGTTGTGAAACCCAATCATCTATTACTGTTTACCCTCATTGCCAACAATATAATTAGTACAGTCATAGTACAGTTTTAAGAAGTGTACTATAGATTTTAAAGTGTTATTTGAACAGTGAGTTATCTCTCTTACAATCACCTTGATATCGATTGTATAAACTAAAAATTGGAATAACAGTTAACTACAGATTTAATGCGAAGTTCAAGATCTCTTTCGGGAGAATCATTTCCATCCCCAAAATCCTTACAAATGAATCATGCAACAGTAACTACAGTTCGTGAACATTAACAATCTAAAGGATTAAGTTTACACAATATGATTTTCAATTTATTAGTGGACACAGTTTAAGTTCATACTATTCGACTTCGAGATGAGAAGAAGAATTGAACCGATCTCATTAAATAGAAGACATGTATTACTTTTTTAAGAAATAGTCATTGTAATCAAAATAATGATTTCAGACAGGAAAAACACTTACATATTCGATGTTTTTCAGACAAGGTTTAAATTTTCATTAATTGTTAACAAAAGCAACAGGAGAATGACTAGATTTTATTTATATGCTTTGAAGAACGTAACAGTGTTACCCAAATTAAGCCCTAAAAAAAGAAACGAATTTCCTGTGGTAATACATATATACAAGAAATTCTTAGAACTGAACAGATAGATTAGTAACTTTGGTGAACACAGAGAGTGGAGGTAAAAAAAGAATCTTACATTCCAAATTAGTGAACATGAAGGTGTACTCATTAGTTAAATTACTAGTTTATATAATTTCCTGTGTAAGTGTATTTCACTTGTTTGTCTTGTTTTGTATGTTGAAAAAATTTTAAAAAAATGGAGAAAGCAAGGAACAAGAAGAAAAAATGAAAGAAGGTGGAAGAAAAATAACCGAGAAGAAACCTGTAATTATAGAAATGTGAAAATTTTTAACATAGAAATGGTGGGATTATTAACAGCACTATTGAGTACATTAATTCGGATTTCTTTTATTACAATTAAATGTTACACTAATTGTGATGACATTGACAATCGCAAGTATATTTCAGTAAAACATTAAACTGATCTATAAGACATTTGAATATGTGAATAAATACAGTAGCTAAGGCTTATAGTGTAGACCAAAGAATACAATGTTACTCAAACTTATCTTACAGTTTGTTGGATGACTAAATGAAACCAAAAGGAATCAACTTAAGTGATTAAAAGTTGTCGCCTTCAGGTGACTGAAAAATATTAATGGTTCTACTCTTTATGCTTGAATACTTTAATTAGTTGCAGAAATCCTTCCAATACTGTCTGGCGCCTTCAGACTAAACAGTATTGCTTTATAAACTTTAGAGATAAAGACAGAAGTGTATCACTTTTAATTTACTATTATAATAAACGTGACTTTTGGCCACTGAGCCATTTAATTGTGATTTAACTAGCTTTTAACTAATCGGATGTTCTAATGAAGTATCTTATATGAAAAAAAAACCTCATAAGAAACCCCAATCTTGAACTAGCAAAGAAAATTTCATGCTACGACGCTAAGTTATCTATTGGTGTTATTGTATATATAATCTATAAACAGGGAAATTGATTAAAATGATTTTTTATATTGAATACTGCTACTGAGTAGAACAGTGTACCCTAGATTCCTCGAAAAGCCTAGAATTTTTGAAAAAGCCTTGACAACTAATCATGGCTTGCTGAACATTAGCAAAAAACCACGGGATCATAAGTGTAAGTTTCAAATCAGTTAAAGGGCTTTAAGAAATTTGTAGAATATACCAAGGTCATTGAAAACAAATACAGATGGTTATTTTTTTGTACTTTTTCGACTTGAAAATGAACCGTTCACATTATCACTGCTGTCGTTTTCAAGACATCGAATGACCCTTGTAGGCGAGGTCTAAGGTTATTGTTTAACAGTCCACTGAAATGTATGAGCAAATAGATTATATAAAATGCCTAGAAAGTATTTTATCAACATGTCAGTTAAAGACGATGTTCTTAGTGTACTGAGGTTATTTTATTGAATAGCTACTAGGAAAAAAATCTCTCAAAAGGATGGATTGATGAAAACCAGATCCATTCGTCTCCCAGCCTAAACTTAATGAAACAAAACCCCCAATAAAATATTGTCTATAATCACTTATTAAGGTAATTAAAAATGACTATTGACATTAGTTCGTTTGAAAGCATCATTTTTGACAAGTTTGTTACGTTTAATCTAGACAGATGCATTGGGAACCATTATTGTGCATAGCTGACCAAAGTCAAGTTTCTTCGGTATCCTAAGACTTTTTTAGTGTAAGTCACACCCAGAGATCATCTGAACATAGAATCCTAACTGTGGATTGAAAACTTTCCATAAAATTTGAATACATCACCTAGTAGTTGTGAACAATTTATTCAATACGTTAGAGATTAGTGACGTTGAACAGAATTTTTGCTAAATTCTGAATACTGCATAGCTCTGCTTGATGTCATTTTATTCAAGTTGACGATATATGTGTGTCCAAGATGATCGTTTTTAGCTACGTTATGCGGTACACTATTGTATCAATTTCATGATTATTTCATATCATGGTGAGTGAACAAAATATTAATAATTTTGAGATTTATAGGGACTGACTGACTTCAAGTTGGTATTCATCATGTACTGACATCACTTGGAGAGCCATTGGAAACCTGGAAGCATATGGAAGACGTTTCGTCCTAGTGTGGGACTCTGCAGGAGTGCGCACCTATAATCTCTCAGGGATCGAACCCAGGACTTTGAGACCAACGTTTATTTCTTTTGGCGAAATTCAGCTCAATAGAATAATAACTTTCACAGAAATATCTTGATTCTCGTACATTCCTGTTTGTTGCAATGGTGGACCGAATGAATCAGTCTGTTAACACATAGTCTGTAATGTAAATACCTCGATAAAGTTCTCCGACAATTTACGATATATTTTATTCTGGGTAGTGATTGAAGGTGAGAGGAATACTTGAACCGCGTCCGGATTCTAACCAGCGACCACTGTGTTACCAGCCCGATGCTCTACCAACTGACCTACGACGTTAGACTGCTGACTAGGTTTTTATTTCACTTCACTCACCAAGGGTTTTGACCTACTTAAACATCTATTATTGGGCGACAGCTATCTATATATATTTTATTGCCTCCACCTTTCTCCTGATATTCAAACATATGTAATTAAACTATTAACTACTTTACTCGGTGTTTCGTGTTCGGAGAACAAATTCACTGATTTTATGGCTATTAATATCCCCTCTTTGGTAGGACCGAATAGATTAGCCACTCTTGACATGTGGGCTCTTACTAATCTGCCAAACTATGGCTATCTCAGATAGTCATATGATAATCAATATAATGCTCCGCCTCTCTGATCAGTTAGATTTGGATTGAGGTGAGAAGTTCTGATTAGACCGTACTATGAGTACGATTGAGCAGTAGCAATGGGTTACGAATTCACATGGTAGTCGGGCAAAACCCTTGGTGATTGAAGCAAAATAAAAATCTGGTCAATAGTCGGACCTGTAGCTCAGTTTGTAGAACATCGAGGCGGTAACCCGGAAGTCGCTGGTCCGAATCCAGCTGCGGTCCAAGTTTTCATTTCACCTTCAATCATCACCCAGTATAAACACTAGTCTGCCAAACTACGGTTTTCTCAGACAGTGAAGTGATAAGTTTTATTGTTGAGGCAGTGTAATTTGGCGCTCATATTTCATCCTACTTAGAGCTGATCAGCTGGATGCAGTTGCATTCCTATAAGCAATAGTGTTCTCACTTAAACATGAACCCAGCAATCATCGTCTAAACGTGTTGCGTATGGTCGAGGTATCCTCGACGAAGCACATATGCCAACAGAGACTGGTCGGTTAATTCCGTCACAAAAATCATTGGGAAAGTTCAAGTACCAGTTAGTGTATGTGACTTGTTGGAAACAATTCTTGCTCCTGTGACTCAGGAGCCTAGTGAATAACGCTGTGGTGTTTAAAGCAGTTACTGTTGTTTTTCAGCCTCAGGGAGAAAAGCATCAAGCACTGGAATGCAGATACATGCTTTTGATGGGTTCCAAGTAGAACACCACTACATCATCATCATCAACAGAACAATTTAAGCTAAAATGTTTTGAAATACTTAATTCAGTTCTGAAGACTCTATTGTTTTGAAAAACAAACATAACTATCTACTTAAAGCAACAGTTTGAGCATTTTTCTTTGTTTATTGGCTATATATCCCATATGACATTATTTACACCCTCAAAGTACAACAGAATAACAAGTACATAAATAAAGCAAACTTAATTTCCTTCAAGTAAAATTTATCATTACAAAAAATGTGAAGGTTGTTTTCAGTTTCTTTATGACTGTCTAAAGTTCAGCTGCCTTTTTTATCTTCTCAGACTATGCCATAACGTAAAGTAGACTAATTCAATGAAGTTAACAGCAAGTACATGAATTTGATGTCTATTTTCACCTTCTTTTTCATGTCAGTGACATCTATCAGATCTGGATATGGATCTCACAAGCAATTCAGTTTACTGAGGCGTTACTGTTTACACCCATACTGTTTGAAAAGAGTTCAATGCAGTAAATGTTTGTAAATGTCAAATTTGAACGTGACTTCATACATTCTATAGAAAACTTATTCAGTTGTTTCTAATATAGAATTGTAATAAATTTATGTAAAGTTCTCACCAAGTTTCTACTGAACTTGTTGCTTAGTACTGGAAGAAACAAAAAATGAGTATCGCATTCAAAAGCACAAGTAGATAAAGACTAGTTATATACTGACAGAAGCTTCGGCTGATGTATGGATTCGAACCTGGTTGGATTCCTTTGGCTGTGTTAGATTCAGTATTTATCAATTTCTACAGAAAACACCGTGAAGAGATTTCGGCAACGAGAGGTTCACGTTTCATTTGTTTAAAAGTTAAATTTGGTCATCGCAATAGAGTATAATTCCATATTAGGTCATTTATTTGATCAAGCAATCAACGACAAAGTAGCACTCACTGGATGACATTTCGAACAAGATCTATTGCTCATACTCATGCTAAAGAAACTGTACGATTTTCAAATTTCACTTAAAGAATTAACCAGCTCTCCATTTTTTTCATTTTAATAGCAGTTGGAGCTTACGGATATCTACAATACATAGGGAATCATTAATGCTACAAGGGTTTGCTGTTGACTCAATAAACAAACATTCTGTGGAAAATCTCCGACCCACCTAGATATCTCGGACTCTAGAATTGTCACCCAGTCCCACTCTGCAGTGTGAGTAGAAGTCAGTGAAGGCAGGGTGATGGGCAAATCTTTTCTAAACCACTTATTTCAGTAAAGTCTTTCATTTTGTGTTTCGTTATTCTGACTGATCCCAATGGACTAATTTCACCCACATACTTGACCTCACAACCATTATTCCGTTTTTGATAGATTAGGTTATTTGATTTAATTGGATCCACTGAAACTCTCAGTTTACTAGGTTTCTCCATGAGTGAGTTTGTGGGTCTAAATGCTACCCGAATCCCAAGATTGTTAGAAATTCTACGCAGAATTTCCGGCTTGCCTTCCATTACATGGTAATTCTATTTTAGGCATTTTGCAGCCACCATTAACTTTATCATCACTTTGCCTATGACTCTTTATGGACGTAAAATAAATCCCAGAATGTAGTTATTGAGTGGTGGTTTATATTTTATGTTTCAATTTTTTAATGAGATTTTCTGACTTACTAGTCAAACTCCTAACCCTATTAAACTTTTTTCAAGCCTACTTTGAGAGATGCAAGGTGAAATGTTGTGACATCAAATCATTTATGTGAATACGATGGTTTCTTATGATGAAAGTATCTAAGTTTCCATCTTTTTTCCTCTTGATTTTGTAATACAACATAGGTAATTCTCCTTCTTCCTTTTCTAATTCGTAAGTGAATTGCATTGCATCTACTATGGAGTTAATATATGCGAAAAAACTCGGAATAGGTTCTTAATTCAAAACAGAAAATTTTTAATTTACGTATCATTACCAAACTTTTGGGGAGGAGAGTAATATTCCTAATGCCAGTTTCTTATGAAATCAGGGATGCTGACGTTAGGAGTGGCTGCAAAATGCCTAAAATAGAATTACCATGTAATGGAAGGCAAGCCGGAAATTCTGCGTAGAATTTCTAACAATCTTGGGATTCGGGTAGCATTTAGACCCACAAACTCACTCATGGAGAAACCTAGTAAACTGAGAGTTTCAGTGGATCCAATTAAATCAAATAACCTAATCTATCAAAAACGGAATAATGGTTGTGAGGTCAAGTATGTGGGTGAAATTAGTCCATTGGGATCAGTCAGAATAACGAAACACAAAATGAAAGACTTTACTGAAATAAGTGGTTTAGAAAAGATTTGCCCATCACCCTGCCTTCACTGACTTCTACTCACACTGCAGAGTGGGACTGGGTGACAATTCTAGAGTCCGAGATATCTAGGTGGGTCGGAGATTTTCCACAGAATGTTTGTTTATTGAGTCAACAGCAAATCCTTGTAGCATTAATGATTCCCTGCATATTACAGATATCTGAAAAACTTTACTTCCATCAAAATAAAAGATTTAAGAATTGTTGAAGTATATGAAGGAAGCTTGAAAGTCATGTGATAATTCCGGTATGAATATAAGGAACTAATTTCGTTGGAAACGTCATTCAGTAAAGTATTCTGTGTCATGGATTGCTGTATAAAATCAACAATCTACTAAGGTATGAAGATGAAGTTGTATTCACTATTCACTCTATGCGATAATATGACTAATGTAGTAAAACATTTTTAATTATGCATGAAAAGATCTTTATCTACTATTTTAGGTTTTTTGTTAGCACAAATAAACTTGTACAGAGTAATAAAATACTGAAGAAAACTTCAGAATAAAAAAGTAAAGCTACACTTTAACATCAAGCTCTTTTACAAGGAAAGAAGAATGTGAAAGTTAGTGAAGTAAACAAATTATTATCTGAGTATATATAAACTCAATGACAACAATAGTATTTCATCAGTAAATAATAGTTGAAAAGTTTTAGAAAAAAGGATACAATTCAAGTAAATGAATGAACAAATAATTTTCTTCTACTTTTGTATGTTAAATAGGCTTCCTCTTAAAATTTTGGAAAAAAAAAATTAGCGAAAAACAGTTAACTGATTCAAGAAGTCAAGCAGAACAATTCATTCTATATAGTAATAATATTTTCTGAATATAGAGAAAAAAATATTTATCCAAGTAATCAGAGTGAAAATATTCAGTAGAAATATTTTCTTATACATCATCACATGACTGGTAACTCTCAGTTATTACAAATTATCATATCAAGGATACCGGTCAGCAATAAGCATTGACACTGACTGTATGGTATCGGATACAAAGAAGTGGCTTTTTAAAAACTTTCAACGAATCAGACTTGCTTTTGCTTTGATAGTTAAGTTAAAGTCTAACTAAGAAATTTCAATGTGTGAAATATACACCTCAGGATATGAAAGAAGAACAAGTATATTTCAGAGAAGAGCCTCTTTTTAGCGATTTCGCTTTCAAATCCATACAATCGCAAACTAGAAATATGAACCATTGATTCTGACCCAATGGCTCATTAGTAACACGCTGGCAACGCAACCTGTAGGTCGCGGGTTCAATCCCTGGAGGGGTCCTGGATGCACCCTGCTGAGGATGAGTCCATACTAGGACGAATTAGCTATCAGTGCTTCCAGGTTTCCTTTGTTCTTCCAACTGATGTCAGTCTACGATGAATAACAACTTGAAATTTGTACATTTTTTGATAGTTAAAAATGGTTTGTCAATCATGACAATAGAGATTATTTAGATTATTATTATTAGTCCCTTGGGTTCCTAGTGGAACATAGGGCTTCAGTAGCACGTCTCTAGTAAACTCTGTTCTCCGAAATCTTTTGAACCTGGCTCCACGACAGCCCACAAGCTCTCATTTCCTCCTCGCACGACCTCCTCCATGTCACCCTCGGACGTCCAACTCGTCGCTTCCCATAGGGATTCCACTCGAGGGCCTGACGTGTGATGTCCCCAGTCGGCCTTCTCAGTGTATGCCCAATCCAATCTCTCCACTTCCTCCTGCATATTTGTTGCGTGATAGGTTCTTGGTTGGTTCGTTCCCAGACCTCCTTGTTGCTTATTCGCATCATTCTGGCCATCTGAGCTTCAGTAACGAGTCAGCGTAGGCAGTTGTTGATGAATATCTGTAGTTTATTGGAAATGCCTTTCGTGACGCGCCAAGTCTTTCATCCACAGCACAGAAGCACTCACTTGACGTTGGTGTTGAAAATCCGAATCTTGTTCACATTGTAGGCTGAGTGCAGAAGATCTCCACACTGGTTTCAGGCTAATGAACGCCTGTCTTGCTTTTCCGATTCTGACTTTGACATCCTCGTCTGTCCCGCCTGTAGTTGAAACAGTGCTTCCTAGATAGGTGAAGGAAATAGTGTCAATAAATGAGTTGTCATTTAAATCAACAAATCAAAAACTGATGAGTAGTGAATATTCATCAGAATGACTTTGGACTAGAAGTTTCTTAACATGATGACACAACTGGAAAGTGAATTGTGATCTAGTAGAGCACAGCAACAGGAATGAGTAGTAAACTACTTAAGAAGTGAATGGTGTCAAAAGAGAGAATTGAAAAGAAAAGATGGTGGGGGTGGGGTCAGAGGAGTTTGAAAACTAAGACTATGAAAGGAGAAAGGGTTGAACAATCTTCTTGCTCTAAGGAGAACGTCCGGTTCATCAATGCTGAGACTAGCATTCTCTTGTCACTCAACGATTTCTAACAACTCAAAGGAGAAACTTTTTCATCTGACCACTTATATGTGCATATATTAATTCACCTGTTCTTGTGGAGCCAGGTATATAGGTAGTTCGATATGACTGTTATCCAAAAGGGTTCAAGAACACTATCCCGCCTGGCTACAAACAGGTAACAATGAACCGACAAGGAGTGCTATAATTAAATACATAGTGAACACAAGTCACCCTATGAAAGGATAAGCGGTTGAACAAACTTTTTTATGTTCACAGTTCAGGCTTTTCTGTTTGAATGGTATGAGCTTCAGCGATACAAAGAATTCGAAGGTATACAACCTTGGGAGGGTTCTTTTCACTTTATAGATGACTTTAAACAGGGAGGTTTTTGAGATAGGGTGATTTGTGTTCACTATGTATTTAATTATAGCACTCCTTGTCGGTTCATTGTTACCTGTTTGTAGCCAGGCGGGATAGTGTTCTTGAACCCTTTTGGATAACAGTCATATCGAACTACCTATATACCTGGCTCCACAAGAACAGGTGAATTAATATATGCACATATAAGTGGTCAGATGAAAAAGTTTCTCCTTTGAGTTGTTAGAAATCGTTGAGTGACAAGAGAATGCTAGTCTCAGCATTGATGAACCGGACGTTCTCCTTAGAGCAAGAAGATTGTTCAACCCTTTCTCCTTTCATAGTCTTAGTTTTCAAACTCCTCTGACCCCACCCCCACCATCTTTTCTTTTCAATTCTCTCTTTTGACACCATTCACTTCTTAAGTAGTTTACTACTCATTCCTGTTGCTGTGCTCTACTAGATCACAATTCACTTTCCAGTTGTGTCATCATGTTAAGAAACTTCTAGTCCAAAGTCATTCTGATGAATATTCACTACTCATCAGTTTTTGATTTGTTGATTTAAATGACAACTCATTTATTGACACTATTTCTATTGTCATGATTGACAAACCGTTTTTAACTATCAAATCTTTAGTGTTCTTGCTTGTATTGTACAGTCGTTCATTGTCATCTGGGCTACTGTGCAGATGCCTCGATATTCCCTGTATTTTAACCATGTATAGTAATGATGGGCAGTGGCTAACAGTGAAATCCAGGATGCGAATTTCATCTTATTTGGACTCGTCGGCTGGATGTACTTGCCTCCCAGTGAGTGATGTTATTCCCACTACTACTCGTACTCGGGATCGATCACTTCAAACACGACAGCGTTATCTACTACACCACCGAGCCACGAAGCGACTGCTGCCGAGTACGAGTAGCGGTGGGAACAACACCACTCACTAGGAGGCAGGTACATCCAGCCGACGAGTCCCAAATAAGATGAAATGTGCATCCTGGATTCACTGCTAACCACTGCCCATCATTACTATGAAATCTTTACGCTAGAAAAATGTATACATTTCAAAGGAGGCTAAAAGTTATCCTCATTGTTATAGTGTTCAGTGTGAAAATACGCACTCTTTGTGCTGTGTAAGCATATATTTTGAAAACTACAACAACAAGTCCGTTTTCCTGAAATTTGAAGTCTCAGCTGAATCACTTTGATTTGTGAGCATCATTCTTCATCAATAAACGTTCTCACATCCCGACTAGAAGATGGAATTGCAACCAATACTCTGGACATGAATAAACGGCATGAAATATGATCCAATGACAGAGAGCGTTTTAGAAATTATGCAAATGGGTAAAGTATGCATACATCATAAAGGGAATAGACGAATTTGTGCACAGAATACTATTTCCAGTAAAAAGCACGATAAAACCCGGGGATAACTTTTAGCCTTAATCATAAATTTGCGACTGTACCGATTTGAAAATGAAATCACCGATAAGAAATTTCAACCAAAAATTATTTGGGTGAACTTTTATGACTTCTATGAGTTCTATTCAGGTTCCACAATAACAAATACATGATTTTAGATTTAAGGTAGGTTGTAAAGTTAATGAAGAAAATTACATTTGAGACCATAAGTATGATGAATTGATAAAATCGCATGTAATCAGATGTCAGATGAAACGATGGGGATCTTATTGTCAATTACATTTAAAATGCACGTATAAATGACTCTCAACTTTCATTCATTATCGTTTAGTTGAAAGTTCATATATATTATTAGGATGGAAGTAAAGTGTAGGAAACACTGGACCTAGGTATCGTGCTTTTGGCACTCTTCAATAAGGTGAATCTGCAACTTTGACGAACTAATGTCTCGCAATGAGCACTTATGAACTTCAAATTCTTTATATGCTTTTTGTGCAAATAATATCATGGGAAGCGAAAATCCCATGCAACAGGTTAATCTAATAACATATCCGTAATAATTTTTTCTCATAACATCCAGTATTGTAAGCAGACTTTCGGGATAAACGTCGATTTTCAACATGGTGTATTGTTGAATACCAACTGGTCTCTTGTTTAGGCTTACAGATTTTATTCTTAAGATTGTAGAGAACTTTTGTGCCTCACATTGTGGCGGTTAACTATTCGGTCCTCTCTGAGTTTTGAGGTTTGTTTCTGTACACTTCATCACTGATAGAATCGCCCAATGTAGTGATAAACCTCCAAGAACTAACCTCGGAGCTTGGAGAAAGCCAAACAACTGTCACATTTCATTGTATACCATTGATTTGTAATTTCAACAGTTTAACTCACTTTTATGCAAACATATAGAACACGGGTTTTATTAGTAAAACTAAGTGATCAGATTGAATGGATCCCTATGTCTAGGATTCTGGACAAGTGCGTAAGCAATTCAGTGGTTTAAAACTTCAACACGAGCAGTCTATGTTTCCAAGAGTAGTACAGTACAGTACACAGGTTAACATAAGAAGACAGTTCTTACTAATGCATAGCTAACTTTTCTCATCGATCACTTTTTTGACATGATCATAACATGCCAGGAAATAACAACTGATATAACTGTCGCAGTAGTATGTTCAGACAAAGATGTTTACCTTCAATCCCAAGCAATTAAGGATATATGTGGCTTACAGTCTCAATATCCTATAAGATCGGAAACTTTATGACTGACTGACTGACTGAAAGTTAATAATGCTTATGCACATGAATTCAGTAAGTTATGACAAAAGTTTAACTGTAAAGCCATGCTTTAAAATCAGGTTGATTATTTACAAACAATGACTGAGGTTTTGAACCTTTCACTTTCTATATCATCATCATCGATAACAACATAGGAGCAGGCATTACTGCATAACGGCCCGAGTTGCCACAGCTCATATCAGTACATCAAGTAAAAAGGCAGTGACGCTAAAGGTGAGAGGAGAAAAACGAAGAATGAAAAAGTGATGAGATTCGGTGTATCGTCGTTAAGATGAGGATAATGTATGTATACATCTGCACCACTGACATCGGTTCTCAGCCATATCACCTAGAGTCTCCAACCACAAATCTGAACTACAGTCAGTGGGTGCGTAAGTAGAGATTACAAAGAGACAACCGCAAGTCTCACCATTCCTTTTAGTTCTCACTGTTCCATTCAGTCGAATAGCGCAGAGGCGACTATCAACTGGGTTCCAGTCTAGTGGTGAGTTTTCTGCCCTAATGCCTACACCTGCAAGATCCCGAGAGCTAGCTAACGAATCTGCAGAAACTCGAAGGGTGAATTTCGCAGGTTCACCAGATTGGTAGGGGGAGGTAAGGTGAATAACCGCACTTGGGTCCTCAATGTGTGTCTCACTTTACCTATGGTCATTCATAAACGGACTTGCCATTATGACCGCTTTGTACTCAAGGTCTCATGAGTTAGGGAGTGCTTTCATTGTGTATGATAGCTGAAAATGAAAGGTGTCTAAAGACTTCTTACCCTACCTCCCAGTACTCATAATCACCTACCTCTTAAATGAATACGAAAGCTTAAATACAAGGGAATACTTCAATTCTGAGATAACTGTAATCACATTATGAAATATTTATTTATTTGTTTGACTGAAGATGAGATTGGTATTCCAAAGTATTCTGAAGTTTATTTCGGCGTTAAGAAGTCCTAACAGAGTCTTCTAGTATTATTAGAAAACATGACAGAAATTTCGATAAAATTTCTCAAATTATTGTAGCAGGAGTCACAAAAATTAGTGATGATAAGGTGCTTTGTCTAGGTACCTAAAGATGGATTTCTTGATGTTTTTATTTCATATCAGATTTGTTTATTCAATTTTTAACACACAGTGATACAATATTATTTACTTGACGACGTTTCAAGCATAAATTATTGCTCTCAATCGTATTAATGTAATCACACCACTGTCGATATCTGAATTTTATGGTTCTGTCACCTCTTACTCTTTGTTTTATTGCTAGTAAAACTTTCCATGTCTCTGGTATAGATGTTGCGTCATTTGTATTACTGGTGCTAAATGTTTATTCGACGAACAAAGATTCAGTAGTTAATCTCTCTCTCCACCTAATTATATTGGACTTAAGTATAGTGGTTTTATCCCACCCTATTGTGTGGTTGTGTGTTAGTGCATCCGTTGCAAGAGTTGAGTGTTTTTTTAGATTATTGGTCTTATTCGGGTCTGTCATTCTATGTGCTGGTAATCTAACTGACCCCGACTGGCTAATTTGACCTATGCACTTAACCTCACAGTCATTACATGGAATTTGATAGATTATATTATTTTGCTGAACTGGTTCCATCGTATCCTCAAGCCAGCCGACAAAGCTTATCTCTGAGTGAGTTTGCAAATTTAAATGCTACCCTAATTTCAGCTTTGTTGAGAATCCTACGTAAAGTTTCTGACGTACCTTCCTTTTAGGGTAACACAATGGAACCTGTGAACTTATTTCTTTTCGTGTTGTCGTTATCATTCGTACTCGTATTACTGATATTATTTCGTTTTTTGCATGTTCGCATGAACTTCTTATTAAACTGATGAGGATAATTTGTAACTACTAGTGCTTCTTTTACGTGTTTCAGTTCCTTGTTTCGGTAACTTTTCTAGCTCTATCATCTAGATGCTTGACTAAACGTGATTAAACTGACAGTAGATGAGATGACTTGAAGGTTAGATACTTGTTAAAATGTGTCGGTTTTTTATAGATGCAGATGATTTTTAAGCGAAAAGCAGTGACCTTTGGAGTCAAACAAGCCGAATGCGGAGACAAGTACTTACTAGCTACAAGTTGTTATCACCATAGACTGACATCAGCTAGAGGACCATTGGAAACCTGAGAGCATTGAGCTTTTGTTTCCTCCTTGTATAGGAGTCCTCCGCGATGCTCATCCATGACCCTATCAGGGATTGAACCAAGAATCTTCAAGATCTATGGCAAGCACGTTATCATTCAGCCATTGGGTCGAAATCCAGTGGTTCTTACTTTCTACTTCTGTCAGTTCATGAAATGATGTGACTTCCATCCATTGACGTCACTGAGCAACTGTCTACATGTTCCACCTGGTTGGTGCCACACGTCATGACGTCTCATTGAAACCTAGCGAATGACTTCTCGAAGCTAATGACAAATGAGCACTGGATTATTCCAATTTGGGGGTTTGTGGGACTCATTTATTGATTTCAGGCTGGTATTTACCATGAAATGACATCAGTTAAGGAGCCGTTGGAGACTTGAGAGCACTGGGATGCTGGTGGATCTCATTATGAAACTCAGCAATGTGCACCCATGACCGCACCAGGGATCGAACCAAGCACCTCCCGGTTTGGCGGCTAGCTAGTTACCACTGAGCCTTTGGAGCGAAATCTAATGGTCCATATTTCCTACTTATTACTGACTACATAAGATGAGTGCCAAGCTGTTATACGAACAGACAGGGGTAGCAAGTTGAGAACTATCGGATTCCAATCCAGTAACTGGATGGCAATTTAGTCGTCAGAAGACTTGATCGTCCTGTGTCCGGTCCCTGGCGGGATCGTGGCTGCATCTTGCCAATTAGTTGCACTCTAGGACTGTAAACTGCACAGTGACGTATTAGTCTGAGCTTTACGCAAAGCATTTTAGATTAGTAGTATAATGAACGTAGGAAAAGATTCCAGACTAGATAAACTTATAATAGCAAAGAATAATTATTACTGAAATAAATATGTTTAGGGTGTTTAGGATGTTATCCTTAAATTAATCTTTTATCCTTCAAGAAAATGGGGTCACGTTGAGGAATAAAAGCGGACATCTTTTTATCTTATTGATGAATTCGCTTTGTAAAATTATGTCTGCCGAAAAACTAGAACTAACACAATTTTACCAGTTTTCATTTATAACTGATGTCTTCCAGTCTCAGTAGTTTTACGCCAGTCACCTCTCTTTAAACAGCTAGTCTTCCGATTTACTACGGATCTTCATTTCATTGTATACAGATATTAGGTATACAGCTTTATGATACTTTCATATAAAATAAAATCTGTATCGTATTTTTTATTGATCTGTACTGCTGATTGAGGCGTCAACACTGTGAATTCCATACTGAACGTGTTGCTTAAGTGATGAATTTGTCGTTATTATTATAACAGCATAAATAGTTTAAACTGCGATTTAACTTAACAAGATGATAAAAGAATATGCTGGTTAACAAGATCCAAGACTCAGAGAGGAGTTACGAACTACTGAGAAACACTTTCTTCAGTTAAATTGATAAATATATATTGTAATTAAGGTCACTTTTGTCTAGCTAGGACATACATTATCTAGTCAGTTATCTGAAATAGCTAATCCAAAAAGATTCTACATATGGAAAGTTTGTGATTAACCAGTAGGTTGAGTTACGTCGACTAGTTACCTCATAGATGGATAAAAGTGATCAGAATACAAGAATATTTACTTTTTCTGTGGTTACATAGTTCACGACTAGTTCTACACTGATAGCATGGCTACAAACAATTTGCTTAAATGGTACGGAACTATATAAATGTACATTATGTTATCTATGAACCATTATTGGTGTTTCTATAAGTTATATTTCATTAATAAGTATACATCAAGTACAGCTTGAACTCAACTCTGTCAACAGAAGAAATCATTTTGTTTTGTGTCCCTAAGATATCTCAAAAACTATCTACTTATTTAGTAGTTTTACAGCCTAAAAACCAACCAAATGACTGTGGAAAATCCTCCCGAAAGTAGAGAAATATGAGTCAAAAAATTCTCTGACTAAAAATCAGCTTCAAGAAGCTGCCATCATTAAGTTTATAAACTCAGTCATCAAAGTTTAAAGATTGAAAGATGATTCCTGAAAGCGAAGTGTTCTGATGAAGTAAATATCGAAATGCGCACGCTTATTAATACAATGTATGAATTACCTGGACCAACCAAACTATTCATTAGAAAATTGTCGAAAAATCAACTGAGTCAATCAACAAATAGTATTTTAATGACGATACTCATACAGTTAGACCAGTTTTACTCCCTAAATTCAGCTGAATTCATTGAAAATTCCGTTTAGACCAAAAAGCTGGACAAACAAAGTTACGTATGGCCAGCTAGTTCGTACCGTTTAAAAAGAGAAGATATTTTACACATTAGCCACATAAATCGAGGACACTTTTTCGTTAGTGAATTGATACAGACAGTGTGCTCGGTGGGGAGAATTTTACCATCAAAGTTTGCAGCTCAGAGAACTGTAAAAATGATCATTTTGTCACTGAAATCTTCAATGATGCTTCAGATGACATTTCCTTCCATAAGTTTTTCATTCATTTCAAACATTTTGGATGATTTACTGAACACTTGATTGAATCTAATCAACATTTTATAGTCCAATCCCGAGAGTAAATTAAATTTGTGATAACGAGGCTACAAGAGTAATCATTCATATACACTTTGTTGGATATTACATAACTAAAGTTAACATTGAAATCTGTCTCATCCCTGTCACCTGTCTTAGGCAGCAGTATCTTCAGCCACTGGGTAGACGATATACCTTAGAGATTTGAACTAGAGTTACCAATCATTGCAGTTCGAGACGCTACCAGTACTTTTTATTGCATTCCATAATCAGCATCTCGTTCTATCACAGCATACTACTTATCATCAGAAGTAAATAGTACGCTTGTTCTACTGGATGGTTAAAATAGTCATTTGCTATCAGCGTATCAGCTGTCGGTGAATATACTTACGCGTGTCATATACGTAATGAGGCTAAGGTAAACATTTTGAATATGCATCAAATTATGTTGGTTTATGAAATTACTGAAAAGCCAAGTGACGTTGATGACACTGTTAATTGCCGATAGCATCACCTATACTACTCTAGGATATTTATAACATCAATACTTGATCCCATAAAGTTTTGTGAGTAGTTATTCAGAAATACTATTTATTTTCTAAAACGATTTCAAAATTTTGATAAAGGATCTCACTTTTTTATTCTTTAGAATACGTGAGCAAGCAAAAATGCTCTGGAGTTATTGCTTGTTGGTACAAGTGGTTGCCATTTTCTGACAAGCTGTAGTAAAACTTCTCATTCTTGGTTGTATTGTGTTCTCTGAGCCGGGTTGTTTAATCATGGAGCTTTCATCGTTTTTCTAGATAACTTCATTAATAATAATTCATACAATTGATACAATTCAATGAAACGAAAACCATGTGGTTGGATTTTGTTTAAGACGCTAAAACCAGTAATAGTAGTAATGGCTAATGGCTAGCAGTAAAAATTATGAGTTGGATGCACTTGTATTCCAGTAGGTCATGTTATTTTCATTGAGGCCTGAAACCACAACTCACTGCTTCAAATGTCAGAGGCCTATGCATTAAGCTACCGAGTCAAAATGGCCGCGGTTTTTGTGAAACGCATAGTTTGACGCTATAGCCTGTAATTTTCCACTTGATAAGCTTTGCAGTAATGACTTCGTTGACGATGATTTTCGAATATTTAGTAACTTTGATGAAAAAACTTTTAAATTTCATACGGCGTAGCTGGGCTAGCGAGGAAGTTATCAAAAAACAGATGACCGTTAAGATAATAACCCTATATGATTTTAACACATACTATGTGCTGCGAAAGCATGAAACTGTTTTGATACGAGATGCCAAATGGAATTCATCTAGTTGTGAGGCGCACACTATTCGACCACAGAGAAATGAATGCTAACAACCAAAGTAATTTACGAAAATCTGTTACTATACCACAGTTCACAAATACCTCCTTAACCTGTGTTAATAGTAATGTATACTGTGTAACTCCGAAGAAAGCGGGAAATTAGGAAACGATAGGGTTTTCATTCTCACAGAGTTCTAGGGTTATAAACAAGCAGACTTCCTCTGCTTATTTCACTTCATTCAAGAAAAATGTGTCCAAATGAAAACTGCGTCTACAGTATTAAGGTATCTAAACTTGACAAGAACAAAAAGATTTTTTTTTTAAACTGTCCTGGTGTATTAACCACTTCAGTATTATGGCGTTAACATGCCCTTTCTCTTAGTCTCTCATTGAAACTATTTCAACACAAGACAATTCACATGACCATTTAATTTCATGAAACACTCGTATCATACACATATGACACAAATAACCAATATCAGTCTAAACTAGTGGAAATTTACTATAATTCACTTGAAGTAGCAATGGAAATCAGGGTGCAACTTTCACCCTATCTTGGACTCGTCAGCTGAATGTACCTGGACCGCAGTTAGTAACAGTGTTTCCACTGAGAATAGAACCTCGTACCCATTGCTTCAAACGCCAAAGAGTTACTTACTAGACCTCAGGGGTCACTCACTGTTCAGCTGAGTCCCAAATAGGGTGAAACCCGTGTCCTGCATTCCCCTGTCCATGAGTGGGTCGTAGGTTGGCACAAGAGCATCAAAAATTTTATATGAGGTTACAATAAGCAAGTAAATAAATACAATCTCCTAAGTAGATTATGACCAAAGTAAAATTAGAGATAGTACCTACCTCTTTTGAGGGCAGAGATCAAACTTGAACTGATGAATTGTCAATGCTTCTGCTGCGTTTAGGTGATGAGTCCATACTTCCTGCAAAATGTTTGCTCTGACTTTATGAATACATATGAAAGAAGATTCTGGTGTATCAGAATGTTTAGAGTTAATCAGATACTCAAGAATCGAGCAGTTTATCGATTTCCACTCTTGTTTGAACAGATATGCAGGATAGTGTTATCTTATGGACAATATTTTGATCACCTTGGGCCGATCAATTAACTACTGATAGACAAATATTTCCGTGGCAATTATAAATACGATCTTACAGCTTCTGAAAATGATTCGTAGAAAAGAAATTTACTTCACTGCAATGTCTTCTGTTAATTTGGAAGAATTACAAATATACCATCAACAAAGAAAGCTAGTGAATGCAACTGAGAGCTGTTCTTGAAAAAGATCATTTGGCCTCATAAACCTGGCTCCGAAATAATTTTAAGAAGTTATGTTAGACAGCTGTATATTTCTTATAGCCTATGACACCCTTAAGAAGTGTCTCACTGTCTTAGTGGTTTTTTGCTGTATTTCAATTGTACTAGCAATGAAGGGGAAGAAACTTGGAATGAAGTTTTGAAAATGTTGTGAATGATCTTCGTGATTCTTTTCTTTGAGCCACCTTCCTTTAAATCTATCGTATAAAAAGCTGGTGATAATAACCAATTGTAGTAAACAAACCATAACCAAGACGTAGCAGTGATGGGCAGTGGCTAGCAGTGAAATCCAGGATGCGCATTTCATCTTATTTGGGACTCGTCGGTTGGATGTACCTGCCTCCCAGTGAGTGATGTTATTCCCACCGAGACTCGGACTCGGGATCGATCACTTCAATTGTAGTTATACATAGTTAAAAGACAAGCAATATCGAGGCATCCACACAGGAGCCCGTATAAGAACAGAGACTGGTCAATTCGCTCCAATCAACGACGGTGTAATACAAGCAATAGCACATAACCAAGACAGTTTATCAAGCGACCTGTACACACAAGTTAGCCTGTTAGAAAAATTTAACTTTTTACCTGACGTGGTACAATTCGCAGAATGTTTACCGACTTTTATAGGTTTCTATTTCAGTACGTTTTTATCGAATTCAATAAGACGTTTCAGTTAAAACTACGTTAAGATGATTCATGAACAGCCTTCCACTTCTTTGACATGCAATTCACCTACGGTTTCAGGTACACATTAAATGCATTTTATAGCATAAATATTATGTCTTTTTTTCTTCAACTCCCTGCTGACGGTGACTAGATTGAATGGAATCTAATTGAACGTTCATTTAATCTCGTAACTACGACATATTTAGGAAATTCCTATTTCACCTTCTGTACTATTGACAGACTCTTCGTATCCCTGATTTCTTAGTTTCATCATAGCTTGCCTAGGATATTCATTCTTGTGAGAGAAATTTAGCTCAGAGACTGAAAATATTCTTACGTTAATGAGAGTAAATGAAACAAACTTTTGAAACGCCTGAGTTTATTAATCGAGAGACTATGAAGGCCAACCTTACAACAACTCAAGTGATCAATTAGATTTCGAATTTTTATGAAAATTTGCCTTTTCAGCCAAAATCGAGAAAACCTAATTGATCGTTTCAGTCGTTGTTAGAGTGGCGTTTAGACTCCCTTTATTATTCGGTTATTCATTTGCCTGTTTGCATTTAAATGAGAAAAGACCTAGCTTGGATTATTCATTTGAACTGATTATTACATCATCATTATCAACATAGGACCAGGCATTACCGCGTAACGGTCCGAGTTGCCACACTTCATATCAGTACATCAAGTAAAAAGGTAGTGAGGCGAAAGATGAAGATAAGTGAATGCAGTCAAAAGAAATATAAAGTATGCGAAGAAAGGAAAGAGGAGTGACAAAATGGTGAGATTCGGTATAGCGTTGTTAAGATGAGGGATAATGTGTGTATGCATCTGCACCACTGACATCGGTTCTGAGCCATATCACCTAGGGTCTCCAACCACTGGTCCCTCTTGTCCCACGGACCCCAACCACCTAGTCTGCATCGTCCTACATGGCTTAAACCAACAGTCAGAGACTTCATACATTGGTGCCATGTTTTAGTCTGGCCACCTCAGGCCTTTTTCCAGCCTGGACCCACCTCAGCCAACATTGTGTGACGAGGCAATCGGTGACTAGGCATACGTAGTACGTGTCCCAACCATCTCAGTCGATGAAGGTTCACAACTTCGTCAACTGACTTACCTCTTCTCCCCAAAACTCTACACCTAACTTCTGCATTACTCACATGGTGACACCACGGAATATGGCCTATATTACGAAGGCAACGGTGGTCAAACACCTGAAGCCTTTTTGTATCCTCCACTTTCAATGGCCATGTTTCACAGCCATACAGTAGAACAGAGCGGACTGCTGTGCAGTACACGCGACCCTTAATAGACAAACGAATATCACGGCGGCGCCATAGGTGGCGCAAATTTGCAAAAGCCAATCAAGCCTTTTGTATCCGTGCCGAAATCTCATCGGCAACTAACCCACCGGGTTGATCCTACTTCCCAGGTAAGTGAAGTGGTCAACACACTCAACCACTTCACTCTCTATTGCTAGCCGCGGTGGGGCGCCGTTGAAGACCAGTTCTGGAGCAAAAATTTGCATTTGGGTGGTGAAAATCGCATCCCAAACATTCTCAAATTCCCACTCAAATTGTTCAGAAGACTCTGCATCTTGTCAGCGTCTTCACCTAACAGGACTATGTCATCTGCATATTCTAGATCTAAAGAAAATTCACCTGTGATTAGGTCAACGTCTGTGTAATTAGGTGACCAGAGGGGAACCTCCATAAGAATATCTATGATAAAATTAAATAAGAATGGGGATAGTGGGCATCCTTGACGGACACTGATTATTACACTGAAATACCAAAGGCGGTGATAACAATTCCCAGTTACTTGTACAATCTAAAGGTGTCAGCTGATAGATAACCAAGATCTACTATCTTTTGCCTGCTTTATTCTATCACACTAAGTTATGTGATCACGAGCTATACAGTGGAACTAGATATTACCCTGTTTAATAACAATGATGGGTAGCAACTAGCAGTAGAATCCAGGATGCACGTCTTATCCTATTTTGGGACTCATAAGCTGGCTGTACTTACCTCTAAGGGAGTGATGTTACCGACACTATGATTCAACCTTACGACCATTGGCTTCAAACGCCATAGCGTTATCCACTAGTCCACTCAGTCACATACCACGATGTCATAGGTTGTTGATTGGACCCTAGTGTGTAAGCTGATGGTGGTAAATTAATTCATCTCTTTGATTGGTAATCCCCACTGTTCAACTACCTGCTGAATGTTTTAATCACGTGTATCTAGATAGAAAAACACCTACTGAGAAATAAGAAACTGAACTGTTTCTTAATTATTTTATTCAGTGATATCTATTGTTTCTATATGTGAGCATTTCTGTTGTCTTCAACAATCCCATTCTTATAAAACTTCAGTTTCCTTTAACAATGTACCTACAGCAATATAACGATGTTCTATGCCGTAGTATTTTTCAAAGCCACAAGTAACAACGACTTTGGTTTATAAAAAAATCACCTAATCACTCTATGGGATTACTCCTTTATTATTTATCATCACAACTTGTAGACAAGCTAGCTAATGTCTACCTCAAAAATTTACATGTCTTGTGACTTTTACTTTACTGTTTTTTAAGTTTCATTATTGAGAAAGAAGTTATCAAGTGTTTTTCTGTCACAATAAATATTACATTACAAAAAACATTTTTTTTGCATAGTAGTGCAAATTACAATGGAAAAATATGTTAGAATTGTTCCTTTAGTAAATCCAAGCGAGAAAAGTATTGCTATCAAGACATTCAGGTGTCCGCTTTACCTCCCACAACAATAGATAATGTCTCATGAGAATAACATTTTGCTCATATAGTAACTTATTTTTAAATTAGTTCAAAATTCCCATTAAAATTGCTTTCTGTGATCACTACTGCCTTCATTGTCTCGCCTTATATGTTTACGAAATTGTAATGTGGCATACTTTGGCGTTAAATGATACAGGTTTAAATTATCAAAGAATTATGAATCTCTTTTACACTACAGATAAACCAAGCTACTCCAGATATATTCACCGGTAACTCCAAGTATCTGATTGTAAAATGCAATGCACTACACTATTGGTACCATTTGACTTGATGGAGTTGGTGCAAGTTTCATAAATCGGTTTGAGCAGAAACACGGTCGATGGAACTTGGTAATTAAATTTATTACCATTCGACAACTGGTACAGAAATAAACCTAAGCACGTCTACATTCACGGGGAGTCACTTACTCCGTGGAGGTCACCTGGTTGTCTTGCAGTGCTAAGATGATATTGTCTTGATAGGTAGACATTAGCAGAATTCAGGTTCTTCTGAATGCTTTCAGCATAAATCCGAGTTTACTTGTCTGGCATGTGTTTCACACCTCTCAAGTGTAAAATGATGCTTCAGAACTGCTGTGCAACTATAATAAATTTGGGTATAAAGAGTAAGGTATACGAGTGTGTAGACCACTTCACTCACTTGGGAGTTTGCATCAGCCTGAATAGGTTGGCTGCCAGCAAGACTCTGACTTGGATACAGAAGGCCCATTTAGCATTCGCTTACTTAAGTCACCTACTCTACCAAGGTGGGAGGGGATCTAACTTCTAATTTAGGGACGAATGTATGGCGGTGCAGTTCGTTCTGTTCGGTTATGTAGTTGTAAGACCTAACTGCAAAATTAGAAGAAATGAAGAGATTACAGGTTCGTTCGCAGCATCGCCGACATATGATGGAATCATCCTGTGAGAACTGTCGACGTTGGGTGAAAGGTACTAGGCAAAGTAGATAAGTCGATTGACAGGAGTCAGAAATTTTGGTTGAAAGATGGGTTATGATAGCCAGACCAAGAACTGATACCAGTTCATGAAGTCCCTCACCTTTGGCCTGTTACGTGTAGGGAGAAGCAGACTAACTTGTTGGGGACCCCGAGGTAATAAGAATCTACGGTTAAGAATTCTTGGTGAAATGGCTGAATATCAATCACGATGACGCACTCAGATCCAATCTTTGACGTTTTCTAAAATTCGACTTTTTTGATTAATCTATACTTTTAGATTCTTCCTCAAATACTTCACAGTCCATTTGTGATATCAGTCTTTTTTATTCACTTGTAATTTGCATGTTACTGTGAAATGGGGCAACTTGAATCGATCCACTTCATTGCGAGTTTCAAAGTTTATTTTGTCTGTCTCGTATGAACTAGCTATCCGGTTCTCTTACGTTTTCCATCCTTCTCCAACTGATATGAAATGCGTGATAACTTTTCGTTTTTCTCTTCAATATTATTCTGTATAGTAGAAACTCAGAATATATCAAACTTTTACCTTCCTTCTTTGGTTACGTCAATTAACTTTTTCTATTAGCTATACTCTTTGTTTAATCTTTAGGAATCTACACATTAGTTTGTGTTGTTCAGGATGACTTACAAGATCCTCGTAATCAATCAAGTAAAATAGAGTAAAAAATAAGAATTTATGCAGAATAAGAGAAATTAGTTATAGGAATTACTTAATACATTGTTTGACGAGGCAATTCTTTTAATCCAGTCGTTTAATAATACCAAAAGGATAAATTCGGTTGAGAGAATAAAGTTGTGTAAATTTGTCAGTTGAAGCAGTATGTATTATCAGGCAATTCTTAAGTTTTAAGTATATGACTTCAAGTCATCTTGTTCAATACCCTAATCACTAAACTACCACACCGATGATCCCATAGAAAATTTCAGATTACTTAGTCTTGACCTTATTAAATGACTAAGATAAGCATGAACTAGACTGATAATTCAAAAATTACTCTTTGGAATAAGATATTAAAAAACACTTGAACGTTGAGTGACACCAGTCATACATTAACAATTAGATAAGTTTGAAACAATTAGTCCCTTAATTACTGTGTATTGACACACTTGTTATTCTCCGTTATTTTGTTGGATCGAATTGTTCGACCTCTATCGGCATATGGGCTCATATGTAGATGCCTCAATATTGCCTGAATGTTAATTATGATAATTTGGTTGGTTGTGGCTAGCAGAAGAATCTAGGACGAGCATTTGAAGCGATGGTTACGAGGTTCGAGTCTCAGTGAGAACAACATCACTGAGATGCAGGTACATCCAGCTGACGAGGACGAAACGCGCGTCCTGGATTCTTCTACTAGCCACATTTAACCAAATTATTATAATTAGTCCCTTTATTAGGTTTTGATAAGGTTATTAGATGAAGATTGTCTAAAAAATGTGTTGTATTTCCGTAATATATTTCGAACAGTCTGATCATACATTTACTTGTCAAATCAACTGATATATGACAATGAAAAGAAAATTTTTAACGAATATGAAAAAGTTGTGACACTAGTCTTGGTAACATTCAACCAGATAAGGAATACCAAGGTAAATTAAGTGATTTAGCCATCGATGCCGATTTTGAGAATCAATATGGTCAGTTAAGTTCGCTAGTTCTTACCTCCTCTGATAACTAGAGTTGGTTGAACGCCTAACCAGTTGATACCACCCTTCAATTCCATAATCCAAAAGCGAAATAGGGAGACATTTTAACTACACAGCACTTTACATACTTGAAAAACTTACACAATAATCCACATATGGTGATTATTAAGCCCGATAAAGGATCAGGTGTTGTGTTGATGAACAAACTAGACTACAAAAATAAAATGTCTATTCTTTGTGATAAAAGTAAATTCATAGCTGATGATCCATCAGAAGATGTAAGAAAATTAGAAGGAAAAGTAACATATAGTCTAGTTAGGCTCCTTAATATGCATATTATTGCTAAAGTAGAGTTCAACTCCTTAAAACCTATGGGATCTAATTTTCCAAATCCATTTAAACTTCTAAAAATTCATAATCCACTATACCCCATACTGTCAACGTGTCAGACTCCTACATACAAACTGGAGAAGTGATTAGCTGGAATCCCGAGACCGACTGATAATGTTGTTGATTATCTTACTGATATGAATAGTAAAGATACGAAAGTGTACTCTTTTGATGTAAATTCTTTATTTATGAATGTAACCCTAACGAAAACAGTTGATATTCTTTGCGATTACATATATCGGAATTATCCCTCTTTCCCTATTTCTCCAATACGTTTGAAAGAGATACTTTTATTATGCACTGATAAGGTTCATTTCACTTTCGAAGGGAACAATTGATGGTGTTGGTGTGGACAGTCTGTTACTACCGTTATGAGCTAATGTATATAAGTCACGTATTAAACTAATGGCTCAGGATTTAATCACTAATGTCACATTCTATAAAAGGCATGTTGATGATATCTTTGTAATATGCGATGCAGGTGAAGATGCCGGTTGATTGTTTATAAAGCTTAATACCGTGCAAGTTTATATCGGTCTGACATGTGAAGAAGAAAATGACCATCAATTCGCATTGCTTAATATACTCCTGTGTAGGAGGGAAGATGGATCCATCTCACAATCAATTATAGAAAGTCTACTTGGAAAGGACAGTACTTCAGTTTCCACAGCTTTTGTCCAATGAAAAATAAAACAGGCTTAGCAAGATGCTTATTCAATAGGATCCAACCTATTTGTACATCTGATACAATGAGTGATTAGATGAAATTTCTGATAGACACATTTATGGAAGACAGATATCCATTACAGTTTGCAAACCAATGTAGAAAACAGCTAACCCGAAGCCTACAACTTCCTCGGTACCGAAGTAGGATATACACCTAAACTACTATACAGAGGGGAAACGAGTAGTCTAAGATTAAATTCTGTTATTGGTAAAACACACTATGCAACTCACAGCTTATCACTGTTGAGACAACAAAACACCTGGTTCGTCACAAAACTCATCCTTGTATGAACGATTAAATCACATTCCACTGTGTTTACCAATTTATATTTATGTGTGGGCACACATGCATAGGGAGGACTAGTCGTTCTATGCACACTAGGTGGGTGATTATATGCCTAAATGGCTTGAAAAACAGTTAAACACACAAGCTCTGATAAGTGAGACCGACAGATATCCGTCTTCATATCATCGAAACGAGTCACAAGGTTAATACGACAGCAACACTCAAGATATTATATAGGTAGAGTCAGGGGCACACAGTGAAATTCACCATAGCGTTAGCCATTCGTAAACTTAAGCCCGATTGTACGTACAAAAACAATTTGTTGTTTCGTTTAAATTTCTTTGTTATTTCTTCTCTGATTAAATATTACGAAGACTAGTGTCACAACCTTTTCATATTCATTATATTTGACCATTAAACCTTTTCCTTTCATTGTCATATATCAGTTGAAATGACAAGTAAATGTGTGATCAGACTGTTCGAAATATATTACGGAAATACATCACATTTTTCAGATAGTGTTCGTCACTAATTTCTGCAGCCTCTTCAACCTCACTCTACCACTGCCCACAAGCTTCCATTTCTTCCTCACATGATCTCCTCCATGTCACCCTTGCCTCGGACGCCCAAATCGTCATTTCTCCTACGGATTCCACTCGAGGACGTGGTCTGGTGCGTGATGTATCCAATCGGCCTTCTCAGAGCGTACTCAGTCCATCTCAACCTTCTTCCTTTGCATATTTGTTGGTTGATAGGTTCTTGGTCAGTTCGTTGCCAGCCACAGTTCCTTGTTGCTTATTCTTATTATTCTGGCCATCTGATTTTCAGTCTCGAGTGAGCGTAGGTGGCAGTTGTTGATGATGAATATCTGTAGTTTGTTGGAAGTGCTTTTCTTGACGCGCCTAGTTTCCGAACCATATAGAAGCACTGACTTGATATTGGTGTTAAAAATCCGGATCTTCCTTATTCTAAGTGTAGTAGATCCCACACTGAAAGCCTGTCTTGCAGCCTTTCGGATCCTGGCTGCTTTGACATCCTCATCTGTGCCGCCATTTGAAGTTGAAACGATGCTGCCTTGTATAGGTAGGTGAAAGAGACTACTTCCTTTAGGTTTCTCCTAATAATGGTGATTGGTGCTTGTTGTTCATGCTGATGTTGGTTGGGTATCTTCGTCACCTCCGTCTTCTCTGCATTCAATTAAAGTGCAACCTTCACTACCTCACCTCTTCTGTAACTTGTTAGTTTTTGCCTGTAGATCTTCACTTTTGCGCGACAGGACATTAGACATTGATCATCAGCGGCGGCGAAATTCAAATCTTCTAGGGTCTTTTCACCGGTCCAGCCACCACATGTCTTCTCGCTCCTCACGGTTTGCTGCATGATCCATCCCACCAAAATCAGGAAGATCATGGGTGATTGTAGGCGACAGCCTTGTCTTACTCCTGTCTTCACTTCAAATGCTTCATAGTAGTTTAATAGTACTTCGATATTAATTATTCATCTTGTGAGTACTATCGTGCACACTAACTAACCATTTTTCCAATCCTCTGATTTATAATCAAACCTTAATTTCGTTACTAATATTCCAAGTAACATTCTTTTTCTGCTGTTAAGTAAATATTATTTATATAATGATTGTAAAGATTAATAATATCATTGAAAGGAGCGCCTATTCAACGAACATTTATAATGTAATTCACTTGGTGGCAAGTAGTGGAATCCACGACCCACGTTTCAAGCTGTGCCGCAGGTGTCAGCTACACGTACTGACACTTCAGTGAGTCACGATTTCCCAGCCGAGACTCGAATCTACCCTTATCTCTTCAAACCCCAAAGCGTTATCCATTGAGCTAGCGTTGTACAAGATCCACCCCTTTTACATTGGGTATCAATAAATATCAATAAGTGATGATAAATTTCTTATCTTTTATGATTTAAAAGTGATTTTTAAGACTGAAATTATTGTCCTTAACTTAGTTTTCATACACACACAAACTTACAGTTTTTTTTTAGGTACATTTATTTTAAGCACATCCAGTTGACAAGTACTGAAAGAGACGAAACATTCGTCCTGGATTCCGCCAGTAACCACCACCAAGCAAATTAAAACGTTATTAAAAATTAGGCAGTACCGAGTCGTCTTCAGAGAAGCCCATGTGTCAAGATAAGTCTTTCAATTCAGTCTAGAATAACAGTGGGAAGTTAAAAGCTTAAATAAATAATATTCACCAATGCTTGTTGTACAAGAGGTGGATTTCATGCTGTACCAGCCTAATAGATGAGGCTTTAGCTTTTGAAGTGATAGGTACTGGTTTCTAGTGTAAGTGAGGACACCATCGCTCACTGAGGAGTAGGTACATTTAGTTGACGAATTTCGAATGGGATGCAATCTGCATTCTCGGCTATTCACTGCAAAGAAAATTTCAGTTGATTTCTTGTGGTCCTTGGAATAATTTTATACCAACAGAGCAGAAGAATGTAAAATGTTTTTTTCTTACCGAATTCGATTTTAAAAGTAGAGTAACCCTATATGCGGTTACATCATAACTTTACAATCAGACATTGTGGTTTCGATTTCCACTATCAAAAAATAATTGCTTTTACCCCATAGGAAATTAATCCATTTTAGCTCTGCATCAAAACGTGTTTAACTACCCATTTAGCAATATTTAAGAAAAATGTAGAAATTTTTAACTTGTGAAATTATTTTTCAATAAATTCATAATTCACGTTATGATATTAAAAATAAGGTATTCAGCGAAGAAGACTCTTTTCAGTAAACTTATTCTCAAACTCTACATTAGTATATATGTATGATGTTTAAAACTGTAATTCGTGGGGAAGATTTAACTTAACTAATGAAAGATTGAAATAGCGATAATGATGGTTATAAGGATAATGTTGCAAGTTAATGACGTAAAGATTTAATGAATGTCAGGTTCTCCTGATCATTGTACTGCTCAGTGGTTATCCAAAATAATGAAACCAGTCAGTATGCAAGTTTCCCGTTATTCAATTTGTAATACACTTCAGTTTATTGACTGCACTGAGAATACTGACATTACCGGTAAAGTCGTGTCTCTTGGAGATGTAATTCAATGGTTTAGGGAGTAGACTATCAAGCATTGGGTCACAGGCTCCAGCCTCGCTCCACCTACCGAGGTTTGGACAGCTAGGTAGTATCACTAGCCCACATACAACAAGTGTGGCTCATTGGCTACTTCAAGCATGTACACAAGGTATCTGAATGCCTTTCGGTTCATGCTTTTTCTAGATGTCAGCATATTATTCACCAAATTACCACTCACTGAAACTTTGTTGCATTTGTGACTCTGTCTATTCACATAATATGGAAGTAGGAATCCCAGCAAACTTCTTGAGAGAGCTACAGATGAGATTTTTAAAAATGTGCAGTTCAGTTTCAGTGATGAGATATACCAGCGAAATGATGGCATTTCAATGGGGTCCTCACTGGGAACTCTCATGGCAAAGTGCTTTACAACAAAATTGGAAAATTCTAATCTTAGGGAAACTATAATTGATTTTGACATCTATAAAAGATACATGGATGATGTATATTCGTTATTTGTGACTCAGATTTCCTTCTGAATGATATCCTATACGAGTTCGACAACTGTCACTCAGCTTTGAGGTGCACTATACAGACGGAATAGGAATCGGCTATTATACGAGGACATGTTTTAGCCTGGTTTCATAAGGGCTTAAGGAAATCCATTGGAAGTTTTTTCTATGAACATTTAATCGATTCCAACCATTCAACCGACCCGAACAATGATTTTAAGGTTATCTATCGAACTTGCTCAAATTCTAAAAACAGCGGAGGGCTTGGCTAAAAAAATCTAATGTTACCCCCTTTTGTTATCATCCAACTTTTACGTCATCAACCATCAACATTATTAATATTATTATTTCACTACCCTATTATTTAAGTTTAGCTTAGTTCAGCTTAAGAATAAACTACTTTTCATCATTGTCAACTTTGTGCATCTCTATACTTTAAGGTTATAGCATTCTAATGTACCTAACTTCTTAAAGACACTTTTTTTAAAAGCATACCTAATAATGTCATTATAATTATTACCTTTTAACGAAGTAGAAGTTTACATCTCTTCAGAGTACGGTTTGTATTTGAGCACAGTCCTTCAATTTCGGCTGCAGGTTGATCGTTTTAAATCTGAAGGTTCAGTAATTTCAGGTGTTTATCACTATAGGACTTTAAAATTATTCTCTCTAGTTTACAGTTTTAATGTGAACACTCACAACTACTGGAATGTATAAGTTTATAGCTTGCAAGTTGTAAGTGAAAAAGGGAATCATGAATTCTGAATTCTATTGCTGTTTTCCCTTAAATATTATTATGGGTCCTTAAGTGTTTAAGGTTTAACTCAGTATTCCTTCCTTAAGTAATTCATGTAGATAAGGTATATGTAGAATGAAGACGATTTCTTATCTTAATGCAATATCAGATTGCAATTTGATTCTGTCTCTTTGTATTATTACAGAAACTTGTTAAAACAAATGAGAATGCTTATTCTTAGTGTGTTCAATTTTCAATATAGAAGCAGAATAGTGATACTTTTTATGCATTCATTTTCCAAATGCCTGTATAAATTAAAAATGATCAAAGATAGTAGCAGTAGTAATTTAATTTCACCTCTTTCACTCCTTTTTTAAGTAAATGAACAACTTAGAAATAAAAGAAATCAATATGAAGCTATCAACTAAAGGTGTAAAAATAAAATAGATGGTAATTTTTTTCTGGAGTATTTCATTACCTTTCTCACAGTCATGCTGTCTGTCACACACACACACTTTGACTGACTAAGTAAAAAAGCGTCAAATTCAATCTACTTCCTTCTTTGAGTAATGATTTCTTCACTAATTAGGTAGGTGGTGTATATATGTGGAGGCTGATGATGTAGCGGAAAAGTGATAAGATTGAGGGATGCTGTCAAACACTATAATTAACAAAATTAAAACAAGAATAAATAAAATGTTTCTGAAATCTAGTACGCAATACTCGCTTAAAATCTAAACATTTATACAGATTTTATTAATGTACACAGAGGAATTTATTCCTATTTTTTTATGATGGAAAGGAGACGAAAGAGTTCTCAGATATGTAATGATTTGTTTAAATGAATGTTTTCCGCAGTGATACATAAGCGGAGTTGGAAAGTAGTAATTAAAAACAAAAACAAAATTGTTATTGTTACTTTTATACTTCCAACAATACTTTTTTTAAATGGCTCTATTTGAATGCTGATGGATACTTCTGCCTATTTCTGATTATTATTATTATTATTCATTCTGGACACAATATTCGCAGACAAACTTCAGTTGTTCATCTGTCAATATACACTTGATCAATGTTAAACAGAATACTTTTATAAGATTCTTTCAATGATAGAATGAAACTCATTGAATAAACCTTGCTTAGAACAAAACGTTAATCAGCTGTTTTTATCTATATTACATTACTGTATTCCCCAACGATGAACTTCAAATTGTATATTCAACAATTATCTTCTGTAGGACAGAAACCTATTCACTGCCAGTTACAAATGCCTCACATTCAATCTCAAACTAGGGGAAGATTATGCAGCACTGACAAACACTAAGTATACACAGTAGGCTAAAAAAAACCTTTCATCTTAGCGATTGTATGCATTTTCTGTCATCAGTCGATATCGCTTTGAACCAGTGATTCGATTTTTAAAAATATTGGAAAGTGCTCTGTTTCCGAAAGTAGCTTCCATGATGATTCTAAGATGAGTGAAATTCATACTTGATATATTAAAATTGGATAGTGGTTAGCAGTGAAATCCAGGATGTACATTTCCTCATATTTTGCAAATTGTCAGCTAAATGAACCTGCTTACATGCTATGATGTCGAAATTATGCTATACATGGAGTTGCTATCGTAACTCAGTGGTGTAATGGATAATGCTGTGGGATTCAAAGTGATTGGTCCTAGGTGCGAGTTTTATTGAGAACAAAATCACTAACTAGGACGTACGTATATCCAGTTGACGAGTCTTAAATAGGACAAAATGTGAGTCCTGCATTCCTCTGCTAGTCACTAAGATCACTACAGCAACATAATTAGTCCGCAGTTTAGATGCATCCAGGCAGAAGCATGTCTGCCAAAATAGATGGAACAATTTTTCCCCCTGTATAGCAACAAGAAATCATAAGTATCAAAATAACAACTGATACCTATTGCACAAGCGATGGCTATGGTTGCCCAATGGTCTAGCAGATGACGCTTGGCACTTGAACCAATGGATACGGAGATCAAGTCTCAGTGGCAACAACATCCGTCACTGAGGTGCAGGTACACTCACCTGAGGAGTCGCTAATAGGATGGAACGCTCCTTCTGGATTTCACCACTAGCCACTATTCATCACTGATATAAATAATTAAAAATTTCAGTAATATTGAGGCATCCACATAGAAGCCAACATACTAGTAGTGACTGATCAATTCATTCCAATCACTGATGGTGGCTTTAAAGCTATGAAGTGAAATGAATACCGTTGCACATAGTTGCACACATGTAACTTCCTTATCAAAAGGCTTAAAACTAAATCGAATGGTTTTAGGACCTTTTATTATCCACTGGAAAGTTACGTGCGGCTTTGTTTAACTCCACAGTGAAGGCAGATGCCTAAGTGACTGAGTCACATTGTAAACTGACTATGATAAGAAGTTTCCTGTTGGATCCTAACTAGAGTCTAATTGACAAACAGTTTGTCTCAAGATTCAAATGCTCTGAGTTAGAGAAGGTTCTAGGTATACATAGAGTTAAATCGGTGTGTTTTCATACTGAAGTAAAAGAAATTCTAAGGAACGATCATCTTCGTTTTTTTTCGTGTCTTAGACTTCCGAACAGCTTTTTCACTTTGTAAATGAAGATTTGACAGTTGAAATATCAAATATTTATTCACATGCATCAGAGTGATGCAGCCGCTATCACCTATTTAGGCAGCACTGTTTCAACTACAAGAGTCATAGACGAGAACGTCAAAGTCAGGATTGGAAAAGTGAGACTGGCATTCATTAACCTGAAACCAGTGTGGAGATCTACTGCACTGCACTCAGCACAAAGCCTGAACAACATCCGGATTTTCAACAGCAACGTCAAGTCAGTGCTGCTATGTGGTTCAGAAACTTGGCGCGTTACGAAAGGCATTTCCAACAACTACAGATATTCATCAACAACTGCCTACGCTGGCTCGTTACTGAAACTCAGATAGCCAGAAGCAATAAGAAACGAGGAACTAACTGTGGCTGGCAACGAACCAACCAAGAACCTATCGCTCGACAAATATGCAATGGAAGGAAGTAGAGATGGATTGGGCATACACTCAGAAGGTCAACTGGGGACATCAAGCGCCTCCCCAGGCACTCGAGTGGAACCCAGATGTGAAACGAGGAGTTGAGCGTCCGAGGTGACCGTGACATGGGTGAGATGGTGTGAGGAAGAAATGAAAGCTTGTGGGCTGTCTTGGAGCCAGGTTCAAATGATTGCAGAGAAGAGAGTGGAATGGAGACGAGCTAGTGAAGCCCTATGTTGCATTAGGAACCCAAGGGACAAATAATAAATAATATTATAAATCAGAGTGATGCATGAAAAAACTCGGAAATTTCCCTAATTCATTCCTTTTTTGATACTTGTTAGGTATCCACAATTATAGAGATATAAATTTTGTTTGACATTTATGTGAATTTATTTATTTCAAGGTAGTAATCATCATGGACTGCATCAGTCGGATAATCATTGAGAACTAGGGAGTACAGCTGTTTCAACCTGGTATGGGACTCCCCAGCAGTGCAAAACCACTACCTTGACAGGTTCTCTACTTCAGATCCATTGAAACACTGATTCAAAGTCCAGTGGTCTATATATCCCTGATTTTTTTTTCAACTTACGATATAGCACAACTATCAACCAAGGTTTTCAGTTGGCATTCGCTTCACTTCCGACTGCTTGACCCCACAGGTCACAGCTTCTCCTTAGCACTTCCGGACATCTTTCTCGAAGCATGTCACTGTACAGTAATGTAGGCTGAAGTTTATGGAGACATATCACTGAGGAGTCCCACAGTGTAACGAAACATATGCCCAGTACTCTCATGTTTACAATGGCTCTTCAACTGATCTGAGTCGTTGATGAATGCTACATCATAATGTATGTTTATCTCCTACTATTCCTTAAAGTTTCGATCTTGCTAGCAACACTCTTTATGAGAGTACAGATCTAGTGTTAAGTTTTCAGGCTAATACTGAATTTTGGTGCAGAAGGTGACCTTTTCGGCTATCCATCTGAACTGTTTCGTAGAACAAGGTTTATTATAATTCAATTGGTTTTATAGGTGAATAAAAGAAGGCTTATTCGATTCCATGATAAGTGGAAGTGAGGCAATACAAAAAAGGCAACCCTAGCAACTGTTAAAATAACCAAACAGGTTTTGGCGTTTCGTCTAGAATGATAGTTGTTCAGAGTGAATCTAAAGGTCACCTCAGCAATAACCGAAATAACCAGTTAGAAATCTGCCTTTCGAGACGAACTGGAGAAATCGTTACTAGAGTGGCCTTTAAAGTCACTGGTAATGAGGAGTATTACTAATGCATCATATGATTCCGATCCGCTTTGTCAAACCACTACGCTGTTTGAGCAAATATTTGAGTTAACTGATTATCCCAGAACTAAATCAGTGAGTAGTTTGACTTAGTATGTAGAGTCAGTTCATGTGAAAATAAGTTACGTACAATCTCCTCCTTATTTATTATTTCCAGGTTTTTATGTGAATCGATATTGTTTGGCATATTTGCTTGTTATTCAATCCATCTTTCTGCTGATGGAATTGGGGCAGGGACAGATATGCAAGGCTTATTCCGTAGCAATTACTTTCTGAGAAAAGAAACTCTTTGCATGGCCGTCTCATTTGCAAAGGCTGTATCATGCACTGAGCATAAAGCATGAGGTGTGACAGTAGAGTCTTTTGCAAGGTCAATCAATTCATCAGAACTTTTCAGCTGTTTTTTGTTACTTCATTTATGTGCAACTAGACGTATTAGTACTTGATATAATGTCTCTTCAATGTATGTAGTACCAAACTGAATACAGCCTACCCTACGGATAGTTCTGTTGTTCCAAATGCGAAATCGGATCTTTCAAGCTGGATAAGTGTGACTGTAGTCCACGCTGTCAAGATTACCCTAATGTTGTAGCTGTTCAGCATGTACTTCATTTCTTCCGATGAATATGCACAACAGGGAAGTTCTGCAGTAGTTGTCCTACCTGTATGACATTCTGTTCCTTTCAATACCATCTCCAGATCGTTGCTTTCACTTAGGACTTCCTGAAAAAGTTGTCTGTCTGCTTTTTTAAACTTCACGCTTACTTGGCAAATTTTAAGATCTCATCAAGAGATTCTTTCTACTACATTTAGTCAAAGTCAATGTATTTACTGAAATATGCATCTCCCTTGTTGACACAAACCTAAAGTAGAACGTCGCCTTTTAGAAGCCCGTAAAATCTGGGAAAGCTGAAATTTGAAACTCTACTTTCATTTCATTGGTGATTTTTCTGGAATTACAGTGTGTGTAGATTCGAAGGTTCCTTAAACTTTGGCTCCTGGTCATGAAACATATGTCATCGACGATCCTCTACCATATTCTTCATTTTAGGTCGTCCTGGCTAGATAGAGCTGATTCAACTTTGTTCCAATAACCCTGAGGCTGCCTCAGCAACTGCTGAAGCAATCCCTTTCGATTTCTGTATTTGACAAAAAAGATTATTATTATTAGTCCCTTGGGTTCCTAGTGGAACATAGGGCTTCAGTAGCACGCCTCCAGTGACCTCTGTTCTCTGAGGTCTTTTGAACCTGGTCCCACGACAGCCCACAAGCTCTCATTTCCTCCTCGCACGACCTCCTCCATGTCACCCTCGGACGTCCAACTCGTCGCTTCCCATGGGGATTCCACTCGAGGGCCTGACGCGTGATGTCCTCAGTCGGCCTTCTCAGTGCATGGCCAATCCATCTCCACTTCTTCCTGCATATTTGTTGCGTGATAGGTTGTTGGTTGGTTCGTTCCCAGAGCTCCTTGACAAAAAAGATAGTTCTTCAATAAAATAAAAAAATCTAATTGGTTGTTTCAGTCCTTGCCAAGATAGCCTTTAAAGTCACTCCAATAGGTAAAACAGGCAATCCCTTTGTCACTCCAGCAGTTAGAGGCATCATAGATTTCACCAATGGACAGCTTACGTCTAGACGCAACGAAAGTCTTAGGAACTTGTATGCTTTCACTAGCCAAAAGTGTCTTAATATTGGGAAATGACACCAAATCTTCAACATTTTCAATGTTTTTCTTAACAATTTATGCTTGAATTGTGACAAGCTTTTTATCATAATTATTAAGTGGTCTCGTAATGTTTTAAGGATGTTTGCAAGATACTATGAAAGGTTATGCTAAGAATCAGCAAAATCTACTTTACAAAGACCACTCAATAAATATTCTGCGGTTTTTCGTCATAGTCTCTTTTGCTCATAACAATAGTGGTGTTTTCGTTATCAGTTTTCATAAAGCAGATATTCTTATGTCCTTTTAAAAAGTGAAGTGTAGATTCACTTTTTTTGGTATGTTCATTCTTGGTGGTTTATGATTACCTGAAACATATTTTACTCTATATTTGACTTTTTTGGTGATGTTTCGTTGAAGTATTTTCAATTTAGTGTAATTTCTGCAGACTAACATCGTGTTCTAGATCCTTACGTTCCTTTTTGTGTGACATCTATCTGCAGCTGAAGAAAAGAAAACTCGAGAAATTCAGGGAAGTTTCAAACCTTGTTGTGAATGTATCGATCAAATCACCCTTCGTCAGGTTATGGAAATAGGCATAGTTGTCGGCGGCCAACACTTGGCATATTTGTTGACCTGAAAGCGGCAACTGTGAAAAGAGTACCGAGTAAGTATATAGTGTCAATCAACACTGTTCTCGAATTCACGCAGACGTGTAAGAACTTACAGAGAGTTAGCATCTGAGTTGATGAGAACTAGTGGTATCTGCCATGGATGCCTTCTGAAACCGTTCCTCTTAAACTTCCGCACTGATGTAGTAAGGGGTAACTCTATACACCACTGACTTCATAGGGATTGAGAAAGCATCTGGTCGACTTGAAGTATGCAGACGATATTGTCTTGTCAAGTGAAGACGCTGACATAATGCAGATTCTTCTATACGCCTTGAGTATGCTTGGCTAGCGTGCGTTTCACACCTCTTCAATGTAAGATTACTGCTGTGCAAATATAACAAGTCTGGGTATGGTGAGTGAGGTATATGGGTGTGTAGACCGCTTCATTTATTTGGGGGATTGCATCAGTCCTAATTGGCTGACTGGCGACGAGATACAGAAGGTCCATTTGACATTTACTAATTTGCGTCATCTACCATCCTAACTGACAAGATATCTAACTACCTATCTAAGGACCAGTGTGCTGCGTTTCAGCCCGTACTGTTCTGTTATACGGCTACGAAACACGGCTGCAAAATATGTTTTAATCGTGGGTGTCTTCCCAGTGTTGCTCACATATGGAGGAATCACCGTATGAGAATTGTCCAGGCCGTGCAAAGTGTACTACGTAAGGCAGGCAAGTCAACTGATGGGTTGCCAAACTTCAGTGACTCAGGTGGCTTGAATGTGTGCTGCGTATGCCAGGTCAATGCTAGAAGGAGCTGGATTATTCTTGAAGATGGCTCATGGTTGCCGAACTAAGACACGACATCAGTCCATGAGGTTCTTCACTGTTGGTTAAGGATGGATAGGTAGATGTTAATGGCTTTTCTGGGATCTCCAAGATTATGGGAATTGGTGACTCAGGATTCTTAGCAACATGGATGAAAATTGGTCAAAGTGATGGAAATTTATTCCTTCTCCTATATCCACCGATCAAACATTTCAACTAACCTTCATTTTTAAATTGCTTTCTTCTCCCATACATTTATATTTATGTCAGTCTTTCGGTATCCAGCTGTTCCTTGAACTGACGAATTTCCTCACGACATACTATTGTGATTTAGTTTTTCTGTCTGTCTACAGACGGTGCAACGTACTATGTGTTCAGTGCACAAGGTGAATACACTTTATGCATTAAGGTGGCTGTGCTGTGGAAGTGGAACCACCTCCAGCCTGGTTTGTAAAAACCGCCATAGTAGATCCAAGTAGCTGAAAAAACCTTAAAACGGTTAAACAAATGCATATTATTTTTCCGTTGAATAATGAATCAATGGTGTAATCTGTTTTTTTCGGTGTATTAAATGTCTTGCTACACTTTCCTAAATCTTAACAATCCACTATTAAAAGCACGAAATTAGTTAACACAGGCTTAGCACATTTACGGTTCAATTTGCCTTGAAAATTCGCTTTATCTTATTGCTTATTATTTGTATTCTTGTCTAAAAATGCTGAAACTGTAATTTGGTTTTTTAGCATATATTTTGGAAATAGTTGGAAATATGGAGCATTGGATTCTGACCCAGTGGCTCAATGGTAACGCGCTGGTCGCGGAACCTGAAGGTCGCGGGTTCGATCCCTGCTGGTGGGGTCGTGGGTGCGCACTGCTGAGGAGTCCCATACTAGGACGAAACAGCTGTCCAGTGCTCCCAGGTTTCCTTTGTTCCTCCAACTGATGTCAGTCTTCGATGAATAACAACTTGAAATATATTTTTCTGAAAGAAATATCTTGATATCATAGTGTTCTACTTCACAATCTTAATCGGCTATTTCTCTTCACTGTTGAATAATATTGATTTTAATAAGCGAAAAATTAACTAGCATAGACGCAGACAGGAGGAAATTGATGTGAACTACGGTGTAGACTTTTCACAATGCTTACAATTATTTCCTCTCTTTTCACTTCTTTGTGTTGGTATTTCTTTACATTACATTTTATTTTAACAATGGATGAAGTGCATGTTAAAGGAAATACGGATGTGAAAGTTATTACAAGAATAAATGAATCAAAAATGATGTTTCTGTTGTGTTATTGTAACTGTATTTTTGCAATAGTTGAAAAGAATGACGTTTACCCTGAGATATGGAATGCGTCGTTAATAACTTCCGCTTATTTCTTACTGATTTCAGTTGTAAAATAAGCTAGAAAGGAGTAGAATCAACAAGAGTTGTATACCTCGTTAATTGATTTGCTCAAAACTATCATGCTATGTATGTGTGTTTTTATTCTGTGATATGTGTACTCATCAGTCGACTAAATTTTTAGTTTCATGTTTTATCACAGTCGGTTATGGCTTAGTAATCATTAGCTAAGGATAAGATGTGCTTCTGAGTAACTTCAAAGGTCACCTTAACAACTGCTGGACTAACCAATCAGATTGCGGTGTTTTGAATTGGAACGCAGTTCTTCATAGAATCACAAACGCATTTGATTATTTAGCAGTTCCTAGGGTGGCCTTTAAAGTCACTTGTATGTTAGATGTATCATGCAGTGCAATAGTATAATTTACTAAATTGACTGTCAAACATAATTCACTGTCTACAGTTATACCAGGATAGCCCCACAACCTCAGACATAGCTTACATAGTACTAGTTCTCTCACGTCCTTTGTGATTTAGGTTGTAGGACATTCCATCTATGCTGAACAGGTACTGACCTATTCCTGTTGCACTTATTTCGTGTCGATTCAACAAAAACATATTTGGTTATCAGTCTTCCCCTCCATCCAACTTTATTAGCTATAAAGATTGTCACTCTGTCCCAGTCTACAATGTCGTTGTATGCACTTGCATGCATAGCTATGCCGACCTTTTTTTCTATCTTTCATCTGAGTAGTATTTAACAATTTCGATAAAGCTAAGTTTTGTTTCCAGATGGCCTAACTAACCCTTGTCGACTGCTTTAACACATACATATTCGACCTCCGAATCGTTACAAGCGATTTAGAAAAATTAAATTACTCTACGTAATTAGATCAATAGGGTCTTTTAACCTACAAAGCTTATTTATTAATGAGTTTGTAGGTTTAATTGCCACTTTAATCTCAGCCTTATTAAGAATCACACGTAATACCTTCCTTGTATGGTAATACTGTAGGATTATGAACATTCAGGCCATAGTTGTTACGACTGTCCTGAAAGAAGTTGAGCGCCGAGTCAAATTGATTCATTATATGTGTAAGTTTTAATATATTCCCAGCGTGTTTAGAAAAGAGGTCAGCAATAGCAATGTACGCCATTGAAATTCAGCACAAAATTGATTTTGATAATGTTGGTATATTGGGGAAGGGTTTCCGTACACATAGACAAAGATTGACATCAGAAGCCCTGCACATTTTAGTGTCAAGAAATTTTTTAAATAGAAAGGAAGGGCTTGATTTGTCACCTATCTGGCAGACTCTAATTGGAAAAAAACATTTAAAAGGTCGCCATTTCAAGTTGCACTTTTAATAAACAAACAAACTATATGGATTAGTTATTGTGGATGCATAAACATATTTTTCAAATTTTTATATCATAATGACACACTTCCCATACAAAAAATTGCCCACATACACACTTTAACTTGTAAATTGTTTTCTTAATGACAAAGATTATAAATTTACGATGGCGTACTGGAAACAATCAGTCTGAAAAGCAAAACAGTTAACCAATGACATAAAGACAGAAATTCATACGTGTACCATTTGACAGTATTGTATTTTGATGTTGAATAAAAATCTGAATATTCAGCTGAAAAAGCTGTGGCATATACACTGAAACAGATTCAGATTTGTTGTTTGATGATAGGAGGCTGTGAGCCGATATTAACCGTTTTCGAGTAGATTTCTGTGCTTGCTCAATCCCCTTTTGAACGAGTCAGTCAGTGATGCGGATACCGCATTTTCTGGGAGTCAGTTCCAGGAGTCAATTACTCGACGCGAGAACCAGCACTTTGTAGAGACTACGTTCGTTTTTACTTTTGTAGCCTACTAAAATATCCGCTGAAGTGTTCCGACGTAGTGGTAAGGAAAAGAGAAGGTAGATCACGTCCGAAGTCGTTTCTTAGATTCCTGTAAAGCATGATTAGGTCTTCTCTCTGTCTGCGATAGGATAAAGTGAAGTGTTTCCGCTCCTTAAGTCGATCTTCATAGGTCAGGCCAGCCGTCGTAGGGATCACACGGGTTAAGAACATTCAGAAAAATCTTGTTTTCGAGTTTCAAAACACGCTGGGATTATATTAACACTCACCTACATAATACTGCAGGAGTTCTGAATTCTGTCTTCACAGTGGTGCCAATATTTTTATCAATGATATTATTAATACAGTTAACAACTGTGTTACTGATATTCGTTGCATTTTTCCTACGATTACTAAGGAATTTATTACTAATTTAGGAAGGCGACCATTGATCAGTAAGGTGTCCTAAATGTATCTGATTTCTTTGCTTGGACCTTCTGTTTTACCAGTAACTTTATTGACCCTGTTATCAAACCAAATTTAACTGACCTAGGGTGAAGTAATTTAAGGTCTAAGAAACTATTCAAATGTGAAGCTTTTCTATAGACACCAGTGTTTAAAATCGCGTCTTGTTTTCATTTTACTCTGCAGTTTAACATCACTAATTCTCCTTCATCATTTACTAATTCATAGGTAAATGAATTGGGCTTACTTCTTAATTTGTATATATAAAGAAATCATGAATGTGTTCCAATTTCAATACTTTAAACTTGTCATCCACATATCTAAACCCAACCTTTTAAGCAGGACTGAATGTGTCGATAACCATGTTTTTTTACTATCTCTGCCACGATTGTAGTGTCGAGGAAGAGATGGATAAAGGAATCTTTGTTTATCGAATCAACACCAAATACACGCAACAGGAATGACTAAGCACCTGTTACGGATATATGAAAAGTCCTATTACCTACTAAACAAAGTAGGCGAGGAAATCGGAACTATATAAGCTATGTCTCAAGGTTATGAGGCTATCTTGATATGACTGTGGATAATAAATTGTGTCCGAAACGTAGTTCTGTAAATAATACTGTTCCTTTACTTTGTGGTGCATCTAATTAATCAAGTAAAATGGACTTACATCCTACCACAGTGCCAAATATTTATTTTTATAGTAGGCTGTACTGTCTTCACTCAGAACCATTTCTCCACTACTGTTAATTAAATTAAAGCCTCTTGTACAACTAAATACTCACACATATATACTTAGGAATCGGGAAAACCAAGTCACTTTGTTTGTATTTTAATGAAAATTGAATGTGGTTCGAAAATCACCGCACATAATTAGAATTTCCAGTCATCAAGCCCATTTGAGAAAGCATTCATTAGGCATTGATATGAATGAGGATATTTATTGTCCTCACCTCCAAATTACTCTGTGCTCTGAAGTTATTCGGTGTGATAGTCATATTTGAAAATCATATTGCAGAGGTAACACTTGCTTTCTTTGAGCACACAATTCAGGTTGGTTGATACTGGCTTCTACTGCTTCCGTAGTTTAAAGGATCCTGAGATGAGTACTATCAACTTTTGAAAATTATATTGTTGAGTTAACTGGATGTGCTTGTAATTATCATGACCTTGAATTTTGTCTGGTCGTCACACTTATTTCGTGATCGTGAACAAATCTTATGTGTGGCACAACTCAAAATCATTCTTTCAACAAAAGGTTTACCCATCTTCTCTTTGAAAACTTGCCTTTCCTATTTGAAATATTATCTAGACCGAGAATATGATGAGAATAGGAGAATGGGATGGACTGTTTTTTTTGGTATAAAAACGTCTCCTGCCTCTCCAATGTTTCAGCATTCTTTTTCTAGCAGGTACTTAGTACATTTCCGATACTTCAATGAAATCACCTTGTTATGAACAAAGATTGCAAATGCGGTATAAGTTTCTACCTTGAGCACTTCTAATCAACTGAACTAAGAATATCCTCAGAAGAAACTATTTATTTTGCCTTGCACACAAAATTTCATGATTAACATTAGTCTAGATTTTCAAATGACTGTTAGTACTTTTTGGTTTGCAATGTTAATGTAAAACTGGTTTAAAGAAGTAGGTCAAGAAGTGGACATAAGTGTATCCAAAACGCCTTTTTATCTTTCTAACTGTAAGTTGAGATATGTTACTCGTTGATTTATGGAGTTACCTTTCAAACAGTGAGTCATAGATTTGTACACCGCTCCACCTACCGAGGTTTGGGCAACCAAGCAACATTATCAAACTGCACACAATATATGTGACTTATTGCCTACTGCATGAATATGCACAATATTGCTGTGTGCAATTCCATTTTTCGATTTCGATTCAACTGTGACTATAAACGACAAAAACTTCACAATATAAGGGATCTGTTTTGGTTCCATTTCTAGCAGTACCTCCCCGTTATACATAAAGATGATTTGAAATGGATTCACTTTGTACGTACGGCATGAAATTAGATTAAATGTTATTGTAAGACAGTGGTCTAAGCACTCATCTGGAAATCATCTAGTCATCGGTTATATTCCACATACGAAATTGTATAAGATCCACAGTCAGATAGACAAACGTCCCCCTTCTCAAGTTCCACATTGACTGCTATGAAGGTTTCTGCGATCCATGTAAAGGTATACGGGAATTGGCAGGCCACTGAGTTTCTCGCAACTAACTAGTATTTTAGCAGTACAGAAAGGCCAACAACATGAAAGCTAAATAAACAGATCAGGGGATGAGTTTATTTCGAAGTGAAATACATTCGTACAGAATAGTGTTTGCTTCACTTATATACAGTCAACAGTTTTGCTAATAATTTGCCGAAGGATTCATGTTACGCGCCAGTAGTCAAATAGACTGATATATTTTTTCGACAAGCCACACCGTGAATTATTTCACCTCACTCGTACTGCAGTTTTCAGTGTCAGGTGGTTGATAGGCTTTTATAATTAATGCCTCAGCAATCCTCAGTGTTATAAAAGTTTACAACCTTACAAATAATTTACCTTCAACATTGATACTGTTTACTCACTGACTCAACGGAGTGCTAAATGCTTCCGTTTACCAGTCAAGTTTACATATATATTCATATGTAAGTCACATGTACAGTTTAGAAGCTACTAGTTTATTTATTCTGTTATCTTTAAGATTGTTTCGGTCATCAAAGAAGTCCACTAAAAATTTTCAGCAGTTAAAATTAGTTGAAGAACAAATGATATACACTGTGTACTACAGATGTTAGACTTCTCAAATTAGAAGTTTCCACTCCACTCACATGAGCAACGGTTTTCTGAATGCTTCTGATTATTTCTGATTGTATAGAAAAACAGTCACCAGGGTCTTTGGGAGAGGATAGTGCTGAAAGATTGTATGACTGAAATAAAACAACGCTGAAGTAACCAACTATTTGACTCAATCTTGTAAAAAGCCTGAAAATGCACACGGCTTGTGAATTCAATGCCATTCAGTTTTTCATCTGACCTAATACAGTCACGAAAACCGTTTTCAAGTTATTTGTTATGCTCAGAACCTACCAAACACTTATATTCAAGTACAGAATATTCGACAAAATGGACCTTAGTAAAAGGTAATCAGATGAAAGATTAATCACCTTCATATAAAATAATAATTTATTTGTAAAGAACTGAATTAAGCGAAGGTTTCTTTCTCGTTTTGGGGGTTTAAGTTGCGGACATATACCTAAGCACAGACCTGATAAGTACTTTAAGAGCTCATTTAAGTTGTGTGAAGGTTAAACTTCCTTACGTAATGTGCATAGATTTATCCTTATCAATGTTTTGTTTGTATGTAAATTTATACTGCCATGATCTTAATGTCTTTTTCCATAGAATGAAAAGATCACCATTTCCAATATTTATAAATTTTTAGTCAGACTGTCTGGGATAGCCTCTGTATTATTAGTACTGTGTAATGATTAAAGATGAAATAAATTTTTACCCACCCCCTCCAGCTCACCGTCTGTTTTAAAGGATACAATAATAAAAACTGCAAGCGTGTGAAGACACTCATAAGATTTCTTAAGTAGGTTGATAAGGATACTCTTGATTGCGTTACTTCTTTTCACAATGTTCAAACATATAAGAGATTAATAATTCATTGTTCAGAATTAAAGAGGTGTTTCATCAGTTCTACTTCAATGAAGTACTGGAAGACAACAATACTATGTATTCGTTATAAATTAGTTTCATCCAGATGATCTGAAAAATTATTTGTGAATAAGCTTTTTAGTTTTTTCTCCAAGTGATTATATCAGTCTGATAGGTAAGAGGTAAGTTTTACGCAGTGCAGCGCAATACGATTCCTTATGGAATGAAACTGTGTATACTTCCTAATCCAAGCAGAATTATGTTTCAAATTGGTATTCATTGCATAATGACATCAGCTGGAGGACCATTGTGAGCCTGGAAGCACTGGGCATCCGTTTCGTCCTGGCATAGAACTTCTCAACAGTGCACACCTGTGACTCCACCAGGGATCAGACCCAAGACTTTCAGTCTTCATGCTACTTGGCCGGGAGCGAACGGTTAGCTGTCACCTGCTTTTGTCACTTTTGGGGAAACGCGCATCCTGGATTCCACCCTGACTATCGAATTGACCATGACAAAACGAATATTTTTGTAGTACCGATACAAGTACATAGGAGCTCATCTATCAAAAGAGGTAGAGACACTTTGATCCAATACAACGAAGGGAAATTACAAGTATCAATAGACAGAAACCTGATTTCTCTTTGGAAAAATGTCTAACTAATACGTGAATATAAGAATTCACCTTTGAACTTCGAGTTGCTTCCAAAAAGCGCAGTAATGCAGAAATATGAAGAGACAGATATTCAATGTTATGGTTTTCGTTTGCTTTTTTACAACCAATTTTCTGCAAGTGGATTAAGACTCTTTTAAAGAAATACTATGCCATGTTGATTAAAAAGATCGACCTCCCTTTTTTACAAATGTTATATTCATTTGTATTGTTAAAAGTACCCTGTACCCATTATTGTTACGGTTGATATTATTTGTCCCTTGGGTTCCCTGTGGAACATACGGCTCTAGCCCACGTCGCCATTTCGCTCTCTTCTCTGTATCATTTACAACCTAGCTCCACGACTCCCCACAAACTTTCATTTCTTCTTCACACCATCTCCTCCATGTACCCTCGGTCGTTTCTCATTTCGGTTCCACCTGAGGGCCTGTCACTTGAGGTCCCCAAACGGTCTTCTAAGTGTATCTCCACTCCATCTTCACTTTCTTCTGCATATTTGTTGTTCAATCTGTATCCATTAGTTGGCACATTCATCATACACTCCTCAATCACAGATGTTGGGAATATCAATCCATTTGTTCAGCTTTACGTGTAATACATCTATGTTCTAAAACTGTTCTACAAGCATTTCCCTGGTTGTATTCACAAGTTTCTGAAAAATGCCTCGTCCATATGATCTATTCATCTCTATTAGTATCTGCTCTTTGTAGATAAAATACCAAAGTTGTAAGCTGCATAGCAATGACAAGTTACTTTATGATGAGAAATCTTGGTACGGATATGAATCAAACGCTTGACAGAATCTTATACTTTTCATTTTCTAGTTGAATTTTGAACCTCGCCTGGTTAACTAGTTCACTGGTTACAAGCCGGTCCTAAGCCTGGGTAAAGAGGGAAAGTTGGTTATAGGGCTGGCAAACCTTCCCCGTAAAACCAATACAACCGCTAAGGGAACTTCAAAGCACAAAGAAAATATAAAAAAATGAAAATCAACTTATTCCTTGCTGACATCGAGGGACGAAATGACGCCAATTGGTGAAGGCCGTCGGGAAGTCAATTGGCCGGCGCGTCTTCTCTCGATGAAAGCGAAAGTAAACGTGGGGACATGGAATGTCCGCACCATGCACGAACCTAGCAAGGTTGCCCAGAATGCAAAAGAGAAGAGTAGATGTGGCATGGGAGTGCTTGGAATCTGCGAAAGCAAATGGATTGGAAGTGGAGTCTTCAAACTGTCAACTGGAGAATCAATAATCTACTCCATTATTGTCAACCAAACGATACGACAACCACGAGCACAACACACTGAGTTTTCGAGTGGTTATCATGATGTCCCCAAGAGCATCGAAGGCTCTCATGCCATGGGAACAAGTCTCCTCCTGGATCATAACAGCAAGGTTCAACTCAAAAGGAAGGAAAGTCACAATCATACAATGCTAAGCTGTGCAACTACAAATAATGCAGATGAAGCGAAGAAGGAGGAATTCTATAGACAAATCTGCAATCAACACTGGACAAGACCTCAGTTAAAGATATCAAAATTCTAATGGGTGACATGAATGCCAAACTGGGGGAGGATAACACAAGAAGAGAACTGATCATGGGTCGAGAAGCGCTCGGTGAAATGGACGAGAATGGAGAACTGTTTGCAGCTACAAATAACTCTGGAAACGAACCAACCAAGAATCTATCAACCAACAAATATGCAGAGGAAAGTGGAGATGGGTTGAGTATACACTGAGAAGACCGACTGGGGACATCACACACCAGACCACATCCTTGAGTGGAATCCAAACGGGAAATGACGAGTTGGGCGTCAGAGGCAAGGTTAACATGCAGGAAATCGTGCGAGGAAGAAATGGAAGTTTGTGGGCAGTGGTAGAGTGAGGTTGAAAAGACTGCAGAGAACAGAGTGGAATAGAGGCGTGCTCGTGAAGACCTATGTTCTACTAGGAACCCAAGGGAAAATTAATAAATAATAGTAATGGTTGCATTGTGATGTGGGGGAAAATTTAATTTGATAAGATCAAGTTTCTTTTGCTAAGAGGAACAATGAAATAATTATCAACTGGCGTAAAATTCCCGTATTAAGTAATGAAACAAAAAAGTAACATTGAAGAATATTTTCTTCCCGTGGTTTTCGTTTATTAAAGCTGAACAATAGTATTTTAAAGTAACGATAAAGTTACGGACGTCCATTGTTAAGCACTGTTCAAGAGTAGAAGAGTAATACACAAAAGAAAATTACTACTTCGGCCGTGTTCAAGAAAATGTGTGCAGTAATAAACACAAAGATCATTAGGTCTATGGTTTTGAGCTACCAGTGATTCGAATATGTAAACCTGACTCAACAGAACGCCATTGAAGTTATGAGTAAGCACTATATAAACTACTTTGAAAGAACTACTAGAAGAAGCCAGATAGCCGGAGATGACAAGTTGTTGAAGAGTAAAACTGACGACGTTTTTTCTCTCTCTCTCTCTCTCTTCTGCATAACCAAGCTGGACAATGTTCCAAAATACGCCTTTCAACTTGATGCTATACACAACTAATGTACTTTGCCCCAAAGGAACAAGTTAACTGATAGATGCTTAGCCCTAGTGCATTGATGGATTAATTGTGTTCCGGAAAATGTGATTCCGAGGCTACCTACGTGAAATGTTTTTCTCAAAAATCTGAGAGGCGATTTCTGAAGATTTTTGGTGCAACGTCGCCTTTAATTTCTAGGCTCATGAAGACACCTTCTTTGAAATGGTCAATATATTTTGTATTTGTGGTTTGGCTTTCATGTGAGGGTCAAGAAATCTACGTGGTGAACTTTTTTCTCTTAGGATGCTAAGTAGAAACTGTAACTCTTTGTTCAGTAGATCCCGCGAATCCTTGAACACAAAAACAGTACAAGGCTATGTTTGCTAATGAGAGGGGTATGGACTTTGAATCATAATTTGAACATTTGAGGTAGTCAGCACTCAAATTAATGACACACATTTCATACTATGTCAAGTATAGCAAGTGAACAAATGTGAAAAAGGTATTTTCTACAAATTATATAAGAAGAAAAGTTTTAATTTAGTCGTTTTGCATAACACAGAGTGACGCAGTATTATTGACCGAGCGCTGTTTCAAAGGCCAGTTTTACTGATAATCATATCAAAGTAATAATATAACTTTTAGTATCTCATTTTCTTAGTTATAATAACTTGTGTTCCTTGTTTTCGTGACAGTGAAGACTAACAACTCTTTGGAAAAAGTATGGCATCACTCTTGTTACATGTGTTGATTGCTGATTCGATGGAAAAAGATTCGGTCCTCAGCCTGTCTCTCCACCTTACTATACTTTAGTAGAGTTGCCTTGTTTCACTCTAATGAATCACAGTGTATCAGCACATACATCGAGCTAGCTGAGTTTCGTTCTAAACTACTGATTTTATCACCTCTCGTCATTCGAAATTTAGCTAAATTCCCACGATGCTGCAATTTAACAAACCCCAACTGGCTGACTTCACCTCAAAACTTCTGATATTCCTCTTCGCATGTTCTTACTAATTACGCAGTAAAATTGGTGAAGGATTATTATTCAGTAGAGTGATCTCCGTCATTCTTTCCAGTTCCTTATTTAAGTCGTTTGATTCACTAGTGAGTTTTTTATCTTTATTACTTAAATACTGCGCTAAGCCATCCGTAACTGATAACGAATGTGATGATTCCAAGGTACCTGTTATAGTATACAAGTCTTCCGTAGGCGGTACTGTCTGAAAGACTATATCTTCTTCACTTCGACTTACAATGGTAACGGTGTTGAAATACTGCTTTCAGTGGAATTCTAATAATTTCAAGTGGGAATTTAAGTAATATCGAATGTAAATATTCAGGTTTCTTGTTGTTATTTGAAATACTGAATGAGTGAACGAATGAATGATTTAGATGTCTCTCCGAATACTGAGTAGCATAGACATAAATCTATGCGAAGAGCTGAATAATTCCTGTTGTCCTCTGTCAGTCATTTGATAAATTCAGTTTAATAGTGAAATCCACTAGCCTACCAATAGAAATGACTGTTTCACTGGTCAACCCAACCGAAAAAATCCACACCAATGTGTTAACTTTTGTATAAAAACTGTACAAACAAAATCAAGTAAAAAGCAAGTCTATTGAAATGCCGGTGTGCATATGAAGTGGACACCCAATACTACGAAGTCATTTAAAGACAAACTGGCAAAGTATATAAAAAGCGGTCAAGTTTAGTCAATAAGTTGGCTGTTCGATGAAAGTTAAGAAAACAGGAGAATTATTTGTTGAGTGAAAATGATATATAATACAGTAGTTAGGTCCCTGAGTTGCAATGAGTTTCTGTTAATTTATCATACCAGTAGTTCTGTTCTATTGCACAACAAGTCATAAACTCTCCATTTTCTTTTGAACATCTTTATATTGCAATGAAAAATGCATCTGATATGATATTCATGAAATGCTAGAGATGAGATCTGACTAACAAGTTTAGTGAATGACTCGAATAATTTCTTAAATTGAGAGCTTTATTAGTGTCTATGTGATGACCTGCATTTACTAGTGCACTAGGATGGAACTTTTAACCGTCTTCCTCTAACTTTTTTCAAAACCAAACCGGTAAATGCTTTCGCATCTAGAGATGCACCTGCTTAATCATATGCCCTGTGTAACTTGTATCAAAGAAGCAACTAAATTAATATATGCAACATGAAGAGCAAAGATGAAGTAGGCTATCCTTGAGTCTGAGACTGAGTATTTTATGAAGACAAGCTGCATAAATAGTTTTTCATAATCTAAAACAAGCGGATCGAATCAACTTATTCTCATTTCACTTTGAAAGTATTGCCTTAATTAGGGTCCATATCTGTAAGATTTTTCTGGAGCATCAGTGAGTCAGCATTACAGGCAACCTGGTATCACCATGTAACTGCACCTCAGATCACCGGATCACAGCAGAAGGTGGTAGGATCAAAGATAATTAACTAAAACACAAAATAACTGTAAATTTCAATAAGTCGTGAAACGATAACAGAAAGGCATAAAGTAATAATGAAATTCAGCATTATGACTTGGATAAAGATGATGCTTGGATGCATTTTCACTAGTGAGATTAATTCTGACCTATATCGCCAGAAGTATGGTATGTTCCCATCACCTTATTTCACCAGTTAGCAGGAGAATTAGAGCAAAACTACCTTGGAGTATTTGATGTAATTTACATTTCTAATGTTTCATAATGAAACCAAATAGTTTTTTGAGAAGTATATGAAGAATTATGAAAGTTGGCATGCTCGTATGCGTTGCGTTTTTGTTACATTTTATTCACTAAATTTAGTAGTAACGTTGAGCAAAACTGATTCCTTTATGAATAAGTTCAGAAGAATGGTGTGCGATGCATTTTACTTGTATAAAGAAGTGCATCCTGACCATACCGGTAAATACGTATGCACTTCTATCGTGATTGAATCCAAATAGCAAAATATTAGGAAGATAACCAAGTTACAACACAAATAATTCCTTTTGACCTAAAGGTCATAGTAATAGTAGGCACCAAAAAATGTCCTGAGGAACCAACTCATAGTCATTAAGCTCCTAAACAAACACAAAGGAGTTTTGTTTGCGAACATGACTGCTCAAGTTTAAAACTAAAGTTAAGACAATGCGAACGTAGATGATCGGGTATTACAAATACCACTATAAGTAAATTGATGGGATAAAAAGAAATTAATGACCCTGAATAGTCGGTTCACTGAGTCGTTAATTCACTCTATGTTTAACAATCTCATAAATTAAAGGATATAATGGATTGAGAATACTTTTTTCAATAAATTCTCATCAAGTTCTTCTGCTGTAGCTTGGAACTATTTAGTTTAAGACGTGTAAAGTGTGAGGCGGGCAAATATACTTCCCGAAATGAGATGTGAATTAAGATTTGTAAGCGCATCGACTTCAAATCTTTGTCAGTGTTCTTATGAATTTAGGGGTTTGTAGGGATTTATAGATTTCACGTTGTATTCATCATGAAATGACATCATTTGGAGGAACAATGGAAACATGAAAGCACTGGACAACTGTTTCGTCCTAGTATGGAACTCCTCAGCAGTAAGAACCTATGACCGCACATCTAGGGGGTCAAACCAAGTACCTTCAGGTCCCGTGTCTAGCACGTTACCATTGAGTGAGTGGGTTGGAATCCAATCGTCCATGTTTCTAACTTCTGTAAGTTCATGAAATAGCTTGACCATCGCCAAACGTCATCGCTGAATATTTTTCGTCACGTCTTCCAGGTTTGTCACACCGGTCACTTCTTCTCATTGGAACTACAGGAATCACCTCTCGATACTGGTCACTAGTGAGCACTAGTTCAATTGAATTTGAGGGTTTGTTGGGATTTAGAGAGATGGATTTCTGGCAAGGCGGAGTCGTGGGTGCGCACTGCTGAGGAGTTCTATAATAGGATGGAACGGCCGTCCAGTTCTCCCAGGCTTTCAACGTCCCTCTAACTGATATCATTTTATGCTGAATACCAACTCGAAAAAAGTGTTAATATGACGTATACCAGTAACATAGTATGTGAAGTTAACGGAAAGAGAAAGGATATTAAATAAAGATGAAATGAATAGCCTTTGGTTTGTGAAACGCCAAGTAACAGTTACGCCTTTCTAGATGTCATATTCAGGTCTGACCAAAGTATTGTTGTGGCTTCAGCTGTGTTCAGAAGGCGATGTTGTGCTATAAATTGGAATGTTTATGAAACACAGTGTATTACAGTACAAGCAATATTGCCATCTATGTGATGTCGTTTGCTTACCAAGTGCGCCTAGATAGAATGTTTTATCTCTTGACTTCACTTTTACTAAGTGGAACCCATGAAAAGAAAAACCGATTAGCTTACCATCTTTAACTCATAGCTGATTTTTGAGAATGAATCTATCTTAAACATGGCCTGTTTTTATACTAAACCATTCCATTTTACAATTGAAGAGCCTCATTATTGAGGTTTCTAAGGAAAAGACTACTTTTGCAGATGATCTCATGTCTGAATTCTATTTATGATGAAAACAGTGAAAAATATGCCTGATTGTATTGATATTTACCCTTCACTCAAGTGATTTGGTGCATAACGTTAGCGTCTGTTAATCAATTTGTTTGTAATTCCTGGATTTTATTCGGTAAAACATAAAGGGATTGTTTCTTTTACGTCATAGTTATCGGAATCTTTGAAAAGTAAAAATAATAGTTTTTCTCAATCCTTTTTCTGCTCAATTACACTTTTCCGCACTTTTCAATAAAATTTATTTTTATTTAACTTCTGAAATGATTGCCGATAATCAGGAAATATGCATCAACGCCCTTCTGAAAGCATAAGTAGACATCATTAGAAAGTATGTAAAAAAAAACATGAAAATTATGAGAAAAAAATCTCATTGTATACTTATAGTTACTCGTTTCTCTATTAGTTGTGTATGTAATTGAAACGTTTCCTAAAAAACGAAATACTCATAAAGCGCATTAAGAATTGAAATAGATCTTTATAAGTGAACAGCCTAATTATTTCCTACTATATGTATCGATTTCAGATAATTAACAGAAGAAAAGAAGTAAACTCAGACTATAAATTATTTCCGTATGGAGGATGAAAAAATTACTCCAAGCCATTTACAATTTCAGCTTCGACAAATTCGCTTAAAAATTGTATTGTTCACAACTATGCCTTCATAAGATCTCAGTGGTTTACACCACTCAGCTTCCGTTGAAAGAGATTTTAGATATGTTAGTAGCAATCCCTTTAACTATTGATGGCTATTTGGTGCTTGTGTAACGACGGAACGGTTGCAGTAGTATTCTTATCAGTCATTATAGGTGTCCTACTGGTCATTTTATTCAGTATTGCGGAGACGGTATTTCTTGCCAATGTAAATGAATTTGAATACTATATAAGATCAAGTTTTTCATAAGGTATTCAAAACTATAGGAGATCTTGATTTCCTACTATGCCTTCCATGTTACACCTTCAGTGAAATGGACTTCTTGGGATATGCAGTACAGATGCAAGACTCCCTACATATTTTACGAATAACCAGTATTAATTACATGTTGACCGCATCATCCTGGAGAGGCTTAAAGATGCACTGGATTCAAAACTACGACCGGAACAGGCAGGCTTCAGAAAGTACAAATCATGAGCGGACCAAATCGCAACGCTACACCACCACCATCATAGAACAGAGCATAGAATGGCAATCAGCTCTCTGCCTCAACTTCATCGACTTTGAGAAGGCCTTTGACAGCGTCGACCGAGAAGTAATTTGGAAACTGCTTCACTACTACGGAGTGCCGCAAACCTTTATCCGCCTTATTCAACAACTATATGAAGATGCCACATGCCAAGTAATTCACAATGGGAAGCTCAGTGATGATTCTGAAGTGAAGACAGGAGTGAAACAAGGTTGCCTACTATCCCCCATGATATTCCTGATTGTGGTGGACTGGATCATGCAGCAGACAACAGTGGTGAGCGAGAAGAGGGGGATACAATGGCTGGACTGCGGAAAAGAACCTAGAAGACTTGGATTTCGCCGATGACTTGTGCCTCATGTCACACAAACTTGAAGATCTGCAGACAAAAACTAACAAGTTGACAGAAGAGGCAGCGAAGACGGGACTTCAGGTGAATATAGAGAAGACAGAAGTGATGAAGATACCGCACCAACAACAACAACAACAAACTCCAGTCACCATCAACGGGAGAAACTTAAAGAAGTAAGCTCCTTCACCTATCTAGGAAGCACTGTTTCAACTACAGGTGGCGGCACAGACGAGAATGTCAAAGTCAGAATCGGAAAAGCAAGACAGGCGTTCATTAGCCTGAAACCAGTGTGAAGATCTTCTGCACTCAGCATGTGGAACAAGATCCGGATTTTCAACACCAACCAGTCAAGTCAGTGCTTCTGTATGGTTCAGAGACTTGGCGGGGCGTTACGAAAGTGATTTCCAATAAACTACAGATATTCATCAACAACTGCTTACGCGGCTCGCTACTGAAGATCAGATGGATTGCCAAAAAGAATAAGCAAGAAGGAACTCTGGGAACGAACCAACCAACAACCTATCACCCAACGAATATGCAGGAGGAAGTGGAAATGGATTGGGCATACACTGAGAAGGCCGACTGAGGACATCACGCATCAGGCCCTCGAGTAGAATCCCCATGGGAAGCGACGAGTTGGACGTCCGAGGTGAGGGTGACATGGAGGAGATCGTGCGAGGAGGAGATGAGAGCTTGTGGGCTGCCGTGGAGCCAGGTTCAAAAGATTTCAAAGAACAGAGTGTGCTGGAGATGTGCTAGTGAAGCTATGTTCCATTAGGAACCCAAGGGACTATTAATAATAATAATAATGCATGCTAGATACTGTTCTGAGTCTGAGAACACTTTTGAGTATTTGCCATTTGGAAACATGTTTCAATGAAGTTTGAAATCATTCACTGCCATTCGAGGTGATACAACAACTGAAGCCTAACCCTTTCTTGTTTTGCTTCGGGTGAAGTTTGCGAGGTATTAGTGGCTTTTAACTAAATTGTTGAAATCATCATATATAGCAAAAAAAGAGTGGCTAAACTTTATTTCACTACTGAAATTTCGCCTTAACTGGAAATAGCACTCTGGATGAATGAGTAAAAACAGCAGAAGGAAGCTGTATTTTTGTCACACACAAGTAGCAGTTTGAAAAAAGTAGTTTATGCGATGAGATTAACATAGTTTGTCTAAGAAATATAACTGTAATCAATACTCAGCCTCTGGAATGTGAACAGATCAAGGCAACACAAATGAAGCTGATCAGAGTTTATTATTCTATATGAATACCAAAAAGAATGTGAAAACTGGAACAGAATATCTCCACTAATCTTTATCTGTTAAGAATACCATTGAAAATTCTAATAAACAAAGCGTAGAACAACTGATTTTATCCCCCCTAGAGGTTGAATCAAGGACTATAGGCTACAAAAGCCAGATCCCTATCCACAAGGACACTGAAGTATATTTTTGGTATCGTAGCTTATTTTTCAATAGTGGTCGATCATTTCAGTCCAGTCGACAACGGAAAAATACAAGCTATAGCATCAAAACTATACCTGTTGCACAAGTAATGACTGGCGTGTCTCAGTATCCCGGTAGATAACACTCTGGCGTTCAAAGTGATTAGTTCAGGATTCTAGCCTTAGTCAGAACACCATCGATCACTTGGAGGCAGGTACAACCAGGCAACGAGTTCCAAAGAGAAGGAAATGTACTTCTTCCAATCCATCGCTAGACAGTGTTTGCAACTATAAAGACCATTTTCATCACAGATTTCGAATGAAAAATTTTTCAACACTGTAAACCATTGAAAAGTTATTTGATCCTAATCTTAAATGAGCTTTCAACATTGACACTCAAATTTATAAGAAAACGAATCTGAAAGCCTCATCTGTTTTTTTAAATATAGGGAAATTACCCTTTTTAGCAAAAAACACTTTGCCCTTAATTAACGTTCACTCTATTATGACATGCACAACTACCATTTAGTTAGCTCTGTTGATTTCGGCTTATTGTCACAGTTACCTACAACTGATACTAAGGTCATCTAGTGATGGATATCGAACCGAATCATTGCTGTCGAGCAGCCCCTTTAACTGAAAAATTCCAGATACTCTATTTTGGCATCATTATTCAATACGTGAATATAACTTCAAACCCAACCTCGTAAAAATGGAATCAGTGATATTTCTGTTAAGATACGAATTTAGTCTTATATATGAATATATATGGGTACATACACTTGAAGATATATAAGCTGCTTTTGTTTGTTATCTTACTGAGATTCTCACATAATCCATAGGAATATGCAAGACGCTATCATGAGTCACAGGTGTCTTTATAATAGTTTCCTAATCAACTCAATTGGATTTGTTTCCTTGTCTTCAGGAAGGTATTTCACTATGAGACGTGAAATAACTTCAAAAAGGAGAACTTTCACCGATGAAAAAGATTCAGCATCAAACTACCAAAAATCAAACTGAAGAACTGCAAAACATTGAAGAACCCCTAAGAGTTGGCTTAAACTACAGTTTTTTTGCTTGACTGTGAAGTCATTAGGCTGCATTTGCCCATAACTTACAGAATGTCGTTTTGGAGAATAACCTCAGAGTTAAAGACATTATGACATAACGAGTGTTTTCCGCACAATGCAATCTTTTTGAATAAAATAATAAGGAGCATTGACCTGAAGCTAAGAACTAAGCTTATCAGTAAAGGCTAAACATTGAACCTCATAAACCATATTAACAAATGATTCTGATGATGGTGGTAACTGCTAGTTTCTAACTACTGGCCACGTTGACTTCTTTTATAAGATATAACTAGCTTATTATCTTAACTACCAGATTTTATAATTCATACCATGAGTGTAGTAGTGGTTTTAACTACACTCACCTATATACTGATCAGTATTACTAAGCATCTAAATGAATAGCTACTGCAGGGGGTTATCTCAACTTAAAGACATGAATGCCCGTTGAGATATCAGGCTGCTCATTGGTATTCTCTAATAATGGCATATACAAACATTCAGGATAGTTAAAAAATAACAGATTATAGATCATAATAAGAATTAGGCTTTTTTGTGTACTTTTCTATCATTGAGAATGAAATGCAGCAAAATACTAGACCAGTAAGAGTCTTCAGTTGTTAGAACAATACAGACAGAGTACATCTATGAGTTGTACTAGAAGTTCAAGGTTTGCATAATATTATCAATTAATCCCACTGTATTCATTTCCAAAGAACGAGAATAACGTGATGAGACACTTGAATACAGAACCTTTTACTTCAATGATCCCGGAAATCAGAAGACAAGGACACTTCATTCGACAGAAATGCATCATTTATATACAGTTTTTATGAACATAGACAAAGCTTAGTGCCATATTTTGATTGGTCATCTGTAAGATGACATGTCGAATAAGATTCTTCCGAACTATACAGTAATATGAAACAAAAATTGAAATCCTAAGCACTTCTGCCGTAGTGGTTGATAACTTAAAATGCTGATTTCTGTTTAAGACGTTTTGCAATCAATTTTATTTCAGTAGAAACTAGGTAAATGGCAAATAAAAATCATTCTACTTTAATATCTATGCGAAATATCAAAACAAAAATAAGTATAGAATATGATTAAATGTAACTTTTCTAAAAACAACTTTATGCTTACTCTAGGGACTAAGAGTACCGTTTTTATTCTGTATATCAAAGGATAGTATAAACTATCTTGAATCATTCAGTGCACCTTTTTGACAAAATATTTTTGTTCATTTCTGTGACTTTTCCTTATCAGTTTAAGAATATACTCCACATCACCGCGAAAAGATTAAAAAATAATACTGAAAAAGGCCACTAGTTGAAAAGTATAGTCCCCACCTCTACATTTGTTTAGACACTGCCAAAAAAACAGCTGTGTTATAACGAACCAAAGGTTAAAAGAAAAATACTAAACCTTATGCAGTATTCTTTTAATCCACTTATCAGGTAATGTCGTCAAGTAGTTCCTTGGTGAATGCTTATATCTGCGAGTTAAAATGAATAGATATTTTTTTAACAGACATTGTAGCTAAAACGCTTTTATATGAACTGAATTTCGTTAAGTACCATATCAGGATCTGCTTTATACGCAAACGTTTAATTGTTCAATTTCTCCTTAGTTGACTTTAGTAAATATACCACACAGTGGAGCAATATTATTCAAAGAATTATGTTTCAGACACAATTTATTGTCATAGTCGAGTCGAAATAGTTCCACAACTCTGAGATATGGTCTATATAGTTGTAGCCCTCTTACCAATTTCGCGATATGCGTTGTAGGACGTTTCTTTATTCCCTGTTGGAAGTAACTGGTATTGATTCGATAAAGGTCCGTTACTCTATCCCATCCTAATATATGGTTAAGTTTAACTGCATACACTCCTATTACTGAGCTTCATTCTGGATTTCTTATCTTACTAGGATTTAGCAATTTCGATAAAGCTAAGTTTTTCTGCCCCTACAGGCTAATTCAAAGGGATGCGTTAAAGTAAATTATATTGCCTAGTTAGATAAATGGGATGTTTTAACCCAACAAGCATGTTTTAAGTGAGCTTTTAGGCTGAACTGCCAGATATATGAAAACTCCTGCTAGCTACATCATAGAAAAAGTAAGAAAGTCAGAACCTTACAAACTGTCTCAAAGTTGGGGAGTTACCTTGATATGACAATAAATTGTCTGGAATGTAGTCCACTAAGTAATACTATTTCAGTGGGTGATAAATTTAATAAACCAACTAAAATGAAACTGAATCCTACCATAATTTCTAAGTTTTTGACTCTTCTACGGTTTGTTAAATTGTCTTGGGATTTTATGTGTAATGGGCGTAAGTACAGTGCATAGTTCCCTTTTACTGAAAACTGGAAAATTAAACGGTTGATTATCATGAACATTTTACTGGTGTTTTAATCATACAAGTTAATTTTCAAGGTATTTAAAAAATGAATCAGAGAAATCGTAAGTTCTACAGAGTACTGGTTGACTTGCGTCTACAGTAAATGACTTCATCTCACAGGAAAACTATAAACTATGATTTTCATTCTAAGGTAATATTCATCACATGACATCAGTTAAAGAAACATGAAAAACTTGGGAGCGTCGGACCTCTGTTTCGTTCCTTTATAAGACTCTTCAACAGTATGCAACCACGTCAACTCTAAGGATCGGAATCATGGCCCTCAGATTTCACGGTGAACATGTCAGCTATACAGCTACTGCGTCGGAGTTCAATAATTCACAGTTTCCTACTTCTGTTGGTTCACGATACAGTGCAGCTATCCACCAAGACCTTCAGTTGGTACTACGTTCACTTCCGACTGGTTGACTCCATAGATCACTGATTTTCATGAACACTTCAGGATATCCATCTGGAAGCATGTCAATAATGAGTACTATAAAGTAATGTATTTTGAGGTGAATAAAAATTGTATGTCTTAGGGAGTATTCAATATGGACTGAAATCACTTGAAGAACCACTGAAAACAGAAGTAGGAAAGTGTGGACAGCTAAACTTCAACCCAGTGGCTGAATGATTAACACGTTCACCGCGAAACTTTGTCTTGTGTTCGATCTCTTACAAGGTCATCGTTGTGTACTACTGAGAAGAAGCACAGAATTTAGATGTGACATCAACTGGAGCTTGCCAGTATTCTTACAATGCTTCGTTTAAAGTATCCTGATCGAACATAATAATGAGGAGAACACTTAGAAGTTTCATTGTTGGGTGTGAGAGCTTAAGGTGTGTTAACCTTTACATACCGCAATAACGATGGAAAATATGCTCAAGAATGTATTGAAACTTTATTATCAGATAACACAGAGGACTACAACAAATTCGGTCAGCACTTTAAAAATAGTTTTTTCCACATTTTTGCTTATTGTGTGTCTTCTGAAGGCTTGTATTTGGAATTCTGCAGTTATAAGAAGCCTCTTTTATGGTGTTTTGAACTGTTCCAATTTTCGGAAACTATAGAAGAACAGAGTGGAATGGAGATGCACTACTGAAGCCCTATGTTTCACTAGGAACCCAAGGAACAAATAATGATATAACAGTAATACAAGTTTCTCCTAGAAGACAACAGTCAAATAAACGCAGTAGCAACACGTTTTTTGCCCTCTCTACCTTTCGATGATTTAGCAAGCTTGGATAGTTATTGCTACGAGTGACGTCTCACCTTTATTTTAGACATAAAAAGTGATTCAACTAGCTTGCCCATCTGTTATAAAATGGTATTTACTATCAAGTAACATTCATACTAGTTTATTTGTTTACCCATCTAGTTTCATGTGAGTCAATTCGCTTATGGTTGTTAATAATGACCACCACCATAGAAAACAACTTGTATGAAGTTGTATGTCAATAGAAATGCTACTCCCAAACAAATGTTTATTTACTACTGACCTTTATTTGTCAGTTTTTAAGGAGGGAAACATCTTAAATAAATAGGGAGCATTATCTGAATCAAAGTGAATGTTTGGTGTTTCATAAAGCTTGGTTTTTATTCTTCACAATCACTTTGACTTATTCAAGGGAGTGTGAACTCAGTTGGGAGTTAGATAAGCGGTATAAATAAAGCTTGTTTCTATAGAAAAAATATGATTACGGTGAACATGAACCAGATTGACAGAAGACCAGTATGCGCAACTAGTTTTTGGGAACAGAAGATAAGATTGTTCACGGATACAATGATTAAGAACAACTGCTCAATAAAGTTTATAATTCGAACAAAGTGGACGGAACAGTGAGAAATACTGTCTACTATGCCCTTAAGAAAGATATATTCGTCAAGTTTCCATACTTTGGTGATGCGAATAGCTTGATAGTCGGACCGAACCTTAACGCTGCTGTCAAGGAAACATATTATCCAGCTAAGGTTCGAATAACTGAAAATTTGAAGCCTATGTACCCATCGAAACCCTCGGAACAGGTGAAAGATGAAATCATATCTCACTGTAGTTACCGATTTAAATGTAAACATGGTCACGCATACTTAGGGAGGACTCATCGGTCGTTGAGAAGAAAGAGCCAAAAACATATTCCAGAGTGGCTGCAGAAACAAATAGAGTCACCTGGAGGAAATGATTTTGGAAACAAACATCGGGGCCCGTAAATTGTTAAACATACTATTTAAACAAGGCATAAGCTGGATGTACAAATATCATTCAAGCACATCTGTGAGAAGTATTGAGGATTTATTCTGAAGTTTGTCAAGGCATTAGTCATTTTGAAGTTTACGACACCTTTATGAGTTCAAAAACAGTTTGCCATTACATTAAAACTTCTTTCGTAAATTGATAAAATAAAGATAATTGGGATAGCATTTCTTTCATTTATCACCATCTTGGTTTTCTGTTTCTGCTTAAATGATGTTTTGTCCGAATAAAAACCATGTTGATGCGAATACTTCCCCTATAAATCTCCTTATCAAGCTTACCGAAAATCCAGTTTTTTTAAATGTTGATTTGTTGACTTTGAGAACGTTATCTTGGAGTAATATTTGGACACTATTTCCCTTGCAGTCGGTCGACTAAGTACTGTTGGTGAATGACACTGATACCACTACATAATGCTGGAAATTTATCATTAACTAAAAACCAATGATTTTTCAGAAAAGATTTGGATGGTATTTCACTCCTATACTCAGGTGTGTTTATCGAACTTTGAGGAGCACCAAAATAAAATGAACAGTTTTACAGTTTTCCTCAGTTTTTAAAACCTTATAATCGTGTAGATAAGTGACAGTCTTCACCTGTTCAACACTTAAATTAGTCAATTTGTCTTAGAAGTCTAGTGTACACAAGTAAACCACAAGTAAAATTTATACATTTCATGGAATATTTTATCTCCGCTGTTGTTGAACTATACGACTGTTAATGATGATCGATGGAAAGCATTCAGTTGACCATTGTAGCTATAGGTAGGACCGTATTACTTTGAAAAATAATTTATTTTAACCAAAGCTTTCGTTATATTGTGAGTTAAAAGCACTTGTAAATGCTGAATACCATAAAATATTATGTAAATTCGACTTGAAAAAGATTGCTAATTAATGTATAATATAACTTTTGGCATACAGTCGATCAGTGTAAAATGGGGACAGTCACATTTGCGAAACACTGTTCAAGTGACAAAGCTTTCTCGAACTGAATATGAATATTTCTTGTAAAATATAGATCTGTTTTATAAAAAATATGACCTCTTAAATATTGTCACAGTTTTTTTTAGCTGTAGACAACCAGTAGTATTGTGATAAGGATGACATTCTTCACTGTCGCCTAATCAGCTTTCTTTTTAACCTTCAGCAGGTTGTATTCATTCGATGAGCAATTTACAAAGATATCAAACTGGTTGACTACTGTGAATCTAAGGTTCGTGTGACCGTATTAGAAAATCCATTAGTCACCTGACAAAACTGTTTTGCCCTTTCGCTACTTCCAAGATTAATGAAAATGGTCTAATACTACTAATAGCACTTCAGTAACCAATCTATTTATTTATTAAAGACACCAACTTTTAAAAAAATTTTTGAAGTTTGGATGTCAAGAGATCAGTCATTCCTTCATGGGTCTCAATATATTGATGTCAACTTCAATGTCGCTTGAATAGTACTTATGAATTAAAAGATATCACTCGTAACGCGTGATTCTAAACCTCAAGTCAATTCACCTGATGAAAGAGAACCATAATGTTAACAATTACAACGCAGCTATTATGAGACAACGAAATGCTTAGGTTTACAGCATTACTTGAGTTTTTAAGGCAAATGAATGGTCATCAAGAACGTATTAGTATCGATGTTGGAGGTTTAATAAATACCAGCTGATTTAAAGATTCACTCAGTTTTATTCTGTTAAGTAGATGGCTGAAAATATTTTTGAATCTTATCTGGCTGATATTCAACAAAGAATAACTACGACTGCTCTTGAACTTGGAGTATTTAGGAACTCTACTGTCAAAAGCCAAATTCAATTTTCTTAAATACGACTTCAGTCGAATATGGGAATAAGCATTTTCAAGTGAACTATTACATCCAAATTATTGTGGAAATGCAGATATTTGATAGTGAGTTGGAAATGAATATTCGATGGAATCTTCATTCAGTCTCCCACCTTCTAGGAGTCTAACCCAAGATCGTAAGGTTTGGAGGCGAACACTTTTACAACTCGTCCACTGGATTGGAACCCTATGACCCATATCACCTTATTTCTGTAAATTCAAGATATAGAACGATCATTTTACTAGTCTATTTTTTTCAAAATAAGATAAAGCACTGGTTGAAACCGTCATCAGTCTACTAGGTAAAGTCGTTTGTGTTAAGTGTTACAGAGAAGTAAGGTTGTTTTCGGCATGACTATAGCCTATATTACTTCTAAAGAAGTTGATTTACGCCCATTAAATAATCACTTCACCTCATCTTTATGTAGGGACTTACAATGAGGACTTTTTCTCATTTCATCATGAGAATATAAGCCTGAAACAAAGTGAGTAAATAATGCAGCTTATGCGTAAAAATCAAGCTTTTCTTGTTAGTTTATATGTAGTGCATTTCTACCTCAAATAAAAAGACCTCTCTGAAAATGAGTACTTTCAGCAGAATAATATGAAACTCATATTTTTCATAGTGATGCCAAGAATAATTAAGCTGAACATGTAGCATGACAACTTCCTGTTCTCTGACAGAAGACTGAAAAACATATTGCAGTTTGTGTAAGCATGCGACTACTTTTGAGTAGTCATTCACTTGTACATAAACGTGCACACTACTGTTCTCTACTGTGATCAAAATGCTTTCTTAAGTACAGAGAACTGTCAAATTGTTCAGCAAGTAAAAGCTTTACAAAACTTATATCTTGTAAGGAAATATTAGCGGTTTTACTTTGTGTAACTGTCTTCATTCAGGAAGTCTTCATCACAAACTGATAGAAATTTAAAAAGAATTGAAATCTACTTAGCACCGTATAATTTTATCACTTTTCTAGATCATAAATTAGACAAATAGAGTAGTACTACTTTTTGAATCTGATTAACTGGATGCACAGCAGCAAAGTTATCAGAGGATACAGAGTTTTACAGACGTTTTTAGACACAGAGAAACATGAACATTGATGAAGAGTAATAGTCTAAGGATAAAACTTCATGTATTGGTTTTTCAGATGATATTGTATGAAAATAGTAAAGAGATTGTAGATACTAGAAATACCAGTAATTTCCATAATCTCTAGACATCAACGTGTTATCGCTTAGATAGCAGATATCATAGAAAGAAATAAAAAAATTTCTGTGTTTAAAATTTCTAATTTAAAGGACTTTTACAAGCAACTGCTGAGATAAACCATTGAGAAGAAGCAATCACAGATTATTATTACAACACCTAATAGTCATGAGAGTTAGTGGTTAGCAGTATATTTCAGAAACAGCCTCCTATGAAGTAACGTTACTACTACTATGAACAGAATCACTCACTGGGAGGTAGTTACATCCAGCTGACGAGTACCAAGCAGGACGAAACGCATATCTTGGATTCCAGTGCTAGCAACTATCCTTCAATGATATCAAAATGAAACTGACGGCAATATAGCGTCATCTGTACAGAGCCTATATGCCTATAAGTACCAATCAATTCGATCGAATAAACGATAAGAAATACCAATGTCAGGAAAATCTTGAAAACGTTAACGAAAACTTCAGGAGACTGCGATTTCATAACTTCTAATCTAAAATGCTTAAATTAATAAGTGACCACATCTTCTTTAAATGTTATTCTGATTTCAATATACAGCATTTACACATTATTCTTTATTAATTCATCCATTTAGTAATTAAATGGCTGACAAAGTTATTTCTGTAATTTCTTCATGCATTTCTTAAAGATAATTATGGTAATTACGTTGCATTCGATGAGAATGGTGATGGTTATGGACAGTATTCAATTTACAACTATGCACGTGATCCATATACTGGTCAATATCATTATCGTTTAGTTGGAGATTTTCAAGGCGGTAAACTGACTATGCGTGCACGACCGATATGGCCTGGTGGAGAATCGAAAAATTTCCCAGTCAGCCAATGTTCTGAAGAATGTGGGTAAGTTAAGCCACTTTCTTCAAAACTTACTGCATTTTGATGACGTCTATGCCAAAACAAGCCGTTTTATTACATTTATCTGCCACTTTTATCAGCTAGGAAAGTGACGAAAACCAAGAAGCGTCGGAGAGTTTTCAGTTTAATTCCTACAGTTCTTTATTTGAATGTATTTATATCTTTATTATTGGTAACTTCTGAATAGTAGATATCTGTTAAAAGAATGGTTCTTATTTGAATTAGGCCCAGACACTGTAGAACTCTATATATTTCGCTACCTGTGTACTAGTAAGATCACCACACACAGAGGCTATCGAATCATGAATATATGCGTATGACTGGTACCAAAGTGTTTAGCGAGAAATCCATGGATTGAAGCGGTTGAAAGTGCTTTCTTTTCTCGACATATCTCTCCCTCTTTATTATTTAGCATTACTTTTTAAAGTTACACATCTGGACAGCGACGGGATTCGAACCAGCGACCACCAGGTTTCCAGCCCAGTGCTCCACCAACTGAGCTATGAAACTTCGCTGAGGACCGGATCTATATTTTATTTCAATCAACAAGGGTTCGAATCCTCCCACTGCCCGAATGTTTATTTCACTGTCAGTCATCACTCAGTATCAATTCAAATCTTCCAAACCAAAGTTTTTCCCAGTTTCAGAGAACGGCGATAACAGAACGTGTTCAACGTTCATGCAACTCGACCATTTAGAAATTCAGTAATCCATTTCCGAAGCTACATCTTTCTAGCATCTGACAGTAAATTCTGGAGTTTTGTCCTTAGTCTCGTACTATTCATCATCAAAGTTGGTGGGTGGTTTAAAAAGGTGCAAGCCTCTTCACTGAGATTTTAATACATACCATGATTTATCCCTTTTAGACCCACTCCACCATAATTCGATTATGCAAGACACATAATAGAATGAGCTTAGGGATGCACTAACAAGTTCATTAGTCGAGTAATACCGTTAATTCCCGGTTGTTATGTTGGGTCGAACTGCCCAACCTTTGTTGGCAGATGGACTCCTATACGGACGCCTCGATACCGCCTGCATATTCGTTATATGGCTTTCTGCTTGGCAGCCATCAGCAGAATCAAAAACGCGAGATCCGTACTATTTGGGACTCTTCAGCTGGATTTACAGACACCACAGTGAGTAATGATGTTCCCATCAAGACTTAACCCCAGTGCCCACCGCTTCAAACACCAGAGTGTGGCCCAGTGAACAAAGCTTTGACGTTTGATGCAATGGGTACTGGGTTCGAGCCTTAGTGGAAACAACATCATTAAATGGGGTACAGGCGCATCTCGTTGATAAGTCATAAGTAAACCAAAACGCAAGTCCTAGATTCCAGTTCAAGTCACCAAGTAGACTACAATATAAGTTCACTGGTTGATACCGCAAAAGTTGAATCATTTATGTCAACAAAGACAATGCGAGTTCATACATTAGCCGGAATATTTCTTTTTATTTAAACGATTTCACCTTTCATCTAATTTATTCGAACAGGTGTTGTTTGTTGTACTTTTCTTAGTGCATTATTATGTAAACAAAGATGGTTTGCAAACTGTTTTTGTCGAACCACTGGTTTTAATATGTTTCTTTTTATGCCTTGAAGATGTACAGGTTTTATATTCTGTAAACCCTTCAACGGAATAACCTTTTTTATGGACAAGTGAAAAATGAACCGGCCATATCAAAATAAACGCTCTAGTATTTATCCATGTGGTATAACTCTATATATCTTAAAGTACCACTTGTTCTCAATGATCATGAGTTTTATCATATTCACTGTACCACGCATAAATAGACGAACTCTTATCATATTGATATCTGTTTCACATCAAAGCATTCATTATCGATTGGTAAGCTCATCAGAACGAGAATCGAACCATTACAACAAAATCGACTCAGGAAATTATTGTTAAAACACTTCTATTCACAAAGTATTAATATAATTATCAGATATTTTAGGCGGTACGATGCTGATAAAACCCTGACTGGAATGAAAAAGTTGCTCAGCAAAACCAAACTCCGTCTATAATATTTTTAGCTATAGATCAAGGAGGTCGCCTCCCATCTGGGATCATCAAAGTTTCACACTCCATTTGTTTTACAAATCATTTAGGTACATATTCTCTCACTCTCAACTGTATGGCTCTATTACTCCTCCCTATATTTGTGAGATCACACACGCACACATAAACTGATAAACACAATTGGATGTGATGTAATCACTGATGCTGTGTTCGAGTTAACGGTGAAGCCTGTGTTTTGTTTTTTACCACAATAGTAAGCTTAGCTCCATGATGTGTTTTCCAATGACTAATGTTAGCCTACGTCTCTAAATCATACTATTTAACTCCCCTTTGGATTTCGTTTGTCTACTAAATAGACTTTACGCCGCACATACTCATATTAACCTGATTTTTGAGAACGGAAATAATAATTATCTGCCATCCTTAGATGTAACGTAACAAGAAGATGCTCCAATATGACAGTCTGCAGTAAGCGTTCATGGACAGAACAACATCTGAATTTTCACAGTTTTTGTCCTATGCAGTGTAAGAGAAGCCTAACAAAGTGCGTGTCTACTACGACTTATCCTACCTGTCCATCAGATACGATGAATGAAGATATCAAATTACTTACGAAAACATTCATAGAAGACGGACATCCACGGAAGTTTATAAGCCGTTATAGAAGTCGAGTAATACCAAAGCTAACTCTGTATACGAATCCGAAGGAAAACGTTCATATCACTCTGCCATACAGACAGAGTCAAACAGTATAATTTTGGGATGTAGGATAACATTAGTCATTAGGAAAATATATCATGGATCTAAGCTTACCATTGTGGTAAAAAACAAAACACAGGCTTCACCGTTAACTCGAACACAGCATCAATGATGACATCACATCCAATTGTGTTTATCAGTTTATGTGTGCGTGTGTGATCTCACATATATAGGGAGGAGTAATAGAGCCATACAGTTGAGAGTGAGAGAATATGTACCTAAATGATTTGTAAAACAAATGGAGTGTGAAACTTTGATGATCCCAGATGGGAGGCGACCTTCTCCATCTATAGCTAAAAATATTTCAGAAATGTCACAAAATTAAACAGTTTCCGTATATTCTATTTGCCGGTTAAACGCTAACAGAACCAAACTCCCAGTCTTACAATTTCGTGAAAATTTCAATCAGCTAGATGAAGTCCACAGAAAAAGGAATGATTGCAAGGCGACACAATACTCCCTTTTGACCCATAGGCACTGATTTAAAGAAGTTCAGGTTTTCAGTGAGATTACACCTTTCATATAATAAATTAATACATATTTGGAAAGAAAGGCAGATGAGTATTAAGTACTTGGAAATAGAAATTTTCTGGACGGTGAAGAATATTCACAACTCAGAAGGCTGATTTTGATGTTGAGTCATCTGGGCACTTTTCATTATCGTCCTTTATCATCGAGTCAAGCAGGAGTTGGGCTTTATGAATTACACATAAGGTGGTTTCGTAGCCAGTTACTGTGATCTAAGATATAAACTGTAGTTCCTGTAAATATGTGGTCAGTGTTTGCATGAGTATTTTTATTGGTTGTCCTGCTAAATTCCATTTCTTCTTCGGGTTCCCCCTGTTTGTTATTGGATGCTAAATGGCGTAAGTTTCAATGAGCCCTTTGTTTGATGACTCACCTGAGTGTAAGTATTTTCAAAATTCTCTGACATCTTTTGCGTCACCCCTGTTCAATATTTTCAAGTTTTTCCAGTCGCCCTAATATACATTGCTATCTGCATGCGAGAGCATTGACGGAAATAGGTCCCAGCACCCTAATGTTACTTGGTTTTCATCTAGACATAAACGAAGACAGTCCTTTCTGCGGAATATATTGGGTTTATTTTCATTTTGTCATAGCATATTTTGGGTTGCATAATATACAATGAAAAGTTTGTAGGTTTTTGGTCTATAATGACTCTTAGAAGTTTCAGTAGTTCACTTGTGTACTGTAAGATGTTCATCGTGATGACTTTCGGTATCTGATGAGTTTAATAGGCATCTTATGATTTAGTTGAGTGAATAATCATTGTTCTGAGAGACAGTCACTAAACCGTTCAATAAGTGGGTATACTACAATTTGTCTTTACTCTGTTAAATAGCGTTTTCATGTAACTGATTTTATATCACTAGGTTGTTGAGAATTTGATCATTACCGCTTAGTTTCTCGATATACCAAGCAATAAAAACACACCATTTGGAGAGCATCCAATTTTATATTGTCTATCCCTGACTGCTTGCCGCCTTCTATCGATCATTTTGTAATTTAGCCACCAAATTAGGAGAATTATCATTATGGTACAGTTTGACGTATGTTAATTAGTCGGACGCAATCAGCAGAAAGCCTTGCGGCTAAGTTCTATGCTTTTTGGCACTCGTCAGTAGGGCGTATCTGCAACCTTGAGGAAACTGATGTCCGCTCTGAGACTTCGTCCCATGTCATCCAGCGTTGCAGTCAGCGATGTTATCAGTGAGTCATATGGGCAGTGATTGACCTGTTGGAGGACAGGATTAGATACACTCATTGGTCTCCAGCTAGCAAGCGCAGGAGCAGCAAACAAAATTCAGAGTCCAAGGCAGCAGGGCAAACAATCAAAATGCATGTACAAACAGTGACGGCACAACTACAGAAACAGGCCGATGCCTCGGTACTGACGGAATATTTATTGTTATAATTTACTTAGCAATGTCTAGGAGTGAGATCTAGGACTAGCATTCCATCCTATTTCAGACTAATCAGCTAGGTGTACCTGCCTCCCGATAAGTGATGTTTTCATGGAGACTCGAATTCCGTACCCATCCCTTTAAGCGCCAAAGCGTAATTCACTAAGTTAATGAGCCATGAGAGACACTACTTGTTCAAAGAGTATTAGTCGTTATGATCACACACCGATATCAGTTGTAGAATAAGTGAAAACCTGGGGACACTGAATAACTGTTATGTCCTAGCATGGTACTGCTGAGTAGAAGGTACCTATGACTCCATAGGTGACTGAACTCAGGTCCTTTAGCTTTCCCGATGAACCCATTAGCCATTCAACCACTGGGTCAGAATTCAATGGTCCATTCATTGTGTCCGTTAGCAAGCTATAAGTAAGTTTATAAAGAATACAACTTAATATTTGTGAAATAAGGATTTGGAACTCTACCTTTTAGACAGAAGCTTGCAATACTCAACAGCGACTCCTAGTACAGTCAGTCAAGTACTGCTATCCAGTTAATAAACTAACTGATCGACGGTATTATGCTCTCAGTTTCCAATGGTAGTAGCCCCCTTGTGGAAAGAAGAGTAGGGTATTATAATAATCCTCTAAATAATAACGCCAGTTGTAGTAGCAAATCTGTTATTTATTTCCCAACCACCTCACTCTTTCTCCCTTAGTATATACCACTTAACCAATGGTATGTTTGTCACGTTGTTTATGAGGAAACCGACTAACCAAGAAAATGCTTGTAACACACAAACAACTGTATCTGATAAAAGCAGGTATGTAAACACATGATCCCGCCGCCTAAAAGATACAGATTCAGCGAGATTAGCATTTCGGAGTAAATTTCTAATCTCATTACTGCAATGCTATTAGATACAATCCATATTGACCGCAACAAATAACGTTTTCCATCTTCTGTATTTGTTGTAATAAAACTTTGTGTATGTTGATTATAGCCTTCAGCAGTTCAAATGGTTTTCACACAAACTTATCTATGTCGCAGAGATCATTGTAATTTCTTAGCCACATGCATTTCAACAAAACATTTAACTAGTCAACTTTATCATAGATAAGCACATTTTCAGAGACGGAAGTAACAGTTTCACATTTGTGTAGAAAAAATTATTCAATTTGTCTAGACTAAACACGCAGTGAAAAGAAAGAACAGTTGGAAATATGTACAGATATTAGAACCACTTCGACTGAACACATAGCGGAATACAACAGTAGACAATAAATTTTGTCAAGGACTACATTTAATAATGCGTAACATACCTAACAAACAAAATGACATGAAATTGCATTCTGTCATATCACCGAACTAATAATGCTCTAATATAGCTTTTAGACAACTTTCATCTGACCAAATTTGAAGGTTTATGGGGATTTATTTATTGTTTCCAGGTTGATGTTCATCATGGATTGACTTGAATTGGAGGATCATTGGAAACCTGAGAGCATTGGGCAGTTGTTTCATCCTTGTATGGGACAACTCAGGGGTGCGCAACCACGATCCCACCATGTCTTGAAACCAGGACCCTCAGGTTCCACGGCCAGCACGTGGGGCACTTTGAGCCGCTTTGAGCTTTCGTAAAAATTGTATGGACGAAACTAAACAGCAGGGAAAATAAACATTTCTGAAGGAGATATACAGTTACAATAAACTAAGGGAGAATTAAATTAGTCCAAGAATAGAAAGTGGAACATTGCGTTTGCTTTCCAACTTCTTTCTAACTAACTTTTGTCTAAATGACGTCCCTGACTTTTGGTCTGAGCCGTATCGGAGATGTAGACTGCTTGGCCATCGTTCTTGACACGATAAGATTCAGTGGTTGAAAACTCATTTTGATACGCCTGAAAATCGATGACAGTGGAGCAAATGTATTCACTCCTTGATATCTAATGCTTGAATATGCTTTCTTGTAAATTTCCCTTATTTGATATTCCTCATTTTCTGTCTACTTGCTATTTGTACGCTACTGTGAAGTGTGGCAACTTTAGCAGATTTAAATGTGTTCAAAGTACTACGTTGAATTTATCTGTCTATTATAATCCACTAATATTCAACAAGGATAACACTTTGCAATGAATGAATGTGGCATAAAGGTTAGTAAATGCTTCTGAACTGTGTGAATTATGATCACTCATCATAACGGAAATTTTCCTTAGAGAAAACAATCAACCAGTCATCCTTACAAGTGTATGAGTGGTTTTTAAATGGACCACTGCTGATTTATTTTACACTGGTATGTACAGTATTCTGCTAATGCTGCTGCTACTAACACAGCTGCTATACACTTTACCCGCCTCATTAGTTTCCAAGTTAGCGGTAAGTATCATATGCTACTTAGTTGGAATCTGGGGTACTAGTTGAGGAAACTTGCATTGCCAGTCACAAGTAAAGCATTTAAACTATCAAACTTCATTCTATGTGGACTTGCCTCACTTTTCTGTTATAATATAAGTCTGTTTGAAGTCAATCGAAGAGAGGCGGACCCTCAAACCCCACGTTTTCAAAACATTAAATGAAAATGACAAGAATGGATATTTCTAAAACGTGTGCAGCTGCTTGAAGTAAGCAATATTGCGAACTCTGACTCTCATGCAATCAGAGGCATGAAAACGTCCAACAAATACATGAATGAGTAAGGTGCAACTGGCAAGCGACAGTGTAGCGAACACAATCTAATATTCTAGTGCATACTGGATAACAAAACCTATTTCACAAGCTGTTAATCAGTGAATCAAATGTTCAGAGAGAAAAAATACTAAAACCTGGGTTTTTTATAATACTTGTATTAACCTGTAGTTGATGGGGTGGTTCGTTGACCTAGTGAATAACTCTCCGACGTTTGAAGCAGTCTGTGTTGTATCTGAGTCTTAATGAGAACAAAAACACTCACTAGGAGGCTGGCACATCCAGATGATGAGTCCTGAATAAGAAGAAGTGAGGTTTCTGGATTTCACTGCTAACCACAACTCATCATTAAAAAACAGGCTTTTAGCGATTAGACTAAAAGTGTATTGTAGCAAACTTTTACAGGGAAATGAATTAAATCAGTTCGGTTCTATCTAACCATATCACATTCTGCTTCCCCGTGCCATTTATTCGTTACAGAGGAAAGTCATCCTCTTTATTTAAAAAAATAGTGTCTAAACTCGTTGTTGGGTGGCAAACAGTCTCGATTATTCTCATTATAGATTTTGATTCATAAGATGCCATCAACCCCTATTAGGAAGAGACAGAGTATTATATGATCTCAGCTGATTTTTAAAATATGAACAATTTTAGAAATATACATTACAAATGAATCAAGGCCGAATGAGAAATGTAGCGAATTCCATACTTGAAATGAACATCTGCTTTTTTTGGCTGGTTATCAGTAGTATATCTCTGTATTTCAGTTTTTATAAAAACACTGTACATTTGACCGCAAACAATCAAAAAAATGTTGTCGACGTCAGATAAAACCAGCCTGTAGAAATAATTTTACTAATAAACCCTAATTCGATTCAATAAGTATCATTTGCCTCAAGGCTAAATAATTGAATAACGTTTTGAAGGTTTGACGTAGTATACATAAATGAACAATGTGAGAGACTATTACTATTTATTACTTGTTATTCCTCGCTGTTTTATTGAATCGAATCGTTCGACCTCTATTAACATATGGGCTCCTATGTGGATGCCTTGATATTGCCTGAATGTTAACTATGATAATTTAGTTGGTTGTGGATAGCAGAAGGAATGAGGGTGAGCGTTTCGTCCTATTTGAGACTCGTCAGCTGGATGTACCTGCACCCCAGTGATGTTGTTCCCACTGAGACTCGAACCTCGTACCCATCGCTTCAAACGCCAAGGCGTTATCCACCATGCCATGGAGGAACGATAGCCACTTCTTGGACAACGGCTAGTAGTTATTACGATTTATTGACGTACTTGTTATTCTCCGCTGTTTTATTGGATCGAATCGTTCGACTTCTCTTGGTATATAAGCTCCTATGCGCATGCCTCGATACAGCCTGAATGTTAATCATGATAATTTGGTTGGTTGGGGAGAGAGACGGCTTATTGAGAAATAAAATTTGAAATGTATAGATAATCTAGGCCTGCATAACTCAAGGATAAGGTAATCTAAGCAAATTCATACCACCAAGGTACAGAACTGAGTGTCTATGTTTTTACATGAGATGGATAGTTGGTGTTCACTCTGTTGGTACAAAGGTTATGTTAGTGAATAAAATCAATTCGACCTTTCAGGTAGAATATTCTTGAAACTGAAAGAGCATTAATTAGGTTTCAAATTATATTTGACCGTTTATAATTTTGTAATTTGATCATATCTACTTGTTCCACCGACAAAAACTTGATCAATAATAAACGAATTAGGATGCTGAACTTGGAAGTCTTTGACAGGGAAGAAAAGATAAAAGGAATGAATATCTTAAATAAAATATTTTAATGACCTTGTGAATATTTAATAGGTTGAAACAGTCAGTTATAATTAAAAATAATAATCGTTTTAAAAAATCTTCATATATAGTGATCACTTTCAGGATAAAAGGTAAAAAAAATAACTAGATTTCAAGCGATTTGTATTGAACATCATATGAAATATAATGTCATACGAGGTAAATTCCGTATGTGGGATAATGAGTTCCATAATGAAACTTGACCCATGTGTCACAATTCTAAAAAAACCCACCTTAGTGATAGATTCGCAAGTTGAATGATGATTGTAGTTCCTTCACATTGTTCTATATAAACAAACAAACTGGTAAAATACAAAAAACTCTAGCTTCTTCATATTAAAATTATTGTGGTTTTTAAGATAGTATTTATCACATTTGGAGAATCATTGAAAAACTGGAAGCTTTTGACAACTGTTTCATCCTAGTATGGAACTATTAAGCAATACACACCCAACACTTTGAGAGGGATCCAACTCAGCACCTTCAGGTTTTACGGCGAACGTGTTAACCATCCAGACATTGAGTTGAAGTTCAATGGACCATAGTTTCCGACTTTAATCAGTTCGTGGTACAGTAAGACTATCATCCAAGGTCTTCAGTTGGCATCCACTTTACTTCCAACTGGCTCACTCTACAGGTCAGTGATTCTTATTCGAAATATGAGATAATCATCTCAAAGCATGTCACTGATAATGGTTGCCAAATCGTACTGAAAAGATTTTCTCTCTACAGAAAGGTTTTTAAAGATTCTTGATAATGTTTTGATGTAATCAGAGCACGTCATAGATTTTCTTGAATTTGAGCTAGATACTTACGTCCAGCCTCTTAAGGGTACTTAGTCGAAAGGGATCCAAATATTACATCATGATTTTGACAGAAAGTTACCGATAAAATGAGTATGATCACTAATGAGACTTGTGCTTCGAGTCCAGACATTTTTAAAACAGTAACAATTTAAGTAGACACAGTTGCTGAGTTGATTGGCACTTACAGTCACCTCTATATCTACCAGCTTACCTGTCCACACTTTAATAAGTCTCTCAGATTAACTTTTTAAATTACTCACCGAAATTTTTATGATTCTATAAGATAATTTCATTGAAAGACACATACAAAAGAGTTCATAGTGTTTGCCAAAAGTGAACAAGCTAACTTGAAAAATTAACACTAAGAAAACGGTTTTCTTAGCAAGATGAAAACCTTAATGGGATACAACTGTGTATTTATCCATTGTTTCTTTTCTAATATCCAACCACAAAAGTAGACAACTTTATAATATTTTCTGAATTTAACGAAATACAAGGGGAATATTTTACATTGTTCTCAGGGATCACTTATAAAATCCAGTACCATAGGCTTTTGTACACGACCGTGTACTTGAATGGAATTGAGTTGTAACAGCTTTGAGATTGCCATTAATTGACTACATCTTCATTTTGTGCTGTTTATGCTACTGCTCACCTCCGCTTTCATGTTCTCCCTCCTTTCACTATGTTAGCATAACACTGCAGGTGACCGTGAATAATGTTCAGATAGTTTTTCGAAAGAAACATGTAATTTTATTCTAGAGACTGAAAAATATTTCAAGCACTTTCCATAAGAAATCATTATCTTCCAGCATACTTATACAGCAGCAGATAAATACCTTAAACTTGAGTTCAATATCCTTGTTTCTTTAAATGAAACAACATATTTTATACTGATAACTTGTTCTAAAGTGGAAATATATCTGTCATGACCTATCGACTCCACTACTGCAAGTTTCAAGGTCTAAAAAATTGCAAACAGAAATAAAAAACATTCTCTGTGATTCAATCAAAGTTGAAGGCACTTCGTACGTTTCAACCTACTCAACGAAAATCGATTTCCTATTAAACTGAAAACTCCTGCATAAACTCTTTTATTTTTTCATGGTTGTTTATCAGGTACAGAATCTTAGTGAAACCTATTGTCCTGAGTAAGCCAGTGGTGTGATAAACAAGTGAGGTATTTTAGCTGAGATCAGTAATCTAGTATGGAAATCAAAATTTATTTCCAAAGTAATATTCATTACGAACTCACGCGAATTGGAGAAACAACGAAAACCTTGGATCACTGGCCATCTGTTTCATCCTGGTATGAAACTCCTCGACAGTACACCTATGACCTCGTCAGGGATCCAACTCAAAACTTACAGTTTTCACAGTGAACATGTGAATCATTCTGCTACTGGGTTGGAGTACTATTAGGGAACCCCATACTAGGACGGATCAAATGTCCAGTGCTTGCAGGTTTTCAGTGGTCCTTCAGCTAATGTCAGTCCATCATCATTACTACCCTAAAAATAAAATCCAAGTTAGCCTCAAAAAATTTACTTTCAAAACTACAACGATTAAAAGACAACTGCTATAAGTAAAAGCAGAACTCTACATATGTGCAACAGGTTGTTGAATTGGGGTTTATTATTGAACAGAAGAAATTTCTATCTGTAAACTTCCATCAAGTACTCCTTATAAGAAAATTTTGAGACATTACAGTAGCTGTATACTTCGTGGATGCTGATACAGCATAGTTAAAAGTGATTATATGAAAATTTCCTAACCTCTCAGATGCAGCTTTTTCCTATAGTAATCTCAATACACGTCGATTAAAAGTTATCACAATACTGTATCATGCATATTGAGTAAAGTATTCAGACGTTCAAGCGTTAAGTAATGTTTGAGCACGAAAACTATGTAATAAGTCTTCACCATAGTGTTAAACATATTAACTGATGCAGTTTCGAACCCCATAAAGGGTCATCACTTCCATTAAGATTGAAAATACCCCTCATTGACAGGTGCTAACAAGCACGATAACTAGTAACAAACCTTCTCATTGATCATCCTCTCCAAATAACAAATCTGTTGTTTATTAAAGTTGACCTTTTTTTAAATGATCCTGTAAAATTCGATGTAAAACCTGATTTTTGTGTGAAAAATTGTCGTATCCTGTGCAACTGAGTCTTATCATAAAAAACTGAAATTGTGCTGTTTTACGGATTGGATTCGATAGTTACTTTGTATCGGAGCACCATGTTACTTTTCATGAAGTGAAAAATAAGGCTTTCCACTAGTAATAAGTATACATAAAGAATCTATGAGGTGTCAGAGGATTGGAGTCAGTGAGCAGGAGGCTCTGTAGGTGAATTGTTTGCTAGTTAGCAAACATCATGTAGACGTATATGAAGCCCAAAAGGTTTGATTATAAGTTACTATATTCAAGAAAAAATAACTATGTTGTTTAAAATAGGAGAATGGAGACTGTATAAGCCGGGGGTAATTGTGGTTGTTTTTTGCGTGTGACTTTAAAGGTGGCCCTAGTAACTGATGAGATAACCATTTAGACTTCGAAATACCACCTAAAAAGTAGTTTTTCTCAAAGTAAATGAACGTAAGTGATTATTTCAGTCGTTGATGGAATGGCCTTAAAAACTACCTTATTTAACAAGAAGTAATCTTGTGTCATACGAGTAACCTTAAAGGACACCCTTGCAATGACTCAACTAATTAATTAGGCCTGTTTCTGCTCTATAGCACGTTTTCATGACATAGAGAAGCCTGTTTCCCAATTTTAGTCGTTGCTATGGCGGCATTTAAAGTCACTCGTATCATATAACCCAACAGCTTCATGCGTTTCTATCTAATGACTAAAATTTTAAGCTTTATGTCTTTCAGTCGTGAAGAATTGTTTACAAATGAAAAATCTTTCGAAAATATACTCCATGAAATCTTGAAAGTAATTCCATCAAGGTATAGTAATCATTCGAAAAGAAAACAAAACAATTAGTGAATGTAAAGGCTGCCCTAACAATGACTGAACTAACCAACTTCCTCTCAAGTCAAAAACACAGTTGCCAGGATGGCGTATCAGATCACACCAAACGTATAGTATTCGTCTGTTTTCATTCAGTTTTACAATTATACTGGTATATTTTCCCTTACAAAAGCGTCTAATATTATGTTAGTTTGGAGGTTTGTGTGAATTTAAAGATTTCACGTTGGCATTCACCTGGGAGCACTGGACAACTATTTTGTCTCAGTATGGGATCCATCAGGAGTGCAAACCTAGGATCTCCCAGGGGTCAAATCCGCGACCTTCAGGTTTACAGGCGAGTAGATTACAGTAGGACAAAACAGATGTCCAATGCTTCAAGCCTTTCATTACTTGAAGTGTTCAGTGTGATAAATGTATAAATTTGGACAAATCTAATGATACAAAACATTGTTGGTAAACTACAAATACACTAGAACTTCATACCTAGCTGAATGCAGTAAAAAAAATAAGGCTGATTTGGTTATTATTCCATTTTTTAACATGTAGCGATTAGAACTAATCAACCACTGACAGTATGTTGACGAATGAAGAAACCTGGGAGTTTTCCTATTATTATTTATTAGGTGTATCACTGATTAAAAAAACAGAAGCTTGAAAGTGTTGTTTAGTTACTGCTTAAAACGACCAGCAACTACCATTTCAAAGACTGAAACGCCACCTAGCATGATATGCATTCATCTCGTTTGTAACAAATAATTGAGGCCAAAAATGAAGAGAAGTGAGCTGTTCTGAGTTCTTCGGTTGACAGCTATGATGAATCATAGGAAAAAAAATAGCCATGTTAACCTTTTCTTTAAATCCCTATGTATATTAACATATTATTAAATTATTTTAATAAGAAAACAGCCAGTTCAATTTCAATCATTTCAATCAATGTTGAAGTGAACTTAATTGTATGTCAATTATCTGGTAAGTGATACGGATAAAGTTCATTTCAGCGTGATCAGTATGAATTAGATTGATAAAAGATACGCTTAAGTAGCCCTATACTATTCCGGATGCTCACTATATTCCATAAGTATAAATTTAAACAAATGGTTTATTGATACGAAAATTATGCACTCCTTTTTTCACTTTCGTAATGAGTATTACCTTGAAATCAGTTAATATGGGTTTTATCTCTAAAGGAAATATTCATCACAAAGTGACATCATTTAGGGAACCATCGAAAACCTTGATGCACTGGACAGCTATTACTTTCTGGTATGAAACTCTTCAGCTTTGAGATATATATTGCGAGTTCTAATATAAAGCATCGACCTGTGAGGTCAGGCAGTCTGAATTGAAGCGGATGCCAACTCAAGACCTCAGTGGATAGTAGCTCTATTTCGCAGTTTGACAGAAGTCAGAAATTGTGGAACATCGAACTCAGTTCCTAGAGGCGTAACGCGTTCGTTAAGAGATGTAGAAATGCTGAGATGGATCCCTTTAGAGATAGTAAGTGTGTACTGTTGAGAAGTTGCGTACTAGGACAAAGCATATTCAGTACTCCTACATTTTCATTTCTTCTCCAGATGATATCAGCCAGTGATGAATACTACCTAACTAAAAGAATTCTGGAAATATGTTTTCCAAAGATCTTTTATAAAGGTATGCCTGTATAACTCAATTACCAATGATGCCCTACTTGGGATTTGTTAATATGTATCCTGGAGTGATTTACAATTATGCTAAAAGACTGTGCTCTGCTAGATATCAAAATATTTTAATTAGCATAAACAAGGCTGGTTTATCCTAACAAACGTGATACCACACTTTAAAGTATCCTTCAATAAAGCATTTCAGTCTGAAACTTTGCTTTCAGGGCTTTGAAAATCTTCATTTAGATACTTGGATAAAAGACCGGTTGAGCATATATATATACTAGTCAATAAATCTTGTGACCAATTAAGAAGTAACTTATAAAAGTGAGTCATTGGATACAATGGCTGACAGTAATAATCCACTTGTGTCAACCATTATGATAAACACTGAACTAAGAAAACTCTAAGCAACAGCCTAAACTAGAGTTAAGTGGTGATGTCTATCCCTATAAGATACTGGACAATAACCGATGCCATATTCACTGGTTCCTTTTTATTGCATGGGTTTTGGCACAGAAGACTGCAATAAGGTCATTAAGTGACCCAACAACTTGATGTACTGTTTTAATTTTTGAAACCTGATGAAAATTAAAGAAGAGAACCAACATAAGTTATGCGCTTGGTAACCTTCGTTAGTAATAAACATATGATACTTGGAAGACAAATGGACGACTCAGGATTAGTTAAAGCTGAACTGGAAAACATTAAATTACTTAATAATTAGTGACAGATTATTTTGGTAGGAGATCGGTCCCAGCTGTTTTTATTCTTCTAAGATGGTTCTTAACGCAGTATTAAGTAATGTGGTACGAGATTCAATCAACCAATTCCTTAAAGTCACAGATATATAATGCAACTAGCTATCAGTAAGCTATATAATATATGAAAACCTCCTGTCAACTGGTATTAATTACTAAGGCTAAGCATGAATTATTTTGAAACCCATAATATCCTCCTTTTTCCTTTTCCCTCCCAACCATTTTAGATTTGGTGAAGTGCGTCGTTTGGACAAGAAGCAACAGTGTTGCTGGTCATGTGAAACCTGCGGTGTTGATCAACGTGTAGTCAACCTAACTCACTGTGAAACATGTCCATTTCAACATTGGCCTTCAAAAGACAAAAAGACATGTGAATTACTAGAAGTAAGCAGTAACTGTTGTAATGACCGTTATCCTAAACATTGTTTATCGACTACTTAAATAATTAGCAATCAATGCACTTCTACTCTTTTTAGTGTACTGTTCTACTCACTGTTCTGCAGATACATCCTTGATGATGATGTATATCGTTAACCTGACTGAGAACAAGTTAGACGAGGTGTTGAAAGTGACTGGATCACTAAATTTTTATTAAAATACAACATTTTAGTGCAAAACAATTGTAGCTCAAAGTGTAAATCCCAAGGCTCAGCTGATATTTTTTAACCCAGATCACCTAGATAGTGGACTGAGACCAAAATATACACAGCTAATTCAGCAACAGTATCGAAGTCGTGAATTTAGACTTAGAACTTGTTTACGTGTAACAAAGTCTGAAACGATGAAATGGTGTTCTCTGAGCTTTGATATTTTGTCTTGAACAGTTCATCACCAGGCTTGGTGACATCTTAGGGACTAACTTCATAAGCGAGGGAAGTATATTTGACTGGGAGAATGTGAGGATCCTCAAAGGAGTACGTTCCAAGGCTGCGACAGAATTTCCAGAAACATGGCATTCAAACGTAAAGTCAATCAACAGTTGTGTGGATATTGACCTAATCTATAATCTATTTTGGATGAAAAACAGTCATCCAGTAACCAAGGGGAAAATTGATTGGACAAACCAATAATGATACACAGCAACCGTCACAATTTCACTCCAATAAAGAATATTTGATGACAAGACTGAAGGAAATTTAAGGTCAAAGAGGTCAAGGTGTGATAAAAAATTTCTTTTCCCAACTGGAGATTAGATTATAGCCAAAATCAATAAAAGCCCTATCTAAACATTTTCGTAACATTGAAAAATTCTTCACGTCTTTATGAATTTAGTGCTGAAGATGTCATCAAGCCTGATTATGCGACGTTAACGATAAAATATCAAAACTCAGAGAACACTAAACTACCAACATCCTCATGCTGAGCTACAAATGTTTTCCATTATTTCAAAGTCTGAAGTGAATTAAAGCTCAGCTAATTGGGGACTGGTTTGGTATGTAAAGAAGACTGACTACATTATGTAACATAGGATACCCGCTTCATGGATACAACACACTTGGTCAGATAACCACTAATGGACTGTTTATCTAACAGCTCGATTAAACATATAAAAACCTTCTGTAAAATATAAGTTTCTTAGGAATCACAAATGTGTTTTGCTGAGAAAAAATAAAATGAAACCTAGTTTCAGGTTTGCCTCCACATAATTACTGTAAAATAAGTCTATAGTAGCTACAAACGAGTAATATTATTTGTCTTGAGTGATGATTATAGGTGGAGTGAAAACTTGAGGTATGGCAACATTCAAACTAACGATTACCAGGTTTCCGGCCCCGTGTTCTAGTAACTGAGGTATGCTACCCAACTAATGACCATATTTTTATTTCACTTCAATCAACAAGGGTTTAGCCCAACTGCTATGTTAATTTTGTGATGCTTTCCTACCGTTCAATCGTCCTCTTTCTGGTTGCCCAGTTAAGACTTCTCATCTCTCTCCAAAACTAGTTTAATTAGAGAACGAGAAGTGTTTATCAAACGTCATCCCATGACAGTCGATTGAAACTCTTGATGATTGAAGTGAAATAAAGATCTGGTTAGCAGTCAGATTCAGTAGCTCAGTTAATAAAGCACTGGGCCAGAAACCCAGTGGTCACCGGTTCGAATCCTGCCGTGGCCCAAACTATCATTTCACAATACACTTTAATCAACATCTAATCGACGGTAGCAACAAATTTGTAGCTGAAATGTATTTGTAAAATCCCAATGAGGCAGAAAAATAAATTTCCGACCTTTGCAATATCGTGAAAAACACTTCTTCAGAGAATAAAACCTATACAGATATCCAAACCAAGTCGGGATTCGATGGTTTAAAAAAATTTGGTCATTGGGCATTTGAAGGACGAAACCCCTCTGATTTTGTTTATGAAATAAAATGCCCAGAGTGTGATACAATATACATACGACAAACTTCCCGTGAAATCGAAATCAGAAAAAATCAACACCGAAGAGTTTTCACTCGATCCCCTAGAAATCCAGTGGAACTGAAAAAGCTTGATAACACATCAGCCACAGATGTACATGCTATAATTGTAGTTCACAAGGTCGATTTTGACAATATCGAAATTTGTACTGGGTGATGATTGAAGATGAGACGAAAATCTGGACCGAATCCAGCCATAATAATATCATAATATCGAAATTATTCAGAAAGGCTTTGGAAATTATAAAGAAAGTCTCATAACAGAATCTCTTCTTACTATGTGGAACCATAATTGTCCAAATAGGAATGAGGAGGTAAAATATAAGTTGACCCGGTGTAAACCCACCTATAACCATAACCATCATACATGCGATAAAAGCCATCAACACTTGTGTACACACAAATCCCAATCTGCAATTTACAGTTTTCGCTTGCGCAAGTTTAACATGCCTTGTTCTTGTTAATGAATAAATGGGTATATTTCGTCAATTCATACAGTCTTCATACACAACACACTACATATGGATATCATCTATATTCTATAATTCTGACGACGCAGAATCATTCATGCAGAAAAACACTTGTCAAGTTATCATATATGAATGAGCTTGGATATTGTAAATTCCGGTTTACTATAACTTTGATAAGACTATTAGCACTAAATAGAGAAACATCCGTTCAAACGATTTATTGCATATTAAAGTAGTAAATGGAGACAAATCAGATGATGTTGTACATACCTAATAATAATATAGGAATAAATATCATTGGTATCAGATGTTAGTCCATGAAGTCAAGGTGAAGATGTAAATGTGTCCACAACTGAGGAAAATACTATTAATGAAGAAGTCAGTTTGTTTGTGTATGTAATTTAGTCATTATCAGTGTGCTCAACGTGTTATGTTGGATATACTGTCAAAGCTGGTGGGATAGTTGAACCTGTCTTTCTATTGTAGGCATTAAAATTCAACATCATGCAAAATGCTTCAGCTACCCGTCTTTCAATGTTGTTTGAAAATCTTTTTTGAATAATTTTACTGTCAATTTTATGACTGTCAGGAATAGCAACTGAGGATTTCATTTGTAAATTCTTTATCTCTACAGGATTATTGACAATCATTTTGTGTAACTTCCAGGTTCTTTACCACGAATGGCGATTTTGTGGGATAAATTGCCAACATATTAAGCATCATAATTGGCATAATTCCGTGCAGTTATCTTTTAAGTGGACTAAATGATTCTTGAGAGTTTTAATTGTCTTGAAGGAGGCTCTAAATCAGTGTTTTCCTAAACTTCTTAGTAGCTATTCTGTTATACGTCAGTGGGATGATAGAACTACTGTATTTTTCTCTCACCACAACCATTCATATGTGCATATACATTCACATCTCCTTGAACTCAAGAACTAATAACTGATGACAATGAAGCTTATTCCTATGTTATTATCATGCAGGAACAAGGTGATCTGATTTGTCTTCATTTACTATTTAAAAATACAGTAACTTTTATAGGTTTTATTCTCTGAAGAAGCGATTTCCATAAGGTCACGAAACGTCGAAGGTTTTTTTTGACTCATTGGGATTTTACAAACACATTTCATTCACCCAATGTTCAACTTACTCAGCTTTATGAGGTCAAATATTAACCCTAAAGACTATGGAAGTAATTTACAGCTACCTGGGTTACAAAGGCATTCGTCTCGTCAACTAAAAATATGATATAAGGAATTTATTTTCTCTCAAACTAGGTTCTGGCAGTAATGTCATCCAGTCAACTACAGTACAAATGAAAGCCAGTGAACAGTGATATTTAAAATGCTTTCTTGGAATGTCTTTGATTCATTGAAAACTTTGACTTTAAGCAGACGATGAAGGATGCACTTATCGACCTTAGAATACAGTGCACATATCTTCAACCTTTTAGTACTCATAAAAACATATAGAAATCCCTAATTTCACATTCCTATTTTCTAAACAGAGAACTAATGCCTACAAATTATGAATCGTAGGCTGTTAGATTAGTAAATTCCAAGAAATGTGACAGGTAACAAGATATTAATAAAGTGGTTTTGGTCCATCACCTTGCACGGATTCTATTTTGAGAGCGTAAAAAACAAAAACGAACTGTAAAATAAAAGTCCAGCGCACTTTTCATTCACTTTCAACACTCTTCTAGACGAATTTTAGCATTCTTTGGGTGATATATAGGTCAAGGGCTTACAATTCGACCTGTTTTACCTCAATCCAGGGGTTTCTTTTGACGATGCCTAAGCAACAGACAACTTCAAATATTCGGAAGAAATAAAATTAGTCAACAAAAGATTGTGTTTTTTAGCATCGTTGGTAATCTTTTGTGCCTTTTTGTACCTTTTGTACCTTTAGCGTTAACCTCCGAATTATTATTTATTGATACTTGTGATTACCCGTTGTTATTCTGAATAAAATTGATCTACCTTTGTTAGCATAACGGCTTGTATGCTAATGCCTCGATACTGCCTGATTATTGATTAGGTTGTATTTTGGCTAGTGGTGTCTAGTAGTGCAATCCGTGGTGTTCATTTCGTACCATCTGAGACTTGTCAGTTGTATATATTTGCATCCTAGTGAGTAATATTCTCATTCAATAATAACAAGAAATTACAAGCATACATAAATAATCCTAACTGCTACTCCCATGGAAAGATGTCTGTCGTATCTTACTGGCCAAGTCGATAACACTTTAGCGTTTGAAGCAATGAGTGCTGAGTTCAAGTCTCAATGCAAAAAATATCACTTATTGGGGTACATCCAGCTGACAGGTCACAAATAGGATGAGATATGCGCCTTCGATTTGACTACTAGCCAACAACCAGCAAATAACAACAAATGCACCGACACCTGATCCAATATAGCGTTTCTTAAGAGATAGATACGTATTAGGATAACATGAAGAACAAATCTTGCCGTCTTTCATGATCGAAATTATCACTTTTAGAAATACACTCAGTCCACCTAAAATTCAAAAGCCATTTGAGTGAACAAAAGGTATTCTCTTCAACAAATTTTCCTTCTTCAGGTCCTACAGTGATATGTACATATTGAGGAATTATGCACCAACAATATTGGGATTCCGTTTATCACTTTGATAATAATAGTATGCAGTCGAGCAAGTCAATTCAGAAAAGTATTATGCCAACGTTAATGATAGAATCAACTGTTACTGGGACTCAGTTCAAAATTGGAGTAAGTAATGCTGTAAGGTGATTATTTAATAAAACAATAGGAAGGTGTTTATGGAAACTGGATGAAACAAACTTAAAAGGTCAATTTGAGAAGTAATACTTGAATAGAGTGTTGCTCATGTTGGGGGACAAAATAGGCCAGAATAATTCATAAATATTATTTCATATTATAGAGATGAAAGGATATCTATGGTAGATTAACTAGAGTAGCATGTGAAAGAATTTTTGCGTCTCGAATTGATCCATGGTAGTTGTAGTGAAAAAGCTTGCTGCTGTTGAAAGCATAACTCAGGTTGTTCGATTCTGATTGCTACTGTCTTCGCAGTTTGAAGGGTTCTGAGCCGGATACCTTTTGGCGAGTTAAAGGGAACGGGGTAAATAACGGAAAACCACTTTCATTCCCACCTCATGGTTCGTTTCAATCAAGTGGGCTAATATGGAGCTGGTGATGGCCTTTATCATACCGTTACTTAACCTAGTGGAAAAGTGTTTGCAAGCACGGAAAATCAAACTCATAGGCTGACCTAAAAACCTTACAGGAATCTATCATCCAGTTTCCATAAACACCTTCCTATTGTTTTATTAAATAATCACCTTACAGCATTACTTACTCCAATTTTGAACTGAGTCCCAGTAACAGTTGATTCTATCATTAACGTTGGCATAATACTTTTCTGAATTGACTTGCTCGACTGCATACTATTATTATCAAAGTGATAAACGGAATCCCAATATTGTTGGTGCATAATTCCTCAATATGTACATATCACTGTAGGACCTGAAGAAGGAAAATTTGTTGAAGAGAATACCTTTTGTTCACTCAAATGGCTTTTGAATTTTAGGTGGACTGAGTGTATTTCTAAAAGTGATAATTTCGATCATGAAAGACGGCAAGATTTGTTCTTCATGTTATCCTAATACGTATCTATCTCTTAAGAAACGCTATATTGGATCAGGTGTCGGTGCATTTGTTGTTATTTGCTGGTTGTTGGCTAGTAGTCAAATCGAAGGAGCATATCTCATCCGTTGCCACGCACTTCACCAGTATAGTTAGTCACTGATTCGAATATATCTTGGAATAAAAAGTTTTCGCACTGACAACTTATGTGAAGTTAGGAGGTATCAGTGCATTTCAGTTACTATCCTCTAGTCAATGCCTACTGCAATACTAAATTACCTTTTTGTCTGCTTGTAAACTTCTGAAGTAGACTGTGAATTTTTCTAATGGTCTACAAACTATCTACGCATTCAAAGACCCTACATCTGTTGTCGGAATATTCAGAATTTACAATGGATTATCTAATACCTATCGATGCAACTCCTGATTCAGTCCACTTATTCAAAAAGGGATATTTTCTAGCTTAAGAAATTGATGTTACTCAAAATGGTTAAAACCTTACGATTTTCTTTATTTGAAGTAGAACAAAAAGCAGACATTGTCTGTAAGCGATTCCAACGGCGATGATATTGTTGAGAAGCAAGATAATGACAGCTTCATAGAAATACCAGCAAGCTCAACGAAGAAACCATAGAATGTAATTGTCATCATTTTTATCATCTCCAATCAGATAAAATATGCCCCAGTTTGATATCTTCTAAATCTAGGGAAAGGTGCAGTTAGCTTTTGAAGGCTTTATTTCCTTATTTTCTATTTTGAAACCTCTTTTTCCTTTCTATTTACAGCTGCATTATATCGATATCTCGACTTGGTTTGCAATAGTTCCAATAACTTTCAGTAGTCTTGGCATATTAATCACTACTGGCATCATACTTACCTGGGTTCTCTATTCTGAAACACCATTAATTCGAGCTACAGGACGTGAACTTGCCTATGTACAGTTGGCTGGATGCCTAGTCTGTTATTCGTGCACATTCATCTTGATAGCAAGACCATCGATATTCACATGTTCAATGCAAAGAATCCTTATTGGTCTTGGATTTGCTATGATGTATGCTTCACTTCTCACAAAAACCAATCGTATAGCAAGGATATTTGATGCTGCAAAACGTACTACTAAACGTCCTGTTTATATTTCACCCAGATCACAACTTGCAATTGCTGGTTCACTGATCGCATTACAATTATCCTTGTCAGCTATATGGTTTGGATTTGATTCACCTGATACACGTATCGATGAGATTCGTCCAGGCTACTTAGTTCTTCGGTGTGCTATGAAGGATAAAAGTTTCTTGATTTCTCTAGCTTACAATATGATTTTAATTATTGTCTGCACAGCATACGCTATAAAGACCCGACAGATTCCAGAAAATTTTAATGAATCCAAATTTATTGGTTTTACTATGTACACAACTTGTATTATATGGTTAGCATTTTTACCAATGTATTATGCCACAATTAGTAGTCATCAAGTGAGTATTTCACCTGTTTTAAACACTGTTAATGCTTTAAAATTACTAGAAACATTTTGTTTAGTTGTTAACTTTTAAGGATTTCTTGATGTGAAGGTAGTTTTCATCAAAAGTTTGGATCAATTGGAGAGCTAGTGAAAACCCACAGGACCAGAACACCTTTCCCATCATAGTAGGCCACTCATTAGTAGTAGTCACTCACAAACCCATGAGGGATGTAGCCAACCACTATGAAGTCTAAAGGCAAGCGTATTACCATTTGGCCACTGAGTAACGACAGCTACTTCCTCACAAGAAAACAAAAGAATTAACATGCAGTGCTTATTTTTTAATTACTTTGAAAAGGATCTGTTGAAGTTCTTATGATAACTCGTGATTTGTAGCGTTAATCATGTAGAGAGTGAGGCAGAACCCGACTGGTGGTACTGGATGGTGGTTGTGTTACCTGAAGAATTAACAGATGTAGGAATTAGAGGGGTATCCGATAACAACCCCGTATCGGAATGCTAACGATCTAGACACGTGACAAGATGGTCCTGGGCCCGATCCCTTGCTTTACTGTAGGTGTAAACTATTGATAAGTGCCATAAGAAGATAAAACCTCTATCCAAACCTCTCAGTTTCCTGAACTTCTTCGCATGACAGCAATTCATGATGGAAATTACTTCGAAAGAGTTAGGCCATTTTTAGCCTTTTGGAAGTTTATTGTAAAAAAAATTTACCAAACGTTTAAAGTGAATGTTTTTTACTAGTTGTCCACTAACATTCTGAAGTACAGTTTACATAAGAGAAAGCATGTACTTTCCATATGTTCTGAAAATACTTTAAACTTTTTTAATCCACAAAAATGCACAATATCTTGGAGACGACAACATTTCCACTTCCATTATAAATATTTAAGCGCATTTCGATCAGCTGTTTCCCAATTACGGTTCATCAAATATCAGTAGGTTATTGGTGAGTATATTAATGAAAATTTTATCTTCAATGACGCTACAGATGCAACCTGTTTCAAAAACGTGCTAGAAACAAAACTTCAGTAACTGATTGGCTGAAGATTCTGAACTAAGGTTACCTGCTTGTGGTAACTTGTATGCGTTACCATAAGGAATTTGAGACACTCAGTGATCAAGACAAAAACTTCAGAAGAAGTCATTCGCGTTGCAAATGACCTCCGGTTAGGCTAGATGAAATATAAGAACCGGTTTTAGCATTGTAGATATGATAGACTCCTGTCATTGCTAAGCAGCAGTTACTAAACCGCTACGCAGATTATCTCTATTGGTTGACCTATTTGTATGCAAAGATAAATGTACATTCTCGTACAGCTTAACAAGAGTACTCAAACTTGAAATCAATAGCTTATATGGAACTACTCATCTTGGTTAGTTATATATATAACTTAAGTTTACTGGCTATACATCTCATATCAACACTTTGGCGACATATATTCATCCTAGAGGGAATAACCCTACAACAACATCAAAAAAGCTATAGTTTGCTTTATGTACGTTTTTTACCAATAACCACGACCGTTGTAATGACCATAATTTTTACCATAGTACAGGAAACATATACAGTGATTGGTCACTAAAGCGTCACCAACACCATGTTGTTTGTTCAACTTCTGTTGATGATTTTGCAATTTGACTACCAGGCTGGGTGATTCAGCATCGCGATGCACTTTGGTAGATGTAAGTTGAATGGAGGCGATCAGTAGAAGCTCTGCTCCATCTAGGCTTCCTGCTTGTTGAAACTTGTCAACAGGGCCTATCTCCTACCTCCATGGAACTGTTGTCCAACTTAATGTTTGAACCCACTTCATGCAGTTCTGGAAATGGAGATGTTACCATTGAGATATTCGGACTGCGACTGAAGTCATGTAGAACTAGACTAGGTACATTGATTGGTCACTGAAGGGTAACTAAATTCACGTTATCTGGTCCTAAGTGGGACAACAATTCTTTCGAGGTTGCAGATGTGTCTTACTGTCAAGTAACAAAAAGCATGAAACGTAGGTTGATTAGGGCTTACTACCGATTGCTTTCATTCAACTAACAGAGGATATATATACACTTTGTCTATTGGTTATTACCCCAAAGGTGTAGATAGCTGTATTTAGCCTTCAATAAATAAAACAAAATGTGCATTTTTGAGATAATTCACATTGATTTTAACATTTCTTCGAAAGAAAGTTAACAAAACATTTTGATTTGTAATAATCAGCTGGCTCTAAATGACTTAGTTGATCTAAGTCACCTGTAAATACTGATTTCTGCGGATGTATAGAGGAAACATGGATCGGTGTAGACTTGAATAAATGCACTTTTAGATTCTATACAAAGTCAAAATTCTAAATTGGCAAGTGTTAAACTATGTTAGTATGTAATTTCAGGAAAGGAAATATTTAACTACTCAAAGTGCACTCTAACATAACCACAATCTGCCTAGTTTATCAAAGTTTTAGTAGTTATGTCAAAATGCTCACTCATATTTTACGAAGATTAATGAATTCTGTGATGTTTCATCAAAATCAGCAGTAAGTATATTAAAAAATAAGAGCCAATTTACCTTCAAGATGTGAAATAAGTTGATTGACTTAACATATATTTTGACTGCGTTATATACAGGGTGTTACTGAAGCATCTAGTGTAAGCTGTTGCGTATTGCACTAAGATGTATTCCAGTCACATAATTTTATGACATCAGTTCCTATTTTTCTTTGTCATTCACACAACGGCATCTTTGGATCCCAGATAATTAAACAATGAAGAGAAGAGTAAAACTTTGGGACCTGTGTTAGATTTTACTCTCACTTTATTCATCAACAACTGCCGACGCTCATTACTGAAGATCAGATGGCTAGAAACAATAAGCAACAGGGAACTCACTGTGGCAACGAACCAACCAAGAACGCCTCATCCAACAAGTATGCAGAAGGAAGTGGAGATGGATTGAAGTGGGCATACACTGAGAAGGCCGACTGAGGACATCATGCATCAGGCCAGGCACTCGAGTGGAACCCAAATGGGAAACGACGAGTTGGGCGTCCAAGGCGAGGGTGATATGGAGGAGATGGTGTGAGGAAGAAATGAGAGCTTGTGGGCTGTCGTGGAGCCAGGTCGAAAAGATTACAGAGAACAGAGTGAAATGGTGACGTGCTACTGAAGCCTAGTGTTCCACTAGGAATCCAAGGAACAAATAAATAGTCTGTTTGTTAAAAGTGTCGCAAAGTTGTGGACATATATTTTATGAATATGAAGACTAAATTATATCGGAAACGTTATCCAGTAAAAGATACTGTGACATTTCTAATAGATAGACTAAAATGGAATAAAGAGAAGACACTTGTTTCCCGTTGCGAATTTACAACAGGCAGCGAATGTGAGTAAGGTGGGATTTTATGCATTCATAAGTTTCGTTAGTACTCATCAGCTGAAGACTCCACTTACTTGATTGTATATATCATTAGGTAATGCTAAAGAAAATACACACATACTTATATAACCCTGGCTGAGATGTCGATTTAGGTGTAACAACATAGAAATAAACAGTGTTTATAGGTCAAGGGGTAATACAAAAGGTACGGGTGGATGCTCAAATTGAATGGGTTGCGGATAGGTTACATAATTACTTATGAGTTTTGAAATGGTGGAGAATATTTATAGCTCAGGTGGATGGTCTTAGTTGCATTGTGTTCTCTGACCTGGGTAGTTTAGTCGTGAAGCTTTCATCATCTTCCTAGACGACATCACCACCACTATCTTCAGTAGGAAGCGAGCTGTCAGTATCTCTCCGTGAGTGTTTTAGTAGTTTACCCTGAAGAAATGATCTGTGATTGGTTGTCTCCTTCGATTGTTTTGTCACTGACTGCACAGATTTTCCTGTTGTCTACTTCTTCACCTCTGACCTCTCTGTCGTTTATCATTTTTCTCATTGCTTGATAGATTGGTTCTATGCATATACATCTACTGACTGCTGACTGACCTGAATGCCAGGCTTCTAGAAATTCTCTGATATTCTTTGTGTTTCCTCTCTAAAACTTCAACATTGTCGAATCTGAATTTATGTCCATAGCTGTTATCCACGTGCATTAAAATGAGTGATGCAATGTCGTGATGTTTAATAACCAGCTGGTGTTTATGCAGACAAAGACGAAGAGGGTGACTACTTTGTCCAATGTAGTGTTGATTTATGAGATTGAATGGTAATGCAGTCTAAAGAGACATGTGGACTTCAGATAGGAAAATAGTGATGATAATGATAGCAGTGTTCACGCAATGGAAGCACTTGACGTCTCTTTCGTCCTAGTATGAAACTCCTCGAAAGTACACAACCACGACCCCACTAAGGATCCAATTCAGTACCTTATAGTTTCACTGCAGAAATGTTTATCATCCAGACACTGGGTTGGCGTTCAGTGGTCCTTTCGTTTCCTACTGCTATCAATTCGCGATATATCATCCAACGTCTTCAGCTGTCATCCGCTTGACTTCTGACTGGTTGACCCCATAGGTCTTGGCAATCAACTTTGCAATGGTAAACAGTGGTTATATCGCTGAGGTTATTAAATAATTCGACAACTATGTATTTCTTGATGACAAATTGTTAAACAGCACCATTTTTAATATATATATATATATATATATATATATATGTTTGAAAACTGTTGTGCAGATAGTAAACTTATGCAATATCGTATGCTGAGAATTCCTAACTGTGAACATAAGTGCAGTTCGGAATAAACCAAAAATATCATTTTTATTATTAATAGCATAGGCTTCTACAGTTGCGAGCAATTTCTTATTTTGCTATCTGCTGATAATCTTTACGGTGCTAAATAAAGGGGAAAATTATTTTCACCTACTTTATTCGACCTGGAAAGCCTTGCTAATGATAAAGAGATAGATTTAGTGTTGTTGCGAGTCCCAGTCCCAGTGGGAACAACATCATTCACTAGGAGGCAAGCATATCCAGCTAACAAGTCCCAAATAGGACGACATGCGGATTCAGGATTCCACTGCTAGCCATTATCCATCACTAAAGAGACAGATTGTTGGGACTGTAAGTTCAAAACAAAAAAGAGATAGAAAAGCAACAGGACGATCAACACGTTTCAGGTTTGTTTAAAGTGGAGTCACCTATAAACCATTCAGTAAAACATTGATTACAACTGTTCTCTATGAGAAAATCATGATAACAATGTGTATATCTCCTACCCTTTCTCCTTCCCATCCCCCCCCCAACTTCTCAATCACTGCCACTATTGTGGCTGATAAACTGAGGTAGTCAAATAAAAACACAATGCCTAAGAATGACAAATTGAAATAGCAATCATTCTTGCAGACAGATTTTAGTTCATTCATCGGAGACAGTAATAATGATGGCAACAGTTAATTATTACTACTGTAATTTTTTTAAAAGTTTGTCTCTTTTATAAACTTTTCATTATTATTATCCAAATAGTAGGTAATTGTTAATAGTTAAAGCTTTTGCTACTTCACTGCATTACAAAACAGTTCAATTAGCTTTGAACAAAAGTCAGTTAGAACACAGGAAACGTTTATTCAGTTCATTGCAGAGATATAGCCTTCTTGTCCTCCCTTCCAACCTATAAGGGAGTGTAAATAATAGAACAATAAATGTGCTTGAACAATATTCATCTTTCAGTCAATGTATATGTTTTAATAGGTTAGCTATTCAACTGATTCAATTTACCCATGAGTGGGTATGAAAAGAGAAGTTGAGAACTTAATTCAGATAAGCTTACCTGTTTTTCATCGAGCTCACTAATTCTATCGCATAACCTCTCCATACGTGAAAACATTTTTCAGAAGTTATCTGCTTGGTTGTTAGCAGTGGAATCTAGAACTCAAGTTTCATTCTATTTGAGATTTATCAGCTCAATTTATCTGGACCTCAGTCAGTAATGTTGAACCTACTGGGACTCGAACCCAGTATCCACCGGTTAAGACGTCCAAGCGTTATCCGTTCACTTGGCCAGGGGGTTTCAAGAGCCACCACTTGTGCTACGGGTATCAATAAATTGTTGTTTATTCATGCTTGTAATTTCCCGTTGCTATACTGGGTCGAATCACTCGACCTACTGAGTAACTGAGCAGCGTCGAAGCATCAACGCAGAAACCCATCTGCCTACAGAGGTTGGGCAATTCGACCGAGTATAGCAACGGGAGATTACATTTATTGAACAACTTTTCATTCTTTTGTAAAGACTGGCAGTCGAGTATAGGAATCAGATTCAATCTTATTTGGAACATGAATGCAAATGATTGATCTGATGAGTCTCCAGTTGGACAGAACACATGCTGTAGCATTCAGCTCTAACCACAACTAAAAATAATAACTCAATTATTAATGCATGCGAAAACGTTTTTCTGAGAGATATACACTACTAGTTAGATTGATTCTATCCAATCACTGCCTTCTGTGAGTAGTCACATCTCAACAACTGTTTCACAATTCTTGGAAGAGCTTCGTTTAATTAAGATGATGACTTGAGTTGAAACGCAGTGGTCAAAAGCATCGTCTTGCATTTACTCAACAGGATGTCGTAAATTGTTCGGTATGATTGTAGGCAAGTATCTTTATGATCACTGAAATTCGAATCATCTTTAATCCTTATGCCACTAAGTAAATTGATAAAACTCTTCCTATATCCACTACTTTTATCGCCATGCCTGAGGCACTTTCACCTAGAAATATAGTTACACAGACCAGCTGTACAAAGTATAAAGTTTTTACTCTGTGGGCGGTGTGTTTAAACTGCAGTGGTTCATGAAGCAAATGTCCCATCGTTTTACAATTAACAATATAATTTTGTTGACTTTTCATTTTATATAACAATGGAAAATCTTCACTCTTGCATAAGGCTGTTGCAACATGACGTCAAAATGACAAATACAGTATCATAGGAATTGTTGACTTTCCGCAAAAATTGATAATGTTAACGGCAGCATTATAATATTAAATAAACAAATATATATATATATATATATATATATATATATATATATATATATATATATATATATATATCCTGAACATGTTTTTATACACCAAAGTGAGCTGTTAAAGAATCCTTTGAAGATAACTCGAGTTAATTAACTGAATTCAGGCAGTAACTCCTTCTTTGCCCACCTTTTATTCAATGCTTCTTTATCCTAATTTTGACTAATTTGGCACGATAGTAGTATTAATAATGGTGATAATTGAAGGTGAAATGAAAATTTGGGTCACAGTAGAATTCAAGCCAGCAAGCACCAGGTTTCCGCCCTGGTTTATTCGTTTATTCACTGCATAAAAATCAATATAAAATGTTACTTAGCAATAGAATTTAAAGAATTTTCATGAAATCTACTCAGTTCGGTAGTCAGGCAACAAAATTCATTTGACAGTATTTCTCAGATCACCTTTTATGATCTAACACTAATTGTTTCAATATCATAGAACCTTACTTCATGGTGAATAGGACTATTACATACAATATGAAGTGAACTACGTGTAAGAGATCAACCGAATATGGCCCTTCAGACAGCATGGATAACCACTCTACTTTCCTATTGAATTGGGGATTGACTGATTACAATAATATCATTTTCCAACTGACTATACATTTCACGTCGATATCTGTCATCATGGATTGACATCAGTTAAGAAACCATAGGAAACCTTGGAGCACTGGGTGGCTGTTTCTTATTCATATGGAACTCCTCAAAATTACTCATCCATGATCCTACTTCACCAGGCTACGGGTTCCGTGGCCAGCATGTTGCTATTGAGCCAGTGAGTTAGAATCTAGTGGTCTAAATTTTCTACTTCTTTTGGTTTTAATATTTCTTGACCGTCGTCCAATATCATTGTTGAGTACTTCTCCTTCTATCTTAATCATTTTCCCCTAAGTGGTTAAGACTTCGCATTAGAACTTTGCGAATCACATCTCAAAGCGAGCCACTAATAAGCACTAAAGAGTAATTCAGTTTGGAGGTTTGTGAGGACTTATTTATTGATTTCTGGTTGGTATCCATTGCGAAATAACATTGTGGACTTCTCACCTGTGAATTTTTGTCTACCCTTATTTATTTGTAGTAACTGACCAATACTGCTAATGAATGGATGCAACAAAATACCATAGTCTTATGGTTTTCTATAAAGGAGATTATTTCTCTTTCCTCTAAAATAATTTTATTTAAATGAAACCAATAACGTTTTGCATATGAGAGTTACTTTGGCAAGCGATAATAAAAGGAAACTTTATTAGTAGCATAGCTTATTAGTCTTATTACCAATGAAGTTCTTCACTAAATGTGGTATAGTGTGAATCAAACGTTCTGTTTGTTTAAAAAAGATTTTATGATGCCTACCTATTCTGACATCAGTGTTATTGTAGGAGTTTGAAAAGAATCAACATTTTCACCATAGGGAGGTCAAAAGTGAAAGAAATGAATAATGAATAAACTCAGAAAGGTGAATAACCACAGAAAGGATACATGCACCTGCTATAGTTGAATAATCATAGTTTTCGTCTAAAGAATTACAGATGAAACTTTTCAATAAACAAAAACGGTTATACCGAGAAGATTTAATTAAGGAAAACGAAATAGTTACAAAACCATGAATATTTCAGTGACTTCATTTTGATATCTGAAAAATGTCGAAAATCAAACCTACTGATAAAAGAAACTGATTCTCATCTATATTGCCTTCAGTGTGGACGGAGTATGTCTATATAGAATTTGGTCATTGTGTTAGAATGTAATTCCATATTAGATAAGCTCATTTTATACAATTATTATTATTATTAGTCCCTTGGGTACCTAGTGGAACACTAGCTTCAGTAGCATGTCACCATTTCACTCTGTTCTCTGTAATCTTTTCGACCTGGCTCCACGACAGCCCACAAGCTCTCATTTCTTCCTCACACCATCTCCTCCATATCACCCTCGCCTTGGACGCCCAACTCGTCGTTTCCCATTTGGGTTCCACTCGAGTGCCTGGCCTGATGCATGATGTCCTCAGTCGGCCTTCTCAGTGTATGCCTACTCCAATCCATCTCTACTTCCTTCTGCATATTTATTGAGTAAACACGCGTTATATACAATCAGTTTTATGGGCTTCATGAAGTTAATTCAACATATAGGCAATTTAACAGTAATTTATGTTGTGAGTATACTTTCATTTTAATGAGCTAATCATCACTTTATTGATTTTTCTTTATTTAAAAAAAAATCAATTATTGTAGATTCAAATTACAACGTTATGCATATCTGTCAATTTAAGTGCAAGTGTTATGCTGTGTTGTTTATTCTTTCCTAAATTATACATCATTTACTTACATCCAGAAAAAAATGTACGACGTTTAACAATGAATAATATGACAGCTAAACAAAAATTTGCTAATTTAGTTAAACAAAAAGTATCATCAGCTATAGCAACAACAACAATGACAACAACAAGTGTCTATGTATCCAGTTATGTTTCAGATAATACTAGTTTAACAGTGAGTAGTAGTACAAGAACTGGTGTACAAACAGATTCAGATAAAGGAATATTAACTTGTTCAGTGGGAGGAACACAGTCGAATGTGACTAGTCCAAGCTATTTAAAATCAGGTAAGGTTGATAACTATTTTTTTCAATATTTCCTGTTTTATCAAAACAAGAAACTCATATTTAAATTGTTTTGTTGTGTATGGAGTAATGTTGGTGTAGAAATTGGGCACTATGGTAGAATTTAATTGCATATTAGACTTGTTTACTTGATATGACGTGCAGTTTGTCATTGTTATATTATTATTTCTCTGTTAAGTTCCTAATGGAACATAAGGCTTCACTAGCACGTCTCCATTGCACTCTGTTCTCTGAAGTTTTTCTAACCTGGCTCCATGAATCCTCATAAGCTTTCATTTCTACCTCACATCATCTCATCAATGTCACCCTCACTTCGGACACCCAACTCCTCGTTTCCCATGCGCGTTCCACTTGACGGCCTTACCTAGTGCGTGATGTCCCCAAACGGTATATGCTCAATCCAATCCAGCTACACTTTCTCCTGCATATTTGTTGGGTTCTTGGTTGATTCGTTGCCATGCATCCAGAGTTCCTTGTTGTTTATTCTTGTCATTATAGCCATCTCATCTGATCTTCAGTGTCAGTATCGAGTGAGCGAGCGTAGGTGTCAGCTGTTGATGAATGTCTCCAGTTTGTTGGAAATACTTAGCATAGTATTACTTACCTGAGCACAAATTACAATTTGTAATTATAGCAAATTGATCAACTTACATTCCAATACATGTCATTAGTTTTTAGTGGTAATAAACTCTTCCACTTCTCCAGTATTGATGTTGCAACATTCTTCTTACATGTGTTGGATGTCGATTCAGTGACAAAACTAGTTAGGAATCAATCCATCTCTCTCCTTGACTATATTTAACCTAACTACAGAGGTTTTATCTCATACCATTGTATGGCTGTGTGTTAATTCATGTATTTCAGTAGCCTAGTCTTTCCTAGATTATTGATCTTATTAGGATCTATCATTCTACTCCTGCCAAAATTCCTAAGTATCAATAATCTAAGTGACCTCGATAAGCACGTTTGATGTATGTAGTTTATTGATACTTATGATTTCCATCCGCTATATCTGGTCGGACTGATCAGCATCTTTTGGCAGATGGGCTCCTGTGTAGAAGCCTTGATACTTTCCAGATATTCAATATATTGTAATCTATTTGATAGTTAACAGTGGGATCCAGAACACCAGTTTCGTTTCATTTGAGACTTATCGGCTGGATGTAAATGTATCCCAGTCAGTGATGTTATTCCTATTGCTACTGGAATCCAGTACCTGTCACTTCAAACGCCAAGTTGTTTGACGTACGTACTTCACCTCATAGTCGTTGTACGCAAATTAGTAGGAAAAATTACTTTGCCGAATTGGGTTAGTAGGATGCTTAAGTTTACAAAGCATACCTCTGAGTGAGTCAGTAAGTTTGAATGCCACCCTAACTTAAGCTTTGCTGAGAATCCTAAGTACAGTTTCTGATGTCCCTTTTATAGCAAAACGGAAGAGGCCTTAAATGCTTTTTCCCTTGTGTTATCTATTATTACGATATAAACGACATCCGTTGCACAGAAAGTAGCTGTCATAAATCGGTGGCTTAGTCGGTAACTGTCTGGCGTAGAATGCAATCGTTTACTGCTTCCAGTCTTACACAGAACAACATCGCACACTGAAAGACAGGTATATTCAGCTGACAAATCCCAAATCGGACGAAATGTGCGCTGTGGATTCAACTATTAGCCACTACCCACGACTAATATTACTACTTTGTTTGTTTTACCAAAGACTAATACTTTTAGTAGAATTTACGATACTTTTGAGGGTTATGAAGTAAATGATCTCCTCAGATAGATATCTAACTCCAGAAGCACCCCAAAAAGTATGGTGTCCACATGAAACCCTAGGCGTTACCGAAGCATTTGCTCAAGGAGGCCATGAGCAAACAGAAGTTGGTCAATTCACCATAATTTAATAATTGGTGTGAAGTCTAGTTGACATTTTTTTACCGCTGTGCTTTGAAACCTAGCCAAAAGACAAGGAAACTCAGTATTTCAATCACAAGTTTACCCTAATTTTCAGCTACAAAGAAATGTAATTGTCTTCGTAATAGCTAGGAAATTATTGCAAAGAAATATTTATGAATAATATTTACATCTTGAAATGAAAAAAAATTTGAAGAATTTGTTTACATCGATAATCAAGTAGATAACAATTACCAAATTGCTCTGTTTATGTCAAAATAAAAGCTAATTGAAGATTCTTTTTTGAGTATCACCACCTTTTGGACAGTGAAGGTAAACATCAATGAAGAAAACGAAAATTATTGATGACTAAACAATTTTTTTATGGACAAATAACGGTGATAAAATCAACTTACTTTCAGATAATGACTAGAAAAGTTGAAAACAGTTGACATGAGAAAGAGGCAAAGAGCCCGCACTAAAATATATTCATGCATACTTTTTTGTCGTTATTATTATTTTATTATTAGTCCCTTGGGTTCCTAGTGGAACATAGGGCTTCAGTAGCACGTCTCCAGTGACCTCTGTTCTCTGAGATCTTTTGAACCTGGTTCCACGACAGCCCACAAGCTCTCATTTCCTCCTCGCACGACCTCCTCCATGTCACCCTCACCTCGAACGCCCAACTCGTCGCTTCCCATGGGGGTTCCACTCGAGGGCCTGACGCGTGATGTCCCCATTCGGCCTTCTCAGTGCATGCCCAATCCATCTCCACTTCTTCCTGCATATTTGTTGCGTGATAGGTTGTTGGTTGGTTCGTTCCCAGAGTTCCTTGTTGCTTACTCTTTCTGGCCATCTGATCTTCAGTAGCGAGCCAGCGTGAGCAGTTGTTGATGAATGTCTGTAGTTTATTGGAAATGCCTTTCGTGACGCGCCAAGTCTCTGAGCCATACAAGAGCACTGACTTGACGTTGGTACTTTTTTGTCGTTATGTAATATAATTCGTTGTACTTTCTAGCCTCAAGTCAGTTTGAATAACAATTCAAACATGACTTTGATTTCAATAATTTGTCAGTATCACTTATAAACTAGGTAACGATAATCTACAGTTCTACTCTTTTCGGAGGTCATTCATAAACATGAAATTATTAACAACTGAACGAGAAACTCAAGAAATTTGACACTAGAACAGTAGCTAACAAAAACTGTTGATTTTCTTCTTTGAGGCCAGTATATACACAAACTGTAACTTATCGAACTCAGGACAAGATAGACAGCATTATCGAAATATATAAGTAGTATTGATGCATGAAAGGGATACTTCAACATAAAGATGCCTGCATCAGGTGAAACAATTACTCAGCATTCCACAGTTTCCTTTTGTTCACCCTACTAACACTGGGTAACAATAAAGACTGCACTTGAATTTCAGTCAACTGAGTGTATTCTTGTCTATTGATATCTATAATTTCCCGTTGATATATAGGGCCGAATCGCTCAACGTCTGTTGACAGATGAGCATCTATATGGATGCCGCGATACTACCGGATATTTATGACGTATTATTTATCCTTTGACTAGTAGCGGAATATAGGACGCACGTTCTTCAGCTGTATGTACTTGCACCCCAGTGAGTTGTGATGTTCCCATTTAGACTTTGATCTGGTACCAGTTGCTTCAAACGCCAAAGCTTTATCCACTAGGTTAGTGAAGCACAAGGCCCACCTCTTGTGCAACGCTATCGCTTTTGTTCATTGTTACTTGTAATTCCCCATTGCTATACATAGGCGACTTGTGCTTTTATTACCCATGAATGTTTGTTTCATTAACTTGCAATTCTTGTCTCCTTATTTCTGTCAGATTCTGACGTAGATGATTCATTATTGTAGTAAGTTGTTTCTCCTTCAAATAGACAATATATGTGCTATGAGAATGATTTGCATGAAAGTGCTTTGCATCCGCTAGACATGCTATTTCACATACACTTGCATGGCGTTGACTAGCATGATGAATGAGCGACAGCTTTGTTTACCACTTAGTGAAGTAAAACAATTTCAACTAATTATGAGTTGGCTAAGACAGATACATGGAGATATTAATGTCATATAACTTAGTAGACTTGGTTGATTGTCTTCCATCAACCTTGAATAATAACATGTTAAATTGTTTACAATCCTGTGGCAATCAACTGACCCACGCATTTCTACGCCATGAGAAAGTAAGTTTCATAGATGAAGGTACGCATTGTTCGGTGGTCATAATGCCTACGGTGATTCTCTGACCACCTGTAAGAAGTTAACAGTTTTGTCTGACAGTGAAAGATAAAATTTTTGAGAAAAAAACTACTTTGTTTGCTATTGTAAGAAACTTTAAATACATACTCAAGCAACATTAAGTTATATACCACAAGTACGTTTGATGTATGACAGAATTTTAAAAGATAAAAAGTATTATCAATCCAATCAGTATGTAGAGTAGACTAACTAACGAGAATTATGCTACTTTTTCTTATAGATAATCAATTTTTCAATGAACCATCTCGAAGTATTTCATTGAATACACAATCAGTTCAAGTGATCTGTAATCCAATTGTTAGCGATCATATTATATCGTCTACTTTAACAACAAGAATTACAACTATCACCACATCAACAACGACAACAACAACAATAGATTATAAACAATCACCATCTTATGTTAATACTCTATTTATGAACTATTTAAATCGTAAACAAAGTGATTGTTTATCGAACCAATCCTATAGTGATTTTCCCACACCAACACCACTGTTATTAGATAATATACCAAATAGTTTATTACTTGTCAATTCACTTTATTGTGATGAAGACAGTAATATGAATGATGACCAATATAATTCAACAATTCTAACAAAAACCACATTTACAATAACAACATCTTCAGTACCAATGCATAATATAATGATGACAAATAGAATGAATAACACTAATTCTACTATTACTTCACCTGTTGAACTGAATATATCCAGAATTGATCAACATTCTCAAGGTCAAAGTTCAAATTTCAACCAATCACCACATTACTTTAGTCATCATCCATTAGGCAAAACACCTTCAGTAAATAATAATCCTTTAAAATATATCCCATTACAACAAACATCATCCCTGTATACTAACCGTTATATATCATCTTTTTCACCAACAAATTCTTTAGGTTCAATTGAATCACCAAATTTAAGTGTACCTAGTTCAGAGTTGTATAACCATAGTTATGGTGAAGACACAATAATGCAAAATAGTGAAAATATTGATAGTTCATTTCGTGATAGTGAATCATTATTTGTACGTATAGATAAACAAGAAAAAACAAATTCACGTAGTATTGATTATACAAAACAAACTGTTACAGCATTATAACTAATAGTGTTTTATAAGAAAAAAAAGTATATTTTGTACCTCTTCTTTTCTCTTAGTTATTTTACTGATATCCTTGTAAATAACACTGATATTGTGTATGCTTTCTATTTTTATGCATTACACACTTGTTAGATTAGAGATAATTTATAAGAGGGTGTTAAAAAAATTCCCTTATTTTTGAGGAACAACTATACTGATGCGTTTAAAAGTACTCAATATGTAGATTTTATATGTTTTAATTTAAAACTATTATCAATGTTCATTATTTGTGGCAGCTAATGTAAACTTAAAAAAATATTCAATAAAAGATAGAAAATAAGATTTAATTATATTGTTTGAAAAAATAATTGTTGAATGATATCAGAGTAGAATGAAAGTGGAGTGTTAGAAACAGATTAATGAATGTGATATCATAGTTGATTGCTTATTCCACCTTTTCTTCTTTTTCCATCCACTGTTTAAAATAACATGAACTGGTTGTAAACAAACGGAAAATAATAAAAAAAACTAAATTTTGAAGGAGTTGTGGAGATTTGGAAATATTTCAAGTTGTGAGCTAACAGAAGTTGGAAATATGGAGCATTGGATTCTGACCCAGCGGCTCAATGGTAACACGCTGGCCACGGAACCTGAAGGTCGCGGGTTCGATCCCTGCTGGTGTAGAGTCGTGGGTGCGCACTGCTGAGGAGTCCCATACTAGGACGAAACAGCTGTCCAGTGCTCCCAGGTTTCGTTTGTTCCTCCAACCGATGTCAGTCTACGATGAATAACAACATGGAAAAGAAACTAAATTATCACAGCGATCGCTCCTGAGTCGGAGTCCCAATGGGAATAACACCACTCTGTGGGAGGCAGGTACATCCAGCTGACGAGTCCCAAATAATACGAAATGCTCATCCTGAATTCCACTGCTAGCCACTGCCCATCATTACTATAAATTATCACAGTATTAGATTTCTTGCGCGAAATCAAGTGCTTAGAATATTTCCTACAATGCTATAGTTTACCTAATTGGTGTATGATTCTCATGCCTTTAGATCCATTGATAAATTTGAAAAACCAAGACAAAATTTGTAGGATAAAATGATAACATTCTATTTCAAGAATACTCTTCAGCTGCATACAGTTTAAAAGTATAATGATTATTAGTATAGAAAATAATTCAACAACAGGAAATCAACAATCTTAAGGTGTACAACAAAGCCATTGAAAATCCAAGTAAGAGAATTAGTTGTAAAGAGGTAATAACTGTAAGGAAGAATGAATAATAATAAATAGGCAAGTAGGGAGTTTAATTTAATTTAATTTCAATTTAATTTAATTGAAAAACGAAACAGGATAACATCGTATTCACCAAGTGAGTGAGAGACTAACCACGTTGAAGACGCTTTATTGCAATCGCTTCCCTAAAACTCAGGGATCCAGACAATCTCTATCAGTTTGTTATTTTGGAATCACTCTAGGTTTCAACCTAATGCTCTGTGATTGCAAATGGTCTATAGATCGCATTGATTAGGATTTTAATCCCTCCCAAGTACAGACTCTTGCGAATTCGTTCAATGAACCAAATTGACACCCTCGTCTTAGTCCTCCCAATTTATTTGCTACTACCCATTCATGTGAATTCGTAGATGCATTAGGAGATTGACATGAGTAGAGTAACTATCCAAATGTGACAGGTTTAGCTAGCATTTAGTATTGTATAGTGATACAGATCTAACCTTTGGAAGCTTCTTCTTAGTGCTATTTTGATTCTTGTGGCCATTCTCCTGTAAATTGCATCTTCCTTTAACCTAAGATACATAAAAACCTTCTCGTTTTTAATAGTTGAGCGGATTAGTGCACTTCGTGGAAGCCAATGTTATAAAGCGCTTTCAAACTGACCTCTGTATACAAAAGTCACTTCCTTTGTGATTACGATTTGATTCTCTTTCAATTTAATTACATAACTTACTTGTTTATTTATTTATTTGATTAATTATTAGTTCGATCGAATGTTACATGCATTATCTATGATTTCGCTGCATAATTTAAGATTTATGACCCTTTAATTTTGAAATATCCTGTATGCTGTTAGCCAATGTGCTTCTAGACTGTATGCAACTAAGGTGTACTCATGAAAATAAATATCATTTTATTCTTCAAATCTCTTTCTTCTTGTCTTTACCTATGGTTATCAACTAATTGCTTAGTAAATCAATTAATACTATTGCTAATAATCATGAGAAATCATATTGTTGTAAAACAGGGGATATCAAAAAGATACCAGTTAATTAACGGATTGATTGTTCGCAATAGAACCTGGCGTAGAAGCAAATTCGCTTAATATTTCATAGTCACAGAACAAAAAGAAGAAATGAATATACGAGGGGTGACAGTAAAATAAACAGTAGTCCATTAGGACAGACATCACAGAATAAAGAAGGTTACTGGAAGATTTTGACATTTTGATAATTGAAAAAGATGAACTCATCTAAATTACCGCTATCAATCCCAAGTCATTGCATTGAGATCATCTAACTACTGTCTTATAACATATCAAAGACTTCAGTTCATCTAAATGTACTCTCTCCGAAGATCCATGTAAATAATTAGAAACTTTGTAGGCTAGTTTTTGGTTATATTTAACCTTTCTTTAACTTTCTTCTAGTTTATTCCTACTTGACTAGCACTGGAGGTTGAAGTAAACAGTTCTCTAGCATGCTTAATGATGGTGTACACCTTTATTCGCCTCACAGTTTTGCTTAATCAGGATTTTGTTCCTAATCTCAGGATTACTTTCACATTAGTTAAAGCACTTGAAAATTTTGGCATGCTAATGTCTACCATCAAATCGTTAAGACTATTCAATATCCTTTCAGTCAGACCGTATAAATTTAGCATATTTATTATTGAATCGAAACATACTGGATTTTCTGTTTTTCTCACATTTTCGAAAATTTTCAACAGTGCACATAAATATACTTGGTTATTAGCTAACAGAGGAATTGAGAACTCGCGTTCGGTTCTGTTTGAGACTCGTCAGCTGGACGTACCTCCATTACAATAAGTGACGTTATTCCCACTGAAACGAGAACCTCATAACCATCGCGTCAAACGACAAAGTACTATCCATCAGATCACTAAGGAATGATAACCACCTCTTGTACATTGAGTATAAGTTTATGATACACTTGTAATCCTTGATTGTTTTTACTGGACAGAATTGTTCGATCTATTATTATAATATTATTATTAGTCCCTTGGGTTCCTAATGAAATATAGGGCTTCAGTAGCACGCCTCCAGTGACCTCTGTTCTCTGAAATCTTTTCAACCTGGTTCCACGACAGCCCACAAGCTCTCATTTCCTCCTCGCACGACCTCCTCCATGTCACCCTCACCTCGGACGCCCAACTCATCGCTTTCCATGGGAATTCCACTCGAGCAACTGGCCTGACGCGTGATATCCTCAGTCGGCCTTCTCAGTGCATGCCCAATCCATCTCCACTTCCTCCTGCATATTTGTTGCGTGATAGGTTGTTGGTTGGTTCGTTCCCAGAGTTCCTTCTTGCTTATTCTTTTTGGCAATCCATCTGATCTCCAGTAGCGAGCGTAAGCAGTTGTTGATGAATGTCTGTAGTTTATTGGAAATGCCTTTCGTAATGCGCCAAGTCTCTGAACCACACAGAAGCACCGACTTGAAGTTGGTGTTAAAAATCCGTATCTTGTTCCGCATGCTGAGTGCAGTAGATCTCCACACTGGGTTCAGGCTAATGAACGCCTGTCTTGCTGTGTTTCCGATTCTGACTTTGACGTCCTCGTCCGTCCCGCCTGTAGTTGAAACAGTGCTTCGTAGATAGGTGAAGGAGGTTACTTCCTTTAAGTTTCTCCCGTTGATGGTGACTGGAGTTTGTTGTTGTTGTTGATGGTGGTGGTGCGGTATCTTCATCACCTCTGTCTTCTTTATATTCACTTGAAGTCCCGTCTTCGCTGCCCGGCCTCTTCTATCAACTTGTTAGTTTTCGCCTGTAGATCTTCAAGTTTATGTGACATTAGGCACAAGTCATCGGCGAAATCCAAGTCTTCTAGGTTCTTTTTCGTAGTCCAGCGTATATATATATATATATATATATATATATATATATATATATATATATATATATATATATATATATATAGTGAATACATAATCACTCATTTAAAAAATAATGAGTGATTAGGACGTAAATGCACCGCTTGAGTTTCGACACCTAAACATTCATCATCAGTGCATATCTGCAACGTGTATTGGACTTCCATCTCAAAACAGATCAGTCGATTTTTCTAAAACTTATTGTCATAGTCACGATAGATAAGTCAATCACAATTTAAATAAGTTTTTGTTCCAATAAACTGGATATAACTTTTAATCAATGGTCAAGCCTGAATAGTTTTAGTAGGTAGAACAGGCAGTGCCATATAAACCACTGACCTACTGCAATTCCACTACTGCATGACTTCAGAAATAGATGGTGATTCAGTCATGTAAATCAAATCAGGCGCTTTAAGCGACTGAATTTTACAAAGTGGTTAAACAAAAGAAGATTTATTTAGTAAAATTCAATAGTCTCAACATAGAATATTTTTTTCAATAAACTCTCTTTAGATTGTATAGCCATAAAATGCATTTTTACATTTTTAAAAACCCAACTTAGAGGCAAATATATGTTCAATTTAGAGTGAGAATTGGTGACTGTGAGGAAACTAATTTCTCTTTGTAAATTTGTCAATATTAAGAATATATATACAGATCAGTAACGTGATGGTAAGCAAAAAGACGGCAAAACAAAGAAGACAGGAGTGACCTTTAGGTTACTGAAGGCGAAGGGGTAAATAATGTTGAGACATGATCTTTCTAAATGCAAAGTTCAGATTTGACCAGTCTTATTGTGATAGCCTCAGCTGTATTGAGAAGGCATTGATGAGCTACATGTGGTTTTTTTTTTCGCACACGATGTATGACATTGAAAGTTGTATTAGCATCTGTGTGATGCCCTGTATTTACTAAGTGCATTAAGATGGATATTTTCGCCACTTTCACTTCACCTTTTCCGAACTAAGCCGATTAATGCTCCAGTGTTCTGAGATGCACCTGCCTAATCGTAGGCCTTATGTAACTTTTCCCACAGGAATAGTTAGTCTGATATATGCAAGATGAAAAGTTAAGATTAAATAAGCTATCCGTTAGTCTAAAACTGAGCATTAGCTAAGTACTGAAAGATATGCAAAAAGGATCTGCACAAAATTTTCTATTGACTGCTTTAGCCAGGTTTTATGATAGGATACTATTTAAAGCATTTCCCTTGAATTTTAGTTGTGGAAAAAAAGGTTCTTCTTTACTATCACTAATTAGGGCTTTAGACCACTGTAAGTGATGTTAACTTAGATAAATTCTTCCGGATATCTGTTGTTGCCTACAGTATCACGGATACACAACAGTTCTTTTCCCACATACTCCATAGAAGAAATCGACCTAGCTCTAACTGTTAGACACCTGATTATATGGCGTTTGTACCTCATCGGCATGAAGCTGCGAAAGCGAGCATACTGTTTAGTATAGAATCAAGAAAAGATTATGATTTCCTCATTTCTAGGTATAGAATTGTAGTTCATTAATGTAGTGGTTGAGTGGGTCACAGGTTTCAAACACCATTCCAACTACCGAGGTATTTGCAACCAGACAGTATCATTGGCACTCATAAAAAAAGATATGTCTCATTGTTTACCGCACAAATCTGTACAACACTGCAGAATGAATTCTCTACCTTCATTTATCATTCATTTCTAAGGTCAAACTTCTAACATTTACACTAATGGGCTGAGTAATGTTATAACTTCCATTGAAGGTCACAATCCTACAAACCGAACTGCCTTTTTTGTCTAGTACCTTTCATGTGACCCCAACATCGTCCACATGATTATTGCACCATACGTGAGCAATGATATGAAAATATCTGTGATCAAAAACTTGTAATCGCTTCATGTCTTCTACTTTTAACGGCCATGTCTCACAGGTGTACAACAGGATAGAACGGACTGAGATACAGTATAATAATCCTTTGATAGTCAGTTGGATAGCTCACAGCAATACAGATGACGCAAAATGGCAAACACTAAACGGGCCTTCTGTATCCAAGCTGAGATTTCATCAGAAAGTATCAAACTTCGTTGATTTGCTTTCAGAAATTCAAAATGTGGATATTATTTCATGAGTATAAAAGTGATCTTCCAATAATTCATATACTTCCAGCATATTTTGACTACATAAGTAAACTATGATTAGCTGACTGAGTGGAAAAATCAGTAAATATATTGATCAAACTTAATTATCCTTTTAATTCATCATTATTGTGCTTCATCTTCACCTGACCTCACAAATATAAAATATACATAGACAAGTTAATGTGAAAACTTATTTCATTGTTTCAAATGTAATAAAAAAGAAATTTGTTTAAAAACCATTTCCCGTTCATCTTACTGACCTCATTATTTCTTTTTCAACTTAATGACGATGTGAATAATTCTGACATTTATCTTTTAGAAGTTTCAATATGCAAAAGAGGATACTTTTATACAAGACAATAATTTGAATAATGTTGTCACTTGTTGAATGAGTTGTTCAGTATTATCTACAGTTGTTTCAGCCTTCCGTTTAATATATCAAAAGATGAAGGTAAGTTGAGGCAAGTATACGATTGCATAGAAAACCTTACAATACCAAGGGTAGCTAATGATAGACTTTTAACGTAAAGTTTGCAAAACAAGTTCTTCTCCAAACTCAATTTGATGTTTCGTGATTTTAAAATGAAATATATGATGAAGTAAGAGCAGTTGGAGAGCCACTGTAGACCTGAAAGTAGTAGACACCTGTTTCCTCCTAGTATGGGACCCATCAACGTGCGTGCCCACAAACTTGTAAGGGATTGGGCCTAGGTCCATCAGGTCCGGTGGTGAACAAGTGATCATTCAGTCACTGGATCGCCATCCAATGGACCAGATTTCATACTCATGTCAATTCGCCATACAAAACTGCGATAGATACACCCAACAAAATAAACCCTCACTCAACAGATACATAACGACACCACATGCCAAGTGATTCAGAATGCAAAGCTCAGTGAAGTCTCTGAAGTGAAGAAACAAGTAAAACAAAAACACCAGATAGTAAAATAACTCATTATCTTCCTGCTTGTAGTCCAATCGACTAGACTGGATGATGCAACAAACTATGAAAAGCGAGAAGACGGGCGAAAGCCGCCTCACAGAGGAAAAGACCCCAGAAGATTTGGATTTAACCAATGAACAATCATCTCTAATATCTAAAAGACTTCACCCGGTTAACTACTTCACGAGTTAATATCCAGTGCTAAGTCCGGGTAAAGAAGGAAAGTTGGGCATAAGACCAGCAACCCTACCCCGGGAAACCGATCCAACCACTAAAGAAACTTTAAAGCACAAACAAAATATAGAAATAAAAACAAATTTCTCCCTCGCTGGAGTCGGAGAGGTGAAATGACACCGATTGGTGACAGTCTTCGGGAAGCCAGTCGGCCAATGTGTCTTCTCTCAATGAAAGCGAAAGTAAGGAAGGGAATATTGAATATCCGCAACATGAATGAACCTAACAAGGCTGCCAAAAATGCAAAAGAGATGAGGACGTATAGCATAGAAGTGCTTGGAAGCTACGAAAGCAGGTGGAATGGAAGTGGACTCTCCATACTGTAAACTGCAGAGTCAATAATCTACTCCGATATTGTCAGCCAGACAACAATCACGAGAACCCGAAGACAGTCGCTATCATGATGTCTCCAAGAACATCAAAGGCTCTCATGCAGTGGAAACCAATCTCCTCCTGCAGGATCACAACAGTAAGGCTCAACTCAATGAGAAGGAAAGTCACAATCATACACAACCATAGAATCATACATCCTAAAAATAAGGTAGATGAAGAGAAGAACGAGGAATTCTACAGACAACCGCAATCAGTACTGGACAAGACCCCAGCCGAGTTGGCGATATCAAAATTCTAATGCGTTGGGTGGCATGTATGCCAACCTAGGAGCGGATAACACATGGAGAGAATTCATCATGGGTGAATGTAGAGAAGACAGAGGTGGATGTGATGAAGATACTCAACCACCAGCAATAAGCACCAATCACCATGAATGGGAGAAATGTAGAAGAAGTAGTCTCTTACACCCACCTGTCTATGCAAGGCAACATCGTTTCAACTACAGGCGACGGCACACGTAACGATGTCAAAGCAACCACGATAGGAAAGACAACAAGACAGGCAGGCATTCAGTAAACTGAAACCAGTGTGCAGATCTACTACACTACACTCAGCATAAACCGTGAACAACATCCCCATCTTCAACACTAATTGAGTAAGTCAAGTAAGTCACTGCCCATTATGTGATGGTTGAGAGAGTTTGTGGGGCATCACGAAAAGCATTTCCAACAAACTACACATATTCATCAACAGCTGACGCCCACGCTCACTCACTCACTCACTCACTCACTCGATACTGACACTGAAGATCACATGAGATGGCGATAATAATAAGAAGAGTGAGCAACCAGGAAGTCTGGCTGGATGACAACGAATCAACGAGGAACCTATCAGTGAATAAAAATGCAGGAGAAAGTGTGGGTGTATTGGACTGGACTGGAGATGCACTTAGAGGGGAGACCGATTGGGGCTATCACGCAGCAGGTCAGGCCGTCGAGTGGGACTCGTATGGGAAACGCTGAGTTGGTTGTCCGAAGTGAGGGTGACATTGATGAGATGGTGTGAGGAAGAGATGAAAGGATCTGAGAAGTCGTAGATGAAGGTTGTAAAGAGTGTCGAGAAGAGGATGGAATGGAGATGTGCTGCTGAATTCGTACGTTCCTTTAGGAATCTACGGGACTGGTAATATTAATAAGCATAATCATAATTCATTTTGTATGATATTTGCACTTCTGTCTACATTTTCTTCTTTCAACCTGTTATGTCGATTTTGTAGGGAATAAAGCTTATTTTTAAGTTCACTTAAGAGGTGTCTTCATAAAAATGAGATATTTAGAAAAGAGCTTTAAATATTAGCTCACAGCAGCAGGAAGATCATTCAAACTGGGTGTCTCTGGTTGAACAGCTCTTGCATACTAGTTTAGGATGCTCCAGTTCCACAGGAAACAGAAAACAGTCCATATATTACTGCATTGGACACTTTAATGTTAAATCATGGGTTGCAGTACGGTTGATTTTACTGTTCATTTGTCTTCAGCTTATTCCACATAGACAAATCACTTGAATAGTAGCTACTAAGTGTTCATTTATGATATTTCTTTCGATTGATTGTTTACTTCAAGACATGGTTTGCTGGGTCTTCATTTGATGAATGCTGGTAGCTGTTCGCCTACCACACTAGATGGTCATAAGAATATTTGTCCAAGTCATGAATTACACTTCGATTGCATTGCAAGCCTTAATACCTTACCTAAACTGTAATCTGAATGTTTTTAAATAAATATAATGAAAGAGCAACAAAATACTTCTAGGTTTTATTGTGCTTAGATTTAAGTGAAAACAACCTTTAGCTGGATTAAACTGATCTCTACTTCTGGTTGATATTCATCCAGTGCTCTTTAGTGGCTTGCTTTAAGATGAGACCCCCGAAGTTCTAATGAGAAGTTGTAACCGGTGGAGCCGGACAAGTTGGACGTAAAGACAGTTACTCAACTACAGGATTAGATGAAGATCGTTCTATATCATGAACTGAGAGAAGTAGGGAATGTGAATCTACGGATGCCAACCCAGCGGCTAAACTGTAACGTGCTGGCAGCGAAACTTGAAAATCTTAAGTTCTACCTCTTGTGAGATGGGATCATGAGTGTGCCCTCTTGAGTTTCATGCTAGGACGAAACAGCTTTCCAGTGGGCTCAGATTTTTCATGATTTCCTAAATGATGTCAGTCCATGACGAATGTCAACCTGAAATCCATAAATGAACCCCTAAAAGTCTCGAAATTGATCTCTTTTTATCAAAATGTTACACACTGTTGAGTTGGGAACCATAAGTGAAGTGGACTGTTTTACTATCATTCCCCGAAAATCTATACATAATCATCATGAAGTAGGTTTTCTTAGATCAATTATAAGCTTGTCAAAAGTGACCTGGACATTTCATTTGACACATTAGTTATTTCAATGACTAATTGGTTGAGTTATAAATGGTGACAAGATAAACAAAACATTAATTGTATGCTGATATGCAGCGTGAACTTCAGTGAACTATGCATAAGGACGTTTTAAATATATATGTAGGAAAAATTAGAATTTTGTATCAGTTAAACTACCTACGAATTTCAAGGATGAATATCTGAAGACTAATTCACTCTCTTCATCCTTAACTTCTGGATTATAATGATGTTTACTGACTCATTGGTTCAGTGGGAGACTCATATAAGTTGAGATTGAATCCATGTTTGCCCCTTAAGAGCTGGAGTACTAATTACGTTGACCATATGATGAAAAAGCTTTTTTAATGTCGTTAATGAATGTTTCCAGTACACCAAGAGTTAACGCAATGCAACCAGCAAATCTAGCAGATATTAGTTGATTGGAGGCAATTAACAGGAAGCTCTGGACCTACGTTTTTTGCTCTTTGGGACATGTCAACAGGGCGTATCTGCAACGCCGATGGAACTCGTGTCCCGCCTGGGGCTCGAGCCCATGTTACATAGTGTTGTGGTCAGTGGCCTTACCACTGATCTTTACGGGCCGCGATCGACCTCCTGTAGGACTGGGTTGTATGTATTGACTAGTCATAGGAGAACTACCAATTTCATGTTGTCTAGTCCTGAGTGCAGACTGAATCCTATCCATCACATTTGCAATGTGATCACTAAGGTAGGATGTCTGGATCGAATCTCAGGTGGGACATCAGTTCCGCTGAGGTTGCAGATGCACCTTGCTGAGGAGTGACAATGTGCGCCGCGATACTGAGCCTCCTAGCTTGGTGGCCACATTGTAAATATGATCCATAGGATTCGGTCTGAACTTCGGACTAGACAACATGAAATTGTTGGCTCTACCGTGACCAGTCAATCAAAAACCAACAAATCTGTTCTACATTTGATTGATAGTGGGCAGAAAATTCCAGGGAGACTGATATTTCCGTAAACTATACCACGCAACAGATTCTTTCGAAGAGTGTAAGAACCCGCCTTCATTGTTATTATGAGGCTTTAGAAATACGCAGGCAAGAATGGAAACTTGAGATTCCAATAAACTTTTTTTTCTTTCTGTTCACTCTTTTTAGTCATAACTCTTACTCTTATTTGGCAATATTTACCTCCAGCTTCTTCGTATTACACAGATTTTTGGCTGCAGTTGTGTTTATATGTTCGTTTCCTGACTGACAACTCTCTCAGTTTATACACTTCAGCTCTTCATTGTGACTAAACTACACAGTGTCTCAGTATTTCTTTCCTGGCCGAATTTTATGGCTGGCTATGAACTAGCAACGGTGCAAACATTCTTTCGCATTTAATCTGGACACTAGTTCCATCTACATGCTACAGTTCAGCTGCTATAGATGAACGTCCTTACAAAAGTTAATTTTAATGTGCATATTCGAATTGCCTCAGAAATGCCTACTTGTGACATTCGGGAGAACTGAAAGCTCCACTTCATTCAAGCTTCTACATCTCACGTTTGAACCATCTGTTAATGAAAGGGAGACACTTTTTGTTACTACATAGTTTGATGTTTTTGAAACTGCATCTATTGATCGACCACTTTCGTCCATATAAGAGATACATAGATGAAACTTTCATCATCAGAACTCCACTTCCTTGACTGTCTGTTGAGAAAATTACGGGATATTTCCCTCAAAAAACCGATTTATTGGGAACAAATCTGTAGCCGACAATATACAAGTTTTTAAATTTGGATACCACTAGGTAAGAAAATAAGTCTAATTCATTCACTGTGAATAAGAATTAGAATAATTTGTACAAATGATGGAGAAAATGATGAGCTGAAAATACTTCAAGGAGTGTTCATCGAGAATGTCAATACTTTAGGATTCATTAAGAGAAATATGAAGCCTAAGTATTTCCAAGAAGGAACCCCTAGGGTTCAGAAGAAGACATTGTCTGTGAATATTAGATTTAAGGCAGATACAGCTGTAGAAATACTCAAGAACCGATTACGTAAAGCACTGCAGAAGACCTTTTTCACCTAACTTTCAGTTGTTTTCTTCAACCCATTGCTCGTAAAGTGATGTGTATTGCACAATACAAAATGTATCGTCAGCCGTTATTTAACTTCTGTTCGTAGTTATCTAAAGTCCTTTCAATATTATATAATAATAAGCGTGAAATTCTTCTTGTTAATCAACCTAATTTTACTGACTTACACTATTTCAGACTCTGAATATTCTGTTTTTCCTACCAGATCTCAAAGTGATTATCTTCCATTTTAACATTTGTTCCAGATGTTGATTTTTGAACAGTGCGTTTTTCTTATTACTGTTTTGAGAGTGCATATAAGAAAAGATATTAACTCAGTGACTGTTCACAATCCCCTGTTGGCTTTATTAAATCGCTCACTCACGCATAGCACTTCATCATTTCAGGGTTGTCTTGAGGCTATAAACAACTGAAGACAAGATCATTTATATTATATTGGCCTGCAAGTTAACATTTTCTTTTGATCTTTAAGTCAATCTTTCATGATTATTATTTATCTTTTAGGTTCTCAGTGGAACATACGCACTCCGTAGCTTATCTGCATTCCACTCTCTTCTCTACACTCTTTACAACCTTCATCTACGACTTCTCAGATCCTTTCATCTCTTCCTCACACCATCTCATCAATGTCACCCTCACTTCGGACAACCAACTCAGCGTTTCCCATACGGGTCCCACTCAACGGCATGACCTGCTGCGTGATAGCCCCAATCGGTATTCCCTCTAAGTGCATGTCCAGTCCAGTCCAATACACCCACACTTTCTCCTGCATTTTTATTCACTGATAGGTTCCTCGTTGATTCGTTGTCATCCAGCCAGACTTCCTGGTTGCTCACTCTTCTTATTATTATCGCCATCTCATGTGATCTTCAGTGTCAGTATCGAGTGAGTGAGTGAGTGAGTGAGTGAGCGTGGGCGTCAGCTGTTGATGAATATGTGTAGTTTGTTGGAAATGCTTTTCGTGATGCCCCACAAACTCTCTCAACCATCACATAATGGGCAGTGACTTACTTGACTTACTCAATTAGTGTTGAAGATGGGGATGTTGTTCACGGTTTATGCTGAGTGTAGTGTAGTAGATCTGCACACTGGTTTCAGTTTACTGAATGCCTGCCTGTCTTGTTGTCTTTCCTATCGTGGTTGCTTTGACATCGTTACGTGTGCCGTCGCCTGTAGTTGAAACGATGTTGCCTTGCATAGACAGGTGGGTGTAAGAGACTACTTCTTCTACATTTCTCCCATTCATGGTGATTGGTGCTTATTGCTGGTGGTTGAGTATCTTCATCACATCCACCTCTGTCTTCTCTACATTCACCTGAAGGAAGTCCTGTATTTGTTGCCTCACCTCTTCTATCAACTTGTTAGTTTTCGTCTGTAGATCTTCGAGTTTGTGTGACAAATGATTAGACATAAATCGTCATCGTTGGCGAAATCCAAATCTTCCTCAGAGGTCTTTTCATCAATTCAGCCAGCTTATGTCCCTCTACTCGCTCCTCACAGTTTGTTGCATGACCCAATCCAGTCCAGCCAACCACAACCAGGAAGATTATCTTTGATAATAGTAGGCAGCAACTTTGTCTTAATCCTGTCTTCACTTCAAAGGCGTCACTGAGCTATCCATTGTGAATCACTTGGTATGTGGAATCATATAGTATATAGCCGTTGAATGAGGTTGATAAAGGCTTGTGGTACTCCGTTGTTTTGAAGCAGCTGCTGACCAAATTACTTCTCTGTCGACGCCATCAAAGGCCTTTTCAATATGGATGAATTTGAGGTGAAGAATGGACTTTCCTCCTATGCTCTGTACTATGATGATGCTTAGCGTAGCGTTGAAATTTCATCCTGAAGCCAGTCAGCCAAACTGTTTCAGTCGTAACTTTGAACCCAGAGCATTGTTTTAGTCTCTTCTGGATGATGTGGCTTAATATTTTGCTTGGGGTGGACAGAGACGGGAGAGTGATTCCTCTCCAGTTTCTCCGAAGACTTACTTCGTCCTTCTTTCGGAGTTTGATAAGGTAGCTCTTCTTCCAATCACCAGGTACCTCTCCTTCCTTCCTTGCAAGCATTCTGTAGTAGTGGTGTGAGCATTTTCGCTGTTGTCTCTGCATCTATTTTCAGTGCTTCTGGTGGGATTCTATCCTATCCTGCTGCTTTTCCAGATTTCAGTAGTTTTATGGCATTCACGACTTCTGCTTTTGTTGGAGTGTTTGTGTTCAATGATAGATATGTGGTTGGGCTGCTGGTGGTATTACTGGATGGGTTCCAGGTGGTGATGGTGGTCGATTCAAGAGTTTTTGAAGTGGTCAGCTCAGTGATTCCTTTGTTTATCCTCTCTGGTAGCTAGCTTTCCTTCATTATCTTTCATCGGTTTCATCTGTGTTGACCTCTTTCCCCCCCCTCAGATAGTAACCCGGTTAATTGATGCAGTGTTGTCAGGTCTCTGTATCTCCTACCAGCAGCCTATTCTGCTTCACTTGCAAGTGCATCGTAGAAGTGTCTTTTGTCTTTGCGCTCACTCTTCTTCACTTCTTTATCCAGTGTAGTGTTTTATACGTTATGTTCACTTCCTCTTTTCGTTGTTCATCCCTGCACTGCACTGCACTTCCATGTGTCCATCGAGATCCATTCCTTGTCTGTCTTCTTCTTCCTTCTCAATACGGTTATACGGGTTTCCTCATACGTCACTTTCACACAGTTCCAGTGTTCTTCCACGCATGTTTCCTCGAGGATGTTGCCTACTGTCGCCCACTTTTTCTACATGTCGTTTGTAGTTCCGTCCTTCAGTTCAGTTTCTGTTCTAGGTGTTGAACTTGAACGGTGATCGTCTATCACCAACTTCTTTGTAGGCTTTCAACTTGACTTTTAGATAGGTTCCTCACACTAGATAGTGAGCGGTGTGAACCTACATCTGCTCCTCTTCGTGGTCTTTTTTTCTGGTAGGCTGCGTCTACACTTTCTTCACATTGAGATGAAGTCGATCTGATGTTTAGTGTGTCCTGGTGTCTGATGAAATCAAATCCGTGTAGCTTGCTTTGTGGATATCCTTGTATTTGTGCACACTGCCTCCAATCACCAAATTGTTGGATCCGCAGAAGTCTGCAAACCGTTCTCCATTCTCATTCCTCATTTCACCGAGTGCTTCTCGACCCATGATGAATTCTCTCCATGTGTTATCCGCTCCTAGGTTGGCATACATGCCACCCAACGCATTAGAATTTTGATATCGCCAACTCGGCTGGGGTCTTGTCCAGTACTGATTGCGGTTGTCTGTAGAATTCCTCGTTCTTCTCTTCATCTACCTTATTTTTAGGATGTATGATTCTATGGTTGTGTATGATTGTGACTTTCCTTCTCATTGAGTTGAGCCTTACTGTTGTGATCCTGCAGGAGGAGATTGGTTTCCACTGCATGAGAGCCTTTGATGTTCTTGGAGACATCATGATAGCGACTGTCTTCGGGTTCTCGTGATTGTTGTCTGGCTGACAATATCGGAGTAGATTATTGACTCTGCAGTTTACAGTATGGAGAGTCCACTTCCATTCCACCTGCTTTCGTAGCTTCCAAGCACTTCTATGCTATACGTCCTCATCTCTTTTGCATTTTTGGCAGCCTTGTTAGGTTCATTCATGTTGCGGATATTCAATATTCCCTTCCTTACTTTCGCTTTCATTGAGAGAAGACACATTGGCCGACTGGCTTCCCGAAGGCTGTCACCAATCGGTGTCATTTCACCTCTCCGACTCCAGTGAGGGAAAAATTTGTTTTTATTTTCTATATTTTGTTTGTGCTTTGAAGTTTCTTTAGCGGTTAGATTTGTTTTACGGGGTAGGGTTGCTGGCCTTATGCCCAACTTTCCTTCTTTATCCGGGTTTAGGACAGGCTAGTTACTAGTTAACAGGAGACGTGCAATTTTTCTCATGGTAAAGGATCACTGAAATCATGAAATGTGACCTATTGAATCAATTGACTATCTGACAACCATCAGTCTAATGCAAGACATTTTTGCATTCTAACTACAGTTTTCTCGCACTGATGCAACTCAAACTTAAGCAAACCATCTACACTATTGACCTGACCACCTGACTTGGTTACATTTTCATGCCTATATTCACCTCGTTCTGAGTCGTAGCTCACAACACTAGTTCATTAGTCTCTTTTAAATTCATTATTCAAATTCCTTAGGTTCCAAAGTAGTACTGTAAGAAACGATGAAGACTGAAATGTAGGATAGAAAGCATATTATGATATCCTGTACGGTACTTGTGAAATATTGTATATTTTTCTTGCGTTCCGCTAGACAGAATATTTATTCATCTCTGGTAATTGCCTATAATTTCTTCCGACTTCTCAAAATATACTACTTATATCGATTCTTATCAGTAGCACCTCCTGCAATACTATTGACTTAAATGAATCAGTTTGGATAGCGTAAAAAAAGAAATTTACAGAACAAAAATGTCATTCGATTTCATGAATACTCTTCAGCTGCATACAGGTTAAAAGGATAGTGATTATCATTTTAGAAGATATCTCGAGATAAGGAAACCAGTGATCTCACGCTGTACAACAAAATCACTGATAATCCATATATCATGTAAGAGAATTAATTGTAAAGAGGCAAGAACTATAAGAAAATGAGAATAATAGTGATAGATTATAATAAAGAACTATGTAGTTTAAGTGAAAATGAAACAGGACCAAATCACACTCACTAAAGTAGTAAGGCACTAGCCATACTCTCCTATATGTAAAGGTCAGGTTTAAGGAGCTTTATTACAATCACCTCCCCATAACACAATGATCAAGACATTCTCTATAGGTATATTATTTTGAAATCACTCGAGGTTCCAACCTAATGCTCCATAACTACGAGCTGTCTAGCGATTCTTGGAAATTTGTTCAATGAACCAAATGGACACCCTCGTCTTAGTCCTCCCAATTTATTTGCTACTACCCATGCATGTGAATTCACAGATACATTAGGAGATTGACATGTGATCTTTTCAACCTTACCATGAGTTCTTCTTCTCAAGCTGAAGTAAAAAAAACCGAACTTGTTTTCATGTTCATATTCCATTGTAAATTTAATGTTACGATGAGCCTCGTTGAGCGTATCAAAGAACTCACTTTCATGTTTCGTTTTACTATAAACAACAAATGTGTCGCTAACGTATCTGCGGTAATAAGTTGTTCCTCATATGACTAAACTAGGGCGCGTCTGTTCGAAATAACTCACGAAGAGATCTGCTAAGACTGGTCCTAGAGGTGAACCTATTGCCACTCCATCAATCTGTTCATAAAAAGCTGATTAGTGAATTGAAACTGGACACCTTCTGTCCAAAGGAGTAGTAGCCGTTTCATTTCGATTTCGGACAACGGTAGCCGATCAGTTTTTTGACAGATTTTATCAATCGTTTCACTCACTGTTGTATTTGTATTGTATGACATAATGATCATGTATATAACGTTGACATGATCTACTTTGTGAGAAAATTCAAATGTATCTTTTAAACCGTGGATCACCAACTTATTCCGGATGGTCTTTAAAGATTTGGCAAGCCTTTTTTCATGGAGTTAAATGTACCAGTTGAAAAAAATTTCTGAAACCGCTTATCTCAGAGTCTCTGGTTACCCTCTGTCAACTATTCACAACTAAGTGCATTACAATCTACGCAACCAATTTACCTAAATCAACAAGTCATACAGTACCAATATGGTTCAATTACACTTTAATGATAGTCAATCGGTACTAATCTTATTCTTATAACTTTGAAACATGTTGCTTATTTAATTCCGTTACATAGTATCCAAAGTGAAATCATTTTAACTTTTGTATATATTCAGTACAATGATCATTTCTACTCAGAATGTTTACTAATTCAGTTTTGCTTGTACAAACATTTTCACACCAACCATAACGAGAAAAATAGAAATACTCTTTCAGAGACCCATTTATTATTGCTTAAAAAAAACTTAGTATTAAAACAAAATAAACTGTTTACTTATTCTCTGTATATGACATTGAATTTCAAGGTCATTCATGTGCATAACCAAACATACTATCATACATTTGTTTTCCCATCTAATTATTATCTAAAAAGAGGAAAGAAGCAGATAGTTTATACTGTTTCAACATTACAGTAAATTTCTTTTCAGTAGTTTCATTATAATTGATTAAAATTAATTTTCATCACAAAACAACACGGGAAAACATTATGTGACATGTTATACTCCATTTTTGAAAATGTGTTCCACACTTATGATATGAAGAGACCATAGGGAAACGTAAATAAAGCTTTTCAATAGTTCCATTCTGAGATATATCACACAGTATTATGAAACAACATTAGAAAACAGCTCTTCAGAATCATGACAAATTCCAGGTCAATAAATTTTATACTAAGCATAGAAGTAAATTAAAAAATATTTCAAGAAAAAGTTTTCAGGTGCTCATATATCTAGGAAGTGTTATTACATTAATGAAATTATGCAAGTTAATTCATGCGATAACGTTTATGCACCTCTAATAATAAACTGATGACCTTATTTTCTAACTCATTTTGCTGAGTGATACATTTAAATGAACTTTAAAAAAAGTGAGAACTTTAGCACTAAATGGCTCACTTAAGCATTTGCTGATAGAAGGACATAAATATAGTCGTTTGACTATGGGTTTTCTACTACTATTATTATTGTTATTATTTGTCCCTGGGTTCCAAGTCGAACATAACACTTCAGTAGCACGTCTCAATTCCACTCACTTCTCTACACTCTTCTCAACCTGGTTAGACGACTGCCCACAAGCATTCATTTCTTACTCACATGATCTCCTTCATATGGTCACCCTTAGATGACCAACACGTCGATTCCCATACGGGTCCTACTCAACGGCCTGACCTGCTGCGTGATAGCCCCAATCGGTATTCCCTCTAAGTGCATGTCCAGTCCAGTCCAATACACCCACACTTTCTCCTGCATTTTTATTCACTGATAGGTTCCTCGTTGATTCGTTGTCATCCAGCCAGACTTCCTGGTTGCTCACTCTTCTTATTATTATCGCCATCTCATGTGATCTTCAGTGTCAGTATCGAGTGAGTGAGTGAGTGAGTGAGTGAGCGTGGGCGTCAGCTGTTGATGAATATGTGTAGTTTGTTGGAAATGCTTTTCGTGATGCCCCACAAACTCTCTCAACCATCACATAATGGGCAGTGACTTACTTGACTTACTCAATTAGTGTTGAAGATGGGGATGTTGTTCACGGTTTATGCTGAGTGTAGTGTAGTAGATCTGCACACTGGTTTCAGTTTACTGAATGCCTGCCTGTCTTGTTGTCTTTCCTATCGTGGTTGCTTTGACATCGTTACGTGTGCCGTCGCTTGTAGTTGAAACGATGTTGCCTTGCATAGACAGGTGGGTGGACGAGACTACTTCCTTTACATTTCTGCCATCCATGGTGCTTGTTGTTGGTGGTAGCGATGGTGGTGATTGGAGGTTGTTGTTGTTGGTGTTGTTGGTTGGGTATCATCATCACTTCTGTCTTTTCTACGTTCACTTGAATTCCCGTCTTCGCTGTCCTGCCTCTTCTATCAACTTGTTAGTTTTCGTCTGTAGATCTTCGAGTTTGTGTGACATTAGACATAAATCATCGGCGAAATCCAAGTCTCCTAGTATCTTTTCCGCGGTCCATCGTATCCTCCTCTTCTCGCTCCCCTCTATTTGCCGCATGATACAGTTCACCACAATCAGGAAGATCATGGGTGATAGAACTATGTAATTCACCATGTCATCACTTGTTATTTCCCAGTAGCCCATCAATGTGCCTAATCCAGTCTTACTGGACGTCAACCAGAGGCTGAATAGCACTCCGGTAGCGTCTCTGTCTGCAGTAGTGGGTGGCGTGGTTCACATCTTAAGCAAGACATAGGTTGCATGAAGGTTGCAAACATCCTTTACTGATGAATGTCAAAAAGCATGAAACTTAGGTTAAGGGTTTCCTGTCAACTCGCTTCATCCAACTAACATCTGACATAAACTGTGCTAAAAAAATATTTTTCAAAGGCTATTTCTAACTTCAATAGATTTTTGTTGTTTAAAAGGTGAATTTTCGGTTAAACACGTAGGCGGTTAAACGAAAAATTATATACTTTACACAAACTAACATCATCTCATGGCCCCAGAATGTCAACCTTAATTGTGCGATTCGAAATACTCTGCTAGTTAATTCGAAATCTCACCTAAAGTATATTTGATTTTCAGTGATGTTTTGATATCCATTTCAACTACTACTCTGCGGTAAATGATTTATTGTACCTTCCATTCTTACGATATTTTTTGCTTTTTTTAAGTAAACTGTTAAGTAGTTTTACTTTCTTTGTGGTTGATTATATCTTCGTAAAGTGCTCAGTTCATGTGCCATATTTCTTTTGTTCAACTGAACGTTTGCTGAATCAACTAAATAATGCCTATTACTACTGTTATAAATTTACCAGTCAGTCCTAGCATTTTTATACTTCTAAGTCATATTAACAACTTGGAAATAAACCTGTTAAGAAGAGTCCTTTTCGACTGAATCTGAATTAGGAGTCTGTTGCTTACATAAGACAAAAATATTAATAGTCTTTGATAATATGGCTTGTGAATCCACATCGTTAATTGGACCGAACTGATCGGCGACTAACGGCATATGGGCTCCTGTGTAGATGGCTCAATGTCGATACTGGTTAGCATTGAAAATAAGGATGTACGTTTCGCCCTAGTTGTAACTCGTCAGTTGCTAAACTTCGGGTGTAGGTTAACAAATATCTTTATCGCTGTTCGACGAATATTTAATATCACGCGTTAGGCTTCCTCAGAACAAGCATTGCTGCCATGTTTAAATAAATGCTTAGCTAACTCCCTTCTGAATACATACTTTTTAGACCACTAATTCTGTAAGATAAGTTAATGACGAAAAAGAAATTTAGGCAAAAAAATCAGTGATGCATAGCAAATTAACAGTACACTTGAATTATTTATCTATTCTACACGTGAGGTTTCTTATTAAATAACTTGAGAGACAATGACAAGATACCTACAGTAGAAGGATAAAACACAATACTGAGACGTGATGGATAGTATGTCCCTTGAAAAATAATTCACTGAATGATGTTTGACAAACTTTTAACTAGTATTTATCGTTGCATCCTGTTCGTTGACCTCATGGAATCGAAGTATATAAAATAAACAAACTTTAACCAGTGTCGTAATCTGCCTGGTGACGAGAAGTGGGATTTATGACAAGCATTTCCTCCTAGTTGAGATTCGTCGGCTGGATGTACGTTCACCTGAGTAAGTATTGTTTTTCCCACTGAGACTTGAAGTGAGTATTCATCGTTCGAAGCGATGCATAGTGTATTTAAATCGAGTTTAATCCTTAAAGGGTGATCATAGATGCTTAGTGACGCACGTTATAAATTCCTGCGCCAAAAGATACATCTTTGAGGCATGGAAAAAGCTGTTCATTTCTTCAGGTAATCAGTGTACATTAACGTTAATACATAAATAAACTTCATACATGTAACCACATTCTACTACCGTAAAAACATAAACAACAACAATGTTGAATTCTTTATCCTTAATTTAGTACATTGAAGGGGAATAAGTAGTATATCATGTATTTAATTTCAAGTACGCTTCATTAATGTTGAAAAAAGGCTTCTGAAGCCAGGATAAACCTGCATTTTGACTCGCCCGGTTAAATAGTTCACTGGTTACTAGCTGGTCCTAAGCCCGGATAAAGAGGAAAGGTTGGGTATAGAGCTAGCAACCCTATCACGGAAAACCAATCCAATCGCTAAAGAAACTTCAAAGCACAAACAAAATAAGGGAAATGAAAACAAACTTATTTCATGCTCGAATCCGAGAGGTTAAATAACACCGGTTGGTGAAAGCCTTTGAGAAGTCAGTCGACCAATGTGTCTTCTTTCAATGAAAGCGAAAGCAAGGATGGGGACATGGAATATACGCACCATGAATGAACCCAGCAAGGCTGCCCTGGAGAGACTAAAGGATGCCATGGGGTCAGAACTACGACCAGCACACGCTGGCTGGCTGGATTCAGGAAGCACAAATCATGTGCCGACCAAATTACAACGCTACGCCACACATCATTATAGAACAGAGTATAGAATGGCAGTCAACTCTCTACCTCGCCGGTGATGATTTATGTCTAATGACTTCTCACACAAACTCAAAGATCCACGGGCAAAAACAACGAGTTGACAGAAGAGGCAGCAAGAATGGGACTTCCTTCAGGTGAATGTAGAGAAGACAGAGGTGGATGTGATGAAGATACTCAACCACCAGCAATAAGCACCAATCACCATGAATGGCAGAAATGTAAAGGAAGTAGTCTCTCCCACCTACCTGTCCATACAAGGCAGCATCGTTTCAACTACAGGCGACGGCACACCTAACAATGTCAAAGCAACCACGATAGGAAAGACAACAAGACAGGCAGGCATTCAGTAAACTGAAACCAGTGTGCAGATCTACTACACTACACTCAGCATAAACCGTGAACAACATCCCCATCTTCAACACTAATTGAGTAAGTCAAGTAAGTCAGTGCCCATTATGTGATGGTTGAGAGAGTTTGTGGGGCATCACGAAAAGCATTTCCAACAAACTACACATATTCATCAACAGCTGACGCCCACACTCACTCACTCACTCACTCGATACTGACACTGAAGATCACATGAGATGGCGATAATAAGAAGAAGAGTGAGCAACCAGGAAGTCTGGCTGGATGACAACGAATCAACGAGGAACCTATCAGTGAATAAAAATGTAGGAGAAAGTGTAGGTGTATTGGACTGGACTGGACATGCACTTAGAGGGAATACCGATTGGGGCTATCACGCAGCAGGTCATGCCGTTGAGTGGGACCCGTATGGGAATCGAGGTGTTGGGCATCCAAGGGTGACCATATGAAGGAGATAAGGAGATGTGAGTAAGAAGTGAGAGCTTGTTGGTAGTCGTGGAGCTAGGTTGAGAAGAGTGTAGAGAAGTGAGTGGAATTGAGACGTGCTACTGAAGCGTTATGTTCGACTTGGAACGCAGGGAAAAAAAATAATATAATAATCTAAGAACAATCAAAAATACATTCTTTGAAGATTCTTCCTGTTTCACCTGAAAAAGATGAAACAAGATATTTTACATAGTTAGAATTCTTTTTGAGTTGCTGATTATAACGCTGAGCAGTGATTGAGATTTTCTTATTAATTATTATTAATATTCTGCAGTTTAAAGCAGCAGGTTATCCTCAAATATATACTGCATAGTGACAGGAGCTAAGGATTACGTTCCCGGCGAACACTCAATAAGTATGAGAAAATCCAGTTTAACCTTGACTGAAGTGAACATGCAAAGTAGACATCATAACTTAAAACTGCACCGCATATTTATACTACTGTTTAGTAGCCTAAATATTTTTATAAAATGATTATTCCCAATAATTTATCATTCATTTGATTCAGATAAACTGTAGTGTACTGGCTCAATGAAATAACCCATAGGGATTGAACATTTACTTAAAAAGGCTGTGATGACGGCAGAAGGTGGGTGAAAAGTAAATCTATTCTAAACGCTGTTTACACAAATTAACTGACTTCTTAAGATTACTCATAAAACGTTTTCCAGTGGTTATTAATCAAGCAATGTTGGATGTATGTTGCTGATGAAAAAGTAGTGAGGAAAGATGACGTCATCTTTGATTTCAGTTTGCTTATTAGAAATGTCACACAGTGAAACAGTATCATTTACTGGAAAACGTTTAGGACATAATTTATTGTCCATATTCAAATCAGGCAACTCCACAACTTTGAGACAGACTTTATATAGTCATAGTTTTCTCTTATTCTTTGTGACGACAAAGGTAGCAAAATCATTTCTGTTACATTTATTCGGTGTTGATTTAGTTGACAAAGATTCGGTTATCAATCTCTCCCTCTACCCAAATAGGTTAGTTTTTAATACTGTCACTTTATCCCACCCTATACGCGAACTTTCTTCTAAATTACCTATAACGTTAGGATCTACTGATCCTGATTCAACTAAGTTTTGTTGCTCTGTTGTTATAATTGACCCTGGTCGGCTACTCTGACCTATGTATTTAAATTCGCAATCATAGTAAACGATTCGGTTAACAAAATTATTTTTCCTTAATTGGATCAATAAGAAAGTTTTGGTTTTGGTTTAAATGCCACTTTAATCCTAGCTTAACTTATTGAGAATTTTTCGTAATGCTTCTGAGGCGCCGTATTTGTATGGTAACACAACAGAGGCCTTTAATTCAACACTTTCACCATTATTACTATTAACAGTATAATTATTATTGATAACACCTGTGTTACTATTAACGATAATGTTTTTCTCTCGACGTTTATAAATTTAGGTGGACAATTATTGAGACGCTAGGTGTTCTAGATGTGCCTAATTTCTTGTCATTAGTTTTCTCTGCTACTGGCAAGCTTTTCCGCTATATTATTTAGGTATTGAACTATTCCTAATTTATGTGACATCACAAGCCAGGTCCTCTAGTGAAACCCAAAGGGGAAACGAAGAGTAGGGCAACGGAGAGTGACGACATGAAGTAGATAGTGTGATGAAGAAATGAAAGCTTGTGAGTAGTCGTCGAGCTAGTTTGAAAAGTCTGCAGAGAACAGAGTGAAATGGAGACGTGCTACAGAAGCCGTATGTTCCACTAGAAACCTAAAGGACAAATAATAAAAATAATAAATAATAATTTAACTGACATATGGTGAGAAGATCTGAAGTCTAAGCAAACATTTGAATGAGAGGGTTTCCTATCTAATGGAGATGATTCTGCAACTGTCCCAGATATATGAAATATTCTACTACCCTTGTCATCACAATGAAGGAGAAAAAACTAGGACTATACAAACTCTATCTCAAAGTTGTCGAGTTACCTGATATGAATATGGACAGTAAATTATGTCCGAAAGGTTATCCAGCAAATGATACTGCTTTAAATGTGTTGCATTTCTACCGAACAGACCCAAATGGAATGATGATCTACCACAGTGCCTAAGTTCTACTGTTACATGACGGCATCTTACAGTGCAAATAGTGCCCGTAATGTATTATTTAAGTATATAAGAGGAATTGTTTCGTTTTTTTTACAGTTTAGAAGAATAATGTAAGCCAACCTCAGTAAAATGAAACATTATGTGGTAATATTCTTATTCAGATTTTATTTTGCCTCATCGTAATAAACTGCTATTTACTGCCAATGCTTAAATCAGATGGCTGAAATACTTAATTTGAATAGACTTTTTCTATGTTACTGATGTACATCAGAATAAGGAGAAGGCTAGCTATCTTTCTTGTACTTTTAAGCAAGCATATCTATTGGTGAATATTTGAGAGCAGTTTTAACTCGACTAACTCTTATTTCATGTGACTGTGGAATCAAACAGATGAGAGATACTATTAATGAACAACTTGAGTCTTTTGACACCGCTCACTTTGATCTGATGCTATTTCTCTAGGCAGCCAGATCAGAGAGGTCTAAACACCGGGAAGCCATTTCGCTCGTCTGCGTCCGAGTTTATCAGTGGTGTACCTGAACGAATTTAACTCACAGAGCGAAATTAGTTCAGATCATCTGATCAGAGTGAGTGGTTTCTAACTACCACGTATTATATTTCCCTAATTCATGACACTTTTATGTCAGAGATCACACCTAGTGACGATGGCTGATGGATGGTTTCCAGTGGGAATCTTGTTGATCCCACAGTTGGGCGGTTTAAAAACTACTTAGCTGTAAGAAATATCAGTATGAACCCTGCAATTCGTAAACCATCTGTAAATTGATCATCCTAATCAAATAGATGAGTCCGACAACCTTGCAGTAATAGTTAGCTTGTTAAGATTAAAAATTATGAGTCTTTCAGTTACTCTCACGTATTCTACATCGTAAATTCTTTCTTTTCACCAATTTTTTCTGGTCATGCTCAAAATTCGATCATCTTTTCCGCTTTTGTTTACATGTTTACTTGATACAGCTATAAGACAAGAAAACGCTGGCTTACTGATTACCTCCTATTCCATTATCATCAGTTACTGGCAGTAGAGAAAAATGAACTTAACATGAAGGAAATTTTAACTCGTTCAAATTGACTGGAAGCCTATCCAATAATACAATAAAGTATCCACCAACCAATGAGAAGTGGTCAGCATCTCAAAGCGATAATAATGATCACAGTGTTGTGTTATACAATCTCAAAGTCCAAATTCACGAAAATTAAAGATCATTAGATACGTTTAAGAAAATATTAATTTACTTTTACCTCCTATTAAATGTTTGTTGGTGTTTATTTCTCTGTGAAATTCTTATTGCAGTCCTAGGTTAATATCAGACTAAGGAGATTATGAGACACACAAACCATCGTTTTATTCATGAATACTCAACGTGTATTTACCAACTCAAAGGCGGATTAAATATTTCCTAAAGGTGTTTTTTCGTCCGGTTAATAAAAACATTGAGCTTCATTTAGTTCAGTTATTATCATAAGATAGTTTTGCTCAAGTCAAACAACGTGATGTACCTTGAATCCCATCACATACGGATTAACCTATTATAGCCTGGTTGAAAAGATGGGAAAGATGTGGCAAAAAATAGTCGTCATGTGTTGATTTAATCCATTCAAACCATTTCTGTGTAAAAAAACAAAAGGAAATATCAGCCTGAAAAAAACAGTCACATGAGGCAGATTTTGAAGAATTATGTATTTTTCATTTTTACTCCTCTAGTTGCTAATTAACTGCTCTTACATTGATTTAAAACAATTATACACCCTATATGTGCATATATATATATATATATATATATATATATATATATATATATATATATATAGGTATAAGTTTATTAGATGGATTCACGGAGCTGTGTGTCAAGCCTCCAGTATACCAGTGAAACCGGAAATTTCGCGCTCCATTGTGGAACAATGATTCATTGGTGACGTACTCGTCACAAAAATAAAAGTCCTTGCACTGATGCCTAGCGGAGGGTTTATCTATGCCCACTGCTGCGGAGTTTCACCGATGACTTGTGTCTAATGACTTGTCGCACAAACTCAAAGATCTACAGGCGAAATCAACAAGTTGAGATAAGAGGTGAGACAACGAACACGGGAATTCAAGTGAACGTAGAAAAGACAGAAGTGATGATGATACCCAACCAACAACACCAACAACAACAACAACCTCCAATCACCACCATCGCTACCACCAACAACAAGCACCATGAATGGGAGAAATATAAAGGAAGTAGTCTCGTCAACCCACCTGTCTATGCAAGGCAACATCGTTTCAACTACAGGCGACGGCACACGTAACGATGTCAAAGCAACCACGATAGGAAAGACAACAAGACAGGCAGGCATTCAGTAAACTGAAACCAGTGTGCAGATCTACTACACTACACTCAGCATAAACCGTGAACAACATCCCCATCTTCAACACTAATTGAGTAAGTCAAGTAAGTCAGTGCCCATTATGTGGTGGTTGAGAGAGTTTGTGGGGCATCACGAAAAGCATTTCCAACAAACTACACATATTCATCAACAGCTGACGCCCACACTCACTCACTCACTCGATACTGACACTGAAGATCACATGAGATGGCGATAATAATAAGAAGAGTGAGCAACCAGGAAGTCTGGCTGGATGACAACGAACCAACGAGGAACCTATCAGTGAATAAAAATGCAGGAGAAAGTGTGGGTGTATTGGACTGGACTGGACATGCACTTAGAGGGAATACCGATTGGTGCTATCACGCAGCAGGTCATGCCGTTAAGTGGGACCCGTATGGGAAACGTCTAGTTGGGTGTCCGATGTGAGGGTGACATTGATGAGATGGTGTGAGGAGGAAATGAGAGCTTGTTGGTAGTCGTGGAGCTAGGTTGATAAGAGTGTAGAGAAGAGAGTGGAATTGAGACGTGCTACTGAAGCGTTATGTTCGACTGGGAACCCAAGGGACTAATAAATAAATGAATAAATAATAACTGTTGTGAAGTTCAATGCTAGTACGAAAGAGGCGTTCAGCACATCTTACTGATGTCAGATCATGATGAGCAGCTCCTTAAAATTATTGAATCCGCACAAACCACCAAACTTTAACACTTTATGTTTAGTATTTTTAGAAATTAGCAGCTAAGATATTTTTCAAGTGCACATCGATTTAGTTCACTGCTTATGGTTGCCTTTCGACCAAATGATCAATATCATGAATGAAAAAAGCTTCACATCCTACTAAATTTGCTACCTCAACTAATCTACTTCTCTGTTTCTCATTCCTCAATATAAGTCATTGTCTTTATATTCTCTTAGGTAATTTCAAAGCACCTAAACAGATAAGTAAGTAAATTACCATATTAAATATTCAGGTGATATCGAGGTATCTGTATAATCTCCCATTTGCTAAGAAAGACCGAACAATTCAATCCAGTAGAACAACGGTGGTTATCGTGCCTAAGTGGCTTAGTGGATACTGTTTCGGCTTTTCAAGCGGTGCGTACGACATTAGAGTTTCAGTGGGAGGTAGATTCGGTCGATGAGTCCCAAATAGGGTGAAATATGCGGCTTTGATTCCTCTGCCAACCACAACCAAATAAATTGTCATCATAGATAATTAAACAATATCGAGATATCTGTAAAGCATCCCATATGCCAACAGAGGTCTAGTAATTCGATCCAGTGTAACAACTAGTAAGTTATACTGGCAAATAATTTCACTTTGTGTATAAACTCTGAAATAGCTTCTTAAGAACTTAGCAGGTTCATTGTTCTACCTTATACGTTTGGTAAAAAAGAAAATTAATTTGAATAATAATGATAATCCCTCGGAAAATCTGCCTCATTTTAAATTCAAGTTTTATCCTGTTTAACGGTTTTAATGTTTTTGTTACTAGATATACAAGTTAATTTGATCTCTTTCTTTTTTTATAAAACAGTTATGTATTATCCATAAGTGTATCAATGAATATATGACTATCTATTGGTACTAGCCGACATGAATTAGTCTCAGATATAATTTTCTCATGTCTCAATGACATTAAAGCTTTAGGGAAAGAATACTTTCAGTTGCGTTTAAAAAGTACAGAACTGGAAGTAAAAATAAATATATAGCTGTAAAAATGTTTGTTATAAGTTGTGGATGTAATCTCCTTCTGTTTCAGTGTGTCTCCGTCTTTCTTCCATTAATTATTCACTTCATTTCACATATCATATTTACTGGTATCGCTTTCTGAGTTAAACATAACTGTTATAACTAAATTCATTTATTCATTCCTTTTCTTTATTCGATTAATACCACAATAAAAATTAACCAAGTGGATAGTTTTAATCAATTAGAATAAAAAAATTGTGCTTCACTAATCTTTTTTTTTCTGTCCAACTTTAACTTCACTTTTCCATTTAGTTAAGGAAATCAATCAGAGCCAGATAGGTTAATAAAAACATACCCTTACTAATATACTTAAAAATTGAATCAATAGACTAGAATTTTGTGGATGAAGCTAATTATATATTTATTCAGTTGAGAAAAAGAATGAAAGTAAACAGATTACTTGGGTGAGGAAAGAACTCCGATTTCATCGAACTTGATAGTTCAGTATCTTCTTTTAACTGGTTATAAATATCACTGGGATACAAATGAAGCATCTGGCCTAATTTCAATCATTATTTAAAATTATCTATAACTCCATATATTTCTGACCTTATTGACAATCTAACCTACATTTATTATTGTTCAACGTTATGCAGTTATCCTTAACTATTCTCATTATCTGACATAATTGCATTCCATGTACCTGTCAAATTGTTCACCTGTGTTTTCACTGAATTCTTTTTTATCTTAGAATCTCATCTTGAATAGCTGGTTTATCACCACCTAAGTTAAGCACCCATTTTTTTACACCTCCTGACAAGAAATTACCTGTTGACTGAATGTATAACGTTTTACAGCTGATTCCTACATATCTAAAGATAAACTTAATATGATGTTATGCATGGGATTCAGTTGTTGACAGTGAATGTCTCATCTCTACGCTAGTGTTCACATAAACTATGTTGTTATTTAGTTCGATATTTCATGATGGCGTCATATTCTCTGAGCTTTGATATTTTGTCGCGGACGTTTCCTTATCAGGCTAGGTGACATTTTCAGCACTAACTTCATCGAGAAGTTAGCGCTGAGAATGTCACCAGGTTTAGTGATGAGACATCCACCAAAAATTAGCTTCCAGATTTAGAAATTTCTCAGTTGTTTATTTCGTGTGGGCTCACTATGAATCGACCTCGTTAAATTTCAATCAGTTTCTTGTTAGTTTTATATCAGGATAAGACATTTTTAATTCCTTTCCAATTTTACAGTTGAAACAAATTCTACATTCTCATCAAAACATCTGTATATGATTGCGTTTGTATAGCTTGTTGAATGAAATCACCGGGAACAGTTTCTTCGTTGAAACACTTGTTGCTATTTACCTAACTTGTACATAAGGTACAAATTCGAGTCATGAATAATGGGTAACAAAGATGAATGAGAGAGTCGAACCCAGTTAAAGACTTCTTCCTTGTTCATATGATCAAGATATAGTCACTTTATGTAGAGTACAATTTAAGTAGAGCTATACATTACATCATATTTTTAATATGTTTAGTTGACTGGTTCTAGGTAATTTACTCACTTTTGCATGCCTATTGCAAGCTTTATAACTGAATATAATCTAAATTATCTTGGCTTAAAATTGCCTACCTTTTTTATGACATCAATCGATTTCAGCTAAAATATTATATACAGATACAATCTGATGCATATGAGTAGCCTAGCAACATAGCATTTATCTTCAGTAATAGCCTATTCTGTCAGCTAAAAGCGAGGCAATATGATAGAAAATTTAGTAACAGTCACCATGGTGAATGTACGTCAACTTGTGTCTTGTATTTTATTAGATTGCAGTTCAGTATGCTTTTACTTTTCTAATAAGGTTAGTAAAGTGTAAGTTAGTTCCTAGATAAGCAAAATAAACTGGATTTAACAGTTTAGTTAATCTGAAAAAAGGGTTCATTTGAGAACTGATATTATTGTTCTGTCTTTCGACATGATTTGTTGCTGTACAACAATAGATGTATTCAGGGTTATCGTTCATTGAGGCTTCTTTCAGAAGAAGATGAATTGTAGCTTCAATGTTAAGCGCAAGGAAGAATTAATTACGATTATAATTTATATTCACTACCAGTGAATGTAATGAAAAGAGAGAACTGCGTGAAGAATATGAAATTTACTTCAGTATTTATAAATAGCGGCTAGCAGTGAAATTTACGATCTGTTCTCTTTCTTAATTCATATTCGTTATACAGATGTAACTGCCTCCTCGAAGAACTCACTGATAGACAAGTGCATCCATGCGACATACCCCTAATAGGACTACAGCGATAGCACTATCCAATCATACTAAAATGAAATCATCATCAACACCAAGAAGTTTACACATAAAGTCTATACATCAAGTTGGGTAACCAATCAATGAATGTAAAAATCAAAAATTATCTTAACGATAAGCTCATCAGATAAATATTGACCTCGTAAGTACTTTAGTGGGGAAATAAAGTTCTTGGAGATTTTATTTATTACTACTTTTTTTAATACAGTATTCATCACAGAGTGATAACACTTGCAGAACTACTGAAAAACTAAGAGCACTGAAAAGCTGTTTTATTCATGGGACCTGAAATTTCTGATTTCGATTCCTGACAGACTTATGGGTGTGGATTGCTGAGGATTCTCACATCAGGGCGAAACAACTGTCCAATGCTTCCAAGTTTTTAATGATTCTTCAACTGATGTTACTTTGTGATTAACACTTAATCAAAAAATAAAGACTGAAATTTAGTCAAGGTCAACGTGTCATCTATGAAAAGTCACTTTATCCAAATGATTCAAAGAAGAAAATGTAAACTCTTTTTTAGAAGTCTACAACTGAGAAATGGTTACAAAGGTGTTCAGCTAGAAACGAAAACAACAACTACAGGAAATGTAAGTCCTAAGTAGTTTGATTAAACAGAAGCAACAGTTTAGTCAAACACAAATGTACAGTCGTAAATGTTTTGAGATATTGAAACATAAACCATTTAAAAAAATCATTTTAAATTACCGGATGGTTTATAAGATAACAGAAAATTTGTTTCACAGTATGGCAGCTACAATTGACTGACATGTAGGCATGGAAACTGAAAGTCACTTTAGAAACTCAGATTTCAAAAAATACCAATCCGGTGGACATCACTCCAAACAGTAAATGAAGTATTCTCAGCATGTGAACCTAAGATTGGTTTACATTTTGGAATAATGAACTATCGATCTTTCCTAAAAAGTAACCCCCCTTCCCCTCCAATTAAGATAATGCGTCATATCCGAATACTTATACCACTGTAACTTCATTTTACCAAAGAAACTCCACAATCTCAACTTTGAAAAAAGTAATCTAATAGACGTTAAAAATTTACAATGAGTTTTCATCCTTTTTTACTGCTAACAATAAATCCAAGGTTATTAGATTTGAAGTTGTGGGTTGGTTAAATCCTGAATATGAACGGATCAATTTATCCACTATCATGAAAATCAGTTTCAATGATACATTGATGAACGTAGCTAACATACCCTGAATAATAATAATAATCAGACTATTAAAAATGATGCATGATACACTTCTACTTGATATCACATCACATGCGCTTGTCACCGGTATTTGTTCGTCATTCAAACATTGTTTAAGAAATATTCTGTTGCAGGAAAGCACATTGTTATGAGATAGCCTCCTGTTTACCAATAGTTCGTGTTCATACAAGAGGTAAAAATCTTCATATGTAACATTAAAGAATGTAAAGTGTCAGTGAGATACAAAAACGATTCAAAAGAACGCCTAGTTACTAAAGTAGAACTGCTAAAAATCATCATTCGGGGTCAAAAATAAGACTCACTATTTTACTTCTTACCACTAGTCGGAAGTAGAAGTAACCTTGAAAGTTTATCAGTATAAATAGAAGAATTTTACTGTCAAAAATTAAAAAAAGGTATCATATATTACAACAGCTTTCAGAAAACTAAAAGATGAATCGTTTCTTCAGAACATACTCTTACCATAATTAAAATCGGGAATTCATTTGCATTTCAGCCCAAATGGATCGGTCAATTCATTTGTCGAATGAAGGTAATGGGGTCAAGACAGTCATGGCATACATAACAGCATACTTGCATCTAAAAAAACTGCTTTTTAGATTTATAGAACAGGTAGCTGCCAAATGAATAGCTGATATTTCCATCAACTAACTTCATGCACCCATAAAAATGAATGTTTGTTCTAAAGCAAAGAGATAGTCAAAAGAGGTTGTGTAAATTAAACTTTCAGAAGAAAATTTACTACCGTAAGCCGATCATACTCAAGAAAGAGTTCTGTTTCTACTACCGCAAATAGCTAACTAGACAGTGAAAAGTTGTTAAAAGTTTCCAGACCGATACAACTTTATATTTTAACGCCTATAATCAACCACAGTTTTGGTAGATCTTCAGCCACAAACCTATCCCAGTTTTGCCAGTGAGTGAGCTGTCATGTCTCAAGTATGTCATTATTATTATTATGTTTCACTATTTGTCTTTTGAGTTCCTAGTGGAACATAACGCTTCAGTAGCACGTCTCAATTCCACTCTCTTCTCTACACTCTTATCAACCTAGCTCCACGACTACCAACAAGCTCTCATTTCCTCCTCACACCATCTCATCAATGTCACCCTCACATCGGACACCCAACACGACGTTTACCATACGGGTCCCACTCAACGGCATGACCTGCTGCGTGATAGCCCCAATCGGTATTCCCTCTAAGTGCATGTCCAGTCCAGTCCAATACACCCACACTTTCTCCTGCATTTTTATTCACTGATAGGTTCCTCGTTGATTCGTTGTCATCCAGCCAGACTTCCTGGTTGCTCACTCTTCTTATTATCGCCATCTCATCTGATCTTCAGTGTCAGTATCGAGTGAGTGAGCGTGGGCGTCAGCTGTTGATGAATATGTGTAGTTTGTTGGAAATGCTTTTCGTGATGCCCCACAAACTCTCTCAACCATCTCATAATGGGCACTGACTTACTTGACTTACTCAATTAGTGTTGAAGATGGGGATGTTATTCACGGTTTATGCTGAGTGTAGTGTAGTAGATCTGCACACTGGTTTCAGTTTACTGAATGCCTGCCTATCTTGTTGTCTTTCCTATCGTGGTTGCTTTGACGTCGTTACGTGTGCCGTCGCCTGTAGTTGAAATGATGCTGCCTTGCCTAGACAGGTGGGTTGACGAGACTACTTCCTTTACATTTCTGCCATTCATGGTGATTGGTGCTTATTGCTGGTGGTTGAGTATCTTCATCACATCCACCTCTGTTTTCTCTACATTCACCTGAAGGAAGTCCTGTATTCGTTGCCTCACCTCTTCTATCAACTTGTTGATTTTGCCTGTATATCTTCAAGTTTGTTTGACATTAGACATACATCATCGGCGAAATCCAAGTCTCGTAGGATCTTTTCCGCCGTCTAGCTATTGCAGCTCCCTCTTCTCGCTCCTCACTGTTAGTTGCATGATCCAGTCCACCACAATCAGGAATATCATGGGTGGTAGTAGGCAACCTTCCTTTACTCCTGTCCTCACTTCACTTCATAGGCATCACTGAGCTTTGTATTGTGAAATATTTGGCATGTGACGTCTTCATATAGTTGTTGAATGTGGTTGATAACGGTTTGTTGTATTCCGTAGTGTTGAAGTAGTTGCCAAATACTTCTCGGTCGACTCTCAGGTCCCAAGTAGATTCACCAAATTTTACTGAAACGATCGTTCTAAAAAAAGTCGACTTCACGATGGATTAACATCAAAATTGATGATCACAACCATACATTTCTTCATCTGCTCTCAATTAGCTGCAAAATATATCTGGTTCAAATTAGATTAATTATGTCATTACAAGTTCATAAGAGGAATAAATAGTTGTTTCATCACCTTGTACACATTTTTGCTGGTAATCAAAATGGTATAGTGAAAATTCAGCCAATAGCGTATGCGGTATTCAATCAGAAAGGAGGAGTTCTCATTCTGAAGTTGTGACAAATGAAATTATCCATACCGACTAGATGTCTTAGTAATTTCAGAATACTAACCTTGTCGTTTGCTATGTTTAACACCAGTTATAACAATAATTATTAGTGTCAATATGATCGTTCCTACTAACGTTTTTTAGGCTTTGGAAACATCCGCACGAATAAGAAAATGCAAAGTTGACTGGTGAAAATAATTTTAGTTTTGATTTTAATGACTCTTCCACTTAGGGGTTGAATTTTAGAAGCAGCAACTAAAAAATGTATATATTACTTCATACTACTCATAAGTAGTCTGCAAATCCTTGAAAAAAATATGTGAAGAAGTCACCCTATCACTGCTTTAATTATTATACATCGGCTGGTTTTTTACTTCCCATACACTAGATAATAAATATCGTTTCCGGTTTTTTGAAAACCTTCATCAGAAAAGAATAACATTTCAGGCGTGCATTAGACATTACGAGAGCTTTCGTCCTTAATTCACATTTCAAATCTGGCTTCATAAAAATTTATTTGAGATGTATTGTAGATTTACCAAAACTATAAAAGCACATGATCAGCATATAGCATAAGGTGAAAACAGTAAGGGTTTGGCAGATACAAATAATCCGTTTATACCTGTTCATGTTAAATGCTTTTTTATTTTCATACTTTTCTCAGTATGTATTGTCATATCTGGGAGGCTGAAAAACTTTAGAAAGATTCTGACTGGAACTTTTATGCCAAAATACGATTATCCGAATATTTAATCCTTGAAGTACAACAATTCACAGGCTTTCTGTAGATTTTTGAGATTTGTTTGGTTAAACAACAAAGTTATTACGACCGGTATCGCTGTTCTGATCACACTGTGATTTCGTTATATCAGAATGATTATACATTTACTAGAGAAATGATTCCATTCATGAATTAATAGAATCATCTTTCAGTTTCAATGGTTGTTTACGCTTAACATTGAATGCATACTGCAGATATTTTGGATGAGTCTGTCTGTACGAAACACATAACCTTATGTAAATCTGACTTCACAGGGAATAATAATCTAATCCTTGAAGGTCATCTGGTCGGCCTAGAATATGCAGAAAACGTTGTCCTGCTAGGTGAAGTCACTGACAAAAAGCAGGGTCTTGTGAAAGCCTTGAGCAGGTATCTGAGTATGTTTGGCACATATTTCACTGGCACTTACCAAATCTAAGATGATACGACAAGACTGGTTTTTAACTACTCCCAGTCTAATGATAAGCAGTGAAGTGGTGGAATGTGTCAACCGCTCCGCCTACTTGGGGAGTTATTTAAGTTTGGACGGGCTGCTTGCCAACGAAATCTCAACTTCGATACAGAAGACCCGTTTGGCATTTGGAAACTTGCGTTATCTGTGGGACCGACTGCCGAGGTATCCGACTATCTATCAAAGGACAAGCATACTACGCTGTACTGCATTCTGTTCTGTTGTGCGGCTGTGAGGCCTGACCGTAGAAACTAAAATAAATGAGGTGATTAAAAGGTTTCGATCATAGGTTTCTTCGGAGAATTGCTCGCGTTTGGTGGAGATCACCGTTTGAGCAAAACTGAGGCCAGGCGAAAGGTACTAAGGAAGACAAGCAAGTCGATTAATATGGTTGTGAACCTCCACTGACCTACATGGTTTGGACATGCGTTGTGAAGGCTGAGCCACCGGCCTACCTCAATGTGCCACGCTAAGGGGAGTTGGATTAGGTTTTAAGAGGGTTCAAACTAACCAGACAAAGACAAGACACCAGTGTATGTGGTCCGTGGCTCTTGGTTTGCGCCGTGTAAGATGTTGACTACCTTTTCAGGGTCCCTGGAACCAAAGGAATAGATGGTTGAGGATTCTTGGTGACAATCCTGAAGGTCAGTCACAATGGCGAAGATGTATTCACTCCTTGACGTCTCTTGAAGCTTGGATATTCGCGGTAACCTCTGTATCCAGATTGTTTATTCTCTCACACAAATTTAACTGCTTTGATATTGATCTTTTTCTAACTGCCTGTTCTTTATGTACTACTGCGAATAATGGCAACTTGAAGTGATGCAACTTTGTGCGAGGTTCCACGTTGATTCTGTCTGTCCATTATCCGAAAAACTGCTAACCCACCTGCGTATCTCTTACTTGCTCAGCAACTTCATCTACCGAACAGAACTCATTTACACAAACTCTGAGTTTTTCGAGGTAATATAAATTACCTATAAAGAAACGTCCTAAACAAATAAATCACAAATAATGGTCAGTAAACTTAAAGAAGGCACAAGAAGACCATTGGCGACGAAGGGCCCTATATTTGAAATTTCCTGATTACTAGGGTCTGGAGACACCGGGAGTGATGTAATACAACAAAATAATATCAAGAAAGAAATTAAATAAGCAGGAGAATGGAAGGACATATGAATGTAAACGCCAAGCACAGTGATCCTGGAAATTTCCTCCGAACATATCCGAACCATATGCAGCCATCGGTTAGTTGTAGTTGGTTTGTGGAAATGAAGCTAATCGTGGTATTCCCAGGTTCTGCGCCAGTGAAAATTCTGAGAGTTGCTTCACTAGAGTGACATCATCTTCTTGGGCTTGTTTCTGACTACGATCTTTATATAATGTCCCCAAAACACTATCACTTTTTACCACCTCAAACACTACTGATCGACCTTCGGTGTCAGACAGTGTGAAAACGGGGAATAAAGCGAAGTATAAGCTGGGATATTGTATTGACAAAAAATCAGCAAATTTGAAACCAGCAGGAAGTAATTAGAATGTTCCACATCAGGACAATTAAACAAGCACTAAATCATAAGGCGAATGTTAAATATATCGACGAATACAATAAAAGATATCTGCTACAACGTCTGCGTTGAAAGATACACAGTTTTCTGGATATATTGTGTCAAGCAGATGTTATGTAACTAGACAATAACAGTTGTATAGTCTGTGAGCCGACGATTTACACTAAAAGGTTTTTAAAAATTCTTACAGAATCCCAATATGTGTTAATCGGAATAAATTAGTCCCCACGTATTACTTGCATCCATCTACAGTCAGAAGCAAAAGGAATTCTAAAATTGCTACCGAGAAACGAGTGCAAACTCTCTTTTTTATTTACAAAATGAACCGAGAGAAGTAGGAAATACGGACCATTGGATGCTGACCCATCAGCTCAATGGCAATGTTCTGTTCATGAAACCTGAAGGTCTTTGGTCATGGATGCATACTGTTCGGGAGTTCCATACTAAGATGAAAAATCTACCCAGTGATCTTAGGCGTTCAATAGTCCATGTTGAATACCGACCTGAAATAGCTTTTACACAGAATTTTAGGCTGAAATTCTCGATTTGCACGAGACTAATTTCATTTATTCAATGTTTCAATGCCAGATGATTATACAACTATACGTTTGTTTAAATTAATCAACTAATTACCGACAAAGAAGAAGAAAGTATTTTCAGCTCATCTCAAGTAATGATCAATCTTCAGCTTAATCCATTCACCTTTCTATTAGGAGATTAATTTGACTGTAAGGACAAAGTGTTCAGTAATTCCAGGTTAGCTTCAATTAATAATGAATATCTTCGCCATTTCAGAATTCGAAGGAAATGATGTTTTTCTTGTTATACCTAATAAGTTTGATAATTTGAGCTTTATGCTAATTTTATTCATTTCAAGGTGGTGTTCATCACGGAGTGACATGATATGGAGAACCAGTGAGAAACTGTGACCATTGTACAGCTAATTCGTCCTAGAGTAGAACTCATCAGTAGTATGAATTTTACTGTATAGTCCCCTACGATCAATGTAATACAATAACCGTGCACCAGTACATCTAACTACTTAATTCCAAGTTATATCGATCATGAGAAAGATAAAATGCTTGAACTACTCAAGTAAGCGTTTGAACTTCATTAATTAAAGAGTAAGCAAATAATCTATATGAAAGCATATACCATTTATAAGTAAATAACTGTAAGATAGGAATAACACCATTCTTACTACACACAGAGAAATGTACCTATGAGAAAATGACAAGTAGTAAATGTTGTGTGGAATGTAAACTACAAACTATGAAAAATTACAATAACAAATGAATCATATAACCCAATAAAGGTAATAATGAAAATTATTAAGGCTTTTGATTAAATTAAATATCTTCTTTATTTTATAGTTTACAACATACCAAGTAAAACTAATTAAATCGAAAACGATAGAATTTTATGCTAGATTATAGTAAATCACATTACCAGTGTTTCAAGTATGTTTATAATATGCATTAATAGTATTGTGCATAATAATAATAAAGACATTTTAACAGTGTACAAAACTGATTTATCTGAGAGGTAACAAGTGTGATACATAACTGATTCAATATAGACGCGTATGCCATGTAGGTTTTTCTTTTTCTAACTGTATAACAAAGTGATTTAATACAATATTGACTGATATTTTGTACATTGAAAGTGAAACGTGTTGAATATATAACTGCTCGATAGCTAACAGATTCTACTTTTCTACTATCGATTCCTTTAAGGAGGTAAAATTGAGCACTACTAAGAAGTTCTAGACTAGGTTGGAAGATCTGCTTGGCGCTTCTTGGTTTTCAATAGTTTTCTAAATAACATCAAATTGTTCATCTGTCTTAAAAACATTTTGTTTTAGTGTTTTTATACATAAAACCAGCACCAGGTTAGCTGAAATTTCAAATATATTAGTATAGAATATTTGATACATCAAATTTATCTTTTTTGAATGTATAGCTAACAGCTTACAGTTGTACATTCAACTTGGATTGCGAAGAAACTGAGTAGAAAATATAATGTCCAACCTCCAAACTGAATTGTTTCTTATGTAAATAAGTCACTCTGTCAGATGACATTTAGCCTCAGATATACACAAATTGATGATTTGTTAACAATTTATAATCTGCAAACGTAATACTAACGCTGTCCTTAGCTGTATCCGACTTTGTGGTTTTAGTGAAATTCAGAGCATAAGTTTTGTCCTGATCAGGACTCGCCAACCGACTATATTGCACCACAATGAGTGATGGTGTTCCACTAACACTCAAACCTAGCACTTATCGTTTTAAACGCTAAAGAGCTATCCATTAAACTATTCAGGCATGATAGCCACTCCTTGTGTAATAGGTACCAGTTGAAATTTGAGTGATAAGTGTAATTTCCCCGTTGTATTTATTGCTTAAAATTAAAATTGTCTGTCACAGTTATCAGTTGAATATTTGGGCATTACCTTCCTTATACTTTAGTACAGAAAAGTAGTCAAGCAGATAGCACCTTATGTGTTGTACAAAAACAAGCAAGACATGATAACACGATAGACTGTAAACATATGCTAGTAAGACAAATAAACTGACACCTTTAGCTATGATAACATCGTGATACCTAGGGGGAAATGACTTTAAAAATCATCCTTTTATGCGCTATTGAGTACACCTAATAGGTGTCACAACTCATGCAATACCAACCGAATAACCCCATTTATGATATTCGCAATATGGACTTGAAATGAATTCATTTATACAGCTATTTTAGAACAGATGGCAATCCCATAAGAAATGCTTCCAATGTTTTCAGATTTCTATTCCAATCAGCAATTAGTATTAAAACGCCTTCAGACTATGAAATGTGAATGGACAATCAGAATATCAACATGTGTGAGGTTATGTAAAAAGTAGCAAAAATTCTGTTCCGTTAAATACAAATATTTACATGGAGTTTTTTGCCATCTACGGTTGAACGAATCTCCTATCAAAAAACTTCTGTTTCACCCACTGCACATCGAACGTAGTTAGCAAACTTGTACTGCACTCAATAGGCAAACATTCTTATTAAGCAATTAGGAACATAACCTAGTCACCAACATCTTTGCTTATGAATAAATAATTCGATCGCTTACCATTATCATTGCTCTTACTATCACTAAAACCACTACACGAACACCAACGAAAACGTTATTACACATAGTGTCAATCTCATTTAACCACGTTTTCTTGAAGGCTGTGATTAGTGAAATGTGCGTTACAACAACAAAATAATCGATTTCCACGTATAAACAACTGGCCACACAAACTGCACCAATGAATGACACCTTGAAGCCATAATGATATTTTTCAATACACGTCTCAAACTTCGGCATTCTGTTGGGATTTAATTACTAATTACATTTCATTACTGAATTCGTAACACACAGTGATCTAGTATTATTTACATGATGACGTTTCGAGCATAAATTATTGCTCATAACCATCTCTATGCAATCACACTACATTCGACATTTGATTTTTACAGTTATGTCACCTCTTTATGAGTTGTTTTTATTCGTAGTAAAATGTTCCATATCTCTGGTATAGGTGTTGCCTCATTCCTACTACATGTGTTGCGTGTTGATTGGATGGACAAAGATTAAGTAACCAATCTCTCTCTCCATCCAATTATATTGGACTCAAGTACTGTGGCTTTATCCCACCCGTATTGTGTGGTTGTGTGTCAATGGGTGCACTGAGATAGTTGAGTGCTTTTCTAGATTATTGATCTTATTTAGGTCTGTTATTCTATATTTAGCTAAATTCCTGTGTTCGGCTATTCTAACTGACCCCGACCAGTTAGTCTGACCTATATACTTGACCTCACAGTCACTGCATGGAATTTGCTAGACCAGGTTATTTTGCTTAACTAGTTCTATCGGATTCTTAAGCCGACAAAGCTTATCTCTGAGTGAGTTTTTATGCTTAAATACCACCCTAATTCCAGCTTTGTTGAGGATGCTGCGTAAAGTTTCTGACCTACCTTCTTTATAGGGTAACACAATGGAGGCTGTGAACTTCTTTATATGTATGAAGAATCCGTCGATATGTTCCGGTTTCAACACAGTGAATGCGTCATCCACATATAGCCACCACGTTTTTGGTGCAGGACTAAACGTTTGTAAAGCCAATTTTCTCAACTACGCATTAGTATATCTGCCATGATCAGGGATATTCGCGATTCCATAGCCACTCCTTCTGCTTGTCTGTATATTTTGCCGTAAAACTTGAATACTGTGGAGGTCAGGCACAACTATACGCCTAATGTGATCTCATCAACCAATATCTAAGTTCTGTGAGTAAATTCTGAGTCAATATTTAGTTGACTTCTGACTGTCTCCAGTGCCATATTGATTGGTATTTTAGTATAAAGACTTGTTACATAGAAACTAACAATTTTGTCATCCTCTTCTATGTGTGGGTCATTAAGCCTAAGTTTTAACTCGTAAGAGTTCACTAGTTTGTAATTTGAACGGTTCCTAATAGGACACAATATCGATACCAAGTACTCAGCTAGTTCATACTTTGAAATATTTCTGAAGTCAACTATGGGTCTAATGGGACAAACTGGTTTATGGACCTTAAATGAGCATAAATTCTGCTAGGATTATCAGATTTGAGCATAAATTTAAACCATTTAGACTCACTTAGGTTTGGAGAGTCCATTACCATTCCCATCTGTTTCGTAGACTCCCAACCTGGCACTTCTAGCTATACCTTCTCATCTATTTAGCAATCTGGGCACCCTTGGTAGGTTCAAAAATTGTTCGAACATTCCATGTCCCCATTCTCACTTTTGATTTCATCGACAAAAGCGAAGATACATCGGGTGATTGGCTTCCTGAAAGCTTTCACCAACTGGCGTCGTTTCGCCTCTCCGATTCCAGCGAGGAATAAGTTTGATTTTATTTTTTATCTTTTCTTTGTCCTTTGAAGTTTCTGTAGCGGTTAGATTGGTTTTATGGGGTAGGGTTGCTAGCCCTATGCCCAACCTTCCCTCTTTATCCGGAGTTAGGACCAGCTAGAAACTAGCGAACTAGTTACCTAGGGGAGGTCTACCAAAGTTGGATTGCAGAATAAAACGAAGGACAGACAGTGGTTTGGATACTACCGTCTACAGAAAACTGACACATCTCAACAGGTATCTAGACTTCAAGTTATCTCGTCCAGTCTATGTCAGTTAAGGCGGGCTTAGTCAAATGTCTAAGTGATAGAGCTAGAAAACTGACTAGTCAGTGCAAGGAATTGAAACACGTAAAAGAAGCGCTAATAGTTAACAATTATCCTCAGCAGTTTATCAAGAAATTCGTAAGAACACACAAGAAACGAAAAAATAACAATCACATGAGTACGAATAAGAACGACAACACAAGTAAAAAGGAGTTCTTGGCCTCCTATAAGCAGGGTACGTCAGAAATTTTACGCAGCATCCTCAACAAAGCTGGAATTAGGGTGGTATTTAAGCATAAAAACTCACTCAGAGATAAGCTTTGTCGGCTTAAGAATCCGATAGAACTAGTTAAGCAAAATAACCTGGTCTAGCAAATTCCATGCAGTGACTGTGAGGTCAAGTATATAGGTCAGACTAACTGGTCGGGGTCAGTTAGAATAGCCGAACACAGGAATTTAGCTAAATATAGAATAACAGACCTAAATAAGATCAATAATCTAGAAAAGCACTCAACTATCTCAGTGCACCCATTGACACACAACCACACAATACGGGTGGGATAAAGCCACAGTACTTGAGTCCAATATAATTGGATGGAGAGAGAGATTGGTTACTTAATCTTTGTCCATCCAATCAACACGCAACACATGTAGTAGGAATGAGGCAACACCTATACCAGAGATATGGAACATTTTACTACGAATAAAAACAACTCATAAAGAGGTGACATAACTGTAAAAATCAAATGTCGAATGTAGTGTGATTGCATAGAGATGGTTATGAGCAATAATTTATGCTCGAAACGTCATCATGTAAATAATACTAGATCACTGTGTGTTATTAATCAAATAATTAACTCTAATATGTAAATAATATTCTTTTCGATAAATTCTCCCTCAGAGTTTACAGTTCTATATCTCTATTTTTCGATCACAGAATATATGTCGTTTAACAACAGTGAGAATTTTTATTGCAGTTATTTGTCGTATACGTGAAAATAAACAATAATGTTGATGATAAAATTTTGCGAGATAGTTAAAAACCAGTTATACCAGAGATCAGCCGATTCGAAAGTTGACCAAGTTAGTAGTAGTAGTAGTAGTTGCTGTTGTTGTTGTTGTTGTAATATAGACTGCATCTGTTTCCTTTGCATACATACTTTAGGCTGTTTAAGCTAAATGGCTATAGCTTGTGCTAATTAAGTATTCTGTATCTTCTAGCCTTTGATAAAGTAATGAGGACACTGTAAGTGACAGATAATAATTGATTCGTATTTACTTCATCATCTGATTGAAAAATAGGCATATAGACTGTATAGACTGTATAACCTGATGAAGTGATTATCCTAAAGAATATTCTTTGTCCATTCAAAAGTCTTGTGTCAAAAATGTTTTCTAAACAAAGATGGTTTCTTTCCTGCGTTTCTTTTAAGCCCTTAATCAGACTATTTTAATTATTGTTAAGTTGATGGATCGTCCTACATCTTATATTGCATCTCACCTGTAAATTCGTTTCATGAACAAAAATATTTCATGTATTTAGTGCGCAGATATTATATGAAAATACTTTTTATATATACACCAATAAACAAAGAACGTAAATGAATTACGAATAATTGAGGTATGACCTCTGATGTCCAGCTTTACTGCTACATAGGTCCTTATCAAAAATGGCATATGTCAGTGCAAATCAAAACGGGATATTCATTTCAGTTTGTACCGAAAGAAGCCTTATAATTAATGATGAATCGTGGTTAGCAGTGGAATCCAGGATACGAATTTCGTCTTATTTGGGACTCGACAACTGGGTGTACCTGCTTCCCAGTGAGAGATGTTGGTTCCACTGGGATTTGGACTCGCGAGCAATCGCTTCAAACGCCAGCGCATTATCCACTACACCACCGAGCCACGGTAGCCAATTCTTGTGCGACGGTTATAGTTTTAGTATAATTGCTTTTTATGTGATACCATCGTTGATTGGACCGAACTGATCGGTTTCTATTGGCATATGGGCTCCTATGCCTCGAGAAGCAGGTACACCCAGTTGACGAGTCCCGAATAGGACGAAATGCGCATCCTGCATTCCACTGCTAGCCACGATCCATCACTAACATGATTAGAACGCAGGGAATATCGAGATATCCGCATAGGAGCCCATATAGCAATAGAGACCGATCAATTCGGTCCAATCAGTGACGGTATCATATAAAAACAGTTATACTAAGCCTTATAATTGTTAGTCATTTGCATTGAAGTTGGAGGGAATGTGTTGTAAACCACTTCGTTTTGCATACTAAATATCAGTTATCTTTTGATTCACCGAATTATCAGTGTCAACCAGTACAGTACAAGGACTCAAGTTGCCGCAATTTTCAAAGTACTGAGAGTGACCATTTGAAGTCACTAGGATTCCAAATGAGGACACTGTCAACAGGTATAACTAGGACCAAAATATGGTTTCATTTTTCAAAGTGCCACGAAAACCAAATGCAAAAATTTCATCCTATGCAAGTGTACGTCCCAAGTTTGTCCCTTATGAAGGCCTGGTTCACCTGACACACGGTAGAGGGTAACAGAGGATAACATTATGAATTATACTGTAGTTGATTCCACACTGCTTCTACTAAAGTCAATATTAAAAATTGCAGTTAGTGGCTGTTAAGTTCATAAATAACTTACCATAAATATTCTTATTAATGCATACTGATAGTCTGTTTAGGTGATCTATCTAATCTTTAATAGTTACACTCATATTTTCTTCAGAGGACAACATGAACATCAACCTTCAAATAATGTCCCCTGTCATCGATACAGCCCGTATATATCTTATAAAAACAAACGTTTACAATCAAATTTTCGGCTTCTTCTTCGATCTACTACATATATATATATATATATATATATATATATATATATATATATATATATATAACCCATTTGGTGATACTTGTAATTCCCGGCTGTTATACCGGATAGAAGTAAACGACATCTGTTCGCATATTGGCCTATGTGCAGATATCTCAATATTACCTGAATATTCATTGGTATAATTGACTTGGTAGTAATTGGAAGTGGAATCCAGAATGTATGTTTCTTACTGTTTGTGACTCGTCAGCTGGATGTCCCCAGACTAGAGTGAGTGGTGTTCCCACAGGGTCTCGAACCCTGTACCCACCACTCCAAACGCGAAAGCGTTATCGAAGTAAATTATAACAATGAGTACTTAAGAGATATCTAGATATCCTAGCAAAAATCCATAAGCTAGCAGTAGTTGATAAATTTGACCCAGTATAACAACGGATAATTACAAGTATCAACAAATAATAATAACTAATACTTGTTGGACAGCAGGCGGCTGTCGTGCCCTAAAGCCCTAATGGAAAACGATTTGGCGTCTGGAGCAGTGAGCAAGGGGTTCAAGTCTCAGTAGGAGCACCACCACTTGTTTTCACAAAGTTCATACATTTTTCACATATGAGAATCTATTTGTGTGGATGTAATGAACTATTAGAAATAAATTGCTATTTAGATATTTATAAAAGTGAATGCTCCTTTGAAATTTTGTATCAGTATGTTAATGAACAAATATCAACAAAAAATTGCCAATAAATGATGATGGTGATAATGATCACATTAACACGCTATAATTGCCCAATTGAACAAGCTAGTTATACCCATCTAGGCTAGAACTGAGAACAAAACGTAAGTTATACAAAATGTATTTGAAGGTTTTTGGGGATATACTGAATTCAAGTTGGTATTCATCATGGACTAACATCAGTTGGAGAAATATTGGAAACAGTTGGACAACTGTTTCTTCCTGGCACAAGACTCTTTAGCAGTGTGCACCTATGATCCCGCCCAGTCAAGGGTCGAAGCTAAAGCTCGCGATATAGTGTAACCATCATCCAACGATATTGGCCAGTAGTTGTTCTTGCGTTTGACTTGGTTTATCCCCATGGGTTACGGCTTCTCATCCCTAACCAAGTCACTAATAAGACCTGTAAAGTGATTCAATTTCGAGGTTTACAGGGATCTGTTACTTTCAAGTTGGGAATTGTTTTAAAAAACAATAGATCATTTGAATAAGTTAATGACGTTTTTAAGTGACGATTTTAGAAACGCCAAAATTCTTTCTCTTTTTTCTAAACAAAATTTCAGTTGCCTGAAACTAAATCTAGATTTTTTTTTCTTAAAATCATGTGAGTAACGTGATAAAAAAAAAGGAAGCAGCATTTAAAAGAAAATAGACACCTGAAAAGGAATCCGTTTAATGTTTGTATTTCACAACAATAATCAATACATGAAACAATTAAGATATTGAGGACTAGTGATAAAGATAAAAATTTCAAAAATAGGTAAGTGTTATTATCTAGTTTGGCTCATATACTTTTAAAGATTAAGCATGTTTTTATTAGGTCATAGGTAACGGTTGATCTAACGCTTTAACATAACTTTTGGATGATGTATATCTGATATATATCTGTTATTGAATATTGATACCGTAGAAAAAGTGTTTTGTTTGGTTATTATTCTTTCATATATGTACACTTTCACAGGCTTCAAATCTTTATCATAATTAAATATAGACCGATAAAACAAAATCCAACAGTGTTCAATTGCCAAGAATAGATAGATAACCAGCATGGGGTGCTTACTTTTGATGTGAACTAGTGAGCTCATGTGAAAGTTGGATCCTTGATGCATCATAACCTCACTTCTAGACAAATATTCCTGCACTAGCTAGTGTATGTTTATAGGCTTTCAATTATCTGAAGTATTTTGATAGCACTAAAACTTTATACAGAATTAATCCTCAGAAACATTCACACCTATAGTATGTCAGATGGAAGCAAATATTCGGTCTTCTGTGTTATAATTTATGTTGTCACGTTTTTAATTAAACTGAGAAGTTATCGTTAAATTCCTGCAATTGAGTAAGCGTGATGATCATCAGAAGTATTATTCTGTCATTTAAGTCTGCCAATCTCTTACTGGGATACATGTAGTCAGAGAAATATTCTATTGTAAATCATGTCACCTGTTTACGTCATATAGCGTCAGGTTATGTTGCATCCTGTTACTTATTTTTGAATATACGCTAAGACATATAACTGAATCTTACCGATACCAACACATTTGACACCCTCTCCAAATGAATATAAGAAGGAAGACACAGGTCTAGATGGAGAAATTGTCATTGCCTCAACAATCGTGAATGCTTGTGTATATGCAGACATAATGTGATCCTGGAGATGTTTGACAGCAGTGATATGCTAAAAATACAGTTAACAGATTCAACGAATAACCTACTAGCCATAGTTTAAGGAAAGGCTCTAAAACGAATATCTAAACCTTTACAAAAATAAAGAAGACTATCAAAGCGAAATTTGGATTTCCAAACAGGCCAGACCCGTTAATTTCCGCTGAAGCCAAAGTTATATTCAAATTATTAAATTTCGTCATAAAGTATTCAAATCCCATCACATTGTTATTATTATCATTATTTTCTTTCCCTTGGGTTCCTAGTGGAAAATAGGGTTTTAGTAGAATGCCTCCATTGCAATCTCTTCTCTGCAGTCTTCTTAACCTGGTACCGTGACTGCCCACCAGCTCTTATTTTTCCTCGCATGATCTCCTTCATGTCACCCTCACCTCGGACGCCCAACTCAACTAGTTGTTTCCCATACGGGTTCCACTCGACGGCCTGGCCTGGCGCGTGATGTCCCAAATCGGTCTTCTTTCCAAGTGCATGTCCAGTCCAATCCAGCTACACTTTCTTCTGCATATCTGTTGGGCAATGGGTTGTTGGTTGGTTTGTTGTCATCCAGAGTTCCTTGTTGTTTGATCTTTACCGCCATCTGATCTTAAGTGTCAGTAACGAGTGAGCGAGCGTAAATGGCAGCTGCTGACGAATGTCTGTAGTTTGTTGCAAGTGCTTTTCGTGAAACGCCAAGTTTCTGAACCATATAGTAGCGCTGACCTGACGTTGGTGATGAAAATCTGGATCTTGTTCACGCTTTATGCTGAGTGCGATGGATCTCCACACTCATTTCAGATTGATGAAGGCCTGTCTTGCTGCATTTCCGATCCTGGCTGCTCTGACGTTCTCACCTGTGCCGCCACCAGCAGTTGAAACGATGCTGTCTCGTCTGAGAAGGAAAAGAGACTACTTCCTTTACACTCCCCCTGCTGATGGCGACTGGTGCTTGTTGTTGTTGTTTTTTGGGTATCCTCATCACCTCCACCTCCGTCTTCTCTACATTCACCTGAAGGAAGTCCCGTCTTCGTTGCCCCGCCTCTTCTGTCAACTTGTTGGTTTTCGCCTGTAGATCTTCGAGTTTGTGCAACAAGTCATGAATCATCGTCGCTGGCGAAATCCAAATCTTCCTCTGGGGTCTTCTGATCGGTCCAGCCAGCGTGTACCTCTCTTGTCGCTCCTCACAGTTTGTTGCGTGATCCAGTCCAGTCCAGTCAACCACAATCAGGAAAATCATCGGTGATGTTAGGCAAGCTTGTTTTACTCCTCCCTTCACTTCAAAGGCGTCACTGAGCTTTCCATTGTGAATCACTTGGCATGTAGCATCATATAGCATATAGCTGTTGAATGAGATTGATAAAGGTTAGTGACACTAAAACCATATTGTTAAAGCAGCTGCTTGTCAAATTACTTCTCGGTCCACTCTATCGAAGGCCTTTTCAAAATCAATGAAGTTGAGGTGAGGTTTAGAGTTGACTGCCATTTTATACTCTCTTCTATGATGATGCCTAGCGTAGCGTTGCAATTCGGTCCACACATGATTAATACTTCTTGAATCCAGCCAGCGTGTTCCGCTTGTAGTTTTGAATCCAGCGCATCCTCTAGTCTCTGCAGGATGATGCGGCATAATATTTTGCTTGCTCCGGGTGGACAGGGACAGGAGCATAGTTCCTCTCCAGTTCTTTCAAAGACTTAGGTCCCCCTTCTTTAGAAGTTTAACAAGATAGCCCTTCTTCCAATCGCCAGGTACCTTGCCTTCTTACCAAACTTTCTACAATAGTGGTGTGAGTATCTCCGCTGTTGTCTCTGCGTCTGTTTTCAGTTCTTCTGGCGGAATTCCATCTGGTCATGCTGCTTTCCCCGAATTTAAACAGTGTTATGACCTTCAGGACTTCGGGGTTTGTTAGAGGGCTTGTGTTCACTGATAGTTCCGTGGCTCAGCTGCAGGTGGTATTTCTGGATGCAGTGCAGGTGTTGGTCGATTCAAGAGTTATTTGAAGTGGTCAGCTCATCGTTCCCTTTGTTTCTGTTCTTTGGTAATTAGATTTCCTTCATCATCTTCCATTGGTTTCATCTGTGTTGATCTCTTCCCAGATATTAACCTGGTTATTTGATACAAAGTTGTCAGATCTCTGTCTCTCCTACCAGCAGCTTGTTGTGCTTCACTTGCAATTGTGTCGTAGAAGTGTCCTTTGTGTTTGCGCTCACTCTTCTTCACTTCTTTATTCAGTGTAGTGTTTTATAAGTTGTACCCTGCTCCTTTTTTCGTTGTTTATCTCCGCACTGCACTGGTTCATCTTCTGCTTCACCATCTTCCTTTCCCTCCTCTGTCAGCTTCCACATGTCCGACGGGATCCATTTCTTGTCTTGCTTCTTCTTCCTCCCTAACATAGTTATGCAGGTTTCTTTCTACATCTCTTTCAAAGAGTTCCAGTGTTCTTCCATACAGGTGCCTCCTCGGATGTTGCTTAATGTTTCCCATTATGTTCTGATGACTGGCTGACGTGAAGATGTCCTTTGTAGTTTTGTCCTTCAGTTTCTGTTTCGGGTGTTGAACTTGAATTGTGGTCTATCACCAGCTTCGTTGAAGGCTTTCAAATTGATTCTGAAGCCAGGTTCATTGCACTATGTAGCGAGTAGTGTGAACCTACATCTGCTCCTCTTCTTCATCTTGTTTCCAGTAGGCTGCGTCTCCACTTTATTCACATCCAGATGAAGTCGATCTGATTTTTGGTATAGTGTGTCCTGTCCTGGTGTCTGGTGAAATCAAATCCATGTCGCTGCTTTGTGAACATCCTTGTGTTTGTACACAATACCTCCAACCATCAAATCGTTGAATGCACTGAAGTCTGTAAACAGTTCTCCATTCTCGTTCCTCATTTCTCAGAGCGCTTCTCGACACATGATCAGTTCCCTTCCTGTGTTGTCCGCTCCCATTTTGACATTCATATCACCCCATCCATTAGAATTTTGATGTCGACAACTGAGGTCTTGTCCAGTACTGATTGCAGCTGTCTGTAGAATTCTTTCTTCTTCTTTTCATCTGCATTATTTGTAGGTGCATAGTGTAGCATTGTATGGTTGTGACCTTCCTTCTTTTTGAATTGAACCTTGGTGTCATGATCCTGATCTCTGAGGAGATTGGTTCGCTGAAGGCTGAGAGAGAAGTGACGCTTGGACATGTTCTTTCTGAATGCAGAGTTCAGGCTTGATCGTATCGTTTTTGAAACACGATGAATGACATTAAAAGCTTTATTAGCATCTATTTGATGCCCTGTGTCGAGTAGATGCTCCAGGACTAAACATTTCACTTCGTCCTTTCCGAACCAAGCTGATAAATGCTCTCATATTTGGAGATGCACCTGCCTAATTGTATACCCAATGTAACTAGTTCCGCAGGAACAGTTAAGTTGATATATACAAGATGAAGAGCTAAGATTAGGTAGGCTATCCTTTAATCTCGAACTGAGCATTGGCCAACCACTAAATGATACAAAAAGACAACCTACATAAAACGTCATATTGGTTGCTCTAGCTAAGCGTTATGATAGAATGTTACTTCCAGTATCTCCCTTGAATTGTATGCGCAGGAACAAGAGCTTCTTCCTCACTGTCATCAGATCTTGTTTACGATCAATTTAGTTGATGTTAGTTTTGATGAACTTGTGTGGACATCTGTTTTCACTTAGAATATCATGGATACATAGTGATTCTTTTTCACACATTCCTTGCAACAAATAGATCTTACTCTAAGAGCCAGGCACCTGATTATGTTACAATCGTACTTCATCGGTACGAAGCTGAATAAGTGTGTATACTGTGCGGTAGAAGTTAGCTTTATACATATACTTCTCAGTATAGAGCCATATTTGTTTCTTGTCATTAAACTATCAAGAAAATGTATCGAAACATTAATTTCATTTCATATGTAAAATGAATTGATAGATGAACGCTGCTGAAATGGTTCAGAATAAAACTGATCATTTAAATTTTACAGAATATAAAGGCTTTTCTAACTTCTGAATATTGAGTTATTTCTTACTTTGATATAATCATTACACTAGCCTGAAAAATAATTACATTGTTTTCTTTCATAAGCTTAAAATAATACCCTGGTTTCTGTTACGTTTCCTTTCGTTGGTTAATTTCCTAAGCGTCTTTTCAGAAACGTTATACATTTAGTTCCCTTAAAACAGTGCGAAAATAAAGACATTTTCAGGATAAAACGAGCTCATTTTATCACATGGCCTTTCATCAGGTGCAAACATCCTGCAGTAGAAATGAAGTATTAGTAGTAATAGTGGCACAACACCTTAGATATGTGAAGATTTGAAATCCGGGACTAACATTAAGGTAGTGAGTAGACAAAAAATAGGATTGTTAGTCAAAACCAACTGCAATTAATATCTGATGAGAGAAGATCCTGGAGCTGTGGAAAGGGTGGGGATAACAAACAAACAGTAGTGTCAAACAAGAGGTTGTTAATGGGCTAGTAATCACATGAAGAAACTGAAAATAACCTTAGTCCGAGTGATTAACAGTCGGTAAGTAATCAGTGAAAAGATTATGTTAGTTGGTTAGAGACAATCAACATGAAGCCCTTGACATTGGTTTCGTGCTTACTGGCATTCGTCAGCAAGGCATATCTGAAAAACAAGTTCAGAAGGCAATTATTTAGATTAGCTAGAGAATCTCTTTTCAGTAAATCAACCTACAAAACACCACATCACTATGCGGTAAATTCAGTCAGTTTCAAGATCTAGTTTTCTATCTACATAGACCAAAACTATCTGCAGGCGTCTCTTTTCTCAGCTCTGCAGTAAGGATGTCTAAGACAACAGTTTAGTACTATTCAAATATTTGGTGAACTCTGGACATATGGCCTTTTGGGAAATCTTTAAACTTCTTAAGTCTATATCCCAAGATTAACAGTAGGGTTTTTCTAGAAGACGATACTTTCACAGACTAGTTTCATTGCTTCACCGAATTATTCAGTTCTGTCTGTCATTAATTTAAGCAATTCTGTCCTACTGATTAAGCCGGTTACTAGTCGACTATGCCTTAATATCCCAAACACTGCTGACCCATATTCAATAAACAATTTGAAATTATCAATTAATGCAACGAAACGAATCGGAGCTGTTACTAGTAAAGTTATCAAGTTCAAAGCAGGCAAACAGAAAAGCGACTGTTCAATATTTAGATAATTATGCAATCATTAAGTGATAAATGTACCATCGTATTTTTACACCACTCTTGAGAAAACACTGCAGTATAATCTTACTTTTACTATGCCATAATTTCATACAGATCCTTAGTGAATTTCATGTCGAGATATATCAACATATGATGAGCATCTTACCTTATCCAAGATCACATGATTGGTTCTCTATGGTTTTTTTCTTCGTGTTTTATTTCTTATTGAACGTATCGTTGTTTCGAAATATTTAGTAAATACTGATGATTATTTTGATTGGTTACAAAGGTTACTATCGTCATTATGGTTACAATCGATGTTATATCTTCTCGTCTTATCAGTTAGTTGAAGCAATATATAAATAATTAATTTACATTATATCTGTACAAAAGATACCTGGTGATCTCTCATCTTTAGATATTTTGTCATTTTGATATGGTCATAAGGTTGAAGTCCTATTTCTTATGAATGTACTATCTTACCTCCTGATTGTAGTGGACTGTATCATGCGACAAACAGTCAGAAACGAGAAGAGGGGGATATAGTGGCTGGACCGCAGAAAAGAAACTAGAAAATTTAGATTTCGCCGATGACTTGTGTCTAATGTTACACAAACTTGAAGATATACAGTCGAAATCTAACAAGTTGACAGAAGAGGCGATGCAGTGAAGATTGGACTTCAAGTGAATACAGAGAAGATAGAGGTTGAGGTGATGAAGATACCCAACCAACACCAACACCAACAACAACAACAACAAGAAGCTCCAATCACCATCAACAGGAGGAACGTACAGAAAGTAGTCTCTTTCACCTATTTAGGCAGCATCCTTCCAACTACAGGTGGCGGCACAGACCGGGATGTCAAAGCAGCCAGGATCGGAAAGACAGCAAGACAGGCGTTCACTGACCTGAAACCAGCGTGGAGATCTTCTGCACTCAGCATAAAACGTGAACAAGATCCGGATTTTCAACACCAACGTCAAGTCAGTGCTTCTGTATGGTTCAGAGACTTGGCGCGTCACGAAAGGCATTTCCAATAAACTACAGACATTCATCAACAACTGCTCACGCTGGCTCGCTACTGAAGATCAGATGGCCAGAAAGAGTAAGCAACAAGGAACTCTGGGAACGAACCAACCAAGAACCTATCGCTCAACAAATATGCAGAAGGAAGTGGAGATGGATTGGACATACACAGAGAAGGCCGACTGGGGACATCACGCGTCAGGCCAGGCACTCGAGTGAAACCCACATGGGAAGGGACGAGTTGGGCGTCCGAGGGCGACATGGAGGAGATCGTGCGAGGAAGAAATGAGAGCTTGTGGGCAGTCATGGATCCAGGTTCAAAAGATTTCAGAGAACAGAGGTAACTGGAGACGCGCTACTGAAGCCCTAAGTTCCATTAGGAACCCAAGGGACAAATAATAATACTATCTTGCCTTCAACCTAGGCTTCTCGTTTATCCTATTCTTACGTAATGTAAGCTAATATAAGAAGTTAGTACACATTCTAAATCGTATGAAATAGCCTCACTTCATTCGACACCCTTGGCAACATTATTTATTGACTATGTACATAGTGTTGTGGTGACAGTAAATAATAACTGGACTTTAATGAGTTTCCTGCTGATTACTAACTGTCTATGGTCAGAGAACTTAAAGACTGCATCAATGTAGTTGATAAATCCCAGTCATCACTAAAACAGTATACATTATGTTTGTTTAAACTTTCTTTTGTACACAAACAAAGTTCATAAAATCCTCAAACTTTACAATTTTCAATGTCGATAGCACACATTTACACAATATTCGCCATACTACTGCCAATCATTTTTATGCACTATGCAGAAAGTTCAAACTGGTATATTAAAGATAATATCTAAAAGTATGAGGAGTACTTCTAGATCGTGAGAATAATTCTGATTGGTGCTGTGTTCTCTAACCTGGATGATTTAGTGATAGAGCCTTCATTGTCATTCCACACAACGTCATCAGTACAAACTTCACAAAGAATTGAGCCCTGAGGTTTTCTCCACAATTTATTTAGTTGCTTGTCCTGATGGTCTTGTGTGTGATTGTTTGTGGCTTCTAAGGCTTATCATTCTCTCCGTATTTCTTGCGATTGGTTGTCTTGATGGCCCGAAATTTCATTGTTCTGTTGTAGTCTGTCCAAGTGGTCGTCCTCTTCATTTCCGTCCACACGAACACCAACTAGCAGTGAAGCATCAAGACATATCTTCGTTCATATCAGTCAGTAGATACGAACAACTGTGGACATAGATTTGACCATGGAAATGTGAAAATCCTGGATAGAGGAAATACAAAGAATTCCAGAGAATTTTTAGAAGCTTGGTATTCAGGTCAGTAAGTAATCAACAGACATATTGATATTGACCCAATCTATCACTGAATAAGAAACAATCACACACAAGACCATCAGGACAAACAATTAAATAAATTGTGGAGAAAATCTTAGGGTTCACTTCTTTCTGAAGTTTGTGCTGCTGATATTGTGTAGAATGACAATGAAGGCTCTATCAATAAATCATTCAGGTTAGAGAACATAACACCAATATAATATTTAATTTTTAACAATGATAATCTAACCATCCCTAACAAAAGCACCACTAAACAGATTTTTTTTTCTATTATCATTCAAATAAACCCAATCACCAAAAGAACTATTGAATTCTGTTAATATCTTTCCCTTGAAACATCCTTCTTTCAAAAACTACCACAGTAATTGTTTGAAATCCAGCTGGATATTGCAATATGCACCTGAAATTTATCGGCTCCAATTCTCGCAACGTTTTTGGAGCAATTTCTATTTAATAACTAAACCTAAGGTTAAACTCTGCAAGTCAATCGGCAGAAAGTCTTGAACCTAAATTCCTTGTTAGTTGATACTCATCAGCAGCACGGTGGTCTCCCTAAACCTTGAACTGTCAAAAATTCTCCAACAAAAATATATTTCAATAAATTCTTCCCTTTCCGTTTTTTTAGTCATTAAAGTATGTCTTCTAGACCTATCGTGTACTCTTGCACATTTTTAAAGTATTTTCAAACACCAGATGAAAATGGACTTACAAAGCCCCAAAAATACGGTACCTTACTATTCCTAGAAAATCTCTACCAAACTGGAGATTTTTGTACCGGCTGGGTAAACTACCACTAGTGAAACCACACTTCAAAATCCAACATCGATTATGTGTTCATTCCCGAGTCCAGACCAGACACCCACTTACCACCAGCTGCCCGTTTCACATTGGTGCCTTAAATAATTATCAATAATTATTTCGTTTAAAGATAGTGTACAGGGAGTGAATTTATTGAAATATTCCACGGTAAGAATTCCATACTGCATCACACATGTTGTTTGAAATAAAGTAATTATAATTCAAAGTACCCGCAGTCATGAGAAAACAGGTGTTCCCTAGGTGGTCTAAACCGACGTCACACAGTGACTAAGTAAGGCAACTAACCACTATGCCACTGAAACCGTAACCGACCCTCTGTAGATTATGCACAGGAACTGATCACCAGTGGGTAGTCGATGGAGTTACCTATTCCTTAGTGCTTAGCTGTGATCGAAGACTGTCAATCAAGTTCAGTGTTGCAACCGTTAAGCTAAGCGGTACGACATTGTGGTGCACCATTTTTTTTTAACGCTTCACCGTTCAAAGTTTCAAAATAATTGCTCTTAACAACTGTCATAACATAGTAAATAAGAACGCACCTACCAGTTTTTTTACCATCAAACAAGGTAACATTTACGAAAAATGATACAACAACTTTGCGCTGGCCTAAAAATAACTACTATTCTTACTGATATTAAGCGTTACGAAACACAAAATACCTAGTAGGCTGACTGGAGTAGACAACCTACACATACAAATCTAAGTATCTTTAGAACATTTCATACAATAATAACAGTCTGATTCAATAGAGACTCGATAAGCCTTACATCAGATATGGTCAAATAATATACACTCAAACGAATTTAGACAGTGCACACATTTAACGTAGAAAAAAAATAATCACCAATACTAATCGATAAAGCTGTCCTAATTTTTTTCCATTTATGAATAAATGCACTTTGCTAATCACGTTCTATACTACTATTAAAGTAGGTCCTCCCAAACACTTCTAGATTTTAGTTGGTTGGTGACAATCAACAGGAAGCCTTGGACCTGAGTTTCGTTTTTGTAGGCCCTCGTTGGCAAAATGTATCACTAATCTCAACGAAATTGATATCCTGTCTGGGATTTTCTGGGAAATTTACGAAGAAATATTAAAATTTTATAAAGTGAGAAAAAGAACAACTAGCAATCAGTTTGTTTGGCATACTTGATTTTATCGCTTATTTAGTTAGAAAGTTCATAACTTGTTGTGAACTTTCTTAGTTCTTGCCTCATATCGGTTCTTCTCCAAGATATAACATATGGTAAATCAGCGGTGGCTCAATGCGCATACGATATCCCTAGTCACCTCAGTTGGTGAAACCACTTATTTTCTTTGTTATATGCTTTTAAATATTACTCCTTGGTTGGTAGCAGTATATATAAGTAATCTTTCGACGACACAATTTTGAATAAATAACAAACTGCGCTTTGATCGAACACAACAAGCAGTCCAAGGTCTGTTTAACTAACTATTCTATGAGAAGAAGCAATGTAATGAGTAAATTAGGTTTTATTCCAGACTAAATGTTACATCCTTATCGACATCTACTCAACGATAATCTTGTGTGCAGAGACTATGTCCAAAATCGAATACTTAACTGATTACTTCAATTTATTTCAGCTCTTATATATCTGTAAAGCATAACAGATGGAAATAAATTTAGTTGTTTTCAGCATGAATATGAATTACTCTCTATATACTTCAGCATCAACAAACCAATGGCACCACAAGTCTGTGCACTTAAGGTGTTATTCATGAATAAGTACAAACATAAAAATACATTACCAAGTTGCATTACCATCTAATTAAATACAATAACGCTTTTAGCAACCTCGTCTATTCTGATGGCCACCTGAATACCAGGAATTAGAAGAAATTCTAATAAACATTGGAATTCCATCCAAAGTTTGTTTATTTAACATCGCATACAATAATACAGTATTATTTAATGGATAACGGTTAGAGCATAAACTAATCCATATGACCACATAGAAATAATCACAACCTACAATACCTGGTACTCACTGATTCATCATCTTATTCATGGCTTTAAAGGAAGTGTAACTTTTGAGGTCTAGTGATAGAACTACGAAGCTCAACAGTGAATTGGAAGACTTAAATAAAAAATGGAAACAGATAAAGGAAAAACTACTATTTAGCAATTATTCTCTAGAGTTTACAAAGAAAATTCGTAAGAACATATATAAGTAGGAGTAATGATAGTACCATAAGTAGTAACTACAACACAACTAAAACACAGTTCAAGCCCGTGTAAGAACACCAAGCACTATAGGTAGTGTTCTAAACCAGGCTGAAATTAAGTTGGCGTTCAAACCTACAAATCATCACTCAGATAAACTTTTTCGATCTGATACAATGAGGCAAAATTTAGTCTACCAAATACGACGCAATGATTATGGGGTCAAATATATAAGTCGATCCAGACGATAGGGTCAGTTTTAACCAAAAAAATTCCGATTACAATTCAAAAGATATTTGAGTGAAGTAAAGAATATTCTTATCGATAACTTCTTCAGGTTCTACAGTTATATTTACCTATTCAGGAGTTATACACTAACAATATTAATATTTCGCCTATCAGTTTGATAATAATGGTATGCCGTTGAGAAAGTCAATTCAGAAAAGTCTTGTGTGAACCTTAGTGATAGAACCAACTGTTGCTGGGATTCAACTCAAAATAATTCACCATCTAAACGATTGTGCTGCGTAGGAGATAATTTTAATGAAACAATAGAAAGATGTTTAGGGGAAATGGATGAAATAAACTAAGAAGGACAATTTGAGGAGTAACACTTTCATAGAATGTTAATCATGTTAGAGGACAAAATAGGTCAAGAGAATTTAAGATTATTTCAGATTATAGGGAGGAACGCAATATCTACAATATGGAATTAGACTATCTGGGGTAAGATGATAGGGAATTTCTGTCCCGAATCGGGCCACAGTAGTTGTAACGGTAACACTTGCTTCATTTGAACACAACTCCAGCTGTTTGATCCTGAGTGCTACTGCTTCTTCAGGATTTCGAAGCCGGTTACCTTTTGGCAAGTTGATGAAAACCCGGTACAGAATGGAAAACGACTCATTCACATCCCCCTTATAGTTCGCTTCAACCAAGCGTGCTAATATGGAGCTGGTAACAGTCTTTACCACACCAATACTTAACCACGCTGGAAGGTGTTAACCAGCACTGAAAACTGAATTAATACAGCAGCGGCCGACGTAACTGGCTCCATAGGAGCAGTTGAACTGATGAACACAATAGAAAGTGGCCAGTCTAGGTAATTCATTATTCAGTCTCAGTGTCACTACTGGACGTGTGAAGAACGTGACTTGTCACTTATCGGAGTAAACATTCTCAGAAATTATCTGCGTAGTTTGTAAATAAATATCTCGCTGAGCACGTCACCTCTAAATTGTACCCAAATGTATAGCAGTTTTCTGTCAGCCGTTGGAACATCCTTTCGTGCTATTCTCGTAATATTTTTCTTTATGAATTTACCAGTATAGCCATTTTCAATTAGTGTGTTTTGCAGAGTCCTCAGTTCCTCCTTAGTTATATCCTCCGAACATGTAGCCCTTATTCTTTAAATTAGTGTTTTTATTAAATTTTGTTTGTACTGTATGGGGACGAAGTTGAGAAAATGTGTGTACTGCCCCGTCCACGTACTTTTCTTAGGCAAATTCCTTTTTATTGACCCATCTGTTCAACTTCAGAGAAGAACATCAAGAGAAGCTATTTTGCTTTCTAATTCTTCTGCATATGTAAATCTCATCTCTGAGTGTATTCTGTTGAATCTGCTGAGTATTTTTGACCTATCCATGTAGTCTTCACATAGGACAAACGTACCATCCATCCTTTAACAGATCGTCTAAGCAAACCATTCGCTAGTGTCAAAAGAAAGAGGTCCGCTAATATGAGACCCCGCGGCGAGCCTATTGCAACTCCATTCAGTTCTCCACATAGGTCACCGTTAAATTTAAAGTTAACATTCATCGTACGTTTGAGCTATAACTCTTTGAGGACATCTATTGGGATTTCAAAATTGGTAGAATTTTCTTCCAACTGTTCACCTATATAGTTGACTGTCTCAAGAAGGGGAACATTGGTGAATACAGATATTACATCCAGTGACATCATGGTTTTATTCATGAGTTAACATCCTTAGTTCTGTTGATAACTTCAAATACGTCTTTCACACTGTTTTACTAGCTCTTTGTGTAAAGGTTGAAGAATAGTGACCAGCCATTTCACTACAGCATGGTTAAGAGAATTTTGCATATTAGAGCATAAGGCTGAATTTTAAATGACAAACTGCAATGAGACATAATTTCGGAAAAAACTCATATCCTAACGCATGTACTGACACACAACCATAAAATAGAGTGATATAAAGAATCAGCGAACAAACGAAGTGATCTCAGCAACCTTTTGCACACTCATGAAGTAGGGTGAGGGCTGACGATACCGCCAGGCTGTCCAAACCATGGTAGGTGGAGTGGTGTTAGAACCCATGACCCACTGATTGAAAGACGACGATAGACCGAATCGGGCCGAATCAGTCCATTAAATCCATTTATGTTAGTCTGGAGAGTGTAAGGAAATGTAAACTTCAAGATTGGGGTCCACGATGATGCTAGGTCCCATTTCGATACTGATTAGAAGCCAACTTTGTTACAGTATGACTAAAAGATTAGTATATAGTTTCCAATATACATTTACTGAAAATAGGCAGCTTTGTGAAGTAAGTTGTTTCTCAGCACGCTCGCTCATGTATTAAAGTAACAATAATTTCAAAAAACAACATAAAATTAACTGAATACCTTAGCAGACCACTATGCTTCACTTATTTTAATTCGATTGGGATGTTTGTGGGGATTTATTGTTTTCAGGTTGATATTCATCATGGGCTGACATCAATTGGGGGAACATTGGAAAACTGTTAGCACTGGACAGCTGTTTCGTCTTAGTATGAGACCCTCAACAGTGTGCACCCATCAAGAACATTTACTCAACGGCGGTTGCGCTACATTGTGAACTGAGAGAAGTATGAAATATGGATCACTGGATTCTGACCCAGTGACTCAATAGTAACGTGCTCGCGGTGGAACCTGAAGGTCTTGGGTTCGATCCTTGATAGGGTCATGTATGTGCGCTGCTGAAGTCTCGTACTAGGAAAAAAAATAGATATCCAATGCTCCCAGGTTTTCAATGTTTCTCCAACTGATGTCATTTCATGATGAATATTATTTATTTCAGTTTCTCACATGAATAATCAATCGGAAGTTTACATTGGCCATTAAAACATTTTATTCATTCTATGATGCACAACTCAGCTTAACAATTTGCAAGGAAAGCAGGAAATGGTCCTTCTGTTGCAAAACGAATGCATAAATAATTGAAATTGCTTCTAAATAAGGACATTTTCAAGCAGATAAATTAATCATCTCAGCTGTAAGCATACACATAGGATTTTAAAGGATAACTAACTTTTTTCTCTCAGATAGAAATGCTTCAACTTCAAGCGTTGTAAATTTAAGGGTATAATTAATAAAAAGCCAAAAGTGAATATGTTAAATCACGGACAGAAAGTCAATGAACCGTGGAATGATGGTTATTATCTCCGAACTAAAGAAAGATGCTTAAGATGTCATCATATGAATTGAAAAAGAAAAATATTAGTTATAACTAAAGGAAGACACCAACATCCCTTATAGCTAACAAAATGGAATGCCTAAACCGGTAAATCATAAACATCTGTAAACAAGATTCCATAACACCAACTTTCTAAGATGACATCTCCGATGAACCTAATATTCCATCCATCCAAAGCAACGTAGAACCAGGCATTACTGTGTATCATTCCGAGTTGTCACAGCTCATATCAGTACATCAAGTAAAAAGGCGGTGAAGTGGAAGATGAAGATAAGAAAATTCAGTCAAAAGGAATATAAAGTACGAAAAGAGGGAAACGAAGAATGAGAAAGTGGTGAGATTCGGTACAGCGTCGTTAAGATGAGGTTTGTGTGTGTATACATCTGCGCCACTGACATCGGTTCTCAGCCATGTGATCACCTAGAGTCTCCAACCACTGGTTTCTCTTGTCCCGTGGACCCTAACCATCTAGTCTGCATAGCCCCACATGGCTCAAACCAACATTCAAAAACTTCATACACTGATGTCATGTTTTAGTCTGGCAGCCTCGAGCCTTTTTCCAAACTGAACCTACTTCGGCCAACATTGTGTGACGAGGCAGGCGGCGACTAGGCAAGCGTAACACATATCCCAATCATCTCAGTGGATGAAGGTTCACAACCGTGTCAACTGATTTACCTCTACTCCCTAGAACTCTACGCCTGACTTCCGCGTTACTCACGTGGTGACATCACGGAATACGGTCTATATTACGAAGCCAACGGTGGTCAAACACTTGAAGCCTTCTCATGTCTTCCACCCTCAATGGCCATGTTTCAGAGCCATACAGTAGAACAGAGCAGACTGCTGTGCAGTACACACCGCCCTTAATAGACAATCGGATATCACGGAAGCGCCACAGGTGGCGTAAGTTGGTAAAAGCTGGCAGAGCCTTTCGTATCCATGCAGAGATTCCATCGGCCACAGAACGTAGTAGTAACCTAGTCTAAAAGAAAAAAGTAAGAATCACAAAAGAAATTCTTTGTGTTTTATTGCTTTATACAAGTTAGGCATTAAACGGTGACTAATTCAAACGAAAAATTATGCAACGAAGAAAATCATAGATATAACAGGAAAATGAATTGAGTTACCTGTTGGTTTTTACATTTTTACATAAGACTGTACCAAAAAAGAAAACACTTGCAAAATAATAGTAACAGAATGTCATAACACAGAGAAAATGCTTCTCTATCGTCAAATTCATAACTAAAAAAATAAAGTGTTCACAGAACAATCCAGAAGTAAACTCTATTTGTTAAAAAATAATGAGCAGAAGGAGACTAGAAAAAGAGGATTACCATAGATCTTAAAGGTATTATCATCAATACTAGTAGTAGCATTATCACCTAACAATTTTCTTTTCGTTTATGTTTACCCTTCGAATTATTTCGAAACTTAAGACGTTTTGGATTATCTAATGCCAAAGACGAATTAAAATCTTTATGAAATGTACAGTGAAATAATTGCTTATTATCAGTATTTGATATCGTTTTATCACAGAGATCATTATTACCATCACTATTATTATTAGTTTCACTAAGATTATTTTTATATCTGAAAGGAATTTCAAAAATATTCGGCACAGTAGATTTAACATCATATTCCATGAAAGAGAAAAGTGGAAACCAGATCATTGTACGCTCTTTACCTGGTTGATGAAGAATATTACTATTAGCTAAACAATGATAATATAAAAATAATCTTGATGATACATAAATAGCAATGAATACATCAATAGAATAGTGTTCATGACAAGCAAGAATAAAAAATACACCAAAAAGATTTAACACCCAAGAGAATGTATGCAATAATTGAAAATTTCTTGGTGAATATTCAGTGATAAAAAAATTGAGAAGAGTAAGACAAGTAGTATGACCACTAAACATATAATCACCACATGTTTGTATCCCACTAATAGACATACCCATTCCTAACCATATATCAAGTACACGTTTAAGACGTTCATTCTGATTTTTCACCATATATGGACTACAGTGTTCAGCTAAATGTCTACCCGGAACACTAAGTGAAGTGATAATCATTGTAATTGATCTCAATAAGAATACTGTACCCATAAGTACAAAGAAACGACGTACAAGTATCCATCGATATTTATGAAAAATCAAAATTGTTATCCAAATAGCGGACAAAATAACACCAACCCATTCGGCTGCAGTAAATCCCCAACTTATATGAGGAAGATTATCTAAAAATAAATCCGGTAATGGAGGATACTTTGATATTTCAGGTAAGCGTTCATGCGCCAAAACCATAACAAAAGAGGTGACACATGTAGAAAATAGAAAATACAAACAACTAATAATAAGTTTCCATGATTTCGAGTTTTCTTCAACCACTTCATAATTAGTATCATTTAAAAAAGAACTGTTCATAGTACAATCTGAGTTGTCATCACCACATGATGTTTGAGGAACACGTTCATTGGATACCTTACTATTCAAAAGGTCAATTGAGAAATTTTCCTCATCAAAGTGTCGTAGTAATTGTTCTACAGAACTCTCCCTTTTAATTTGACATCGCCAAACAGAAGACAGGAACAAAATACGCTTACGTAGTCCAATCTGTGTAACACCCATATCATCTAGATCTTTTTCATTAAGAAGACAAAATGAAAGACCATCGACGATGTTATGTACAAATATATTTGATACTGCTTCAGGAACTCCATGACTCAACAAGTACTTTGAAAGATCCAAAGAACTAGCATGTATTGATATGGCTTCTTCATGTGTACAAAGAGACATCTGAAATATTGACAAGATTTACAAATGGGCATAAATAAACAGGATCTTCAGTAAATATGAATAAGTATATTATCTTACAAAACGATTAGATAATGTTTCCCCAAGATATACATGGAGAGTCATGGACGTATTTCTAGCCATAGACAAAAATAGGCAAAAATTCTGAGTATAATAATGCTACAAATCAATTACTCGAGTTAGAAAAAGTATTATCATCAAAGTTATGGCTTCTTCAAAAGCTACATTACAATTTCTAGTCAACTATTTTTTTCAGTATGTTCTAGAATAGATTAATAAGTGGCCCAAACTTTTGATACCGATACATTAATACACTATCTAGCATTACTATATAACCCTCCAATTCAACAGAGAGGATAACTGGAATTCGGATGCAAGAGATATTTTATCTTTATACTTGGTAAATATATACATCAACCTTTTAGTGAGTTGAAACATCCATACAAAGTCAAATACTTATTTTCATTAGACCAAAAGTTAATTTATTAAAGGTTTAAGTCACTCTACATGAGAATAAAAACCAAATATCGGTAAACATAAACTAAAAACCTGCCAAAATAATAGGACTTCATTGATTCTTTAACAGAAGTGTAAAACTTGGATACTGTGATAGAATGTAATCCCATATTACATTGGTTGATTTGGTATACAGCGCACAGTGATAGAGTATTATTCACTTGATGACGATGTTTCGAGTATAAACTATTACTCATAATCATATCAATGTAGTCCTGTTGCCTCATATTCCTTGTTTTCCATATCGATTAAACAACCCAGCTCAGAGAACACAATACAGCCAAGATCATCCACCTGAGCTACAAATATTCTCCATTATTTTTATCATCTTGTATTTAGCTAAATTTCTATGTTTCGCTAAGCTGACTGACCCCAACCGGCTAGTTTGACCTATGTACTTGATCTCACAGTCACTGCATGGAATTCGGTAGGTTAGATTAATTTGCTTGAGTGGATCTATCGGATGCTTAAGCTGGAAAAACCTATCTCTGAATGAGTTTGTGGGTTTAAATTCCACCCTAATTCCGGCGTTGTTGAGAATCCTACGTAAAATTCCTTACTTACTTACTTGCTTATAGGGTAACACAACAGAGGCTTTGAACTTATTTCTACTCGTGTTGTCGTCATTATTTGTATTCTTACTACCGTTATTATTTTGTTTCTTATGTTTTCCTACGAATTTCTTAATAAACTGTAAAGAATAATTAATTATTAACGCTTCTTTTATGTGTTCCAATTCCTTGTTTAAGTCCTAACAATGACTAGTGAGGTTTTTAGGTCTATGATTTGGACATTTGATTAAACCTGCCTTAACTGACATTGGATAAGACGGCCTGAAGTTTGGACACCTATTAGAATGTGTCGGTCTCCTGTAGATGGCAGCATCCAAACCAAGGTCTGCCCTTCGTTTTATTCTGTAATCCAACCGATTCTAAAAGTTAGAATTCATTGAAGGAAAAAGTACTTCAACTTTACAACTCATGATGTACTAGATCAAACAAGGTTGTACAAACGAATTTCAACTGCGTCGAAGTGAATTCAAAGTACTTTTACAAAAATAAAATTATTACAAATCATTTCGATCAAATCAAGCAGATTTTAAACAAGAGATATTTTAAATCAAAAAAGGTAGTTTTCTAAATAAAACTTCAGTTTCTTTCTCAGTCAAAAGAAACCGTTAGTATGAGTTAACCTTGACAAACCGCACTTCATCCTGAAAATTTATTCGATACTGAGATACGGACATCAGATACAAGTTCAGAGGTTTTTGTTCCAGTAGAGTTGTAGATTGCTGGTTTCAGCCTTTGACTTTCATGCCATGGACTCGTACTTGAAACTAAACCCTACCTCTCAATATTCAAATATTCCAGTCGTATCATTACTTGCATGAAACAGGTATGCTTTAATTGTTAGTACAGACACCCGTAGTAGAATAATTTTTCATTCTATTTCATGAGTGTATTTTCATTTTACTAGTTGTTCTTTGATCCATTGAAATGAAGCTCAAACAAATAGGGTTAAGATACACAGTTGTAATATTCTTTAAACTTACCAGGTTAAACAAATTACTCATGAGTGACTTTTCGAGTCACATGTTGTGTGAAGGCTTATGATACCGTCCGCTTTCCAAGATCAAAGTAGGTGGAGCGACGTTAGAAGCCAAGATCAATCACTTAATAGTCACTTACGTGAAAGATTACACAACGCTTATGCAGGGACAGTGACGTTTGTTGGTCAGAATGAACGAGCGAGATGGAAGCAACCACTCTATCTGATAATAACAGTCAGAAGCTGTTCCAGCTCATACGAGCCACTGGCAGCCAGATATAAGTTAGACAATCTGTGAGGTAGATGGCACGCCGATAAACAATCTTCAGAAATGCCTGGAACGCGGGTCGAGCACTTCGAAAAGTAGTCTAGCTGTCCATCGGCCCCATCATTGTCAGCTTCAATGTATCGTGCATCATGACCAGTTAAAACTGACCCAACTAGCAAAGCGGAGGTCCACAAGGAACTCCAAGTTCTTAAATGCCACAAGGCAACCGGCACAAACAACCTATCCCCGGCTCTTTTTAAGAACGGAAAAATGACTCTAGTCAGGAAACTGACTAAGTTGTTTGAGAAGGTATGGCAGACTGAGTGTGTCCCATCTCTCCGGATTGAGCCCGTCGTTATGTCCATATTTAAAAAAGGTCTGTGTAATATATGCTACAATCACGGGTCATTAGTCTCTCACCAGTCACATCAAAAATATTGGGTGCTACCATACTTTGCTGAATTTGCAAAACACGTGAGTAAATGATTCGCAAAGAGCAGGCCGAGTTTTGTTCAGGCCGTGGAGGTATGACCATGTGTCTACCCTACCCCAAATGCTCAAACATAGCCACACATTTTGCAGGCTACCAATCAATGTGTTTCTTGACATTAAGGTCTGCCTTCGATTCGTTGGAAAAAGCTATACTCTGGAGTTGTGTGTTGGAGAGAGGCGTGTCGGAGTTTATTAGCATCCTAAAAGCCATATATAGAAATACCTTAGGTTGAGTGAGGGGATACAACCACTTGTCTCCATTGTTCCAGACTGTCAGTGGGGTTAGGTAGGGTTGCCCCATTTTTCAATACTTCTTTAACTTCGCCATCTATGACATTGTTGAGGTAGCTCTGAAGGAGGTGCATGGTGGCGTTGTAGATCTACTACCAGAAGAACGGCTATTCGACTTTAAATATGCGGACGGTATCGTCTTACTGTTTGATAACATGTAGACTACTCAAGTTGCACTTAATCAGTTGGCGATTAGTGCTCGTAAGTATGGTATGTGATTCGCATCGGTGAAATCCAAAGTACTTTTGCAAGATTGGCAGGAGCTTGTACCTGAGCTCAGTCTCGATAGTCACCCGTTGGAAGTAGTCGAAAAGTTTGTATATTTGGGTAGTTGTGTGACTGCCGATTGAGCTTTGTGGTGAAATTTCTAACAGCATATCGAAAACCAGAGTGGCATACGTCAATCTGGGACACCTTTAGCGCCGTCACGACACTAGGCTGACCGTAAAAGGTCGGGTCTACAACACTTCGGCACCAGCGGTCCTACCATATGCCTGTGAAACCTGGACTCTCGGTGCTTAGGATGTGTGACAACTCTGTGCGTTCGCTCATCGTTTTCTTTGTAGGATTTCTCGTTTCCGGCGGCAACACCATGAAAGTAATCCTGAGGTACGAAAGCGTGTGTTTGGGCATTATGGAGATCGTCATTCAATAAGTGAAGTTATCTGGAAACACCAGCTTCAGTGGCTTAGACATATGTTACACATGTCATCCCAACGGTTCCCACATCGTTCATTGTTTGCTAGACCTGGGACTGGGTGGGAAAAGCGGAGGGGTGGTCAGTGTATGACATGGGACTGTGGGATAAAGGATAGTTGTATTGGGTCGGGATCTGTTGGTGCATCATGACTCTTTGGATGGGGTTCGAAAGACCACGCAACTCAGTGGCTTGAGACGTTATCAGAAATGGCTGAGAACAGAAACTATTGGTGGTCATTCTAAAGCTTCCTCCCATCTTCTGCGGCTGAAAGATAAGGAATAATTTGTTTCGAATGTACCTTACTGAAGTACCTTTCTAATTATGCTATCCTTACTTTCTTTCTTACTTATCCAATTTCCATCGTTTATAACTTCACGTTGTTAATAAACTATTTTGTGGGGTGCATTTGTGATACCCTTGCTGTACTGTTTGTGTTCTAGTAATAATAATAACAACTCCTATAGTCTGTAGAGAATTTAGTTCATTTAATTGAAGTTTCTTCATACAACTGGGTCATGAAAATCTGGTTAACTTTTCCACTCGTCTTGAAAACACACTAGTGTTCGTGAATGACTTTCACATGTATAAAATTAGTAAACCAGCTTCACTGCTGAATTCTGACTGGCATACTGTGTTTGTTTAAAATGCATGACAAATTACACAAGAAGGCCTATGAAAAACTTTCCAAGAAAGTCCTAATACAGGTGTTATTCACAAGACAGAATGTTGTGTTTGAGAAGTATGCTGAAAGAAACGGACTGGGATATATACTCTGATGAATTTGCAGACAACACTATCACTAATATCACGAGCTATCTCAGATTCTGTCTTGATATATACTGTCATGCTTAAACAATCATGAGACGACAAACTTTCTTCTCTTTACCTCAACAAGCTTCGACAAGAAAAGGAAACATTGTACAAGTTGAAAGATTATCTTGCTGTTGAAAGACAACTGTCTAGTTAAGTCTGAAATAAGACGTCTGAATACGACAAACAATCAGAATTTTCTGTCGTATAAGAACTCTCCCAATAGATACAAATTATTCAAACAGCTTACTGGCGCAAATGTATTCACCCTATGACATCCTCTGAAGCTTCAATATTTGCACTAATCTTCATCCTCAAATTGTTTATTCTCTCACAACTTCATCTAGTTTGATATCACTTTTCTATGCACCTTTTCTTTGCATACTACTGTAAAGTGTGGCAACCTGAACCAATTCACTTGTGTAAGAGTTGATTTGGTCTGTCTGTCTGATGACTGAGCATCGAACTAGTCATTTATACGTCAGCAAGCTGATTTCATCTGTCTTGGTATCTATAGACAAGTGAATAGTTGTTTTTTGGTTTTAATATAAGTGACGTTTTTAAATGTCTTCAAACTCTTAAGTCCATCCCAAAACCTAGGTCCTGATGTTCAAGGTATTATATTTAGAAAATGTGTAGATATTTTATGTCATACTCTTACAGATATCTTAAATGTGTCGTTTTCCAAAAACACAATACTTGCTGCTTCGAATCAGATTGAAGTTGTGTTTGAGTACTTAAGTCATCTTCTGGATCAGGTGTAAAGCCTAGATTCACGACTATAACCTCTCCCTTTTTGAAGAAAATGGAGAATTTACTTCTACTTGTGCTTGAACCTTCATTGGTGGCTTCTAGATATCTGAAGCAACTTGCTTGCAAACACAGAAGTACTTTAGACGCTGCCACTGCCTTGTATTATAATATTTTTTCTAATCCAGACCAAGGTGCTAAGCATATTCCCTGTGCTTCCGTAGATTATACATTTACCTTTGACTCTGTTTCTAGATGATTCTTGTTAAATAAGCTTGCTAGTGCTCATGCTAAGCTTTGAGTTACAAACTGGCTACATTATTTTTCTAAAAGGAAACAGCATACTTTTTATAAAGGTAAGAGCTTAACTTTTTCACTTACTGAAGCCGGTAAGCTTCAAGGAGCAATACTTTCTCCGTTTCTGTTTTCTTCATTCTTACATGACTTACCTTATTCTGTTGAAACTAGTTTTGTTAAGTATGCTGATGACTTGATGGTTTCTGTGCTAATTATCTCTCACTTAGATTGCTATCAATTAAGTAGTTTTTTTTATCTGAAATTGGCCAGTGGTTTTACTGAAATAGTCTCAAGCTGAATGCTTCTAAGTGTCAGAATAATAACTTAAGCCTAAGGCGTAAACAACATTTTGTGAGTTACTTCGGCTTTATGATTCCTGTAGTATTACTGTTTAAAGAGAACCGAGTGTTACCTACCTTGGATTTAGTTTGTCTTCTGATCTTTGTTGGTAGTTTCAGATCTTGTTGACATCGAAGAAAATTCCTCGTTTAGATTACTACACAAGGCAGCTGAGAATCTCTAGCATAACAGCTCTTACCTTTACCATTTACTTAAATATCGTATTCTGTCTATTTTTCTTTATTGTTTCCCGTCAATCTTTCCTGGTCTAAAAAATGGCCTGTGCTATTTTGTATAGGGCTTTGAAAGCTGTGATTAGGGTAATTGGTGACATCTGGCCCGAGTGATTGGCACTGTAATTGACAAACTTTATTTCAGGCAGTCAACCATCTAGTAATTTTATCTGGTACTGAGCATCCCTGTAGTCCTGGCCGTCCTTCCATTTCTTCAGGGAAGAAGAGGAGGAATTATATAAGACTACGCTCCAATATTCCAACCGCTTACGAGTAATTATCATTACTAATATTATTTACAAGCTTTAAAAATCTATAACAAACATTATTTGAGATTCTGTAAAGCAGTTTATTTTTCTTGCAATATTACACGCTGATAATTCCCCATAAAATCAAAAAAGATAGGAATAAAGTGATCATCATTATTACGAGGTTGTATGGAAGGGATAAATGGAAAACACCCGAATAAATTTAATGTGTGAAAGTTAAACCACATATCCCCAAAGATTTTCAAAATCAACATAAATGTAATACGACAACAAAAATATGTCAAGTGGAAAACATATCATAGATGAACGCCAAAAAAAAAGTGCAATACGCAGATTTTTGCAAACTTTCAAGGGTATTTACATAGTATGTAGTAAAATAACTACTGGTGAACCAAGCAACTAAGATATGCTGCGTCACAGCAGTGACAAAAACTAAAAATCTGACATTTTTAGCCCACATAGAGTGGTAAACAACGAAATCTACTAACTGGCGTCCATAAATAAATATGGCTCGCGATATATGACATGAGGTTTCCAAATGCCTGATCAATATAGTTTCCGACTATTCACCTATTCAGCAGATAACTATAGCTATATGGCTACTCACATATGTACTTGCCTTGGTGATTTTTTTCACCAGTAACTACTATGAGTCATAAACCAGCATACATTTGCACCAAAAAGGATCATTCTTAACCAGCTATAGTATTAAACTTTTAATAGCTACATATTCGTAGTACCGAACATAATCCAGTGAAACTATTTTGTTAAAACTGAATGTTGCAATTATCATTTTTTTCATAGAATCCAACAAAACGGCTGAAGAATAACACCAGTTATGCGAGAATAAAGAGATAACGACATAATACAGCTTACTTAAGTGGCAACGCTGAAATGGCAGATAGAAAATGAGGCCCAACATCCAGTCCAGGTGAAGCACGCGGGCACATTAAGGTCACTTCTGCCCGGAATGAGATACTACAAGGCTGTACATATTTGTCAAGTAAAACAAAATTGGAACATAATCAACCAGTCCACAGCTATCAGCAGAAACAACTGTCGTGGCAGGCAAGAACCTTCAGGCGCTGTTCTTTAATCTAGCTCTTGTCAAACTTCGAACTTCATGTTGTAGAAGTAGAGGATGGTGGTTCCTAGGATTATACGGCAGTCTTGAAGGGGTATATTTTTTCTCTTAAAAATCTTTGGAGAGCAAGAACTATTCAGTAACTGGTTATTCAGCGGTTTAACAACAGCGCTGCAACTCATTTTCTCTGACACAACGAGAAACTCCAGGAGCAAAGACAGGACAGAAATAGGACAGAAGTCCAGGCCAGTGACTAACTGTCTTTCAAATTCGTCGGAAAGGGACCTGTAACAACACTTTCAGGAAATTAAATCCTACGGCTTACACACCTTGGTTGAAAAAACGGTCACGGAACTTCGTACGGGCTCAATCACTCATTATGCTCAGCAGATGGTTGTTAAAACAAGATTTCTGACTAAAGTATAAGAGCAACATGTTAGGATGATAGGGGTATTGGAGATATGATATGCTATTATTATATCGCCTCAGATCCATCCGTAGTAATCTTGGTGCAGCCTGAGGGAAATTAAGTGTTTCAGATAAGGTCTGCACCGTAGTGCAATGACTATTTTCTTGGCTCTTCCTGAAACTAGCCCAGGAATCGCAGCACTTCTCATAACTTTCTGGGGAATAACTACGAATACAATGGTCCCAGAGGTTGCTTGCCTTCAAGTTTGGGAGAAGCAAAGCAATTTTTCACGGGCATTGTGCGCTGCAAGGTGACAATAAATGGAGGCTTCCAGTCTGCCACTAAGTGTAGCCAACAAACCTTTACAGTGTTTTCGTGAGAACTATTTGTTTTTGACGGAGAGTAAAAATCACGATCACAGCCATATTCTTCTTCGCCGATTATCCTAAACTTCCTCACATTCGGGAAGAGAATTTTAGGAACTTAGACAGATCCTGATGGAAGACAAGTATTTCTTCTAGCTCCACTATTCTCTTCAAAAATTCAGACCATCAGCATAAAAAACTGAATGAGAAATAAGAGGCTCAGTTAGGTTATTCACAGAAACAAGAAGCGGTACTAGTAAAAGAATTGAAACCTTTGACAGCCTATTAACCACCGGGAACCAGTAGGATCGGTAAGAGCCTAAGGCTAACTGGCCGCTGAGGTTATGTGGCTATTCCTATCTATTGACATACTTGGAATTCTCCGTTGTTTTACTGGATCGGGTTGTTCGGCCCCCATTGGCATGCGGGCTCCTATGCAGATGCCTCGACGTTGCTCGAATGTTAACCAAGGTAATTTGTTTGGCTGTGGCTGGCAGAAGAATCCAGGGCGCGCGTTTCGTCCCACCCGAGACTCGTCAGCTGGATGTACCCACACCTCAGTGTAGTGCTTTAACTAAGAGGGTAACCTTCCCATGCACCCATGAGCTGGCTTTTCGCGCACAACATTCAACAATTAACCCCCGAAAAAGCCTGTAGACAACCTTAGGGTTATCGCCAAACAGAAACAATTTACCATGCCAGAAACAGTCACAGCGATCATTGGTGGGAACGGTGGGAAGCGGGGGACATAGCATGCCACCCTGAAATACACTGGGTTCGGTCCCCCTAGGTTTCGAACGATGGGACTCCGACTCTTAAATAGCTCCACAGCTTGAAGGTTCGAAATTTTGCTTGTCGAGGATCGCACGCTGATAGTTGGGATGGTAAGATATGAGGGGTATTTGGAGAAGGAAGCTGGCTTGTTACCGGCTGTTGGTCCGTCGGCATGCTGACATATATCACAGTTTTCCTAATGCCTCTCCGGTTCTGCTGTCCAAGAGTGTAAAGCGTCCTGCTCGCCGTTGTCATTGGCAGATATGCTAGGGGATGGCGATCTAGTTCAGCACATATTTTACCTCAGGCTTCGCTACTGGTTGTGGTGTCTTTAGCTGAGCAGTAGGTAGGTTTGGTGATATGAGGCATGGATAGTGGAAAATACGGGCTGCATATTTGCGCTGTTAGGGATATCATAGCTTTGGGACCAAGAGAAGCTCACGTGTGAGTTGTGAGCCATGCATTCAACGGAAAAATGATCTGAAAATCCCTCCCGATCACCCCATTTAACAGTATTGACATTTCTTTTGACATTTTCACCCTCATCATGGATACTGTGCATCTGACTCTAGCCGACGTAGTGGTACTTTGTCATCTGACTCTCTTCTGTGACCTTACACCCATTGATCGTCTTTGTTTGATTGAGACTTATCATGAATGCTTCACTTTCCTATGGTGCGATGCTGGGCTGCTGACGATGTGACGTTATTTTACTGCGCCTGTTTTTGGTTCAACTTAAAGTTGTGCTGTGGTTTGACCACTTACTCTTTGAGTGGCTGCAGATGTTTCCTTATTGATTTTTTCCGGTAGGCAAAGTTTTGATCTCTCCCTGTCGGGAATATTCTTATCGATTCTCAGGAAGGCAGCAATTGTATGTGTTAACCGCTTTTTGTTGCATGGTACGCACTTGTAACCGAGACAGTTTAGATTGTAAGGCTACCTAACGGTATCGTTGAGGTATTTTCGTAGTTCTGATATAACTTGTTGTTGCTCTAATAGCATCATAGATTCGTCACGAATCTACCACCGATTCACCACAATTTTTTTAATAGTGTTGATTCAGTGGTTGACTGTGCGTTACTCATTAAAGTTCGGGAACTATACAGTAGAACGCGGGAATTTGTCTGGAAAACGTTAGTTTGGAACCATCAAGACCTTACTGGCTTTCGGACCAAAACAACCGGACTTCCGTTAACAAAATATGCTATCCATCTTTGGTGTTTTTGTAACGTCATCGATCCTGCGGAGACTATGTTAGTCCTTTTCTTTTGTATCCTACTACCACGTCCTGTGGGGTGTCACGACATAGCATGAAGGAAGAAAGAAGATAAACCAGGTCTAAAGTCACTTATAAGGATCTTTTACACCATGATCAGATCTTCGCTATATCTGCGACAGGATAAAGAGAATAAGTTTCGGAAGATGTGAATCAGTTCTCACTGCTTTAGAACGGCCCAACCAGATATTCCATTTATTGAGCTTTAAGTTTCGTGGTGGGAGAAAATGTTCAACGCGGCAAAAGGCTCTGGGGATGTTGAAGTAAGCAACCAGAACTAACAAACGTTGACCGAAGCTGGTGGTTATGCAGTCAACTAGGTCGAGGTTGGCAAGTCGTGAAGAGAAGCTGTTTCGGCAAGCCATGCTAACCGGGCGTGACAAAGTTGTCTTCTGGTATCTGTCGTCGAAATTTTTCCCCAGCTGTTTCCTCCATAGTTCTAAAAGCTGCCGGTTCAATATTTGTTATTCTGCAGTTAATCACGGCATCTTTCGCGTCGGACGTTTTTCTGTGTGTGGTGCAGCATGACTTCCGCGGATCGGGATGTGAAGAGGTTTGAGCATTGCTTGAGCAACGCCGTTGAGGTGTCAGGGCTATCAAGTTTGAAGAAACACTGCTATTCTGTGCGCGCCTGGACTGCTTTAGCTTTTAAATGCTTGAATCGCTTGGTTGAAGTCTGCAGAGCAGAACACCATGGTGCGGATAGATTTTAGTGTACGAACTGAGGGCTGGTCGATGTTGGGCTGAATTTGTACTTTCGAGTGAACAAAATACTTTTATTCTCACGTCATAAATTCGACGTGAAAGAAGCCGGTTTGTGGACACCATAGAAGTGACAGTGGACCAGAAAGCTACAAATCGCGAGACGAAAATGCGTGGAGTGTTCGTGTGTTTAGATCATTTTCAGTTATTTTTTCACCCCGAGGAGGCATCAGGGCCGCAAGATACTCAATGATTGGGCTACAAATGGCCGAAGTCTTTGACGCATCTGTATAGTTCAGTGACTAACCAGACAAACATCTGCCTTGGTACCGGTTTCCCATGTCCGTGGCTTCTAAGACAAAACAAGAAAGTAAATAGAATCAAACAGGTTACTAAGTGCCAAATCTATTTCTTGTGTGTCAGTGTGAACCCTGTTGTCACGGGTGAGATGATTGATGCTATGGTCCTGCTGCTTCCTTGGATTTCTGAGGGGTTGCGTTACTGCGCTTACAAGCTACTTAGCGTGGTGGTTTCAGCTGATCGCACATGCAGTTGTTGGTAAAACGTCATGGAATTGAAAGTGCTGAAAAGGAACCGTAGTGCAGGAAAGATATGGTGCATAAAGTCTATGCTTTCCACACACTCCTTAAGAAGCGACCCAAGTGCATAAAACAATTTTTTCTTCTTGTCCACGACAGTAGGAATTTCAGTAACTCGATAAGTGTTCAGTAGCACACTTGCGGTTAGTCACCTCGAACCCATAACTCCTTCCTGTGACTCCAATGTGGTCCCAACCATTAAAAACCCATTCTTCTCTCTCATAAGCGACAATAAGCACCCTAGAATTCACATACTCTAATATTTGCTCAGCTACTAAAACACCTAAAAGTTCTAGTAGCGCTGACATAGGGGGAGTATCATCATATTTCTTCAAGTACGGTGGCCCAGACATTTCACCATATTCGTTAAATCATTTTGCGTCTCCTAAACCTCTCACCTGCCCGATAATTGGAAAACATTCGTCTTACTTGAACATCAGTGTGGTTCAAAAACACCAGATGGTAGAAACGTACCCTATTTATGGACCTATACTCACCCCTGTCTTGCCATATAACAGGCTAGCCCAGACAACGTAAGCACAAGGGGACACAAACGCACAAGTAATAAGAAGATCCACATGCACGGCAAGACGCTTCCACTCAAAATAGCAGCCATGAAAAGATAAAAAGAATAGGATGAATTTATCCGCTGCATTAAATGAAAACAGCACTGTCAGTGCAACAGTTAGGATACGAAATGGGGCGGGCACATCTAACTGCGCTCAATTCGGAACAAACAACAACAATACGTATCCGAGGAGTGAACAGATGATGAAATCTCCGTAAGCAAACACGATCGAGCATCCGAACATCCGAACCAAGGGGAAAATAGTAAGCAGAATTTTTCCTGAATAAGCAGACCCTCCGGACACATAACTGATGACGGCTGTCTCTAGAAAAGTTCAGTGCTCCATCAGTTGACCGGGATGAACCAACAACGGAAGCATCGCATAACTTCTTTCATCACAGGTTAGTGAAAACATCCATTTCCTTGACCCTTATACGGGACATTACGACACCAACCAGATATGGCTATCAGCATGCTCCATCAGTCTTAGTCATAGTATTCTCACACAAAGATGATGTATGCTACTTCTGTGCCTTGTGCCCCTTGGCAAAAGCGATTAGGCTGTGGCAATCCTCAGATTCACGACAGCCGCCTTGTTCGGGGCCAATACTCTAGGTAGACCCGATGCATGTGAAGAGAAAATGGAAGATAATGGCCTGAAAGCCCCTCTGGAGGACTGAACGGTCAATCCAGAAGCCTCAGTTGGGGATACATTGTGCTACATCAAACAGTTACATGCACTAGTGACTCAACTGTCCATTCCGTGCACTGTTCCGAGGGGACAAATGGATTGCCCTCCGTGGATAAACTACGAGGTCCGAATCCTGCTACAACGCAAGTAAACGGCCGGAGCCTCGTCACCTGCTTCGGCACTCTAGAGGTGACGGAGCATTACAAAGAAGTCCGAAGCGAATGCATCGCTGCTATCCACCGGTCTTGAACATACTTTAAAACACATCCTGCCCACCTTGCACTGCAACATCCAGGGGTCATTTTTCCAAATGAACTGTGGAAATGAGATGTATCGTGTTGTAACCGCCCTAATCAAATGGATAGGAACCGACTGTTTGATTGAGGACGCTAAAGAAAAGGCAGAAGCTACGGCTGCATTTTCCGATGGGGCTTTTACACAGGAATCTTCTGAGGACGCTTATTCAACGGTAGAAGCATTGAAATCCAATAGAATGAACCCTCCGAGAATATAAGCTCTCAGCATTCTATCCTCGAAAAACAAATATGAATAACCACCTTAGAGATTGTTATAATAAAGTAATAAATAAACGTTTTATTCCCACTTTAAAAAAGTTTCAACATGAAGGAAGCCAGTTTTCAGGCTTCATCAAGTTGATACATCTCAAATAATCTACAAGACTTTAGCCCTCAGTGGTACCGACGGAATGTCATTAAACTCAGTTGAAAACTGCCGAAGGTCCTGCTAGTTATGAAACGAACAGTGAAATACTACCTTACAGCGTACATAGAGTGTTAAAGTTTAGATAATAATAAATATCGTCTTCATTTAACGGTGTAGCGTCACACACTTCCCCAAAATCGATAGCCTAGGGTTTGACGACTTTCGACATTGATGCTGACCTTGATAGTTTAACTGGACTCGCTAAGCTGAAGGCGCCCGGTCAAGCATCCTCGCCATTTGGCACGCTGTCGTGTTACGTTGCATTGCTCGTATTCGACTCTCTAGCCAGTTAGTTGGAACGCATCGGTATTTTGGCATAACCATCCAAATATACTATTCCATCCGACTACGCTATCGTGTTCTTCCTTGGTCTCGTATTCGTGGGTATATAACAAGTTCGAATAATTAGTGATTGGTCTTTGCGTCTGTCAAGTTCGCACCAGGACAAATCCTAAATTGGTGAGCCCGACGTGATCACATATCCCGACCAATAAGAAATGTTGAATTGGTGAGCCTGTTCCATTTTATATTTTTTTTGTTGTTTTCATTTCGATAACATTTATATATCCATTTACTACACTTTCTCATGTCCGACCACACTCCCAAGCTTATTCGTATTAAGCCGACTCGAACACGATCCAACTCGTGCCATATTGGCCAGACAATGCAGAAACATGGTTTCTGTATGCCGAGGCCGATTTTCGAGAACAGGGTGTCTCAGATCCTCATTCTCGATTTCTTGCTGTCATACGGTCACTACCGCGAGAATTAAACAGGTATGTTACAGCAAACATGTTTAATCCTGAAGTAAGTGACCCTTATGCACTTCTAAAGGCGCACTCTTGAAGAAAAGCGATCTCACAGATCGCCAACGTCTAGACGAATTGCTTCGTAACATCGAGCTAGGCAGCCACTCAGCTACTGAAGTCCTCGCATGCATGAATCGGTGCACGAACATTTGACGATGGTTTCTTCCGAGAACTATTTCTCTCGAAACTACCACAACCGGTGCAAACCGTGTTGGTGACACTGCAGTCAGTCCCACTCGACGACCTGGCAGCCTCAGCAGATAAAATACTGGAGATATCCAGCAGACCCGTCTCCAACGTATATTCTATCTGCGACAAACCAGAGCGCCAGGATTCAGAGGTGACCAAGTTGTGCAACTCTGTGAAACGGTTGCTACGATCTCGAAGTCCTAGATCACGTAGCACTTCACAGAAACGCACCTTGGCGCATCGCAGCAAGTCGCGTGGTAGCCCTAAAACGAAACCCAACAGGGTGGAAAACCCTGAATGGTGCTGGTTTCATAACACTTACGGGGATGAAGCCAGAAAATGTCGTAAACCATGCCGTTTTAAGAAGGACACAAACTCGGGAAACGGTCACGCCGGCACGTGCTCACGGCAACCGTAGCCGGCGGAAAAAGCCGTTTGCTCTACGTCACCGACATTAAAACGAAAGTCCGCTACCTCGTCGACACCGGCGCAGAAGTTAGCGTTCTTCCAGCAACGACAAAGGAGCGTCATCTCGACCCATCCTTCAATCTTCAAGCAGCCAACGGCAAGGCAATCGCGACATTCGGGAGACGGTATGCCTACCTCAACTTAGGTTTACGCAAACCTATCACTGGATTTTCCTCCTGCTGACGTCTCTATGCCCATCATTGGCATAGATTTGCTGAACCATTACGATCTACTCGTAGATGCTCGCCGTCGACGACTGATAGATAACAACACAAAGTTATCTATTGGCGGCACCACCTATGTAGGTCCGAGTTTAGCCATCGTTAGGACTAAACAATCAGGCGACGCGTCCTACCAGGCAGTTCTGGAGAAATATCCAGAGTTACAACCAAAACACACTCTTCCGTGCATAACCAGCAATGTTATGCATCACGTCACAACCACAGGTCCACCTGTGGCATCCAAAGCGCGCCGTTTAGCCCCCGATAAGCCAAACGGCGAAAAATGAATTCGACCACATGCTCGAACTGGGCATTATCAGACCGTCAAACAGTCCTTGGGCATCGCCATTGCACATGGTCCCAAAAAGGATAGCAACGACTGGCGTCCGACCGGTGATTACCGAAGGCTTAACGCCAAAACAACTCCGGACTGCTACCCTATACCCCACGTTTACGACTTGACCGCAACCTTATGCGGCATGAACATTTTCTCGAAAATCGACTTGGTCAAAGCGTACAACCAGATACCTATGGCAGCAGAAGATATCGCGAAAACAGCCATTATTACTCCTTTTGGCCTGTTTGAATTCCTGCGCATGCCTTTTGGTCTTCGGAATGCAGCACAAACATTCCAACGCTTTATGGACGATGTCTTCCGTGGTCTGAATTTTGTTCATGTCTACATCGATGACTGTCTAATTGCGAGTCCAGATAAGGAAACACACCTTAAACATTTGGACCTCGCATTCGAAAGACTCAAAAAACATGGCATCACAGTTAACTTACAGAAGTGTGAAATAGGAGTTGAATCACTCAGCTTCCTTGGGCATACCATTGACAACAAAGGTATACGCCCATTGAGAGATAAAGTGGCGGCTATCACAAACTATCCAGAGCCGACCACTGTGAAACATCTCCGCACTTTCAATGGCCTGGTAAGTTATTACCGAAGGTTTATCCCTAACTGTGCCTCTGTCATGAGACCACTCACAGATCTACTTCGAGGAACTGCGAAGTTCGTGTCTCTGGACAACGCGGCTAGACTTGCTTTCTCCAAAGTCAAGGAAGCCATTTCGAACGCAACCATGCTTATGCATCATGACCCCAATGCTCCTCTGAGTATTGCTGTTGATGCATCTGATTCAGCAATTGGAGCAGTTTTGCAACAGTTGACTGACAACCAGTGGCAACCGTTAGCCTTTTTCTCGAGGCGGCTGCAAGACGCGGAAACAAGATACAGTACATTTGGTAGGGAACTCCTAGCCATGTACTGTTCTGTACGCCATTTTCGACATTCTGTGGAAGGTCGTGATTTCATTATTTTCACAGACCACAAACCGTTAACTTTTCCCTCAGCTCGGCGTCTGACAAATACTCCCCTCGTGAGTCGCGACAGCTGGATTACATTTCCCAGTTCACGTCAGACATCCGCCACATTTCTGGAGCAAACAACTCCGCAGCCGACGCACTATCTCGAATAGCTTCGATAAACTATATCGAGGGTATTGATCTCGTTGAACTAGCTCGGCGTCAAAAGGAAGACCTTGAGCTGCATCATGAGTTGTCGTCCACAACTCTCAAACTGCGACTTTGTCCTGTTGGATCAGACAAGGATGCAATTTTGTGCGATGTCTCTGCTAGTCAACCACGCCCAATAGTTCCGAAGAGTTGTCGACGCAACGTCTTCAATACGTTGCACAAACTCTCTCATCCAGGTGTACGAGCCACCATTAGGCTTATCGCACAACGTTTCTGCTGGCCTGGGATGAACAAAGACGTTAAGGAGTGGGCCCAGTCGTGCTTAGCTTGTCAAAAGTGTAAAGTCACGCGACACACGAAAAGCCCTTTAGGCTCATTTCTAGCCCCAGACATGCGTTTCGACCACGTCCATATAGATATTGTAGGACCCCTACCAGAATCTAATGGATGTACCTACCTTTTCACTTGTGTTGATCGTTTCACACGATGGCCGGAAGCAGTACCCATTAAAGATATTACTGCCGAAACAGTTGCTCGTGTTTTCGTCGAAAGATGGATCGCGAACTTCGGATGTCCATCCTACGTCACAACCGACCGTGGGCGCCAATTTGTGGACTATTTCACGCTCTAACGGCACTTTTAGGTTGCACTCGGTTCCGAACGACAGCCTACCATCCACAAGCAAATGGCATGGTAGAGCGTTTCCATCGACAGCTGAAAGCTTCCCTTTCAGCTACAAACATACCTCAGTGGACCGAGGCTCTGCCTCTAGTCCTACTAGGTATTCGTAACGCGTTGAAAGTTGATGCTGGATGCACTCCTGCAGAACTCGTCTATGGGACCACTCTTCGCCTACCAGGTGAGTTTGTTTCCCCTTCAACTTTCAAACATGTTTCCGACAGGGCATCTTACGTGACTAGGCTTACAAACGCAATGCGTTCAGTTAGGCCTTCTCCGATTAGACCGCAAACGACTGATGTTTTCGTCCACCCCAGTTTACAGAAGACATCACACGTGTTTGTTCGCCACGACGCTGTTCGTCGACCACTTGAACCACCCTACGACGGGCCGTTCAAAGTGATTAAGCGACATGAGAAATTCTATAATTGAGCGAGACGGACGTGAAGATACTGTCAGTATCGACCGTTTGAAACCAGCTTATTTCGAAGGCAACCCCATTGTAAGTGACGTTTCAGCTCGCTACATCCGACCGACGGATGACTCAATTATCGAAATTCTCGACGATGTGCCTGGTAATGCACAGCTGCAACAACCATCGGCGCAACAAAAAACACGATCAGGTCGAACCGTCAGGTTCCCAGAGTATCTGAAGTCATATTCAACTTAGCTGTGTGTGTGCCAACCATTTTTTTTCGAGGCACTATTTTTCTTATTTACCGGCAATGCACAACCCTCGTACACTTTGCCTTTTTATATCAATTTTTATTACCATGTAATAAAACTAAAAAAAAAACGGCGAAGATAAGCGTAAATTTTTATTTTTCGATTCGTTTATATATAAATAATTCCCATTTTTACGCAACGTTTTCGTGGTATTAAAGACTTTTATTTATATTCCAGGTGCAACGAGCACTGGACGGAACGTCGAAAGGAACAGATGACCGCGACCGACGTACAATTTCATTTATTGTATTTTATTTATTTAATCGCCACGACACCCTAGAATAAGGTTCAGACAACCAGGGGCCACCTCACGCAGTGAGCCCATCGGAAGTTTTACCAGTGGAGAAACCACTGGGTTTTTACTTCCGGCTGGTATCGTCTTAGGGTCCTCACGAACCCACTAGGGGGGGAGTGATCTGTAGCGTCATACACTTCCCCAAAATCAATAGCCTAGGGTTTGACGACTTCGACATTGATGCTGACCTTGATAGTTTAACTGGACTCGCTAAGCTGAAGGCCCCGGTCAAGCATCCTCGCCATTTGGCACGCTGTCGTGTTACGTTGCATTGCTCGTATTCGACTCTCTAGCCAGTTAGTTGGAACGCATCGGTATTTTGGCATAACCATCCAAATATACTATTCCATCCGACTACGCTATCGTGTTCTTCCTTGGTCTCGTATTCGTGGGTATATAACAAGTCCGAATGATTAGTGATTGATCTTTGTGTCCGTCAAGTTCGCACCAGGACAAATCCTAAAAAGCGATTAATATGGGGGATACCAGTTTACAAGCACCGTCAAATTCATAACCTTTGAAAGTTTACGAACTGGTATCTGGTATTAAATAGTTTACATATCGAGTCATTAGTGTGCACAATCTGCTTATAAATTTGCTGGAATTCATGAGACGATATGGATTGTGTTATAACCAGCCGACGTTGTTGATCCATTCGCATAGTTAGCTAATTAGTAACACCATGGGCGTCATGCAAGTTAGGTGGTCTTGTAGGCGGGGGGTGTTACTGTTCCTTAACGTTTGACCAACCCTACTTGACTTGATGTGCTCTAGCACCTGCTTAATCATTACCTCGACCAACGTGAAAGTACTGATGACGAGACATAAATCAAAAGAACTGGTTTCAGGAATATATTAAGAGCAGTAATACACTTATTTGGAATAAATGTAATGATAATGAATAGGGGAAAAGTTTATTCGACTTATCCGGCTAGTATGGTTGAACTAGGGACTCTGAGTACTTGGGTACTAACCAGCTCAAAGGTAGCTCAAAATGCCTCCGAAGCCTGTTCGGATGCATGTTCGTTAGAACAAAACTTCAAACACCCAAAGCATCCGGAGGCAAGCTAGAGGTTTATTTAGTTGACTTAATTTAATCTATTTATTTAAGCACTAGTTGTGTTTTGATGCCAGGACGGTGCGCCACAGTTTCATGGAAAATAGTTTGAGTCCACAAGTGAAAGGTTTCCTGCTACTAATTTCAATGACATTAATTCCGGAAAGGATAAAAAGTCCCTTTCTATGGGAATTCGTCCAACTTATGTGATATTAAACTGTTTCAAGGAAGTTATACGAATTGTTATTCTATTACGCGCTTACTACTTAGCGTCGGATACTTTAGCTGCTGACTACCAACAAAATACTAAATGTGTTACTACTTCATTTTATGCATATGCTGAAGACAGGGCATTTGTTCATTACTGTCTTAAGTTGGTGGAGGCGTAGTACCGGTAACTTCGAATTGACACTAATTCAAATAAAAACGCTACAAATCTACTTATTTTCGTGAGTTACTGTATTCATAAATGTACTGATGCTTCTCTTACACCGAAATTCGATTATTTTATTATATACAACGTATTTATAGTGAATAATACTCTGGGTATAATTTTGAAGTATGTGTTCATCGAAATGTCACAAGAGTTTCAAATATTGGAGAACCTCCTTAGATTAAATGGAGGTAAACTAATAAAAACAATTAAGTTCTTCCATATACATCCAAAATTTATCTTAACAATATAGCTTCCACAAGTGCACTGGTAGTTGGCAGATTGCCTAATATACTTTCCTTCCTTGGTTTTAACTTTCGATGGCTGTAAACAGCACAAAGGGGAAGTGTTTCGATAGTTAACCAAAACATCAATACAAATTGTCTGTATCTTGTTTTGCTTTACTTCATGCACCACTGAGCTTAGGTTGCGTAACTGGGGCGATTTCTTATCTGTATACGTTTGTTTTGGACATGACACTTATTTAGATGGATGCTTAAATGCTTTCATCTGAACCATCTGAGCATATTTTCGCTTTTTAAGCACAAAATGTTTTGCGAAGACAAGTCTTATCTGAGACGGATATTAATGGTATTGTTTAAACGATGAGCAACTAACTGCCTTAGTTATAGCCATCAGTCGCTTCAAGTGCAATGAAAAAGCTTAGTACAAGATCAAATAAAATTTCAGCCCTAATTGTTAAACAAAATGTAATCTCTAAACTTAATAGCTATTCTTTGTGATAACCTTCACAATTTATTACAGTTTGAATAAACAAGCCTCGTTTTCTTATGCTAATGGATCTTTTTGTGGAAAAAATGTTTCAAGAGAGAACATAAAAAAACAAAGAAGTATACAAAGGTAACACATCTAATCCTACTCGTTTTTGAAGCACTTCAAAGCAACAAAAATAACCAAGGGAATTTTTGAAAATTTTCAGAAGGACATTTCGACTATACCCTTAGCTTTTGCTCTTTTTTGCCTGAAAATTTAAAGTTAAGCTTTCAGTAACCATAACCTGGTTTCCTTCATGTTTGTTCGAAATTACAGTTTTTATTTATTGGCTCAGAAATTTGGTTTTTAGTTGTTCACAGCATAAAAGTTTTTTGAACCCAGACCCTATATAACTTAACTTTTTGAAACTTCTGCAAATGAATAGTTTATACTTCTAATACTTGCAGTAGGAAACATATACTCAAATATACTAGAACTCTCGTATGAGGTGGCTTACAATCATGTATAATTGTTATCATTTTATTTTAAAACACAAGCACAATAACCGGTTAGACACATTTCTGCTATCGTGACTTGTTGATGTATGCTCTGTAGACAATCACCATGACAATAATTCAGTCATGAACACTGGGTTTCACTGTAGACCATATTTTTCCTGTTACGAAGTTTCAAAAGTATGCTATCAGTAACAATACGAGGTAAGTAATCCTACCTTGTGGCCAACTAAATACCGCAGTCTTGGAATTATCGACGGATGTTTTATAATTGTATGTGACTATGTGGCATATAATTCCTGACAATTTGTGTTGTTAAAGTAATGCAAACTCCAAATATTTTGCTCCGATGCGTAAATAAAACAACGGTGGTCCGGATATCGGGTTTAAGCTAAGCTTTCCCTTTACTTTAATACGTATTCAAAAACTGAAAATGACGAAATTGATTGGTGGTTTTGCGACTCAGGAAGTCTTTTGAAAAAACGATGTATCAGTAGCATTGACTTTTGAAAAGGAGAGATGTGCTATGATAACCGTAGAAAATATATCTGAAGAAAAACTTTCCACAGTCCTGGTAGTTGTATTTCATGGCATGAAGGCTACATACCCTACAAATGCGCAGTAAAAGAGATGTGAAAATGAACAGAAATAGATAAATCAAATATTGTAAACAGATAATTAAGTTTCTGTAGGCGGCTAAATCCCACAAAAATCTACCTTAAGTATTTTGAATTAGTATATTGACTGCTAACCTACTTTTAGGCATTATATTTGAATCCGGTAGCTTACTAAGGGAATCTGACTATCAGTATGCAACTTATAACTTTAGTTTTGGCACTATGGAAACAAGTGGAAGAATATTAATTATTCTTTTCGACACCTTTCTTCATAGAAGGTTAGAGTATGACGCCGAAAACTTTGGTTCAGTTTCTTCATTCTAAATTGTTAAGGACCTTATAGTTTATGATTATAATTGTCTAGTTAGGCACACATATTTTCAATTTAATATACTTTATCTACTTCTCGTTTTAAAAGATCAAGTACTGCTTTGAAAACTTATTTCAGTGGGATTATGTGTAGTCACTTGAAGCTTCGTAGTAATTGTACTGGTGTTGATAAAGTAATTTAAAATTCCACACACTAAATTCCCTCCTGATATTTTGAGAACTCAGTGAAGATACATGGGTACTCTAAGATTGCTTTTTACTTCACCTATAATAAGCATACCAACTTATTTATTTGTTGTTAAACTTCAGAGGACAACATAATGAGGGAAAAAGGCTACAAAGAAAGACACAAAAACTGTGAGTATATATAAGTAATGAAGTAAAACAACAAAGTCTTCCCTTTATTACAAAAACGAATTCTCTTTGGGTGGCATAACTTCTGGGGAACACCATACAGTAAATGAAAAATTACTATCACTTATTGATACTTTTAGTTTCGATTTGTTAATCTGGATCAAATTGGTCGACCTTTGATGGCATATAGGCTCCTATGCAAAGACCTTAATACTACCCACTCATTGCTTGTTTTATAATTTTCCCGGTGGGAGTTAGCTGTGGAAACGCGTGTCTTAGATTTCACTGCTAACAACCACCCTGTAAATTGTAACGCTACTGTTATTGAAATAAATAAAGCTGGTACAGAAGCAAGATAATTTCGCTAATATAAAAACTAAATCTCATTGCTTACTGGTGCTGAGAAAGGTTAATTCTGACATGGATCAGAAAAGTATAGTTGAAGACTACAGTCCCACTAAGTTTTCTTAGAAAGGCAGGGCAAACAAAAGCAAAAGTGCAGATAAAAAGGAAAATAAGTGCAAATCAGGAGGAGAAAGCCAACGTCTTTTCTCAGCAAACACATATCTAGAAGTAAGAAACGCAAGCATATTAAAGTGTCGCGTAAATTGTTTTTGAATAACAAAAAACATTTGTCATCCATTTTACAGGTTAGTCGTTTTCATACACGTATTTAAATGAAATTTCGAGTACTGATTTCATGAAGCTCCACTTCATCCGATGGCGCTAAGGTCAACTACTGAAAATAAATCTGTCACATGAATTCCCGATTTGCACACAGAACAATTAGGCAAATAGCACGATTCTTCCAGGAACTTTGCTGAGCACTAAGATTGCCAGTGACTGTATTGCCCAAAACTCAGTATGTGTGATATCAAACGTATAAGGATAATAGAAGCTTGAGGGTATCTGATTCTGAAGTTCTAACAGAATGAGCTCTTTCTGTAAGTTCATGAACCTTATCTTCGGAATACTTAGTAGTGCGCAAACTTGCTGTATTGCTATTACATACTAATTTTAAGCTAGAGGGTTGAAAGCAAAGCCTCTTGACATAACCACAGCTCACTCCAAATTTTTAAATGAACATTTATTCCTAATTTTTTATATACTGAAGTTAGAATATATGCAATTATTGATTGTTGTTCGATACGTTTTCAGACAAATAGTTACAATGCTACCTAGTTAAACTCTTCGATTTCAGATTCGAAAAATGTATACACTTCGGCTTGTCTCTGGCTTTCTTTCATAGTCAAAACTTACTAATGTTTCAGTTCAGTTCACATTTGTCAACCTTGATTTTCGATGAAGTCTTTAGTACCTGCTTTTGAATAACATCCTTAGATGAAAGAGTGTAAAGTTCACTCTTTTTGACCTCTATAAATTTAAATGCGATAAAACTGCTAAAGGATTTAACTACTTATTTTATATGTATGCAAGATATTTATCAGGAGTTAAGGGACTTGATACTTCCAGTTCAATGGTTATCTGCTTTAACGTCTTCTCTACTGTGAAACCAATAAAGTGATGGAGGTGAACACGTAATAAAGATTCATAGTAAAATGGCTTCTCTGTGATTGTGTTCATGTTTCATTGTTTCATCATCGACCAGTGTATCTTTAATTTTTTATGTGTGATTTGAAGAAGTGACCAGCTCAGTCAGTAGTACTGATAACGTTTTTTTTAGATTGCAATAATAAATTATTTACATACTTAATATTCACGCCAAAATCCATCCATCATAGGAAAGTTATGGGAAAACTTTAACCAAACCGTCAGCATACAAACACCTGTCACTTGAATGTCGAAAATACTATTATTATTAGGGTGTATACCTCAAATATCCTCGGTTGTTTCCTTCCGGTAGAAAAGTTTGCCCTGTTAATTAGTGAGAAAATTGATGTCCAGTATAATGCCCAAAACTGATCACTGTTTGAGAAGGTGTATATCACTTTGGGCCTCCTGTGAAAACCACCTATGAGTGCTTTAAGATTCACTTGTCAGTTTTTCATCGTTGAACAAATCCTGCTGGAAAAATGTGTACTCATATTACGCATCAAATACGTTCCATAACTTAAATGTGACCGAAGAAGGCGAAGAGAACTGAGATCATGTGATGTAATGGCGGGTTTCACAAACACCATTCCCTCAACCACATTTTAGTAAGAATCAATAAGTACCTTGGCAGAAGTTACGTCAGATCACCACACATTGTCTTAGCCAACCTAAAGAGAACTCAATGAACCAGAAGAAGTTTGATACTATTGATAGATAGTGGCTATCAGTGGAACCCAGGATGCATATTTTTTCCCATTTGGAAATCGTGGGTGGTGTTGTTCCCCCAAGGTTCTAGTCAAGTCCCAAACAGGAGTAAACCTGCATCTTGGATTCCGATGCCAGCCACTATCAATCACCAACTTCAAAATCAAACATATCGGCAATATCAAGGCATTAACGTGGGAGCCCGAAGGTTAGTAATGACAGATCATTTCAATCCGATCAACGACAAAGATACACAAGCTATAACATCATAGAACAGAAAGAAGTTTAATAAAAGTTTAGAATATGTCGTGGACCCTAAATCCCGATAATTGAATGAGTTCTGTGCCAATATCACTGGGATTCTTGTACACCAGTGAAAGCAATTACACTTCCATTTGATTTTACTAGTACTTTCACATCGGATACCTCCAGTCTTCTAACATTCTCTTACCTTTGTCATGCATACTCACTAAGTTATGAGTAGTATAGCCAGTAGAAATCTTAGTCCTCAGTAAGCATTCTCTGAAGAATGTTGTTATTTGCTTAATTTCTCTGATAGGAAATTAGCAATTTCAGTGAGACATTGTTTTGAATAGTGAGCCTTCTTGCTAATAAATGATACAACAGTCTATAATATCATTTTCAATCGATCTGACTTATATGTTCATACTTATGTTTTGGAACACTTTTGCACAACATCAGCAACTTTTTGCATACATTGTTGACAAATTCTTTCTGTTGGTTTTGCCTACGCATACTGGTTCCATATGTCTGTTTTCTTTTGTCAATTAAATAAGGCAGAGGAAAACTATATCTATAACACACGAATGAGTGATTTTATTTCATAGAACTTTTACTAGCCGTACGCACAGGACTCCACTGAAGTGCTTCAAGGTTTACAAGTGCTAAAATGCTTACAGTATGTGAAGTGTTTTCATTCAAGATTGAAGGGTAACCATTCAAACCGAGAAACTTAATATAAAAATAGTTGCAAGGACTGTTTAGAGAGAGTTTTGTAACCTACTAAACAAGGTAAGTGAAGTAATTACGGAGCAAAAATATCACTATCTGTATTAAGAAAGGACACTTAAAGGGTTGAGTTGATCCAAGGAAGTGGCGATCAAAATTAAGAAGGAGTAAGAACGGATGGAAGGTGTGTAATGTGATTCTACATAATTTATGCCAACAGTGACAGTTATGTACTCATCTTTGACTCTTTCCTAATGTCAAGAAGGAATCCAGCCCTCCAGTTGCTGTGGTTTCAATAAATTCCTTCAGTGTAGTCCTGTATCACTTATTGATAAGTTTAAACGAAACTTTTACATAACCTTTAAGTTAAGCATTCATTTAGTGCTACAGAATCCACCATTTCAAGATATTTAGTCTTATTTGCCATGTGTCACGGATTGTGTTCAGTATGGCAAGCAGATGCTCAATTTATGTGATCCTCCGATACATTTGCTTTTGTATGTGTATATGTGAAATAGTAAATACAAAAATATGTCATATGACGGTTAATAATTACCTTTTCGTCTTATTGAACAGAGCTTGTAAGAGAGGGTGACTAATATTGCTGCTACAAATGTACTTTTAGGGACAGATTTCAAAATTGGATTTATTTATTCCGAAGTTTTAGCATCTCTAGACACAAATCAAAGGAACAGTGAGTGCCTTTCAAGTCCAGTCTTCTTACCTCTTCAGAAGATTTATCACCTTGCTTTCTAACTACAGCTTAGGAGCAAGTATTTTTTTTTGAGGATGTTTCTCAATTATTGTACACTTCCTTTGTAACTTTCTTGTAGAATAACTTCACCAGAACATGTTTTCAGTTTGATGGGCAAAAGGTATAAAAACCAAGTTGCTATCTACTCCAAATTTCTTTCTGATAAACAAATTTCTGCTGAGTCCCTTCACTTCACAAGGTGGCATTTAAATCTTGACAGTTGAATATACCACCACAGTGAGATCTTATACTAATTTATCGATTCATTTACCAGCTGCTTGCAAATTATAGATAGGTTTATAAGATAATTCGATGTATTATTCCGTCACTTGATGACGAACTTCGTGGGAAGGTGAAAAGTTTAAACTGCAAAAGGAAGTTACAGTATTGGGAATGATAAAAGCTGGTTTAAAAGAAACTTCGTAAAACTGAACTCCTTTTTCACCTTCATTTGCGGCTTTCTGTTGTTTGTATCCTTTCGTATCTATCCTCTTTTTCCTTGGCGCCGTTTCTTTTTCGATGAATAGTTTTGACAGCATAAACGTTGTTATTAGTATCACACTTTCTACTTTACTGCAGCCAATTGCACATATTTCTAAGTAGGTTATGAATGAAGAGTACAAATTTATAAGTTTTTATCTTGTACGCTTTCTGAGCTTATTGTCAGCTAGTTAATTAATCACTGTGATCTTTCTACTGTGTTTTTATTCGTTCTTGTATCTCATTTCGCGGTATAGCTACAGGCGGTAAAATCTCATGTTTTACGCAAATAACATTTTCAGAAGACTGCCTAACATTTTGTAGATAGGAAATGTTACCGCAGAAAACCGAACAGTTGAGAAGTTTCAGAAGCAATCTCAGTTTGTCGAAATGATAATCAATATTATTAATTCAAGTAGATTCCGATTCGGATGAGAAGTCATTACTTAGCAGCCAATGGGTACACGATCAGGTGATCGTAACGCATCATGAGTAGAGCCTTGTAGCTCAGCTAGTAGAGTACCGAGTCGGAAATCCGGAGGTCAACAGTCTGAATCCTGCTGTGGCCCAAGCTTTTATTTCACCTTCAGTCATCACCAAGTTTCAACACGTCTTCCAAATCAAAGTTATCCAGATAGTTAGACTGATATATTTTAGTCTATAGACAAAAACGTTACAGGAATATATTTTAATATAATCCCAGTATGTTTAGATAATGAAAAAATGAAATTTCTGAATATTTCGCTGTGAAAGCCACAGCCTCTTCAGCAGAACATCATACATGGCTTTAACACTACTTTTCTTCTTTGCCCATCTTTTGTCAAATTTCCTCTACAAAATATCCAAAGAAAGAATTGTTTGATGCTTTCATTAGATAAATTGAGCTGCAAATATTCAAAACAAATACTAACGTAACTATGAGGGAGTTGTGGGGATTTGGAAACATTTCAAGTTGTTATTCATCGTAGACTGACATCAGCTGGAGGAACAACGGAAACCTGGGAGCAGTGGACAGCTGTTTCGTCCTATGAGAAGTCGTGACCGGTCGAGTCAAAGCCTGATGGCCGTGAGGACAGATACTCAACGATGACATTGGGTGGCGGTTGCACTGTATCGTGAGCTAACAGAAGTTGGAAATATGGAGCAGTGAATTCTGACCCGGTGGCTTAATGGTAACGCGCTGGCCGTGGAACCTGGAGGTGGCGCGTTCGAGCCCTGGCGGGGTCGTAAGTGTGCATTGCTGAGTCCCATGCTAGGACGAAACAGCCGTCCAGTGCTCCCAGGTTTCCTTTGTTCCTCCAACTGATGTCAGTTCACGATGAACAACAACTTGAAACCAACGTAATTAGATTTGATAAAGGTGGTTTACGACTGAACAAGCAGATACAATTTATCATTATTATTTGTCCCTTGGGTTCCTAGTACAACATAGAGATTCAGTACCACGTCACCATTTCATTATCTCTCCAGTCTTCTTAACCTGCCTCCACCACTCCCCACAAGCTTTCATTTTTTTCCTAACACCATCTCCTACATGTCACCCTCAACTCAGACGCCCAACTCAACTCGTCGTTTCCCCTTTGGATTCCACTCGAGTGCCTGACCTGGTGCGCAATGCCCCCAATGGTCTTCTCAGTGGATGTACAGTCCAATTCATCTTCACTTCCTTCTTCTGCATATTTGTTCGTCGATGGATTCATGGTTGGTTCGTTGCCACAGTGAGTTCCTTCTTGCTTATTCTTATTATTCTGCCCATCTGATCTTCAGTAATGAGACAGCGTAAGATGCAGCTATTGATGAATGTCTGTTGTCTGTCGGAAATCCCTTTCATCACGACCCACCAGATCTCCCAACCATCACATAGAAGCACTGACTTACTTCACTTACTGAATTAGTGTTGAAAATCCACATCTCGTTCACACTTTATGCTGGGTGGAGTGTAGTAGATCTCCACACTGGTTTCAGATTATTGAAGAGAGGCCTGTCTTGCTGTCTTTCCGATCCTAGCTGCTTTGATATCCTCACCTGTGCCTCCACCTGTAGTTGAAACGATGCTGTCTTGCCTAGACAGGTAGGTGAAAGAGACTACTTCCTTTACATTTCTCCCGTTGATGGTGATTGGTGCTTGTTGTTGTTGTTGGTGGTGGTGGTGTTGGTTGGGTATCTTCATCAACTCTACCTCTGTCTCCTCTACATTCACCTGAAGGAAGTCTCGCCTTCGTTGCCTCACCTCTTCTGTCAACTTGTTGGTCTTTGCCTGTAGATCTTCGGGTTTGTGCGACAAGACATTAGACATAAACCATAATCTGTGAAATCCAAATCTTTCTCTGGGGTCTTTTCATCGGTCCAGCCAGCGTATGTCCCTCTTCTCGCTCCTCACAGTTTGTTGCATAATCCAGTCCAGTCGACTACAATCAGGAATACCGTGGTTGATAGTAGGCGGCCACCTTGTCTTACGCCAGTTCTAACTTTAAAAGCATCACTGAGCTTCCCACTGTGAATCACTTGGCGTGTGGCGTCTTCATATAGTTGTTGAATGAGGTTGATAAAGGTTTGTGGTACTACGGAGTGTTGAAGCAGTTTCCAAATTACTTCTCTTTGAAAGCTGTCGAAGGCCTTTTCAAAGTCGAAGTAGAGAGTTGACTGCCATTCTATACTCTCTTCTTTGATGTTGCGTAGAGTGGCGTTGCAATTTGGTCCGTACATAAACTGCACTTCCTGAATCCAGTCAGCTTGTTCAAGTCGTAATTTTGAATCCAGAGCATCCTTTAGCCTCTCTAGGATGATGCGGCATAATATTTTGCTTGCTCTGGGTGGACAGGGACAAGAGCATGATTCCAAGCCAGTTCTTGCAAAGACTTAGGTCACCCTTTGCCGGGAGTTTCACAACGTAGCCCTTCTTCCAATTACCACCAACCTTTCCTTCCTTCCAGAACTTCTCCAATAGTGGTGTGAGCATGTCTGCTCTTGTTTCTACACCTATTCTCAGTGCTTCTGGTGGGATTCCATCTAGTCCTGCTGCCTTCCCTCATTTCAGTAGCCTTATGACATTCAGGACTTCGACTTTCATCGGAGAGCTTGTGTTCACTGGTAGTTGTGTGACTGGACTGCATGTGGTATTTCAGGACGAAGTGGTGTTGATGGTGGTCGATTGAAGAGTTTTTTGAAGTGGTCAGCCCATTGTTTCTTTTGTTTCTCTTCTTCAGTATTTAGATTTCCTTTATTATCTTTCATTGATTTCATCTGCATTGATGTCTTCACAGATATTATTTTAGTTATTTGATATAGTGTTAAATATAGTGATGAATACAACTTTATCAATAATAATATTTTTCTCATTTGCTTCTAAAATATTTGCATCTTATTATATCTACTTCTAACCACGTTGAATAAAGCTATTCACCTGATATCTTCTATACTACTGCTGTAAGATTATGATGGTTAAATATATTTTCTTTCATTTCGCTTACTGGAACCACTGCAACCTTCTTTAACAACAGTGAATAAGATTGTATTTGTCTGGAAGTAAATAATGGATGAAATATACTGGAATACTTTATAACCAACCTGTTCCAGTTCGCAATCATGCAGTCATATTAGATTCTCATATTTTCTTTACATGAAAATGGTACGATATATTTAACAAATTACATATGAATGAAAAAATAAACATAACGCCCACGCTATTATTACGGTAAATTGAATGAAGAATTTATAAACTATTTACATACAAATTCTGACATCTTAATATTGAGAATGATATACATATATGTAGATTATAAAGAGACGGATAGACTTATTCGCATAGTAATAGATTTTTCGTCTTCAATTTGCATCATTTTCAAAGAATTATCAATTAAGTCTATTCCTTCAGTTATGAATATGTATCATAGCTCAGATCTTAAATTTGTTTGTAAACAATATTGATCAACTAAGCGGATATAAGTAAAGAAAACGAAACAGAAAATTTACATCGAAACTAAAAAAAAAAAGAAAACAACTACCACGAGAAATGATTAACAATAAACAACTTTTCATCTGAATTTATACGTTGCAATCATTCATGACTGATGTGAGGAGCGAGAAGAGGGGGATACAGTGGCTGGACTGCGGAAAAGAACCTAGAAGATCTGGATTTTGCCACCGATGATTTGTGCCTGATGTCACACAAACTTGAAAACCTACAGGCGAAAACTAACAAGTTGGCAGAAGAGGCAGTGAAGACGGGACTTCAGGTGAATATAGAGAAGATAGAAGTGATGAAGATACCACACCAACAACTCCAACAACAACAAACTCCAGTCACCATCACCATCAACGGGAGAAACTTAAAGGAAGTAACCTCCTTCACCTATATAGGAAGCACTGTTTCAACTACAGGCGGTGGCACAGACGAGGATGTCAAAGCCAGTCAGAATCGGAAAAGCAAGACAGGCGTTCATTAGCCTGAAACCAATGTGGAGATCTTCTGCACTCAGTATAAAGCGAGAACAAGATCCGGATTTTCAACAGCAACGTCAAGTCAGTGCTTCTGTATGTTTCAGAGACTTGGCGCGTCACGAAAGGGATTTCCAATGAACTATAGATATTCATCAACAACTGCTTACGCTGGCTCGCTACTGAAGATCAGATGGATTGCCAGAAAGAATAAGCAACAAGGAGCTCTGGAAACGAACCAACCAACAACCTATCACGCAACAAATATGCAGGAGGAAGTGGAGATGGATTGGGCACACACAGAGAAGGCTGACTGAGGACATCACGCGTCAGGCCCTCGAGTGGAATCCCCATGAGCCAGCCAGGTTGGAAAGTTTTCATTGAACAGAGTTCACTGGAGACGTGCTACTGAAGCCCTATGTTCTATTAGGGACCCAAGGGACTAATAATAATAAATAATAATAATCATTCATGACTGATACAGTGTATGTCATTGAGAAACAAAATTTCATGATGTATTAGAATGGTTTAAACCAAACGCACATCAGTATTATGAAGTTACTTTAATGTAAAATCATAATCTATGTGATTGCCAAAAGATAAATCGTAGTAGTAAATTGTTACTTATTATTCTCTGTCAACATTCTTAACATAGAAATGATATCCTTTGTATAGTTAGGAGTGTATTTTAATACTGAGAAATTTACTCATTTGACCTACACTAAAGTATTTTAATATAAACCCAATGTTGATTCAGTCATCATCCTGGTATGGAACTCATAAAGAATATGTTGTTAAACCGTATTCTATACTTACAACATTTTCAGTATGTTAGAAAAATCCTTTGAGTAGAAGTAAAATGGCTGATATTATTATTTTTTATTATTATTAGTCCCTTGGGTTCCTAGTGGAACATAGGGCTTCAGAAGCACGTCTCCAGTGAACTCTGTTCTCTGAGATCTTTTGAACCTGGTTCCACCACAGCCCACAAGCCCTCATTTCCTCCTCGCACGACCTCCTCCATGTCACCCTCGGACGTCCAGCTCGTCGCTTCCCATGGGGATTCCACTCGAGCAACTGGCCTGACGCGTGATATCCTCAGTCAGCCTTCTCTGTGTGTGCCCAATCCATCTCCACTTCCTCCTGCATATTTGTTGGGTGATAGGTTGTTGGTTGGTTCGTTCCCAGAGTTCCTTGTTTCTTATTCTTTCTGGCAATCCATCTGATCTTCAGTAGCGAGCCAGCGTAAGCAGTTGTTGATGAATATCTATAGTTCATTGGAAATCCCTTTCGTGACGCGCCAAGTCTCTGAAACATACAGAAGCACTGACTTGACGTTGCTGTTGAAAATCCGGATCTTGTTCTCGCTTTATACTGAGTGCAGAAGATCTCCACATTGGTTTCAGGCTAATGAACGCCTGTCTTGCTTTTCCGATTCTGACTGGCTTTGACATCCTCGTCTGTGCCACCGCCTGTAGTTGAAACAGTGCTTCCTATATAGGTGAAGGAGGTTACTTCCTTTAAGTTTCTCCCGTTGATGGTGATGGTGACTGGAGTTTGTTGTTGTTGGAGTTGTTGGTGGGGTATCTTCAAAATGGCTGATATAGATTTGATAAAAGTATTCAGATAATGGAATACCATTATCTGAATCTTTTTTATCACTTAATATTGTAAGTAAAATTGAGCATTAAATGTTATTCATGAATTTACTTCAATCTGGAAATAAGGGAAACAGTGAGTTTTGTTAAATAAAGGCTTGGTAATTTGTAAAATTAATCCTATGAAAATATTAATGCTCAATTAGTAAAAGTAGAATTTTCCTGCTCTACATTAGATTATTTAATTTTGTATAACACACAGAATTACAATATGATTTTCTGAATAAAGTCAGTAGACTTAGCTGTTACTTCATTTCTACTAGTTAAACATGATTGTCATAATGATCTGACTATAGTTCTAGAATTCAACTTCATTTTTACTAATCTTGTTAAAAGTTACACACAAAAGTTTTAGCGCTTCAATACGATGTACCGGTAAATAAAGAAAATACATGCGTTTATAGATATCCAAATTAAGTTGCGATTTGATAGTTTGAAAGTAATGATGAAGTTGTATTGTCTGAGCTGGATCGGAGAGCTTTTCTTATCAGTCTAGACAATATCATCAGTACAAACTTCACAAAGAATTGAGCCCTAAGGTTTTCTCCACAATTTATTTAGCAGCTTGTCCTGATGGTCTTGTGTGTGATTTTTTGTAGCTTCTAAGGCTTATCATTCTCTCCGTATTTCTTGTGATTGGTTGTCTTGATGACCCGAAATTTCATTGTTCTGTTGTTTATTATTCAGTGATAGATTGGGTCAATATCAATATGTCTGTCGACTGCTTACTGACCTGCATACGAAGCTTCTAAAAATTCTCTGGAATTCTTTGTATTTCCTCTATCTAGAATTTTCACATTTCCATAGTCAAATTCATGCATTGACTGATATGAGCGAAGATATGTCACGACACTTCACTATTAGTTGATGTTCGCGTAGACGGATGTGACTCTATCCAATGTAGTGGTTATCGCAGTTTCTGCAGTTTATTTTGTAGATAATGTTTGTTTTGTCTTCACTTGTTATTGTGTCTTTTAGCCTGAATAACAGAGACGGAAGAGATTTTTTGGGCTTATGGGATACAGCGATTCGAAAAGTCTTCAATCATCTAGTCGAGATCTGGGAGACTTTCTTCTTGTAAGGTACGACAGTCCTTTTGGTAGTTTTCCAGGTTGACTTCCTAGTTGATAAAGAATTATGTGAACATATTTTTAATGAATTTATATGGATAGCCGTTCTTCTGGAAAATAGCCATCAAATAGTTTTCTTCTTTCCTGAGCAGATTTGATGTGCTACAGTGTGTTTTCTCTCTTTTGTATAATGTTTATATACAACTGATTTTGTGTGCTGTTGGATTGTTGCTATTGTAATTAAGGATGTTAGGCTTTAACAATAAAGTGTCAGCTGTGAAGTTTACGCATAATATTGGTTAGTAATTAAATTTAGTACAAATTATACTTTATGCAAAATAATTTATTGATTAGATTGACTGTGATAATTCGGGATTTTTCTACTTTTTACAGATGTTTGACTGTTTAAATGACGGAACAATATCAATTCAAGCTAACTGTCTTGATATAGCTAAATATTTACAGAATCATGGAATTTCCGATCAGGTGGTTGATATTTTCACTAAAAACACAATTGATGGACTATCATTTTGCCTATTGACAGAGAAAGATTTACAAGAAATGGATATAAAACAAATTGGTGTAAGAAAACGTATCTTATATCTTTGTTCATTTTGGCGTCAACAAGTTGAAAAGCAACGTTATGGAGAATACACTTTACCCAGGATATCAAGCCAAAATTCTCTTGTTGATTTATTAAACTATCAAGATCCTAAACTACTAGCTGAATCACATATATGTAAATCCAATGGTAATAACAATATCGATTGTATAATGGAGGGTTCTTTATTAAATGATTCAGATTATGGAATAGATGAGGACAATTCTAATTCTTGGAAACTTATAATTAGTTGTTTGTATTTTGTTTTTTCTACATGTGTCACAGCATTTGTCATCGTTTTAGCGCATGAACGCCTACCAGTTACATCTAAATACCCTCCACTTCCAGATTTATTTCTGGATAATCTACCTCATATAGGATGGGGATTTATTGCAGCAGAGGTGGTTGGTATAATATTGTTCATTATTTGGTCAACTATTCTTATTTTACACAAATATAGATGGATACTTATGCGACGATTTTTTGTACTTATGGGGACTATATTTTTATTAAGGTCAGTTACTATGATAATAACTTCTTTGAGTGTACCTGGATCACATTTATCTGATCAATGTAGTCCATATATTGTCAAAGATCATTCACAACGCTTCCAACGTGTATTAGAAATATGGAAAGGTCTTGGATTATACATCACAGGGATACAGACATGTGGAGATTATCTTTTTAGTGGTCATACAACTTGTCTTACACTTTTTAACTTTTTTATCACTGAATATTCACCTAAAAAATTGTATCTTTTGCATACTTTTTCATGGGTTCTAAATCTTTTCGGTGTATTTTTTATCCTTGCTTGCCATGAACACTATTCAATCGATGTATTTATAGCTATCTATCTTTCATCAAGATTATTTTTATATTATCATTGTTTAGCTAACAGTAATATTCTACATCTACCAGGTAATGAACGTACAAGAGTATGGTTTCCATTATTCTCATTTTTTGAAGGCAATGTCACATCAGTTGTACCAAATGTCTATGAACTACCATTTTCATTTAATTACTTCAACAAATCTAATCATAATGATATTAATTCCACTAATGGTGATAATAGTAGTAATAGTGATACATACAACCAAAATTTACATAAAAAACAAATGTTGAATGATCATAGAAAAGTTAATCATTCTCTCCTTCGAAACTATTACAATGAATATTCAATTCGTTATCAGACACCACAAACATTGGATCTAATTGTTACAAAATATGAGGATAATTTCAAAAAAAAGAATGTTAGTAATATCTGTTTAGCTGTATTCCAGTTCAGAATTGTTCAACATTATTTTATCAAAGTAACGGATAATAATACTACAGTAATAAGTGAATTATCACGAAAAGGTCGTGAAAGAAAAATTCAATAAGTAGACTGTCATTTAACAAAATATCCTGTAAACATGTAATTGTTCACCATGTCATTTTTTTTTCATATGTAGTTATCCCTACAGACATATACATATCACTAATATATAATAAACATCATTATAATCTTTTGTCAACCTAGCCTGGTTAACTAGTTCACTAGTTACCAGTCGGTCCTAAGCCCGTGTAAAGAGGGAAGGTTGAGCAAAACAAATCCAAACGCTAAACAAACTCCAAAGCACAAACAAAATTATTCCTCACTGGAATCGGAGAGGCGATATGACGCCAGTTGGCGAAAGCCTTCAGGAAGCCAATCGGCCGATGTGTCTTCTCCCCCTCGATGAAAGTGAAAGTAAACGTGGGGACGTGGAATGTCCGTACCATGTTTGAACCCAGTAAGCCAGCCCAGATTGCAAACGAGATGAGAAGGTATCACATTGAAGTGCTTGGAATTTGCGAAAGCAGATGGAATGGGAGTGGACTCTCTAAACTGTCATCTGGAGAATCAATAATCTTCTCCAGTCACCCAGACGACAACCACGAGCACACTGAGTTTTGGAGTGGCTATCATGATGTCCTCAAGAGCATCGAAAGCTCCCATGCAGTGGGAACCAATCTCCTTCAGACTCATGACAGCGAGGTTCAACTCAAAAGGAAGGAAGGTCACAAAGATACAATGTTACGCACCTACAAATAATGCAGATGAAAAGAAAAAGGAGGAATTCTACAGACAAATGCAATCAGCACTGGACAAGACCTCAGTTGGTGATATCGAAATTCTAATGGGCGACATGAATGCCAAACTGGGATCGGACAACACAGGAAGAGAACTAACCATGGGTCGAGGAGTCCTCGGTGAAATGAACGAGAATGGAGAATTAATTGCAGACTTCTATGCATTCAACGACTTAGTGATTGAAGGCAGTGTGTTCAAGCACAAATATATTTACAAGAGACATGGATTTCACCAAACACCAGGACACACGAAAAATCAGATCGACTTCATCTCAATGTGAAGAAGGTGGAGACGCAGCCTACTTGACACAACATCAAGAAGAGGTGCAGACATATATGCACACCACTCACTTTCTAGTGCAAGGATCCTACCTTCAAACTCAAGTTGAAAACCTTCAAGGAAGCTGGTGATGAAAGACCAGAGTTCACGTTCAGCACTCAGAAACTGAAGGACGAAACTACAAAGGACATCTTCACGCCAGCCATCAAGACAAAATGGGAGATACCGAGCAACATCCCTGAAGAAACCTGTGTAGATGAACACTAGAACTCTTCGAAAGCTATGTCAAAAGAAACCCACATAACCATATTAGAAAGCAAGAAGAAAGAAGATAAGGAATGGATCTCGATGGACACATGGAAGCTGATAGACCAGGGAGAGGAGGATGGTGATAGTGAAGCAGAAGATAAACCAGTGCAAGCATGCTCAATGACAAGAGGAACTGAGTACAATGTATAAAACACTACACTGGACAAAGAAGTGAAGAAGAGTGTGCACAAACACAAAAGACACTTACTTCTACAAAACACTGGCAAGTGAAGCACAACAGTCTGCAGGTGGCAGAGACAGAGATCTGACAACATTGTGTCAAATAAACAGGTTACTATCTGGGATGGAGGAGATCAACACAGATGAAACCAATGAAAGATGATGAAGGAAATCAAAATACTGAATAAGAGAAACAAACGAAACAATGGGCTGACCACTTCAAAAAACTCTTCAATCGACCACCACCACCATCATCATCATCAACACCACCACTTCGTCCTGAAATACCACATGCAGTCCAGTCACACAACTACCAGTGAACACAAGCTCTCCGATGAAAGTCGAAGTCCTGAATGTCATAAGGCTACTGAAATGAGGGAAGGCAGCAGGACTAGATGGAATCCCACCAGAAGCACTGATTATAGGTGTAGAGACAAGGGCCGACATGCTCACACCACTATTGGAGAAGGTCTGGACGGGAGGAAAGGTACCTTTCGATTGATTACAAGTTGAGCTACCTTGTCAAACTCCCGAAGAAGGGATACCTAAGTCTTTGCAAGAACTGGCTTGGAATCATGCTCCTGTCCCTGTCCACTCAGAGCAAACAAAATATTATGCCGCATCATCCTAGAGAGGCTTAAGGATGCTCTGGATTCAAAACTACGACCAGAACAGGCAGGCTTCAGGAAGTGCAGTTTATGTGCGGATCAAATTGCAACGCTACGCTACACGTCATCATAGAAGAGAGTATTGAATGGCAGTCAACTCAACTCTATCTCAACTTCATCGACTCTGAGAAGGTTTTTGCCACCGTCGACCGAGAGGTAATTTGGAAACTGCTTCAATACTACGGGATACAGCAAACTCTTATCAGCCTCATTCAACAACTATATGAAGATGCCACATGCCAAGTAATTCACAATGGGAAGCTCAGTGATGCTTTTGAAGTGAAGACAGGAGTGAAACAAGGTTGATTACTATCCCCGATAATATTCCTGATTGTACTGAACTGGATCATGTAGCAGACAACAGTGGTGAGCGAGAAGAGGGGGATACAGTGGCTGGACCGCAGAAAAGAAACTGGAAGACTTGGATTTCGCGGATAACTTGTGTCTAATGTCACACAAACTGGAAGATACACAGTCGAAATGTAACAAGTTGACAGAAGAGGCGCTGCAGTGAGGACGGGACTTCCTTCAAGTGAATATAGAGAAGACAGAGGTAGAGGTGATGAAGATACCTAACCAACACCACCAACAACAACAACAAGCACCAACCACCATCAACGGGAGAAATGTAAAGGAAGTAGTCTCCTTCACCTACCTGTCTAGGCAAGACAGCATCGTTTCAACTACAGGTGGAGGCACAGGTGAGAACTTCAACGCAGCCAGGATCGGAAAGACAGCAAGACAGGCCTCTCTTCAATAATCTGAAACCAGTGTGGAGATCTACTACACTCCACCCAGCATAAAGTGTGAACGAGATGTGGATTTTCAACATTAATTCAGTAAGTGAAGTGAGTCAGTGCTTCTATGTGATGGTTTGGAGATCTGGTGGGTCGTGATGAAAGGGATTTCCGACAGACAACAGACATTCATCAATAGCTGCATCTTACGCTGTCTCATTACTGAAGATCAGATGGGCAGAATAATAAGAATAAGCAAGAAGGAACTCACTGTGGCAACGAACCAACCATGAATCCATCGACGAACAAATATGCAGAAGAAGGAAGTGAAGATGGATTGGACTGTACATCCACTGAGAAGGCCAACTTGGGACATCACGCGCCAGACCAGGCACTTGATTGGAACCCACATGGGAAGCTACGAGTTGGGCGTCGCAACTGTGGGTGAGATTGAGTAGATCGTGTGAGGATGAAATGAGAGCTTGTGGGCTGTCGTGGAGCCAGCCAGGTTGGAAAGTTTTCAGAGAACAGAGTGGAATGGAGACGTGCCACTGAAGCCTTATGTTCCATTAGGAACTCAAGGGGCAAATAAAAATATAATAAATAAGTAATCTTTTTGTCGTATTCTTTTGTCAAATCCAAATGAAATATGAAAATGAATTTTTGAAGTTTCGCAACTTCTTGGAAGTCCTTTTATCGAAGAATACAACCTGTATAAATTGCTGAATAATTACATAGTAAATGGTTTTCCATGAAGTCAAGAAACGTCAAAAATTCTTCTATCTCATTGAAAGTTGACAAGCATATTCCATTTATAATCCATTTACTCAATTTTCAATTCATTCAACTCTAGTAAGTCAAAATTTGATCCTGAAATCTGTGGAAAAACTTCAGTTTTTAATGAAAGTCACCTGTTAATTCTAAAACGAAAAAAGGTAAACGGAAACACAAAAATAATTGTAACGGCTTAGTCACTTTCTCATTTCAATCTGAAAGGTTATCTTAATCAGTATTTTGATATTATTATTATTGATATTTGTCTTTTGGGTTCCTAGTGCAACATAGAGATTCAGTAGCAAATCACCATTTCCCTCTCTTCTCCGCAGTCTTGTTAACCTGGTTCCACCACTGCTCACAAGCTTTCATTCCTTCCTAACAACATCTCCTCCATGTCACCCTCGGCTCAGGTGCCCAACACGTTCTTTCCCATTTGAATTCCACTCGAGGGCCTGGTGCGTGATGCCCCTAATCTGTCTTCTCAATGTTCAATCCATCTCTACTTTCTTCTGCATATTTGTTGGGCGATGGGTTGTTGTTTGGTTCGTTGCCACAGTGGGTTCCTTGTTGCTTATTCTTTCTGGCCATCAGTAATTTCATCGAAATATGAAATAATTTTTTTTATCTTACATCTATGGCATTCTACACACATATCTCCCGTTAGCAATATGAGAACAGTGAGAAGAAATGTTGGAGTACATTAGCTTGAACCCATTTTGTGACTTCTCTTGGTATCTTCAGATGTGTACAGCCTGTATTCTTTAAGATAACAAATAAAAACAAAAAATCAACATACACTGCTAGACAATGGGAATAGCAAGGGAAGGAAACTGTGAAAATGTTTACTTAGTGATCTCATAAACAGTATACATAAGAAGAATAACTTCTTAGCAGTATAGGAAGATAATTATAAATTTAACCTTTCATACTTTAGTAAACAACTTAAAATATATTGTACACCCCAAATATCTGCTCAACGTAAGAGCATATGTAATAACTTTCACCTTGATTTCAACAGTTTCTATCCACTCAAATATAAATAAGCACTAGATAAGTTGTTTTCGCATAGTGTACAAAGAAAACAGTGAATAGGTTAACTGGAAATACAACTACAGCTGTTTGAGAAGTATATCCATGAAAATACAAAACCAAAAAGCTTAAACAGAAAACACAGTAGAAGAAAACGTAGTAAACACAACATTAGAATTCCACAACACTTCTTCAGTCATATGCTTCAAACAGTGAAACAGTATTATTTACAAGATAATTTTTCCTCATAATTATATCAAGGAACAAGCAATTAATTCTGGTAGAAAAATCACCCCATCAGTAATGCTGTTTCAATGTGTATTCCAAATAATAAAAGAACTAAAGTGGTAAATGTGTTATAATTGAGAACATGATCAGGTAGAAGCTAGTTTTCATTTATCTCGACTTCAAAATTGATGATATAACGATGGTGATAAACAGAAGAATACATAGTGCGCGGGCGGAGAAATATCCTGTAGGGAAGTTAGCCTTTCATCTCCTACCTTCTTTCTTCCTAGTATGATCAAAATTGACGGAAACCCCTAACAGATTAATTTCCACTGAGGAGCAATCTTAAAAATAATAATAATAGCTTTATTCCAAATAATATGTTTGATACAGTATGAAAATGTCAGCATGTGATACATTAATAAATTTACTCTCAAAACAATGTTTTCAAACAGAATGATCATGGCGTCTGAATGATATTCATAATAACAGCAAAAAAGGTAATAATGTGAAGTAGGCCGTTGAAGCTTAATTATCGCCCGGTGTTTAATGGTGGCAACTCATTCAGCCAGTAGAAGAATACACTATTTAAGATAGGTATTCGAAGAGGCAATATGATAAATTTTTGTCTAATCAAGAGTCCATTTCCTCTTAATATGAGATTTTTCCTTCGAAAAAAGACTATTTCAGAAAACTTTGAAAATCCTCAAGAGTATGTGATACGCTTGGAGGACATATTTGAAAGACTAAAACAAACTGAATTTGAAATAATATATCTGAAGGGAAATTTCACTGGTAACACAAAGTTCAAGCAGACCACCATGAATCTGTGTATATTCACTAAAGCTGATAAAGTGGACGAACAGAAAGAAAGGCCTACCTCAGATACTTTCAACATTTCCTGGAGAATCTAAGATTAAAGGGAGCAAGCAGTTGAAAAAATGCAGCTAGAAAGTGTTTATTAGGTACAGAAAATGAAGCATAATTTTTCGAATCGTTTCAATTTGTCTTAAAAAAAATATTTAAAATCTTCGATTTTTGGAATCGCTGCAACCAAAATCCTAAGACAAAATTTATTCATTTAAGAGAAATCTATAGCTGTTCTTCAGTTTCACCGGCCAAATAAATCTTCAGGAGTCATCTGTCTCTTCATATTCTCATTTTTTAATTAGACATTCACTTTATAGAAAAAAAACCCTAATTTCTTTTCAATGAATAAAGGTGGTTCAGATTTTTCATTCGCTAGTGTTTCAGTGATGCACAGATGTCTGAACTTAACTCTTACCGAGTGACCCGGTAGCACTTTGTGCAAACTTTTGAAAACTTACTGAAACGATTATATCAATGAGAAACTTCTGCATTGTAGAATCGATCAAAGAAAAATAGGTAACTTTTTCATGCAAAGCCTACACACAATGACAGGCTATCATATTTGTAATACTTCGAGCAAAATTACTGCCCATGATCCCATCAACAGTTTAGAATATTCATTTCTGCAATATTTATTCACACATTTACAAGCAGACGTCATATATGCAGTCTCTATTCATTATTTGTTAGTCTATTTTCGATAACGCTATTAGAAGACGAAGATTATCTGAAAAATGTGATGTATTTGCGCAATACATTTCGAACAATCTGATCACACATTTACTTGTCAAGTCAATTTATATATGAAAATTAAAGGTCAAATAGAGTGAATATGAAAAGGTTGTGACACTAGTCTTGGTAATATAATCAGATAAGGATTACCAAGGTAAATTAAGTGAAACAACAAATTGTTTTTGTACACACAGCGGGGGATTAAGTTTACGAATGGCTAACGCTTCGGCAAACTTCAGTATGCGCCCCTGATTATTCCTGTATATTATCTTAAACGCTGTTTTCGTATTAACCCTGTGATTCATTTCAATAATATGTTTTGCTATAGATGACTATGGATGGATGTCATCTGCACTTATCAAAGTTTGTGTGTTAAACTGTTTTTCTAGCCATTTGGGGATGTGTTCACCCACCCTAGTCTGCATTGAACGATTACTCCTCCCTATGTATGTGTGCCCACACATACATGTAAATTGGTAAACGCAGTAGGATGTGATGTAATCATTTGTGCGAGGTTGAGGTTTGTGGTGAAGCAGGTGTTTTGTCGTCTCAACAATGATAAGCTGAGCTGCATAGTATGTTTTACTGATAACAGATTTTAATCTCTGCTTCAATATCATACTACTTGTTTCCCCTCTGTATGGTACTTTAAGAAATATGCTTTTCTTCGGGACCGAGGAAACTGTAGGCTTTGGGGTCAACTGTTTTTTACAATGGTTGACAAACTGTAATGGATAACCGTTTTCCACTAGAGTGTCTGTCAGAAACTTATTCTCATCATCCATCGTATCAGATGTACAAATACGTTGGATTCTATTGAACAAGCATCTTACCAAGCCTCTCTTATATTTCATCGGACAAAAACTATGGAAATTCAAATACTGTCCTGTCCAAGTAGACTTCCTATATATTGATCGTTTTATAGATCCATCTTCCCTCCGGCACAAGAGTATATCAAGAAATGCAAGTTGATGATCTTTTTCTTCCTCACATGTCAGACTGATATGATCTTGTACGGTATTAAGCCTTTTTAATAACCTCTTGGCATCCTCATCTGTGTCACATATTACAAAGATATCATCCACATACCTTCTATAGAGTGTGACATTGGTGATTAGATCTTGGGCCATTAGTTCAGTATGTGACATATATACGTCAGCTAATAACGGTCCTAATGGACTCCCCATGGCTACACCATCAATTTGCCGAAAGTGTTCACCTTCGAAAGTGAAATGAACCTTATCAGTACATAATAAAAGCAGTTCTTTCAAATAAGTTGAAGGAATAGGGAAAGAAGGATAATTCGAAGATATGTGGTCACAAAGAATATTAATTGTCTTCGTTAGAGGCACATTTGTAAACAGAGAGTTAACATCAAAAGAATACATTTTCTTATTTTTAATATTCAAATCAGTAAGATAATCAACAAGTTCAAACGTATCTTTCAGCGTTAGCCATTCGTAAACTTAATCCCCCGCTGTGTGTACAAAAACAATTTGTGGTTTCACTTAATTTACCTTGGTAATCCTTATCTAATTATATTACCAAGACTAGTGTCACAACCTTTTCATATTCACTCTATTTGACCTTTAATTTTCATATATGAATTGACTTGACAAGTAAATGTGTGATCAGATTGTTCGAAATGTATTGCGCAAATCCATCACATTTTTCAGATAATCTTCGTCTTCTAATATCGTTATCGAAATTTATTAAAGGGACTAATTGTCAGTCTATTTGTTTAATACAATGTCCCATAAGCTTGACAGATGTGTTGATACACCTTCGTTGCTTGCTGTATGTCTTAGAGGTGATATGGATAGATATAGATTCTGTTGTGAACCCTTATTTCCATTTCATTTTCTTGCACTTCTGTATGACAGTGCTATTCCAATCGATGTTATGATTTTCGTGCAGTGCAGGAATTGCCATCGATCAACATTTTTCCAACTGTTTGTACTTTTGTCCATCTGTGGTATGACCTTATGTTAATATTTGATGTTCATTCAGATTGGTTGATGTGTGTCCTACATGGCTTACGTGACAATCGACACACGGTATTTTATACACCACATTATTCGTGTCCCATGTTTTAACTGGATCTTTTACTTGGTTCAATTCGGATTTTATGAAATTCATTGGTTTAAATGCTGGTGTTATCACCTATGAATTGGTCTGGGTGATAACACCAAGAAGAAGAAACAGAAGTCAACAACATCGACCCATCGACTGATATCATTTGGAGGAACATCAGAATCCTGGGAGCACTAGACAGTTATCGCTTCATAGTATGGGTTTCCTAAAGAGTGTGCACTCATGACCTTGCCTTGTGAGGGATCGAAACTTGGACCTTCACGTTCCGTGGCTAGCACGTTACCAGTGAGCCAGTGGGTTAGAATCCAACGGTCCATATTTCCAACTTTGGTCACTTCACGACAAAACGTGACCGTCACGCAGTGTCATCGTTGAGTAGTTGTCCTCAAGACCACCAGATTTGCCCCAGTGGTCACGACTCCTCATTGGAACTTCAGGAATCACCTCTCAAAGCTAGTCAGAAATGAGCACTAGTTCAATTGAATTTGGGAGTTTGTGGGGATTTAGAGACCTTTCGAGTTTGTATCCATCATGGACTGATGAGTGCCATACTAGGAAGAAACAGTTGTCCAGTGCCCCCAGGTTTTCAATTTTCCTCCAAGTGATGTCAGTCTATGATGAATACTAACTTGGAAAACACTTTTTTTCATATTCATCCAGGTTTTGTAGGAATTTTCATCTGAATGAACTATATGTTAATAACACTATTGCATGACGTATGGACTATGTTTCATTTAATACAGTTTCATTACTCAACTATTCTGCTTCCACTGATCTTAGTAACTTAATTTCTGTTAACACTCTATTATACTATGTTATCTCGGAGATTGTAGTTTGTATGCAGCTGAAGAAAACCGACCGAACAACAAGATGGATTTGTGTTATAATACTGTCAAAATCTACCTTTTTAAATCTAACAAACAGCTGAAAAACATGTATATCAAACGACGTCTAAGTCTTATAGGGTAAACAGAAGAATGGATTAAAATCGTTTGAGCATGGAAAGGACTTCGGGCTACAGGTAGTGTGTACTACATTGACCACTTGGAGGGTAAATGTATGAGGGATGTTTTACAGATAACCAATAACTATTCATCCATTATGCGATAGGAATTCCCATATTTGTTTATTTAAGCATTTCCCTTTTAATGAACCCAGAGAAACAAGTAGAAGTTAGTTTTACAATCAAATGTTGAAAGTAGCTATGAAAAATAATCTTTTCCCTTCAATAGATGATTAGTAACCAATGCATAGAATAGTATACTGTTCTAAATGAAATTCAGAATAAATTACCCTGTAACATAATGTAAATGTTTAGTGTCAACCGGCTAAAAGTTTTGATGCTCATCATCAATCCATACTGCAACCATAAAGAAACTGGTGTTCCTAAACTGTTTCTAAAGTGAATCACTTGATGCACAATTCAAAGACTTTACCACTAGGCTACTGAGGCTAACACCAGAAAATGCATTTGACTGGAGCGTTGCTTTAACAACGCTCCTACCTTAGAGTACACACTGCTGACTTGATTCGTAGACCGCAATCAGGGTTTAGCACTTAGGACTAGACAGCCATGTAGGTTACCCTGTTATCACCAATTCATGTGATTTTTCATTCAAAACTAATTCCCATGTACAATATGATCACTCGTTGACACTTGCAATTTCCCCCTACTACTTTGGGTTGACTTGCTGGACCTATGCTGAGCTTCTATGCGGATACCCAGATACAACCTGAATTTTCCCTATATTGTAGTCTACTTGATGGCTAGCGGCGGAATTCAAGGCGCACATTTCGTTCTGTTTTCGGTTGCCTCCCGGCAAGTGATTTTGTCCCTATTACGATTCGAGCCCAGTACCCATTGCTTCAGTCAACAGAGCGTTATCCACTAGGCCACCGGGGGATGAGACCCACCACTTCTGCAAAGGGTATCAGTTGCAGTTTGTTGACACTTGCAGTTTCCCCTTGCTACGATAGGTTGAAAGTGAGTGGTGTGAACCTACATCTGCTCCTCTTCTTGATGTTGTGTCAAGTAGGCTGCGTCTCCACTTTATTCACATTGAGATGAAGTCGATCTGATTTTGGTTATAGTGTGTCCTATCCTAGTGTCTGGTGAAATCAAATCCATGTCGCTGTCTTGTGAACATCATTGTGTTTGAACACAGTTGCCTACAACCATCAAATCGTTGAATGCACTGAAGTCTGTAAACAGTTCTCCATTCTCATTCCTCACTTCACAAAACGCTTCTCGACACATGATCAATTCTCTTCCTGTGTTGTCCGATCCCAGTTTGGCATTCATGTCACACATTAGAATGGATTTCGATGTCTCCATCTGGGTGGGGTCTTGTCCAGTACTGATTGCAGTTGTCTGTAGAATTCCTCCTTCTTCTCTTCATCCACATTATTTGTAGGTGCTTAGTGTAGCATTGGCATTGTATGATTATGACTCTCCCTCCTCTTGATTTGAACCCTGTTGTCATGATCCTGATCTCTGAGGAGATTGGTTCCTACTGCATGAGAGAGAGCCTTCGATACTGTAGGGGACATCATGATAGCCACTCAAAAAGTCAGTGTGCTGTGCTCGTGGATGTCGTCTGGTTGACAATATCGGAGTAGATTATTGACTCTCCAGTTGTAGGTTTGGAGGGTCCACTTCCATTCCATCTGCTTTCACAGATTCCTAGCAGTTCTATACAATGCCTTCTCATGTCTTCTGCAATTTCAGCAGCCTTGCTATCCTCAAATATTGTTCGGACATTCCATATGCCTATGTTCACTTTTGCTTTCATCGGTGGATGAGAAGACAAATCGGCCGATTGGCTTCCCGAAGGCTTTCACTAACCAGTGTCCTTTCGCCTCTCCGATTGAAGTGAGGAATAATTTTGTTATTATTTTTTATATTTAGTTTGTGCTTTGAAGTTTTTATGGCGATTGTATTGGTTTTCTGGGGTAGGGGTTTGCTAGTCGTATGCCCTACCTTCCCTGTTTATCTGGTCGTAGGACAGGTTAGTAGCTAGTGAACTAGTTAACTAGGCGGGGTTATAGGTTATATTATCAACATTTTTTTTAAAAGGGCCGTATTATCCTAATGATGGATAGTGGCCAGCAGTGGAATCCAGGACGCGCATCTGGTCCTATTGGGGAGTCGCCACCTGGATGCACCTGCCACCCTGTGAGTGATGTTGTTCCCACTAGGACCCGAACTTGGGACTAATCGCTTCAAACGCCAGAGTATTATCGACTAGACCACCGAGTCATGAAAGTCACTTCTTGTGAAATGGGTATAGTTTTAATGTCTTCGCTTGTATTATCCGGTGACTGAGTAGACCCAAGTGATCGGTCTCTATTGATATATGGGCTCCTGAGCGGACGCCTCGAGATTGCCTGTGTTGCAACTGTATATTAATGATGGAAATGGCAAGCAGTAGAACCTAGGACGCACATTTCGTCCTATTTAGGACTCACCATTTAAATACTAAAGCTATACCCGTCTCAAAAGAAGTGGCTACCATGGCTTGGTGGTCTAGTGGATAACGCTGTGGCGTTTGAAGTGACGGGTCTCCAGTTCAAGCCCCAGTGGAAACAACATCACTCCTTGAGAAGCAGGTGCATCCAGCTGATGAGTCCCCAGTAGGAGGGAACGTGCGTTCTGGATTACACTGCTAGCTACTATACATCAATGATATATGATTGAGATATAGCCAATATCGAAGCATCTGCAAAGGAGCCCGTATGGTAATAGAGACCGATTAATTCAGTCCAGTCAACGACGGGATTATACAAGCAAAAATACATTTGCTTTATTCATGACAATAATTATGTTTACAGTACAGAATCCTCAGCATGGGATATTGCATAATTTTATTTATTCGACATCTTGAAAACATTACCAATCAGTGTTAGACAATATATAATAAAGAACTACGAATAACAAGATTATTGAAATGTTTCATGACTCCAAAGACATAATAATTGATGGCTATTACGAACATGATTGATAAGACTATGTCATACCTAATTTTCTTCATACAGTATAGGAGCATGTCTAAAGAAAACTGTGTGGATGAACACTAGAACTCTTCGAAAGCTATGTCAAAAGAAACCCACATAACCATATTAGAAAGCAAGAAGAAAGAAGATAAGGAATGGATCTCGATGGACACATGGAAGCTGATAGACCAGGGAGAGGAGGATGGTGATAGTGAAGCAGAAGATAAACCAGTGCAAGCATGCTCAATGACAAGAGGAACTGAGTACAATGTATAAAACACTACACTGGACAAAGAAGTGAAGAAGAGTGCACACAAACACAAAAGACACTTACTTCTACAAAACACTGGCAAGTGAAGCACAACAGTCTGCAGGTAGCAGAGACAGAGATCTGACAACATTGTGTCAAATAAACAGGTTACTATCTGGGATGGAGGAGATCAACACAGATGAAGCCGATGAAAGATGATGAAGGAAATCTAAGTACTGAATAAGAGGAACAAACGAAACAATGGGCTGACCACTTCAAAAAACTCTTCAATCGACCACCACCACCATCATCATCATCAACACCACCACTTCGTCCTGAAATACCACATGCAGCCCAGTCACAGAACTACCAGCCAACACAAGCTCTCCGATGAAAGTCGAAGTCCTGAATATCATAAGTCTACTGAAATGAAGGAAGGCAGCAAGACCAGATGAAATCCCACCAGAAGCACTGATTATAGGTGTAGAGACAAGGGCCGACATGCTCACACCACTTTGGGAGAAGGTCTGGAAGGAAGGAAAGGTACCTCGCGATTGATTGCAAGGTGAGCTACCTTGTCAAACTCCCGAAGAAGGGATACCTAAGTCTTTGCAAGAACTGGCTTGGAATCATGCTCCTGTCCCTGTCCACTCAGAGCAAACAAAATATTATGCCGCATCATCCTGCAGAGACTGAGAAATACTCTGCATTCAAAATTACCACCGAATCAGGCTGGCTAGATGGCTGGCTGGCTGGATGGATGGATGGATTCAGCAAGTACAAATCATGTGCAGACCGAATTGCAACGCCACTCTACGCATCATCATAGAACAGAGCGTAGAATGGCACTCAACTCAACCTCAACTTCATCGACTTTGAAATGGCCTTCAACAGTGTCGACCGATAAGTAATTTGCCAGGCAGTTACTTCAACAATACGCAATACCACTAACTTTTATCAATCTCATTCAACAACTATATGAAGACGCCACACGCCAAGTGATTCACAGTGGGAACTCCAGTGATGCCTTTGAAGTGAAGATAGGAGTAAGACAAGGTGGCCGCCTACTATCACCCACGATATTCCTGATTGTAGTCGACTAGACTGGATTATGCAACAAACAGTGAGAAGGGAGAAGAGGGAGATACAATAGCTGGACCATGGAAAAGATCCTAGAAGATTTGGATTTCGCTGATGATTTATGTCTAATGCCATACAAACTGGAAGATACACAGTCGACATCTAACAAGTTGACAGAAGAGGCGCTGCAGTGAGGACGGGACTTCCTTCAAGTGAATATAGAGGAGACAGAGGTAGAGGTGATGAAGATACCTAACCAACACCATAACCACCACCGCCACCAACAACAACAAGCACCAACCACCATCAACGGGAGAAATGTAAAGGAAGTAGTCTCTTTCACCTACCTGTCTAGGCAAGACAGCATCGTTTCAACTACAGGTGGAGGCACAGGTGAGGATATCAACGCAGCCAGGATCGGAAAGACAGCAAGACAGGCCTCCCTTCATTAATCTGAAACCAGTGTGGAGATCTACTACACTCCATCCAGCATAAAGTGTGAACGAGATGTGGATTTTCAACACTAATTCAGTAAGTGAAGTGAGTCAGTGCTTCTATGTGATGGTTGGGAGATATGGTGGGGCGTCACGTAAACGACTTCCAACAGACAAGATACATTCATAAACAGCTGCTGCCTACTCTGGCTCGTTATCGAAGATCAGATGGCCAGAATAATAAGAATAAGCAACAGGGAACTCCGCCTGGTTGGCTGGAAGCGAACCAACCAACAACCTATCACTCAACAAATATGCAGAATGAAGTGGAGATGAACCGGGCAAACACTGAGAAGGCCGATCGTGGACATCACGCGCCAGACCACGCACTCGAGTGGAACTCACATGGGAAGCTACGAGTTGGGCGTCGCAGCTGTGGGTGAGATGGAGGAGATCGTGTGAGGATGAAATGAGAGCTTGTCGGCTGTCGTGGAGCCAGCCAGGTTGGAAAGTTTTCAGAGAACAGAGTGGAATGGAGACGTGCTACTGAAGCCCTATGTTCCACTAGGAATCCAAGCGACAAATAATAATCATAATAATTTTTGTACGTGTTCGTACGTGCACAGAGTTTTATGTATTTGCTTCTTTTATTCCTAGAGGATTAATATAGAGAGAGATAAGGACGCAGAGGATACTTTTCATCAGATAATATATTTCTAGCCAATAGTGTAGAAGGGCTCAAATGCCTATCCACGACTGCATTTATCAGCTCGGTTAGGGGTGTGCTACTTGCTCTAATAAAAGCTTTCAAAATCCTACGCAGTACAAAGTAGTCTTTTTTTCCGGAGTCCAGAAAAGAACAAGGGGGAACAATATGTAAATAGAGGTAAAGCACAAGAATTAATAAAACATATGGGTAGATGCTGAGTTATGTCAGACAGTCTGAGTTTCTTATGAACAGCACCGTGAGGTGCACCGACTTCACTAAGCGGCGAAGCAGAGCGTTTTCAATTGTATAGAGTGTACTGTCTTCTCTCAGAAAAATATGAATCAAGACAGTTTACAATTCATGACTCGGTGTGATTACTGGAAATCTTGTTTAAGAGGGGTATAGGGATAGAGTTAAAGGCAGAAGTATAATTTTAGAAGGCATACCTGGGATACTTAGCCCTTTTGTCCTGACTGGTCATAATATTATGATGTAAAAGAACTGAAGCATGTAAGGTGTTCCTTCTCGGTTTGTAGGCAAATTGGTTTGGATCTCTGAAAGCCTGCAAAGGAGGTTCAGCCTAACGAAGCAACAGTTTTTTCATTATTTTTAGGAATGGTGAGGTAATTGCGATCGGTCAGAATTTCACTTTGGCTCCAGCAGATTTGAACTTAGGCACTGGAACTATTTTAATTTCTTTCCAAGTGGTTGGTAAGTTGTTGTAATATAAGACTCATTGAAAATGTTTGTAAGGAAATAGCACAGAATATCAGCACACTTTATGAAAAGAATACCCGGCTTGCCATCTGGTCCGGGGCACTGAGAAGGTTTTAATAACTTCAGGCATCTGAACAGATCTGTTTCACTGAGTTTAGGAAAAGTGTATTCTTTTATATGTGAAGAACTAGATAATATAATGGATGATTGGTTTAATGTACAGATGTTGTAACAGATTTCAGTTCATTCTTTCTCTTTCCAGTAAACTACTCGAAAGCTGATTTTCGCAGTTTACTATAGCTTCATTGAAGCGATCCCTTCCGAGTCCGAGTCCCAGTGGGAACAACATCACTCACTGGGAAGCAGGTACATTCAGCTGACGAGTCCTAAACAGGAAGAAATGCGGATCCTGGATTCCACTGTTAGCCACTACCCATCATTACCATTACTAACATATCGTCAAAAATTATGGCAGTGTTCAAGATTTTTAGTGCTTATCGAGATTAATTAGACAAACAGTATTGTAGAATAAGTTTATAGAATTGATACAAGGCATACTGTTTATCTTACTCATTATCATGCTCATACTTGTTCTCTAAAATTAATTTATTCATAATACAAACTTAACTTGTTTTACCATGTATTTTTCTGAAGTCTGCTAATAAAAGAAAGTACACTGAAACTTTGATTTTTATTAACTAACATTTGATAGGGAAAATATTAATCAAGACTGCTAATCGTAAAGAGATTTACAACTTGAAATGTTGCTGGGTTTTTTTTCTCTTTCAATATGTTTCATTCTAGTATATTGAATGAGCAATAGAATTGGTTTGTAATCCATAAGTCATCGATTTCAATGATATAAGGTGGATAGATAGATAGATAGATATATCATTTCATACAAATAGAAAATATTAAGTCAATGTAATATGTGTTAAACATCATGTTTATGCATCATAAAATTAATTGTACGTATTGTTTTCATACATCCTCCGGAAAAAAACATTGTTTTGTACACATATAATCATGGAAACTTAATACATGCAACATCAATCAATAGAAATTAATATAAAAAACCAGACTGGAATTTAATAGTAAAACTAATTAGTAAATAAAATCTTCTTATTCATTATTAAATACATGAAGTTAAACAAGTGATACATTTTAATTGTACATAATACAATAATGTTTGTTTTAGTGAATTTAATTCTCCCGGCAAAAATAAAAATCATGAATTATGAGTTAGAATATTACGATTACAGCTTAAATTACTGTGTATTTCATAATAGTTCTTTAAAAAACATATTGTATTGATGAATGGATTTTACAGTAAAGTGGAGGAATCAGAACAAAAGTAGTAAGAATGACAAGATTTATGATGAAGAATAATGTCACTTTATTCTATGGCGTTTAATCAACTACAAAAAGCTTAAATTAACAATGATTATGAAATGGAATAGAATCACACTTTAAATGTAAAAGACTTTGTTGAAGACGTTATAAGATAGTACGACCAGCATGTTAAGAAAGTAAAATAATCACAAACTCTAATCTAAATATATTGCTTATTTACTGCTATTTAAACACAGAAATTCTAAGGTTATGAAAAATAGAGGAAGTCGACACCTAACTGGAGCTCAAGAAAACTATGCATGTTTCAGAGCTCGTTGAGTGTGCACCAGGCAAATTCTTGCCCTATGACAGGTCGTAGAACACAGACATACTGGTGACTAACAATTCCCACAATTCTTGACCTGAAGACGGAATTTGACTTTGTCGACCGTGAGATGTGGTAACGGTGTTTGAATGTGAAAGGATTACCGAGTAAGTATGTGATGATTATCAAAGCTTTGTACTTGAACTCACGCAGCCGTGTAAGGACTTATGGAGACTTGTCATGTAAACTAACGAAAACTACTGGTTTCCGCCAGAAATATCTATTGTCACTGTTTCCATTTAACTTCATTATAGACGTACAAATGCACATAATCTTAGGCACATGAGACTTCATAGGGGTTCACCTACTCCCTGGACGTCGTCTGGTTGACTTGGACTAGGTAGACAGTATTGTCACGGTAGGTAAAAACACTGACAAAACTCAGAGTCTTCTAAGCGCATGAGCAGAAATCTAAGTACTTTTGGCATGCGTTTCGCTGTGAGATGTTAGATGATGCTCCAGGACTGGCCCGCAACTACTCCTATTTTAAATATAGGGAGTGAAGTGGTGGAATGTGTTGCATCAGCTCACCTAACTGGATGGTTGCTGATGAAATTTCAGCTCAGATACATGAGGCATTTACCTACTTATATTACCTGTGACGGCGGCGAGATATCTGGCTACCTACCAAACGACGAGTATACTGCACTGAGGGCCGTTCTGTTCTGTTGTATGGTGTGAGACATACCCGTTAAACGTAGACGACATGAAGTAGTTACAGGGTTTTGGTCATAGGTAATCTCGTAGTACTGTTCGCCTTTGGTGGAATCAGTGTGTGAGCATTACTGATATCAGGCGAAGACTACTAGGCAAGTCAAACAAGTCGACTGATGAGTGAAAGACGGTTCAGAGTGAGCAGACCAAGACCTGGCACTGGTCGACGAGGTATGTGACTGCTGACTGGAGCCTGTTAGGAGATGTATACTATCTTTCTGAGGTCCCAGAGATGAAAGGTATCAATGCCTGAGGATACTTGATTACATGACTGGAAATCGATCACAAGGACACAAATGTATTCACAATTTGATGCCTTCTAAAGCTTGAATATTTGCACTAACCGTCTTCTTCAGATTGTTTATTCTCTTGCACTACTTATCTACTTTGATATCACTTCTTTTCCATCCACCTGTTCTTTGTATACTACTGTGAAGTGTGGCAACTTGAGCCGATGCACTTGAATGCGACGCTCTATGTTGATACTGTCTGTCTGTAGAAGAAGTAATGAAAGTATATTACACAGTAATGCTAAAAACCAAGTTACATAATAAATGAGTGCATTTATGAATATTAATTTACAACAGTAACCTCGCCTGGTTAACTAGTTCACTAGCTACTAACCTGTCCTACGACCAGATAAACAGGGAAGGTAGGGCATACGACTAGCAAACCCCTACCCCAGAAAACCAATACAATCGCCATAAAAACTTCAAAGCACAAACTAAATATAAAAAATAATAACAAAATTATTCCTCACTTCAATCGGAGAGGCGAAAGGACACTGGTTAGTGAAAGCCTTCGGGAAGCCAATCGGCCGATTTGTCTTCTCATCCACCGATGAAAGCAAAAGTGAACATAGGCATATGGAATGTCCGAACAATATTTGAGGATAGCAAGGCTGCTGAAATTGCAGAAGACATGAGAAGGCATTGTATAGAACTGCTAGGAATCTGTGAAAGCAGATGGAATGGAAGTGGACCCTCCAAACCTACAACTGGAGAGTCAATAATCTACTCCGATATTGTCAACCAGACGACATCCACGAGCACAGCACACTGACTTTTTGAGTGGCTATCATGATGTCCCCTACAGTATCGAAGGCTCTCTCTCATGCAGTAGGAACCAATCTCCTCAGAGATCAGGATCATGACAACAGGGTTCAAATCAAGAGGAGGGAGAGTCATAATCATACAATGCCAATGCTACACTAAGCACCTACAAATAATGTGGATGAAGAGAAGAAGGAGGAATTCTACAGACAACTGCAATCAGTACTGGACAAGACCCCACCCAGATGGAGACATCGAAATCCATTCTAATGTGTGACATGAATGCCAAACTGGGATCGGACAACACAGGAAGAGAATTGATCATGTGTCGAGAAGCGTTTTGTGAAGTGAGGAATGAGAATGGAGAACTGTTTACAGACTTCAGTGCATTCAACGATTTGATGGTTGTAGGCAACTGTGTTCAAACACAATGATGTTCACAAGACAGCGACATGGATTTGATTTCACCAGACACTAGGATAGGACACACTATAACCAAAATCAGATCGACTTCATCTCAATGTGAATAAAGTGGAGACGCAGCCTACTTGACACAACATCAAGAAGAGGAGCAGATGTAGGTTCACACCACTCACTGTCTCGTGCAAGGATCCTACCTTCAAAATCAAGTTGAAGACCTTCAAGGAAGCTGGTGATGGAAGACCAGAGTTCAAGTTCAGCACTCGGAAACTGAAGGACGAAACTACAGAGCAAATCTTCACATCAGCCATCGAGACAAAATGGGAGATACCGAGCAACATCCCTGAAGAAACCTGATGCAGTTCCGAACTTGATTGATTAGACTATATCTTACCTAATTTTCTTCATACAGTATAGGAGCATGTCTAAAGAAAACTATGTGGATGAACACTAGAACTCTTCGAAAGCTATGTCAAAAGAAACCCACATAACCATATTAGAAAGCAAGAAGAAAGAAGATAAGGAATGGATCTCGATGGACACATGGAAGCTGATAGACCAGGGAGAGGAGGATGGTGATAGTGAAGCAGAAGATAAACCAGTGCAAGCATGCTCAATGACAAGAGGAACTGAGTACAATGTATAAAACACTACACTGGACAAAGAAGTGAAGAAGAGTGCACACAAACACAAAAGACACTTACTTCTACAAAACACTGGCAAGTGAAGCACAACAGTCTGCAGGTAGCAGAGACAGAGATCTGACAACATTGTGTCAAATAAACAGGTTACTATCTGGGATGGAGGAGATCAACACAGATGAAGCCGATGAAAGATGATGAAGGAAATCTAAGTACTGAATAAGAGGAACAAACGAAACAATGGGCTGACCACTTCAAAAAACTCTTCAATCGACCACCACCACCATCATCATCATCAACACCACCACTTCGTCCTGAAATACCACATGCAGCCCAGTCACAGAACTACCAGCCAACACAAGCTCTCCGATGAAAGTCGAAGTCCTGAATGTCCTAAGGCTATTGAAATGTGAGAACGCAGCAAGACAAGGTGTAATCCCACCAGAGGCACTGAGAATAGGTGTAGAAACAAGAGCAGACATGCTCACACCACTATTGGAGAAGTTCTGGAAGGAAGGAAAGGTTGGTGGTAATTGGAAGGAGGGCTACGTTGTGAAACTCCCGAAGAGGAGTGACCTAAGTCTTTGCATGAACTGGCTTGGAATCATGCTCCTGTCCCTGTCCACTCAGAGCAAACAAAATATTATGCCGCATCATCCTGCAGAGACTGAGAAATACTCTGCATTCAAAATTACCACCGAATCAGGCTGGCTAGATGGCTGGCTGGCTGGATGGATGGATGGATTCAGCAAGTACAAATCATGTGCAGACCGAATTGCAACGCCACTCTACGCATCATCATAGAACAGAGCGTAGAATGGCACTCAACTCAACCTCAACTTCATCGACTTTGAAATGGCCTTCAACAGTGTCGACCGATAAGTAATTTGCCAGGCAGTTACTTCAACAATACGCAATACCACTAACTTTTATCAATCTCATTCAACAACTATATGAAGACGCCACACGCCAAGTGATTCACAGTGGGAACTCCAGTGATGCCTTTGAAGTGAAGATAGGAGTAAGACAAGGTGGCCGCCTACTATCACCCACGATATTCCTGATTGTAGTCGACTAGACTGGATTATGCAACAAACAGTGAGAAGGGAGAAGAGGGAGATACAATAGCTGGACCATGGAAAAGATCCTAGAAGATTTGGATTTCGCTGATGATTTATGTCTAATGCCATACAAACTGGAAGATACACAGTCGACATCTAACAAGTTGACAGAAGAGGCGCTGCAGTGAGGACGGGACTTCCTTCAAGTGAATATAGAGGAGACAGAGGTAGAGGTGATGAAGATACCTAACCAACACCATAACCACCACCGCCACCAACAACAACAAGCACCAACCACCATCAACGGGAGAAATGTAAAGGAAGTAGTCTCCTTCACCTACCTGTCTAGGCAAGACAGCATCGTTTCAACTACAGGTGGAGGCACAGGTGAGAACTTCAACGCAGCCAGGATCGGAAAGACAGCAAGACAGGCCTCCCTTCATTAATCTGAAACCAGTGTGGAGATCTACTACACTCCACCCAGCATAAAGTGTGAACGAGATGTGGATTTTCAACACTAATTCAGTAAGTGAAGTGAGTCAGTGCTTCTATGTGATGGTTGGGAGATATGGTGGGGCGTCACGTAAACGACTTCCAACAGACAAGATACATTCATAAACAGCTGCTGCCTACTCTGGCTCGTTATTGAAGATCAGATGGAGACGTGCTACTGAATCTCTATGTCCCACTAGGAACCCAACGGACAAATAATAGTAATAAATTTTAGAACAGTAGATTGAAATCTGCCTACTTGTAAAACAATATTACTTTATGGAACTATAATAAAAGCGATGTAGTAATAATAATAATAGCGGGATGAAATACAGTTATCAAAGAAGCGAGGAATACATGACACTCTTTTGTATGCATAGGTTCAACTGGGAATATTTCATATCTACAGCTTCTGAGAAGTGATGCGACTCCTGCTTTTTCGGTAAGTTTACAGTCTTGAATGTTTAAGACAAATCACCTAGCACCTCGTATCCATAATATGTCTGCTAGACAAAGTCCAAGGTACTTTACTCTTTTTTGGAAGCATACTCTTGGCAAAACCGTTGGCAAAATGCTGTTGTTATATCCAGTAAATCTTATCATCCTCACTGTATTTTGATTGAGGAATGAAATCAAATATGTAAAACGAGCTGATCTTAAAACAAAGAAGTCTTTCAACGATTGCTGGTACCAAATAAATAACAAATGTCTCAAAATTAAGTGTGTTTCAAATTAAAAATCAGTCGAGTGGATATATACAGGTGTTAAAACATAGTCTTGAACTCAACATATAAAAAGTTGGTAAAGTATGTTATAGTATGAACAGGTTGTGATAAATTAGTGTACATTCAACTGGTCAAAACCAGCTCCTGGTAGTTAGTTAGCTGAATAGTTAATTATCTACATAAGTAAGCATTAGAAAACTGTTCACAATCATAATATGGTTGAAATAAAACCTGAATGTGGCTAGCCTCTTATTATTTAATCCTACTTGGATTTCTTTACTTGATGTTAACATTACAAATTCGTGTTTATTTACTTGTCCCGTTCTTAGATGATACTTGGCTATTTGCGACTTTAGAACTAATTTGTATTCCGAATACATTGCTCACTATCTTCACTTGTGTCTTCTGTTTTAACGTTGCTTGACACAAATGGATCAGCAACATTTGGAGCCCTTAGAATACGCAAAGGTATTTGGACCTGTATACATTAAGAGTTAGATGCGCATCCACAACAGACTAAATAGATGACAAGAATATATTGCTTGGTCACGAGAGTGCAACCAACCTCATATTGTTTAGTGTGCAGTGACCGAATTCTATCGATTAGTTTTTGTAATGTGATCACCAAGCTAGGAGGCTTAGCATCATGGTGCACACTGATAGATATTATCTGGTTGGAAGCAATCGTATCCCAAATAGCTCATTGATAACGTTACTGACTACAACACTGGGTGACGCTGGTTCATGTCTCAGGCGAAACCTTGCTGATGAGCCTCAACAACTACGAAACCTAGGTTTGGGACATCCTGCCGATTGCCTTCTACCAACTAACATCTACGATGACAAGAATACGAAGAGTGAAGTTGAAAATATTTGTGTGTGAACTATGGTCAAAATTCGATCGGAGAGTATTGCAATTTTTGGTCGCTGAGTGAAAGATTGACATTCGATATAGTTTGTATTTGTGTAATTCACAGCGTGTTTGAAATCAAATAATTCAAACGTTTTGCACGAAATTCTGGTCTGAGCCTCTTCTTCCATGGTTACATTTGTACTTCCACTTTCAAAAGTTTTCCGATTACATAGCAGTTACTGAAATCGCCACAAAACTCCATTCCTTCCATTCCTTCATATGTCTTATGACAGGATTTTCTTGCTCACAACAGGTAAGAACTAAGAGTTGTACACTTGCATTCCTTAGCCTTTTGGGTAAACACATTCATTTGTTTTCCTGTATACCACACGGTTATCAGGATGCCAAATAAACATATTTTAGAGTTCAGCCATAAGGGAGACCCTTTTTAAGCCCCTTTGAAAGTGGATAACAAAGCCTTTATCTATGTTTTTTATACATTGTCTATAAGGCAAATGTATAGTCCTTTTAATTACTCTTTTGTTCTACAGCATTGGGATGAATAAATTTATTGGAAGAGGTTGTAGAAGACTACTAGAGTCGACTTCATTTATATGCGTATGTACCTTTTCTTGGGAGAAAGACAGTAAACCCACTGAGAACGTAGAAAAAAGGCTGTTTATCAAAGTCAAATCAGTAGGTCAGGATAAGCAGGTTGGTGGTTTGGTGTTCAAAGTTCATCCGATCAGTATATATCTGATCTATAAGCCTAATATGTCCATATTTCCAGTTAACATTCAAAGTAAGGTATGGTTTTCGGTAAACAGATCTTATCACAGACATGAATGCTTTTATAAATGCATCACTAATAGATTAGGACTTTAAATCATGATATAAAGTAAAATTCCTTTGTATGCATAACCCATAAGTAAGATAGATACAGACAAACATATCTTTAGCGGAGTACTAAGAAGTCACCTTCATGAGGAGTTAACAAGTCTTTACAAAGCAGTTTTCTATTGTATGATGCGGTGAATTGTGCATATATAAAGTTAGTCTTGATCAAATAACATTGTTGATGAATTTTGTTTAAGATTATGAAACCAGAATACCGAAATCTTCATGAACTTTAATTGTTCACAAGATGAAAATGCTTAACCTTGTAACAACAATCATTTCAATAAATTGTATCTATAGTCTAAAGTATGACTGTTTTTTACATCTTCCACATCTAAAAGATATTGAAAATTAGGACTTTTTCTTAAGACTAATTGAATATTTTATAGACATTTGTGTTAATACAAGCTGACACTGTAGATGCATAGTCATGAGATTAGAAAGTTTAAAAATCCAGTTGAAACATGGTGTAAATGTTGTCTTTCCACATCTACACGAAGTTGTAAAGAACTTATACTGATTACATTCAAGGTAAAGTATTTTAATTATACTTTATGCATTTTATAAGCTGTAGACATCAACATGATTATTACACGTAACATAGTCTGAAAAACAAGATGAGACATGAACTAATCTGTCTAAGATCGAATGTATACTAAATAAAGAAATTTGAATAAATCTATTTTATAGACTTAATAAAATTGACAGTAATATATATGAGGATAAAAATTATCCCAACTAAAATCGAAACTAAGAAAAACTAATTTTAGTAAATATACTATTCGACTGAAAGACAATAGTTAAGCTGATCATTTTCGATGAGAAAATGACCAACTTAGCCAATTGATTAATTTTATTTTCTATCTTCTATAGTGGAGACAATTCTGATTAGTTTTCCAACTGAACTGCTTTTAAACCCGTACTAAATCTTTAGTTTTCTATTATCTCGTCCAAAAATGAATAAATCAGACGTTGTACGAGCGAACGTATTAGTTACTAACTATTGAGAAAGGTAGTTACTGCATGATATAGATTGGTCATTAGAGAACCTAGTCAAATTACAGTCGTGTTGCTATGATAGGAATCTATCCCAATTACTTTACCAAACCAGTTGATTCTAGTAATTCCCCCATAACCTTTGAACTCTTCTTATTGTCTTAGGACGAAAAACTTAAAAGCAGGTGACTTTATTCCTGAAATAAGTAACTCCATGTACAATAAATCACTCAGTGTCATAAGGCTATTCGTGATATGCGAATTAAAGCTGGCTAGAATTCTACTGAACCACTCCTTAAAGCAATCTATCACTTTTACATAGCATTAGATTAGAGGCGACAAATTCTTCTGTTTTTCAGTGAGTCTTAGGTAAAATGGATCTCTTCACACAAACTATAGATCATACTTGTAGCAACGCACTAATTTTTCCTATTTAAGTACAACCTCTACACTATTATCGTAGAATCTAAAGTTGGACTTACAGTTTACGTATTTACATTCACACAAATGAACAGCTAATCGTTTTAGCTGCGGAGCCATCAATACATACATCTAGGTTTTCTCTTATATCCGAAATTGTAATGGAAAATGTTAATGAAATAACTTCAATTAGTTGAAGCATTTATTTGAAACAGTTAGTCCCTTTTATGAATTTCGATAGTGTAATTAGAAGTCGAAGTTTATCCAAACAATATGATGTATTTGCGCAACACATTTCGAACAATCTGATCACATATTTACTTGTCAAGACAATATATATTAAACCGAGGATTGGAAGGGGGGATAAATACAACAATTAACATAATAGGGGATTAAAATTAAGAAAGATGAGGACAAACAGGAAGTGATATAGTTGGTCCTAATCTTGGTAAGAAAACAAAGTTTACCAAGGTAGGTGTAGTGTAATAACAAACTGTTTTTGTAGGCATAAAGGTGGTTTAAATTTGTGTATGGCTATGGCTTCCGCAAATCTCAGAATACGTCCCTAACTGTTACTATATAAGACTTTGAGAGCTGTTTGAACATTAACTTTGTGACCCGTTTCTTCATCTATAGCTAAACATATCATAGAAACAGGTCACAAAGTTAATGTTTAAACAGCTCTCAAAGTCTTATATAGTAACAGTTAGGGACGTATTCTGAGATTTGCGGAAGCCATAGCCATACACAAATTTAAACCACCTTTATGCCTACAAAAACAGTTTGTTATTACACTACACCTACCTTGGTAAACTTTGTTTTCTTACCAAGTTTAGGACCAACTATATCACTTCCTGTTTGTCCTCATCTTTCTTAAGTTTAATCCCCTATTGTGTTAATTGTTGTATTTATCCCCCCTCCCAATCCTCGGTCTAATATATATTGACTTTATTACTATATAATGTACTGGGCCTATTGTGGGCGTTGTACTTAATATGACGCATACTTCTCCATTTATTCAAGTGCATCTCATTTCTCAATGGGTCCGCATTATTATACCACCGACTATCTTGCTGATATGCACTGTCACCCAGGACTGTGAGTATTACTATTACTGGAGGTTGAAGAGTCAGTGACGGAGGAGGAATAATACATAACACTTTAAGTGAAAATACCCACATTTCTAAGGACTTCATAGTACCCATATACCATATGGTAACCTCAAACTGTAACTAACTGCAGCAAACAATGAGAACGTGGATACAAGTGGTGTAAAATGTGCGTATGTTTTTATCGGAATTTCGAATCCCAGATTAAAACAACACTGAATCATAATTGAAAGAAACTGAGTAACAATGAAATCTATAGTAAGAAACTGAAACCCTGAAAGAAACAATAATTCACGACCTCGATTTAAATAGACACCTTCACATTACAAAGAAAATGTAAATTATTTATCGTGACACCGGTAAACGTTAATATCGTCGTAAAGGCGCAAAAGTGATATATTACTAAACGAACAACAGACAGGGTGGAATGACTTGGTACAAAGGACGTTTGAGCAGTCACCTATAAAGTAATCAGTCCTGTCTCTACGACAACTGTTGGAAAATTAATGCAGTCGACTGACAGAGTTGTTCATCAATGCTTCTTGCTCAAACGTTGATCTCTTAGTCAATATAGTACGTCTAATCTGCTTTCCTGATAAGGTAGGGTACTCAAATAATCATATCCTTAATACAGGAACGCTGAATTCTACCCGCAAACTTGCTGCTCATATGAATAATTTCAAGGAAATTAATACCAAATGATGACAATATTTATTGGGAGAGTTTCTAAACTGTAAGCAGTTTAACTTTTGCTTTTCTCAGTCGATAAAAAGCTATTCTGCAGCGAAAGAGCTAACAAAACTCTAAGAACTATCAAATAGCTTGGTCATCAATGTATTAGAACTTCCTGACGTTTAGTTTTTGAAGTATAACACATCTACACTTATGCAGTCAGACGCAATGTACAATAGCACCATGGATGAGAAATTCTGGAAAATCTATTCTTAGCCTTTACAATCAGATAAATGATTTTCTCAGGTGCATCAACAAAATTTATCCTTATTTCGGGGACTCCAGGTCCATGTCCGAAATTCCGTCCGATTACAGTTACTTCTCCGTTCTTGAAAATAATGAAGAACATAATAACACCTATGCTTGAACCCTTATTGAAGGCTTTTGATGACTCTAACCAATTTTTATATAAAAGCAGTAGAAGCACTCTTGATGCCACCAGTCTTATACCATAATATTGCTTGTCATCTTGATAGAAATGCCAAGTATGTTAGGTGTGCCTTTTTAGACTATATTTCAGCATTTGATTCTGTCCACAGACCTCTTTCAGTGAACAAGCTGGACAGAACTCATACTGAGTCCTGGATAATCAGCTGGCTGTATTCCTATTTATCCGAAAGGAAACAATAAACTTTTCGAAGAGGGAAACACTCTACCTCATTGCTTACTGACCGGTGTTATCTGAGGGGCTCTCTCCTTCCATCCTGGCTTTTCTCCTTATTTCTGTATGACTTACTACCTTCAGCTAGTATCAATTTTATCAAATACGCTGATGACCTAACAGTTCCCATGCCTTTCTCCTCTTCAACAGATTGTTCCCAACTGAATGATTACCTATCTACTGTTTGATGATGGTCCTCTGTAAATTGTCTTGTCCTTAATCCTTCAAAATGTCTGACCATAAACTTAGGTTTTGGAAGCGAACATAACCTATGTAATCTGCTGAAGTTTCATGATTCCTATTCTGCTGATGGCTATGTATTATAGAATCTCATAAGTGTGATTGATACCGGCCTGTGTTTGTCCTCGGATCTCTAGTGGTGATCCCATATCTTACTAATTTCCTAACGGAATTCCCGCCTAACTTTCTACATTAAGAAGCTGAGAGTGTCTTGTATAACTCAGCCTCTCCTCTTGTGTTTCATAAACTCCTGCATCTGGCCTGTTCTTCTCTATTGTCCCCATTCATTTTTCCCCGGGTTTCTGAAAAAAAGACTGCTGTTTTGCGTAGAACTTTGAAGATTATCAGCAGAACTAGTGGTGTACTTCTAAACCTTCTAGTTACAACAATTGTGGACAAATATACTAACTCATGTAAACATCTGGCAAGAGTTACTGTATCAGGTGACCGGCATCCTCTTCACTCAAAGCTCTCTGCGTATCGGTCATCAGGAAAGTCAAGGAACAAGTACATTAGACTTTATGCGCGTACTATAAAATATGAGAACTCTGAAACACGTATTTAGTTCGTCTTCTGTGCGATGAAGAATGTATTACAAATATACTACCTAATGAACTGTTTTTGGAAGCAAACTAATTAACGTGTACATAGCACATTAGTATTTATATATTATGAATCTAATTGCTAATGTGATTATCTAACTAATTTAACTCTATATTTGCCAGAAATTTTTAGATAGAGTAAATATTTTTATCTTTTATGCGTAATTTATGCTTATTTTATTTTGCTATCTGTACATGCACACTGTTTCTGTCCAGTTGATGCTATATGACATACTGGAAATTCTCTAGAGTATCCCCGAAATACCTTTCAGAATAGAGCCATTATTATTATTATTATTACTATTATTATTATTATTATTATTATTATTATTATTATTATTATTATTATTATTATTATTATTATAGCACTCATCACATATCACTAGCTGTTGTACAGAAATTCAATGCAAATTCACGCACTTAAGAATATTTGTAAGCTGTTGGGTTGGAGATACAATACATTATACTTAGGAATACTGGTTACCAGTTTATTTTCAACCTCGTGAAATATTTCATATTGAAAAGAAAACAGTAAACTGAAAACAAATACGTTTCACTTTGACCTTTGTATATTATTCAACCAAATTTACAGATGAGGCAAACATATAGTAATTTACTATTGACCAAAGCGTCAATAAAACGAATAGTAAATCACTAAAACACCTTTTAGTCAAAACATTGATTCTAAACATGAGTACAAGTTGCAATTTGGTGTTTAAGACAATGTAAGCTCTGTGAAGAACTAGATTAAATTACAAGGGGTTGGATAAAGAAAAAACAAATTAAAAAAGAATATCGTGAAGTAATACTACTTTCAATTTGCTTTTGATCTAAATTTGTTGAGAACTTCAGAAAAGCATTTTGGTGAAGGCATGGTCACGGAAGGAACTGATAACTAGCTTGACTTTCTTCTTGATGAGCAGATATAATAATGATTGGACGTATTATATCTTCATCGCTACCCTGTTGCTGGTTGCGATGGAAGAGTGGATTAGATCACACTCGTCATGTCAGATTACAAAAAAATACAACATCTTCATAGATCACCAGGCAGAAAAATATCTGGGAAGTGTTCAAAACCCGACAAGCTTAGATAGTCTGAAAAAACTATCATAAACATGGATACTTAATAGACGGAACAAGGTCACCTACCATTGGTTGACAGTTAATATCTCTCCAGGTGCGCAGTTTTCCGTCACTTGGTTACCAACAAGATAGTATGCCAACGAAAAATGTAAACAGCTTATTAAAGAATTCCATATTGAATACATTTATTTTATACAGCCCACTGTGATAATCGTAATTATGAGGACAAAAACGTCGTACATCAAGAGGACCAAGATATGCGCCATACAAAATAATATAACACAATTCTGAAGATATAAATCGAAAGAAAATGGATGAAACATGGAATAGAATGATTAGAAGGGCAGTTCAGTAACGTACGTTTGAGACAAAACATTCATTACTTTTCGGCAGCAGAAGATAGGAGGGAGATACAGCATGACCACCAATAGTTTCTATTCTCAGCCATTTCCGATAACGTCTCAAGCCACTGAGTTGCGTAGTCTCTCAGATCCAACCCAGAGAGTCATGATGCACCAACAGATCCCGACCCAATACAACTATCCTTTATCCCACAGTCCCACGTCATACACTGACCACCCCTCCGCTTTTCCCATCCAGTCCCAGGTCTAGCAAACAATGAACGATGTGGAAACCGTTGGGATGACATGTGTAACATATGTCTAAGCCACCGAAGCCGGTGTTTCCAGATAACTTCACTTATTGAATGACGATCTCCATAATGCCCAAACACACGCTTTCGTACCTCAGGATTACTTTCATGGTGTTGCCGCCGGAAACGAGAAATCCTACAAAGAAAACGATGAGCGAACGCACAGAGTTGTCACACATCCTAAGCACCGAGAGTCCAGGTTTCACAAGCATATGGTAGGACCGCTGGTGCCGAAGTGTTGTAGACCCGACCTTTTACGGTCAGCCTAGTGTCGTGACGGCGCTAAAGGTGTCCCAGATTGACGTATGCCACTCTGGTTTTCGATATGCGGTTGAAAATCTCACCACTCACAGTAATGCAGTATTGTTATTGCTGGATGGCATTTCGAGTAAATACAGTACAGTATCATTCTGTACTATATCAAATAAACATACTGAATATAAGATGACACTCTATGGTAGTGTCTAAATTCTACTCTTGTATTCAGTGATTCGCTTAAACTAGAAAATCTAAGTAGTTTGAACGGTAGTTAACTCTTTTAACAGTTTATAAACTTTGTTGAACATACGTTCAGTACTAGTTTTACAGTCAATTATTATTATTATTATTTGTCCCTTGGGTTCCTAGTGCAACATAGAGATTCAGTACCACGTCACCATTTCATTATCTCTCCAGTCTTCTTAACCTGCCTCCACCACTCCCCACAAGCTTTCATTTCTTCCTAACACCATCTCCTACATGTCACCCTCAACTCAGACGCCCAACTCAACTCGTCGTTTCCCCTTTGGATTCCCACTCGAGTGCCTGACCTGGTGCGTGATGTCCCCAATGGTCTCAGTGGATGTACAGTCCAATCCATTTCCACTTCATTCTGCATATTTGTTCGGCGATGGATTCATGGTTGGTTCGTTGCCACAGTGAGTTCCTTCTTGCTTATTCTTATTATTCTGCCCATCTGATCTTCAGTAATCAGACAGCGTAAGATGCAGTTGTTGATGAATGTCTATTGTCTGTTGGAAATACCTTTCATCACCACCCACCAGATCTCCAAACCATCACATAGAAGCACTGACTCACTTCACTTACTGAATTAGTGTTGAAAATCCACATCTCGTTCACACTTTATGCTGGGTGGAGTGTAGTAGATCTCCACACTGGTTTCAGATTATTGAAGGGAGGCCTGTCTTGCTGTCTTTCCGATCCTAGCTGCTTTGATATCCTCACCTGTGCCTCCACCTGTAGTTGAAACGATGCTGTCTTGCCTAGACAGGTAGGTGAAAGAGACTACTTCCTTTACATTTCTCCCGTTGATGGTGATTGGTGCTTGTTGTTGTTGTTGGTGGTGGTGGTGTTGGTTGGGTATCTTCATCAACTCTACCTCTGTCTCCTCTACATTCACCTGAAGGAAGTCTCGCCTTCGTTGCCTCACCTCTTCTGTCAACTTGTTTGTCTTTGCCTGTAGATCTTCGGGTTTGTGCGACAAGACATTAGATATAAACCATAATCTGTGAAATCCAAATCTTCCTCTGGGGTCTTTTCATCGGTCCAGCCAGAGTATGTCCTTGTTCTCGCTCCCCATAGTTTGTGTCATGATCCAGTCCACCACAATCCGTAAACAGCTGAAACTATTCTTCTATTGTATCTTAATTGTAGATGTATTGAAGCCTAAGAAGCAAATACTACAACAAGCATCTTTTGAATAGCACTGAGAAAACAGCCTTGAAGACTCATGTCCATGAACCGAACGGTTTTTTGCATACAAATATCTTTCATTTCTCTTGATTGACATGGTTCGCTTAAGTACCAAATAATTCAACACTATACTACTTAAGTGTTACTGTAAAGTTATCAATATCTGTGATAAAGAAACCTAACTCAAAAAGAATTATCAGTTGTAACGATACACATACAGCATAATAATACTGCGTAGCAATGGCTCCGAAGGAATGTATAGAGAAACGCTAGCCAAGTGTAGGAAAAAAAAAAGCCAATTTCAAATACACAGTGAACATAATTGGTAAATAATAGTAATGGTTATCTCATGCTTGTGGAATGAGCAACAGGAACTCATACATTGATCTGTGTTAGTGAAAAAATATAAATACTCTTGGTTAAATGATAAAAACATCTCCTTTAAAACAGCAGTTTTATCATGGATACTTGTTACGCTTTTTTTCGGAAGATATATTTATTTGATGAGGAATTGAGAACTTTGTGCAACACACTAAATAAAAATAGCTATCCAGATAAATTTATAAAAAAACATATGATTACAAAAATGATAAAAAGGATATTCCAACGCTCAGCAGAAAACTATTAGAGGTGACGTGATTAACAGGATATCAATTCACAAAGTACACTGATCAATCCAGAGGACTTTTAACGCTGGCAAATTACAAATTGCGTTCTCCGTACGCAGAGACAGAAAGATGAATTTTCTAGAATGGTCAATTCCTATTGTGTTTATCAGTTCGACTGCTCCTGTGGAACCAGTTAAGTCAGCTACTGCTCTAGGAATTTAATTTTTCGTGCTCGCAAATGCCTTCCAGTGTGGTTGCGTAAAGGTACGGTACAGACTGTTACCAGCTCCATATTAGGACACTTGGGCGAAGCTAAAAATAAGGTGGATAGGAATATGTCATTTTCTATTCTGTATCGGGGTCCCGTCAACTTACCAAAAGGTACCCAGTTCCGAATCCTACTGAGGCAGTAGCAGTCAGAATTAAATAACTGGAGTTGAATTAAAATAAAACAAGTGTTGCCGTTATAACTACCGTGGCCCTATTCGGGACGTCCCAGATAATCCAATTTCAATTCTGCAGATACCGCGTTCTTTCCCATAATCTCATTACATTAAAGGCACTCAATGAAATAATTTTAACTAATTCTATTATGTTATTCACTCCCCTGATATGAGAAACATTGTACCAAAATGTTACTTCTTAAATTATCCTCCTTAATTTATTTCAACTATCTCTTCTAAACATCTTCCTACTGTTTCATTGAACTATCACCTTATAGAATTATCTACGTAGTATAATCGTTTAAGTGTTCAGTTATTTTGAATTCAAGTCCAGCAGCAGTTGATTCTATCATTAACATTCACAAAAGACTTTTGTGAATTGACTTCCTCAACTGCATAATATTATTAACAAAGTGATAAGCAAAAACCCAATGTTGTTGATGCATAATCCCTCAATATGTACATATGACTATAGAACCTGAAGAAGAAGTTATCGAAAAGAATATTCTCTGTTCGCTCAAATAACTTTTTGTAGCTTTGAAAAGATATTGGGTTCTGGCTTATAATTCCGATGCAACCAATGGAAAGTGATTCGTTAAATGGTTTTACCTTATTTTCTTTTACAATTGGTGATCTTTAAACAATGATCAGAAGTAATCACCTATCAATTCAGTAGGCCTTCTTACTCAAGCCAATCAACTTTCTGGCTATTATCTCTCCATCCGGGAGGGGACTAGGAGACTAAGTTGAATACTCCAAGACTCGATAACTATGATTCACTCATAGACAAATGCTTTGTTAACTGAGATCTAGATTGCTAGTGCAGTAGGATAACGTTGATCACAGAAACTGCTTTATTGATACCACGCTCCTTACTGTTAGTGGTTTAGGTGAGAGTAGATGCAAAATTTGTTATAGTGTAACGCAACTGCGATCAGTGAAAACAGTTATTCCAGGTGACATCATCTTAGAACACCTCCTTCATTACTAATGTAGAAACTGCTATACCGAATATCACTCAATATCAAGCGTACCAGTTGAGCTAAGTGCAGGCCTTTATTTATGAACAGCCTCATATCATCCCCAGTCGAATGGCTTGGCAGACAACTTCAGTCGAGCTTTAAAATTTACCGCTGCAATAGTAAATTTAAGCAGTTTACAAGTTTCAGAAATGTATTGATAACTTAATACTTTAGCATTAAAATGCAGAACAAATAAGCGTTTGTGAACATCCTATTAAATTCTTTTAATACTAAATACTTTTATCCAATTGGACTAGTGTGACCTCATTGGGTGTATATTATCATTGAGGAAATGGGTATCAAATATCATTTCGAATACTAGTGTAAGAACACGCTAAAGGATGAAACGTAGAACAATGTTTACTAAGACACTTTGTACATTACTGATGAACTATGATAACCTTTCCATTGAAATATTCATTTGCATAGTACGTTTTATTACCTTTTCTTCTTCTACTTCGTTTTGTTCTTTATACATCCACGTTACCTCTTATATTTTTCTGTGCAGAATACTTACCCGTCACTCTTAATTACCTATAGCTTCTGCTGGCCTCTTATTATGTACTACTTATGTTCATTCTTATCAGTAGCACCCACTACAATACTACAGAGGTAGAGAGCCGAATTTTCAAGATTTGGGGCCTAGATAACTTATCCCACTAATCACAACCATGTCAATTTAGTGACAAACAACCAAGGTAGTAATCCCAACGATATTTTAATGAATCATATACCAAATCGAATTCTGTAAATAATTTTATGATATCAACAAATTATTTCATCGCAAATACGAATACATAATTAGAAAGATTTGTGAAGTGAAAGAATTAAAATCATGCGAAAATACATTCAGTGCACGATGAATATGGTGGGCAAGTGACTAACTCAATTATTACACAGTATGCACGTTTGACTATTATTTCCTCATTCATTATAATAGCATAAAACGAACCGTTTTGCTCCATTTTAGTTTATTATTATTATTATTATTATCAATTCCACTAATAATATTGGTAATAATAATGGTAACAGGGTGGAGAGGGAAATCAAAACCTCTACTGTGTTCAAGTGGCATTTCAACCGAAAGAATTGCTTAGAACCAAACTTTGTGGGTTGAAAGAGGTTGCTGATCTAATTAGATAAAATAATTTAGTTTCAAAAATCCGTTGCGAGAATTCCAAGATCAAACAGAGGTCAGAGTAGTCTATCAGGGTTAATTAGAATAACAGAGCACAGAAGGTTACCTAAATCAGAATTATTACTTCTTACTAATGATAAGGAATCCAGAGAAAACCTCGGCTATAGCTATGCATGCGATTGCAAACAATCACAGAATAGGGTGGAACATAGTGGCAGTATTAAGAACATACATACAATAGGAATGATTCTGCACCTGTTCCAGACATATAGGAAATTATAATACGCTTACCACGAAGAAGCAGAGAGAATTATAACTATGCGAATCATGTCTCGAAGATGTAGAGTTACCTGATATGGACATGGATATTAAGTAGTGTCCGAAACGTTATCCAGCAAATAACAGTCCCATTGTATGACACATCTAATAAACAAACTAAAATGGATTAATAACCTACCACAGTGCTCAAGTTTTACTCCTCTAATAAAACGTTTTGTCGTTTGCATATATATCAAGTCCTGTTTTTTGCAAGTCTACTTCTGTTTACTTCGATCCTCAGATTTCTGATGACAGTGCAGTTAAGATCGAGTATGTCAGTTTATAGCAGTATCTGCTACTTAATATACAAGTCTTAGTCCGTTTATAGTCAAACAGAGTTCTTATCCATGCCAAGAGATTTCATAAGAAGAGAATAATTGAACTTGCTGAGAGTTAAAACGATTCTGCAGCCTGAAACATTTTCAAATTTGGCTCATGACTGAGGCTGCTAATTATCCTGTTCTAGTTCTCTTATGCCTACCATTTAAACTGCTTGATAAGATTATAAAAGTCTGTTGAATGTTACTTCAACTCGTCTCTCACTAATCTTTCTTCATCCTGTTTACGTATCCCCATGTTATTGTGTGATCTTTTTAAAAGTAGATTACTTGGATCGCATGTTTTACCGAGTTTGGGCTGAAGTAAGATTATTTTCTGAGTTACTAATCAGCAAGTCAGTTGTATAAGCAAGCCTTTTAGTTAACAAAGCTGACTTTGAGTTGAAGTGGTTATTCAATCCAATTAAACACAAATAAGTGAACATTTAACTAACTAGTAACCAATCAAATTATATTTCAGTTTACCTTTAACCTAAAAGAATACAACTGTAGTTCAAGAATATATGAATACTAAAGCTATATTCAACAGGATTTCTGAGTGAAATCTCAGCTAGCTTGAGTGCTACACACTGACAGCTGAATAAATCTATTCTCTCTCTATTACAGATTAAATCATAGATTGCATTACTATTATTGATTTCCAGAACAAAATGTTTCACAAAAACTAAGAGATATCTCCAAATATGTCCAGCTACAGTCAAAACTCTATCGTGAAAACAAAAACGGTTACAAAAACGCCTCAATCAACTGTACCCAACATTCATGAAGTAATGTGTTAAATTGAAAACAGAAACTTTTAAAAAAGTGGCTATTTTATATCTGTAAGTAGGTATATTGTACTTTAAGCGAACATTGTAATGAAAAGTGGTAAAGTTGTGAGAAGAGCCATAGATGGGTAAATGACACAATGTAAGACTTCCCATTTACATGCGGAGGTGAATAACGAAGGAGTCTTAAGGTGCAAAACGACAATATTCACTTATTAAAACAATTTAGCCACTAGCATCCTAGAACATGATATCACAGGAAATCAAGTCTAACCTTTCAAATAAATCGTTGATAGAAAGATGTGATAGTCAAGTATTTAAATATACATCAGTTTGTAAAATAAGACAAATGAAGATCAAATGCTTATCACGATTACAATTGCTTAAGTAAACAAAAGGTTATGCTAATTGCTCAGAGAAGACTGAAACACTAATAAAATCCTACGGTAATATGCCAAATAGTAAAACTGAGCAAAGTATGAATATGTAGATGAGCCAAACAAGTATGAACGAATGCAATAATAAAGATATTTGCAGAATACAAGTTATTCGGTTGATGAAGCTTTCTCCTTCTTATAAGAATTCACGTCGGATAACCAAATCGTATCTCGAAACATCGAATACACACATCTCTACATTGAAATCACAGCTGTTTATGTTTGACAGCCTTCTCGATGATCTGACTATTGTTTGTCGCATAAAGTTCACTAATTTTATCTATGATCTACACAGTTGGAGAAATCTAGAAGCTGTGAGAATCAACTCACAAAATCCCTAGCGAAAGAGAATTTCTTGAAAATTCAAACAAGTATACATGCAATCTCTCCAATATCACATCAAATAATATGGAAACTGAAGCTCTATCTCTTGGATTTAAATTTCATCTCCCATTCAAAAGTGTCGAATTGATGAGGAAACATAACTTGAAAACTTATGCCTACCTACTACTTCACGATTTGAAGCCTATAGATGAGAATCGAAAAAGCTGGTTTCAATCTAAGCTGGTCGATATTAACAATCAGTTTTGCATACCTTCATATCGCCAGTCGAAGATCCTGATTAAGCAACATAGGTTGACGCTGAGAAGGCTGCACAAGAATGACGAAGTTGTTATAATTAGAGCTGATAAGGGGTCTGGTGTCATCATAATGAATAAAAATGGCTACTTGCATAAAACGATGGTGATTTTGGGGGATTCATCAAGATTTAAAGTTGATAGATCCCAAAAGGATGCGACAGTTTGAATCAAAAACGAAGAAAGTAAGCACCTCAGGGAACTTTTGAAGAAGCAATTGATTGATGGAGCAACATATGATGAACTTAAACCAAGAGGTTCACGACTACCCTTCATGTACGGCCTTCCAAAATATCCATACGTCTATGATGAATTCACCTTGTCACAAATCAGCTCATTTGTTAGTAAAGAAATTGGAATCCGTCAGAAAAAGGTCCACATATCACACCTTGAAGAATACATTCCGATTCTCTGAAGAACTGCATAGATATCTCAGATAACTTCATGGTATCGTTTGATGTTTCCCCACTGTTTACGAATATACCAATAGATGAAACGATAGACGTAATCTGTCAACAGTCTGATCTACTACCACTGCCGAAAGCAGAACTCAAACGTTTACTGCTACTCTATACAAAAGGTGTTCAGTTCCAGTTTAATAATCAACCACACTGGCAAACTGATAGGGTGGCTATAGGTTCACCACTAGGACCTTTCCTACCTGATATATTGATGGCTCACCTCGAACGAACATGTCTGAACTCTGCGATTAAGGAAAAGAAATATTACTCCAGGTATGCCGATGATAGTTTAGTTGTTTGTGATAGTGTGAATTATGCGTCAAAGTTGTTTGACACCTTCAATCAAGTTTATCCAAATACTAATTTTACAATAGAATACGAAGATGAGGACAGATTCAATTTTTTGGATCTAAGAAGGAGATATGATGCTACAGTTACGAAAACTATCAACAAGAAAAATATGTGGATTGGTCTTCGCCTTCACTACAACAGTTTCTATCCTCTCACCTACAAGTGTGGTTTAGTCAAGACGCTATTCGCTAGAATAAAAACGCCTTGCTCATAGGATAAGCAAGTAGAGGAATTTGATATAATTGAGAAGAACCTTACAGAGAATGGATATCCGAAGAAATTCATCATGAAGCATGGGAAATGATTCATCAAGAGATTAAAATATCCAACTGTTGAGAAGCCTGTTTTTCTTCGTCTAGCATTCAAAGGTGATGAAACATCTGAAAGAATAGGCAGAAGAATAAAAGCTGCACTGAAAAGGAGCTTGCCTCGTGCCAGACTGATCTCAGTTTACAATACACTATGCTCAATAACACAGTCGAATGAAGACAAATACCCATCTCACATCACCTCTAACTGCGTATATCAATTCACCTATGCTAGTGGAAGCAAGTACATAGGACGGAACGAAAGAAAGGTCTCTATCCGAATTTATAAGCATATTTCGAGAAATCTGTGTCTGAATGGTAGCAAGGTCTTTAGGGGCGCAATAGACAGGCACCTAATGGAAACAGGACATCAAATCGATGATTCTCAATCCTTCAGGATAACCAACAAACGAAAAATGCCATTTTTATTACGGTCTGCAGAAGCCCTCGTCATTAAACATTTTCACCCTGACCTATGTACTCAGAAAGAGATTGTAACTGACATTCCTTTACCTTGGTAACTTTATATAATTTTTTGCATGTATATGTATGTTGTCTTTTCTCTTCTTTTAATTGCATCATCTCCTCATTAATTACTTACTGACCATTAATCACTTAACGATTTTCCAGTAAGTTCATGTAGTTACATAACCTATTGGCTCTTAAACTGCCCCTTCCTTTACACTGGTTGTCGTTTGTTGTTACTCCCCTCCCCCCAAACCACTCCATAACTCCAGAATTTTCTATCTCATCAGATATAAATTCCCATTGATTTTGACTAGGATTTATATTCAATAATCCTCTGTTCCCTTGGCCTACTACTTTATTGTTAATCCTGGATTTCAAATCTCTATTTATTTCTGCTTACTTAAAGTATGCTGCTATTATTACTACTAATACTTCATTTCAATCTTAGTCTGTTCGTAGCTGATGAAAGGCCATGAAATAAAATGAGTTAGTTTTATTCTGCAAATGTCTTTGTTCTTGCATAATTCAAATTGTCAAGAGGACTAAATGTATGAAGGTTAAAATTGCCATCTAGTATAACCTTCAGTTCATTATTCTTAATATACGTTAAACAAAAAATTTTGTCAGTTATTAGCTTAAATTCATAAAGATTATTGCCATGAACTTGTTCTTCTAACAGCTTTGGACAAAAATAGAATTGAATAAATATTTTTAGCATCCACTGAAGAACTGTTGAAAACCTGGAGGCACTGGACAGCTGAGGAGTCCCGTACTAGAACGAAACAGGTGTCTAGTGCTGCCAGGTTTTCAATGCTTCTTCAACTGATGTCAGTCCGTAATGAATACCACCTTAAAAATAAAATCCCCAATAACCTTAGCATACATTGACTAAATATTATTCAGTTGCACGTCAACAAGGTAGAAATAATATAGGAATATTTCAAACTACAAAAACCCTTTAAAGTTATCCGGCTAGACTTATATGTCCAGTATAATTATGTTAGTCCAAAGTTGTAAGGATTCGTATGAAAATCAGAAAACAATAGTTTTAATTTACCCAGCTGCTAGCGATGGAATCCAGAAAGTGCGTTTCCTCTTACTTGGGACTGATCAGCGGAATGTACTCGCACTCCAGTGAGGTATGGTGTTCCCACTGAGACTCGGACCAGGTGCCCATCGCTTTAAATGCCTAAGCGTTATCCACCAGGCCACTGGGGCACGACATCCATCTCTTGTGCAACGAGTATCAGTTGTTGCTTTTTGATACTTGTGATTTCCGGTTGCTATATTGGATCTAGTTGATCGATCTCTGCGGCTCTTGTGCCTCAGCACGGTAGTGGATAACGCTTCAGCGTCTGGAGCGATGGGTACCGGGTCCAAGTTTCAGTGGGAACACCGCGACTTACTGGGGTGCAGAAACATCCAGCTGACGAGTCTCAAGTAGAAAGAAACGCACATCATGGACTCCATCACTAGCTGCCAAGAAAAATAAAACCTCGTCACTATTCAGGTAATATCGAGGCATTTGCATAAAACCCTATCCACCAACAGAGGTCAAGTAATCAGACCCAGTATAACAAAGGGCTATCACACCCGTCAATACATAAGAGTAATTCTCGTAAAAAGGTACCTGGTCATAAGACTAACCTACTTTATAATTTCCATGATTAAATACTATCTATTGATACTGGGTGATGATTGAAGGTGAGATGAAAATTTGGGCTGCAGCAGGACTCAAACCACTGACTTTCAGGTTTCCGACTCAAGGCTCTATCAGCTGAGTTACGAGACCTGGCTGCTGACCAAATTTTATTTCACTTCAATTACCAAGGGTTTCGTCCACCTGTCATATGAATTCGTGACGCGTTATTATCGCTTTATCGTACTTACGCCGTCTTCCCAGTCAGGACTTCTCACTCCAATCCAAATGTAACTGAATTAGAGAAAGGAAACACCATACTGATTATCATTTTGACTATCTGAGTGAGACAGTCGTGCTTTGGTCTTGTAGCTCAGTTGGTAGGGCACCGAGTCGGAAAGCCGTTGGTGGCTGGTTCGAATCCCACGGAGGCCCAAATTTTCATTTTACCCTCAATCATCACCCAATATCAATATGAATCCACCAAAACACTGCTTTTTCACTCACATAGTCAAAATGACTATAAATATTATGTTTCTTATTCAGTAACGGGTATGACTTCAAGTTCCTAAAATTGAATTTAACGGTTTACTGGTCAAATACACACAACCTCAAATGGACCACGATGACGCGGACGCATCGACGTCTTAGCTCCCTACAGTGGTTGAATATTTTACTGGTCCGTCCAGTGTTGCCATGTTACTAGTATTTTCACAGAATGATGTAGTTTATTCTGTTTTGAAGTGTATCGAGGCATGGCTCATAATCTAGGGACCTGACTTTTAACCAATGCGTCAACAGTTGAAACCAATTCCACCATGGTTAACTATATGGTGTCACCAACACAATATATGTGGTGCATGCAACACTGAATAAACATGTGCTTGGCTGCCTAACTCTGAATAATACACAGTTTTATGTTTCTTTATGTCCGTTTTAGGTCATTTTGAATTTATTATTGTTGAAGTTCTTATTCTGCTGTTACGTAATGTATCATCCAAAACACTTTTGTACGGAGATGTAAGATGATCCGCATGCTAAGTGTAGAACAATACAATGCGCAGTGACTAACCAATTGGACGGGAAAACGAAGTGAGTGACCAAACCATGGTACAGTTTGGCGCCACGTGCTTTGCCTGCGGTTGATCCATTTTACAAAGAAATGTGTGAACTATGAAAACATACTTCGTAATAGTCAATAAACAATAACTACCGGTCCATTTTGGCTTTACCACAAGAATTCGCCTTAACATTTACTTCCCGGTAGATACTACTCAAAGCATGTTAAACGATGGCTCATCACAAGTTCTAAAACAATTAAGTAAAGCGTACTCAACAAGATACACTTGTCAAGAGCCTCTTCAAGTGAAACTCTGTTAGGAAGTTTCACTACTGATGAATTCAAATAGTGTTTTCAAGTTAAAAGTACAGTGAATGTTAGATGTCTGTATTCCAGTATCCAGAATACAGACATGATAAGACCTTAAATCTGACTTTCTCTTTAGTTTGCCGATACTGCACTTCATGAAAGTATCACACGATTATCAACCTTCAAATTTTACGGAAAAAGTCAGTCAAAAGATGATTTCTTTTTTCGTGTAAACTGCTGATTAAAGAAAGTAATAAGTCACATATGATTCACAACCTAGATTAAAAATAAGTTTCGCGCAATTATGTTGAAATAACTTTTGTAATAGTCCATCAAGACCCAATGTCTCACATTTTTAGATCATTCATAGCCTACTAAACTTTAATAACAGTTGGTCCCTTTGATTCAATGTCCCAAATAAACTGTAACTGGATACTGAGCAATCTTAAGAGATGCAAATGTCAGCTGACTTGTTAAAAGGTGTTTTACTCTGCAATCCACCAGCCTTTCGCCTGTAGGGATGACTCATGCTACTTTAACAGCAATAAACTCACTGGCCATAGCCTTCCTCGTTAAAATTTTCTACCCAACGATAATCAATACGGACGGAGTTCATCTCTAGGTTGGTATAGATGGAAAGCAAAACAAACGAGGTTTCGATTTTCGTCTACATTTGATGTTTGCTGGAATAGGTAGCTGTCAGTCAACAGTTGTCGCAAATGGTCATCGTTGTTAGTTTTTCGGAATGATGTTACAAAAGAGTGGCCTACAAGCATTTCTGCTAGGCTTGATTTCTCTATTTTTACACTGAAGCCACTCGCTGTGATGACCACATACATACGTGCAGCAGTTTACGAGAGGTTGGAGAGATCTTGACGCAAGTGACGTGCCACTTCGTCAAAACTACAGTCGATAGGCAAAGATTACTGAAATAAACTAGTGTACCAGTCTTTTTGAGTTTTTACTCTTCTGTTAACTTGAAAAGTATGTAAATAGACAAGCTTCAGTGAAGAAGTACACTTAATGCTGGTTACACCTGCGATACGGTAGAAATAGTTTTGAACGCCCATATAACAGAACGGTGGGCCGTATAAACCGGAAAAATTACCCATGTGAGATCAAGCAAACAAATGCACTTCGAGCTGCGGCTCAGTGGTTTAAGGAGATAACAACCAACCATTGCCTACTGCACTTGTTTGCAAGGTGGGTAAGTGCGTTTCGTTTTAAATCGTTCGTACGTCTCAGCAACACAATACATATTTTTGAGCTGCATTCTGGAGTTTTGGTTCAATACAAATTCTGAACGCTGAATGGTGTAGCACATACTTTGACCAGGAATACTATTTAGTGACTCTTAATTGTTAACACACATCCCCTAAGCAAAATAACCTGGTGATATTAAAAAATTAGTACCAGAGGGGGGTTGCAGAAATTGACGAAACAAGAACGGTTGTTAGTGATGATCAACAGGAATATCAGTACGACTATGAAGTAGGTCGACACACCAGTTACTTGCCGTGGAAGGTAACTTCCCCCTGAAGTACCGTAAAGAAATCTGGTTAGTATTGGTATTGTTATCGAGTAAGGAGCATTTCGGTAAAGTCTGCGGAGTATCTAGTTGTCACCCAACATACACAAGGCCTATTTGCGTATACTCAAATAACATTTTATTAACTTGGGTGTATGCTTGAAAATTCCTCAAAGTTAATTTGAAAATTTTATTATGCAAAAGGTAAGCTGTCTTACAGATCGACATTTCTTTATCAAATCTTCCGACAATAGAAAAGAAAGTAGCTTATTTGGAATGTTGATTACCTTTGAGACTTGTCTTACTAATGTCACACCGATACAATATGTAGTGTATACTAACAAGACTATGACCTACTGAAACTGATTAACAGACTACCGAAATTCAGCATTATTAGGTGATTCCAAAAGTACCCTAAAGTTACTTCGGAGTGACGGTGAGAAAAAAAAGAATATAATGATGAACGCTATACCATACTTTATGCCTCTAATATACTATATCTGCCCTGAAATTTTCATCGAGATAAAACTAATTCTCCATCGAAACTACATAATATTGTTCGATCTCTTAAAAAATTAGGCGAGACTTAACAAGTTATTTGTAATTTTATAACGGAAGCTAGTGAAATAAAAATGTTTATGATTTGATTTTCGATAGTTCTTTCTCCAAAGCTTCTTTTTCCAACTGCGGGACGAAACGATCTTCATCCAAATTATTATTTGTCTATAATAAATTAGGATTTATCAGTTCTAGAAATCCAAATATACCTTTCCAACATTTATTCTGATTCCTGCAGGTAAGTTCTGGTATATAAGATCCAATAAAATTGCTAAATGGATTGTTTTCAAACCTGATATCTGATACATCATGAGGAAATTTAAAGATAATATAAATTTATACTCTATATATCCTCCGGAATTCAGATATTTCGAATTCGGATCGAATCTTTGTGGAATTGGCATGGTACAAGCGAAAAGATTTCTTTTTAGGAGGTAAAGGAAAACTGCTCATAAAAGTGGGGGAAATTAATTAATAACTGAAAATAAATGCAAACTTGTCGACTTCATATCCATAAATGTTGAAACATTTGTGAATATACGAAGTAAATTTTTCTAGCTGTGCATAATCATGCCCAGTTACATCAAACTGAATTCCTTGATACAAATGGATATGCGGTTTAACAGACTAATGCGTTTTATTATGTATTTATTTGGTCAAAATATATATTTACCAAATAGGGAGGATCAAAACTTCTTAATTTGAAAGCATAACTTCGAAACCTATTTGCATGAATGCTGATTAGCAATGCGATCTTACCGATGTATTAAACGTAATGGAAAGGTTTCTGTAGGTATAAGCTTTGAAGAAAACATTAATCCTGTCATTCTTTTACCTATAAAAGCAAGCTGATTAAGTGGCAAACTTGGAGAAGGTACAGTAATGCACTTTATTAGCATATCCAGGCTAATATAAATCTTAAAGTGGTAATGCAAAGTAACAAATCCGAAACTTGTTGAAGTGATAAAAGGGTTTCAAATGTTTTGTTGAGGGTTTTTTAACAACAGCACCTTATGTTTTTAACTCTGTAACATAATTGCAGCTCCATTTCCCAAAGTTTGGGAAATATGGAACTAACACATATCATCAGTGAGAACGTGGAAATAACAGTCAATATATGAAACATTTGATGACTCAACGGCATGATGGTTACTAAGTATTTATTTAGTATATAATACTGTTATTGGTTGTCATATCGAATAAACAGATCTAACAAAGAACTCCATCGACAGTTTTACTGAACCTTGTTTGACCATGCAATTTATCCCAATGACCTGATAAACCTTCGTAGACTATACTATGCATTAGGCATAGTATGAAAACTTACGACAGTGACCAATTACTCTGTGTGGAATGGACGCATTTGAACTTCATGATGTTAGTCAAATGCAAAAAGCTCTACGCTATGGTTGTCTTATCAATTTGTTAACTAAATGATAGCGGAACATCATCATCATCATCATCATTATCAACATAGGACCAGGCATTACTGCGTAACGGTCCGAGTTGCCACACCTCATATCAGCACACCAAGTAAAAAGGTAGTGAGGTGAAGGATGAAGATAAGTGAATGCAGTCAAAAGAAATATAAAGTACGAGAAGAAAGGAAAGAGGAGTGACAAAATAGTGAGATTCGGTATAGCGTTGTTAAGATGAGGATAATGTGTGTATACATCTGCGCCACTGACTTCGGTTCTGAGCCATATCACCTAGGGTCTCCAACCACTGGTTCCTCTTGTCCCGTGGACCCCAACCACCTAGTCTGCATCGTCCTACATGGCTTAAACCAACAGTCAGAGACTTCATACATTGGTGCCATGTTTTAGTCTGGCCACCTCGGGCCTTTTTCCAGCCTGAACCCACCTCAGCCAACATTGTGTGACGAGGCAATCGGTGACTAGGCATACGTAGTACGTGTCCCAACCATCTCAGTCGATGAAGGTTCACAACCTCGTCGACTGACTTACCTCTTCTCCCTAAAACTCTACACCTAACTTCTGCATTACTCACATGGTGACACCACGGAATACGTCCTATACTACGAAGGCAACGGTGGTCAAACACCTGAAGCCTTTTTGTATCTTCCACTTTCAATGGCCATGTTTCACAGCCATACAGTAGAACAGAGCGGACTGCTGTGCAGTACACGCGACCCTTAATAGACAAACGAATATCACGGCGGCGCCATAGGTGGCGCAAATTGGCAAAAGCCAATCGAGCCTTTTGTATCCGTGCAGAAATCTCATCGGCAACTAACCCACCGGAGTTGATCCTACTTCCCAGGTAAGTGAAGTGGTCAACACACTCAACCACTTCACTCTCTATTGTTAACCGCGGTACCGCTGAAGACCAGTCCTGGAGCAAAAATTTGCATTTGGGTGGTGAAAATCGCATCCCAAACATTCTCAAATTCCCACTCAAAGTGTTCAGAAGACTCTGCATCTTGTCAGCGTCTTCACCTAACAGGACTATGTCATCTGCATATTCTAGATCTAAGGAAAATTCACCTGTGATCCGGTCAACGTCTTTGTAATTAGGTGACGAGAGGGAAACCTCCATAAGAATATCTATGATAAAATTAAATAAGAATGGGGATAGTGGGCATCCTTGACGGACACCACTTGATGAGTATAGCTCCCTGGACAACTCACCATAGGCTCTAACATGCCCACAAGTGTTCGAGTAGAGAGCTTTCAATAAGGTGATGTACTTACTAGGCACGCCTTTCAGTGACAGACACTGCCATAAGACTTCTCGATCAACGGAGTCAAATGCCGCCTTCAGGTCGAGAAATACAGCTATTGTCGGGCGTCTGTAAGCATGCCTATGTTCCAGGACCTGGCGCAGTGTGAATATTTGGTCGATACATCCACGGCCAGGTCTAAAGCCTGCCTGGTTTTCTCGGGCTTGCTGTTCCCGAGCTCCACTCAGGCGTCGGAGAATTATAGAACTTAGGATCTTAGACACTATGTTTGTCAGGCTGATTCCTCTGTGGTTATCACAAGAGGACTTCTCGCCTTTCTTGAAGACTGGGATGATCAGTGACTTAGACCAGTCGGAGGGGATCGTATTTGATTCCCATATACTGGCTAACACTTCCGTTAGCCTGACTAAGAGAACTCTACCACCATTCTTGTATACCTCAGCAGGTAGTCCGTCTGGTCCTGCTGCCCTTCCCCGTTTCAGGCTACCTACCGCTTTCTCAACTTCTTCTAGTGTTGGGGGACCTGTCTCTATGTCCCATTCAGGGTCCGACTGGATAGCGGGCAGCGCAATGGTGGCTGGAGGCCAGTTAAACTGTTCCTCAAAGTGTTCTGCCCATCGTCCCAGTCGCCTTCCCTGCGAGTGAATCGCCGATCCGTCCTTCTCCGCTATAACCTCACTAACTGTTGTTGACCATTTCCCCCCAGTCTCCTTAATAAGTCTAAATAACTGTCTACTGTTACCGATCGCCGCTGCCTTTTCCATCTCTTTAGCCTTTGCTGCCCACCACTGTTCACGATCGTTGCGCAGACTTTTCGTCAGTTTATTTTTAAGTTGCGCTCGCTCTTCATTGTACTCAGAGCCTGCAGGGATGCATTCACGTGCATCCATTAGTTTGGAAGAAGCTGCTGATATCCACTGGCTCTTTTTAGCCATTATCTTGGAGTCGGCTACAGTCTCCAGTGCTGCTTTTACAGTAGACTGAAGATGGCACCAAGCTTCTTCTGGATGAGTGACAGTCTTTTGTTCCGATAACTGCCTAGCCAACTTCTCACTGAACACGGCTTTGGTGTTTTCGTTGTCCAGCAGAACTCGTAGTGGTTTTGTTGCCAAATTTTTTCTACGTCCATTGAGACGCAGGCATATACGTGCTCGGACCAACGCATGATCGCTGTCCAAACACGTACTCCAGAAGGAGCGGCAGTCTTCCACCGATCCTCTCCAGCGATGACTAATAGCAATGTGGTCTATCTGTGTCCATCGCTGAGTCGAGCTCGGTGGACGCCAGGTCAGACAGTGCCTTTCTTTATGTCTGAAATTTGTGCTGGCTAAAAATAGGCGGTTATCTGAGCATAGTTGTAATAGGCGATCACCGTTATCTGTACGTTCAGCTGGGATTCCGAAAGTGCCACCTAAGTGCCTTTCTGCCTCACTCAGTCTACCCACCTGTGCGTTGAGGTCACCTGCAACAACCACTACGTCCGAACGTTTGGCTTTCGAGAGGAGGTTAGACAGTTTATGGTAGAACTCGTCCTTCACTTCATCCGAACTACAGTCAGTGGGTGCGTAAGCAGAGATTACAAAGAGACAACGGCGAGTCTCACTATTCCTTTTAGTTCTCACTGTGCCGTTCAGCCTCATAGCGCAGAGGCGACTATCAACTGGGATCCAGTCTAGTAGTGAGTTTTCTGCCCTGGTGCTGATAGCGGAACATACCTCACTTTTTAGCACTTTTAATTTTACAGTTGTGACAACTCTCCAATCAGCAGACTTTGCTGACATTGAGGTTTTGTCTCACATATTAAGTACACGGCGATGATGATAGCAAACAACGATAGTGTAATTATAGAATCGGTCACACATAAAAGGCCAAACCGTACTGCTGATTTACTAGCAACACCACTGATTAACTGAAATCTTGTATAATTTGTAGAGTAGAGAAATGGACCCTATGACACGGCATAAATTAATATTAAATGATTTTATTTGATGTAAAATGCCCTGGTACAGGATTACGTAATGAACGATATCTGGAGCAGAGATTATTGCATATAACCGTATCAAGAAACACAAACCAGAGGGGCGTATAGAACAGTAGGAAGGATTTTAAGTTTATGAAGAGTGGGAAGAGGTACAGAGTAGCAAAATGTTTATGACCCTTCAGATGAAGATATAACAGATGCCACCAATCGTTTGCAATATACTAAGACATAGAAGGTGGGTATTTGAAAAGACTGAGACCTCAGACCTTATCATTTGATGAAGTAAACTTTAGTTGTTGTGTTTACTTTCTCCAAGTTTTCAACCTGATACCAATGAAGAATAAAACAGTCAACAACCAGCCTGCCCCTGAAGTACATTTCCGGTTTCTTTACTTATCCGTCTAAACAGCATGAAGACCTTTTACAGTGATAAGAAGCATAAACAATGCCTTTTATGAGAATCGGAAAACTAAACTTGTTTTATATGGGTTTTAGGCGTGGGAGAAACCTTACCATGTTATCCTGGCTACTTAACTTGCAGCAGTTATTAAATCAAACGCTATTTTGAATAGGTGTAAAATGACTTGAGAGCCCGTAAAGGAAAGACAAAGTACAACACATATAGTGCGAGAGGTCATTTTTTCCTGGTCAGAGCATCAAAACCTGGAAATAACCTTTCAGTATTATCACTATGCTTCACCTGTGAAAGTAACTGACGAAACACAAACCTGTAACAACCAGTCCTTGCTACTGACTTCAAGATTTAACAATGGCAAAAAGACCAAGTTACTCTGTGGATTCGATGCGTATGAAGTGTGCTTCATCAAAAAGACTGCAACCTAACGATAAACAGAGACGTCTTCAGATGGGAAACCTTGGGTACACCTTAAGCCATACAAAAGTGATCCAGGAAAAATCATGACATTTCCGTCTTAAGTTACTCCATGTACCACCCGAAAACCATTTGGATATACCAAAAACCCCAAAGTGCACCTGCGATTTCCAAAAACTTCAAAGTACGTAAAACTATCTCGAGAATTCTGAAGTGTACCGGACTTACTTCTTGAGCTGCAACTCAACATCGGTAACGAATATCATGTCATATTATTATGACATGTCATCCAATAAATATATGCGCATGACTATATTCCACACAAAAAATGTACTAATCATGATCGAGAAAACCTAACTTAACATCGTGAAACAGAAATGTTTGTTTCTATGCAATGCGGCACAGGGCGTCACGACTGATGAACAAACTATATTCTTAAGAAACATGATAGTCACCAAAGGGTCCTTTACAAATTAGTCAAAAACTATTTTGGATCAAATCAAAAACTGAATGCATGAGAAGTTTTGTACGGTTTCCCGTGCAATCATCATAAGAAAAGAGCTGAATGCACTGTAGACAGCTAATACACAATATAGTCAGTTCTTTGGTAGTAACGTGAAAGTTAGTTAACGCGCTTATCAGAACCAGAATCCAGATTTATGATTTGCGAATAGTATGTTATAAAAGTACAAAAATCCTCTTGCAAATAGACATTTGTGCTTTTCATTCTTCAGCTGAGTAACTTGATCCATGACGTCAACACCAATACTCATCGAAGTCAGATTCTGGAGTAGATCATTCTTTTCCGTCTTCAAAGACCAGGTTACCTCTTAAACACACGTTATCTCAGGTTGCTTTGGTTGGCTCGTGACCCTTTGAATATGATCACAAAAACTCTGGGGTCACTCTTCAATAAATCGGAGGCCTTTCCTAAGGACTTCAAAACAACCAAGTGTGAGCCAAGAGGACAATGGTTGACCGTGAGAAGATTCAAGAACCTGCATTCGGCCAATTCGCATCGAAAGGCCGAAATATAAAAGGGTGCTGAAGAATTCTTCTCTGTCGTGTTTCACTGCCCAGAATCCTGTGCTGCCTGGAACACAAGTAGAACCGAGGACTTGGATGCGCTTAGTTCTGCCTCTTCATCGGAAAACATCTCTGACAAAGACAGCCCTCAAAAGGCTGGCCATGTAACAGAAGTGACTCCGGAACTGCTGATATTTCGGGTTTTCGTACCCTCAACTGTCGTGTCTATGGCAATGTGCGTGGTTTGAGCACCAAGGAACCTGAAATGACGTTATTGATGAAGGAAAATCATCCTTCTGCAGTGGCTTTGTGTGAAAAATGGTTCAGTAAATTCTACTGGACAAGCTCCGGTTAATTCTCAACGGCAAATCATAAAAATCAAAGTGCTGCGTTGCGCTTTACCCTCATCCTTTGTTGAAAGCTCAGGAGCTTTCATTCCCAAAAAATTAGCAATATCTATGTACGCTAGTGTGGATTTAAGTGTTTCAGAGGTCCCTGTTTGGTTGCAGTTTTGTGCTACCCTCCACGAGACTCCGAAACATTCAGTAGGAGACTGAAATGTTTTATTTGGGAAGCTCTAGATCTGAACTTTCTTTTGATCTACATGATGGGTGGTTCTAACTTTCCTGAACTCTTCCCTGCTACAAGTTCATTGGCTCTCACAAGTCAATTTCGGGGCTTGTTGCGAAATAACTGTCTGAACGAACCCGTCTTTCAAGTTAATATTTTCACGCCAAGTCGTCTGGACCTGACTACATCCTCACCACTACGTTCATTGGTGTATTTAACTTAAATGTCCATTATCCTGTAGGACAGAATTACCACGCGTTTGTTGCCGTTAACACCTCAGTGACTAGGCCACCTACTTTTGACTAACCACCAGCCATAAACTACAGGGGAACCAACCGCGAAAAGGTTAAGCAAGAGTGGGAAGGCCCCATATATGGCCGAATCACTTGGTCTGATCACCACACGGGAAATGTTGAAAGACGCACTATCTCAAAAGGCAAAAAAAGAACACTCGTTTCAGTTCTCAAAGGAGCAAGAAAATCGGCTTTTTCTTGCTTGTGTCAGGCGGTCTTGGGCTTATGCCATGTTAACGCTAATGTTGAAGTCAATGGAGCGTTTCTAATGGCACGGGTGACTGCAATGTTTACAGGGATGTCTGAACAGACGTGTAATAAAAGTTGGAAGTGATAGTGTAAACCAAGAGGTATACCTCTGCATAACAGTGGGGGGAATCACAGGGCGCTGTACTCTCCTACGAAGGAGAATGGTAGTATCTCCGGCCCCCATTCGTTCGGTGATTCACGATACTAACTGAGACATGCCTAGCTTGCTAGCTCAGGAGTTTCGAAATAACTTTCGTCAAGTGAAAGGGACGACAACGGATTGGGCGATCACTACCAAAACAGAGGGGTTGCGTTTTGTATAATTTGAACCCTTTATGACCACGAAAATATTGAGCGGCCTAAATCCAGATAAATCTTCAGGAATTGGCGGCATTGTCCTGACGGTGCTGAAAGAGGGTGCTAATATCCTGGTTGCTCGGCTAAGAAATCCTCTCAGCGGCCTGTTTCTAGGGGGGACTCTCTTCTGATTGGAAACGAGAGGCTATGGGCCCGGTATATAGAGGTGGCAACAAACTACTTGCCTCCAACTATTGACCTATCCCCTTGGAAAGTGTATCAAATGACTCGTTTCCTGATTAGTTACTTAGGAACTAGATCAAGATTAGCTGCACATGGCTTTTACCCGTTAGGTCATGCAGCACCAAGAAAGAAGTATTTCAGCGAAGGGTCTCCTTTTGGTAATTACATTTTCAAAGCCGTACAGTTGCTCGGGTCCTTGTCTGTAGGGTCAGGTCTTTGCAAATGAACCAAAATATTGACAGATGTCGTGCGCATACATGGTATGAAAGCCCAGTGGGTCAAACCAGCAACCTTCCCCTGACTTCCGACCAAGAGTTTCAAAGCTTCGGATCAACCAATAGAGACCGGCACCAATAATACCCTGACAAAAAATTGAAGGGTTATAGATTATTGACAGAAGAGCACACAGAACAACTGGACTAGTTTAGATGCAACACAGATTTGGAGATGGAAAATCAGGACGCGGATGCGGATGCAGTAGTCTAAGACAAAAGTGTTTACCCGGGCAAACCCTACGGGCCTACAAAGAAGAAAAACGATGGAACTAACTGAGTGAAATCTTATCGGTGTTAAAATATGCTGAAAAGTGACCGGCTAATAACATGCGTTTTTCGACTACATCAAATCAACAGGTTTGATGATTCCGCAACTTGATAGGTTTTCGAATATTCGCGGAGTTGGTGTACACCTTCTCTTGATCTTGGACGTGTCTGGATCTCCTTACCAACGAAATGCAGAAATATTGGAGCCTATAGGGCGACGAATCTACGTCCACCTTGACACAGTGTAACACCACAAATCTCTGTATTGTCTGCGATAACCTCGCCTGGTTAACTTGTTCACCGGTTACTAGCCGATCCTACGCCCCGATAAAGAGGGAAGGTTGGGCGTAGGGCTAGCAATCCCGCAACGGGAAACCAATCGAACCGCCAAATAAGCTTCAAAGCACAAAGAAAATATAAAAATAAAAACAAACTAAATCCTCCCTGGAAACGAGTAGATGAAGTGATGCCGGCTGGTGATACCCTGTTGGAAGCCAGCCGGCCGATGTATCTTCTCTTCATGGAGGCGAAAGTAAGGACGGGGACATGGAATGTCCGCTTCATGTATGAACCAAGCAAGGCTGCGCAGATTGCAAAAGAGATGAAAAGGCATGGCAGAGAATTGCTAGGAATCTGCGAAGAATCTGCAGGTGGAATAGAAGTTGACTCTCCAAACCGTGAACTGGGGAGTCAGTAACCTGCTCCAATGTTGTTGCCCAGACATCAACCACGGGCATACGGGCTTTTCGAGTGGCCATCGCGATGTCCGCAGAGGCGTCGAAGGCTCTCACGCAGTTGGAACCAATCTCCTCGATGATCAGGGTCATGATACCAAGATTCAAATCAAAGGGAAGGAAGTACACAGTCATACAGTCCTATGCTACGCACTTACAAACGACGCAGATGAACAGAAGAAGAAAGAATTCTATAGACAACTGCAATCAGTAATGGACAAGACCCCGCCCCAGACAGCAACATCAAAATTCATTCTAATGGGTTGGGTGGCATGAATGCCAAACTGGTAGCAGACAACACATGAAGGGAACCCACCATGGGTTGAGAGGCACTCGGTGAGATGATGAGGGAGATTGGAGAACGGTTTGCAGACTGTCGCTCATTCAACAATCTGGTGGTCAGAGGCACTGTTTACAAACACAAGGATGTCCACAAAGCAGTGACATGGATTTCATTTCACCAGACGCCGGGACACACTGAAAATCACATCGACTTCATCCCAATGTGAAGAAAGTGGAGATGGAGGCGCAGCCTACTGAACGCAAGACCAGATCAAGAAGGGGGGCAGACGTAGGTCGACACCACTCACACCACTATCTTGTGCAAGGACCCTACCTTCTAAATCAAGTTGAAGGCCTTCAAAGAAAATGGTGATGATAGACCACAGCTCAAGTTCAACTTCAACACCCAGGACAGATGGCGGTGGACGAAACTACAAGGGACATCTTCCCTTCAGTCATCAGGACAAAATGGAGGATAATGAGCAACATTCCTGAAGAGACCTGCGTTATAGAACACTGGAATGCTTTGAAAGAGGTGTGAAGGAATGAGTGTCGATGGATACATGGGAGCTGACTGGAGAGGGAGAGGAAGATGGTGAAACAGAAGACGAATCAGTGCAAGGATGCGCAACGAAAAGACTAACCGAGTACAACGTACAAAACACTGGACAAAGGAGTGAAGAAGATTGCATGCAAAGACAGAAGACACTTCTACGACACACTGGCAAGCGAAGCAGAACAGGCTACTGGTAGGAGAGAGCTGATATTATATTAAATAACCAGGTCATTATCTGAGAAGAGATCAACACGGATGAAAATAAAGAAAGATGGTGAAAGAAAACTAGTTACGAAAGAGTAGAAACAGTGGGCTGAACACTTCGAAAAGCTCTTGGATAGACCACTATCGGAAACTCGTCCAAGAACACCATCAGCAACTGCGGGACTACCAGCGGACAGGAACCGTGTGACAAGAGCAAAAGTGAAGTCCTAAACATCATAAGGCTAATGAAATCTGGGAAAGCAGCGGGACCCTAACCCTCACCAGAAGCACTGAAAACGGATGCAAAGACATCAGTGGACATGCTCATACTACTGTAGTAAAAGGTTTGGGAGAAAAGAAAAGTTGGTGGCGATTGGATGAGGGGCTACCTTGTTGAACCCCCGAAGAAGGATGACCTGAGCCTTTGCAAGGACTGGTGCGGAATCATGCTCCGGTCCTTGTCCATCCCAAGCGCCATCCTGAGGCGGGTCAAAAGATGCTCTGTATTCAAAACTACTACCGGGAAGGGCTGGTTGACTTCAAGGGAAGCAAATCATATGGGGATGAAATTGCGACGTTACGTCACACATCATTATAGAACACAGCATAGAATGGCAGTCAACTGTCTGCCTCAACTTCGTCCGCTTCGAAAAGGCCTCCGACATCGTCGACGGAGAAGTAATCTGGTAGCCTCTTCAACAGTACGCCTTTAGTGCTACGAACCTTCATCAACTTCATTCAACAGCTATACGCCACATGTGCTACTCGCCGACTGATTCAAAACGGAAAGCTCAGCTATGCCCTTGAAGTCAAGACAGGAGTAGAACAAAGCTGCCCACTATGATCGGCAACCCTAACCCTAACTGTGGTCGAATTGACCATGCAGCAAACTGTGGGGAGTGAGAAGATGGGCACGCGCTGTTTAACCGATGGAAGGATCTGTAGAAGATTTCGGTTTCGCCCACGATGGTTGACGTCTAATGTTTTGTCGCACAAACGCGAAAATCTACAGGCAAAAACCAACAGGTTAACGGGAGAGACAGGGCAGCAAAGACGGGATTTCCTTGGGGTGAGTGTGGAGAAGACAGAGGTAGATGTGATGAAGACATCCAACCCTTAACAACGACAACAATAAGCATCAATCACCATCAACAGGAGAAGCGCAAAGGAAGTAGTCTCTCTCACCTACCTGTCTAGGCAAGGCAGCATAATTTCAACCACACGCAGCACAGATGAATGCATCAAGGCAAGAGTAGGAAAGACAACTTGATAGGTATTCATTGATCTGAAACCAGTGTAGAGATCTGCCGCACTTCACTCAGCGTAAAGCGCAAACAAGATGCGGATTTTCAACACTAATCCAGTCAGGTAAGTCAGTGCTTCTATGTAATGGGTGAGATACTTGGCGAGGCGTGACGAAAAGCATTTCCAACAAACTACGGACACTCGTCGACCACTATCGCCTACGCTCGCTCTCTCGATACTGACACTGAAGGTCAGATGGTCAGAATAATAGGAATAAGCTAGAAGGAATTCACTGTGGCGACGAACCAACCATGAATCCATCGTCGGACAAATGTGCAAAAGAAAGTGGATATGGACTGGACTGAAAGACCACCTGGAGGCATCACGCACCAGGCCTTTCGGTGGAATCCAAAGGAGAAACGATGAACCGGGCCTCCGAGTTAAGGGTGGTACGGAAGAGATGGTAGGAAGAAGAAATGAAGGCCTGTGGACAGTGGTGGAGCCAAGTACAGAAGACTGGAGGGAAAAGAGTCAAATTGTGACGTGCTGCTGAATTCCTATTTTGCACCAGAAGCCCAACGGACAGATGATGACAACCGTGTGCAATGTGGCAAAGAGATGTCCAGCTCCCGAAGCCGGCCACTCATCACAGGGAATGTACACGTATCTGTCCCCTTAAATCTTTCTAGAGTGCATGGATCGTCATTCAAACAAGTACTTACCGCCGGTTAACATTCTCTAATTTGTATCTAGCTTAGATTGTACACTTATTGGCGAACACGTCGCCAGTAGTCCCAATAAGCGTTTCATTTATTGCCGAAAGCACCATACGAATCCCAATTGCAATCAGTCAAGAGTACACCATGGTCGTTATATCCAGGCTTACTTTGGCTACTAGGTCACTGTGCGTCCATACTGAATGTAGAGGAATACCAAAAATGTCATGGGTGTTGCCGCCTGAATGTTCTCCGCGCAAGGTGATACAACTACGTGCGCTGGTAGATATCGGCCACTTCTCTCACAATCTTAACAAAAGTTACCTACATTTGGATGACTTCGTGGTGATCATCACCTCATTTGTTTACGGAGGAGATAGCAACCGACTCAGGGTTGTGACTCATGGCTCCCTACTCTTAACTAGCTTCCAGCAAGTTAGTCAACGGTTGATGCTTACTGTCTGCCGCCCACTAAAAAGAACCACTTTGATCCCCGCAAGTAGATCACCAATGGTTCCGAAATTCTTTAGTTCCGTGGGCAGCCTAAAGTTAGGTTTGTAACTGAACGCTGTCTTTAGTTGGATGAAGATAATACCTGCAAGTCTCCCAACGCCTTTGGGTCTCATCTAACCTTTGTAGTGGAGAAAGGATTGGGTAGGCATGCTGCGAATTCGATGACGAAGTGTTGCTTTTAAGGTGGATCGCAGCGACTTTCTGGATTACTCTTTCCATGATTTTAACTGCAAAAATAGTGAGGCTTACTGTTCTGTAAGTTATTTGTTGTATCCTGTACTCAATCTTTTGGACGGATGTATCTGTGTATTCCTAGAAAGGAGTGTGTCTTGGCCGCCTGACAGCCTAAATGCAGCAACCAGAGGGTCATCTGCTGACGGTCCAAGTTGTGCCAGCAGCTTTGGGTGTAGCTCACACAGTCCCGTTGGTTCTTCCGCTCCAAAAATACTTTCTGATTTATGCACGCCGTCGTAATCTATTCCCACAGGGTTTATTGTGCGGGCTATCAATACTTCCACTGTTGAAGCAACGTCTCTTGTAAGTTCCTGGAAAAAGACCGCAACTACGGACCCAGTCACAGCTCCTGGCTTATCTCTATAGTCTTCAAATGACTGCTGAGTTTCTGTCTCTTATATTAGAATGGAGATATTACGAAATGTTCTACTGCTGTAGTTCGTGTTCAAAACAAGACCATTCGGGTGCCTTGCTGCGACTTCAGTAAAGTGCCTGTCGAAGCATGCCTGGGACTGGCAGGTTCCGGTGGGATGTTCATTCGGAGGCTTCTTCGTGCTGCTTCTTCCCTTCATAAATATAAGGGTTACCCACATGAATGCAACGCCTTTTCTGCCTTTGTGGCAGAATTCGTTTAATCCGCAAGGTGATGTGCTTTCATTCCTTCAAGACAGCTCACTCAATGAACCACCCTGCCGCCCGGACTTAGGAGCCCCCGGCATCTTCATCTAGGGCTTCTAGCCTAGCTGTCCAGTCACCAGAAGAGGGTAACTGATGCCCGTATTGCTCACAACTTAGAGAACCCCTTTGACAAGACCTGACCGGTTTTACCAAGCAGTCTTCAACCCTTTGCTTAATATAGCCTGTGGGTCATTTTAAGTCAGAAATATGTATGTGGATACCCCGAAGAGTTCGTAGGTGTTGATGTCAGCGCGAAACGTTTATGCGTCCACCTTCGTTCGTACACGGCATCCATTTCCCTGAGTAGGTTAGATAGACTGTTCAGTTCTATCTAAGACTCACCGTACATATTCTCCCTCCGTAACAGCTTCTACGAAAGACTTCTGACCACTCCTTACTCTGTTTCTTATTAGAATAGACCTCTTTAAACAAGTGAGTAGGTTTCTGGTAATTCGGAAGATTTTCAGATCAGTTGCAAAAGTGAAGTATTTTTCACAACATCCAACTGCTGTCCGTGAAGGTCTCCCTCGCAAGCTCTTTATCACCCTCACACTTGATGAGGCTTTACCCTATGAGAAATGTTTTGCTAATCATGCCAGAATTTCGAGACATTCGTACCACGTACCGGACGGTGGGACGCTGCCGACCAAGTGAATCCTGACAGCTCTCTTGGTTACTATTACTGCGATTTTAATTACAAAATGAGTCAGACTTTCAGTCTTCAATCCGACAGAAGCTCAAGAAAGACATGCTAGTGGCTAAGCTCAGCAACAGGATTCTTCTATGCACATGATGGCGTGTGTCAACGGAGATAGGCTCATCGTAATGGCCAACTAGCCAAACGTCTTAGCTGAAAGTTCTTTGAGCAGCCTTTGTTCTTCCAGTACGACATTTCCATGAAGTATTCGGGGTCAGATGTAATACACTTATTCCTTCATACGGTCTGATGTATCTTCATATTGCAAAGGTGTAGATTACACCCGAGAATCAAAAAAGTCAACTTGCATCACATTACACTAAATGTTTGGTAGTTTATCAAGGGAGAAGGGCTTTTTATGACAAAGCCCATGGAAAAATAGTTTTGGTCGGTTGGGCTTGATGAATGTTGAGCTATCCGAAGTGGCTGCCAAGTCAGCAGCAGTTAAACTCACTTGCCACACATCTGGGTAAGCTGGCTTTCGGTTACGACCAACACACCTTTAAACCTGATGATCGGAAGGAATTTGAAAAGATTGGTCCCTTTTGTCAATTTGGATGATGTGATTAGAAGGTGTACATTATCTGAAAAATGCGATATATTTGCGCTATGCTTCCCAGACATTTTGATCACATATTTACTTCTTGGGGCATTATATATGTAAACTGGAAGTGGGGGAAGGACAACTATGACGTGAAGGAATTCAATAATAAGAAAGATAATGAAAGGAAAAGATTGGATTTGAAGTCAATCTTAGTAATACGACAAATAGGCACCACTGAGGTAGGCTTGGCATAAGAACAAACTGTTTTTTGCACACAACTGACATTAGCTTACCAGGTGAAGAGGAGAACGAAAACCGCCAGGCGTTCTTAGATGTACAGCTAAGTTTTTTTCATTTGTCGTACTACTAAGATTGACTTCAAATCCAATCTTCTCCTTTCATTATCTTTCTTATTATTGAATTCCTTCACGTCATAGTTGTCCTTCCCCCACTTCCAGTTTACATATATAATGCCTCAAGAAGTAAATATGTGATCAAAATGTCTGGGAAGCATAGCGCAAATATATCGCATTTTTCAGATAATGTACATCTTCTAATCACATTATCCAAGATCAAAAGAAAGTCTTTTATCAGGGGACAGAAGGCGCCAGGGTGGGCGTGTAACATTAATGTGACAGAATACCAAGTTTGGTTCTGAGACCTTTCGTTGATTTACGAATCTTGGATAGAGTCGATGAACTTCAGTCGATAGACGGCGTTTAATCAAAACGCTTGTTTATCAGAATAACCCACTTGCTACCGCGAATAAGTTGTTACAGTCTTGATTGACTCGGTGTTAGATTTGGCTACATGTAAAACATTTTTGCTTGACTGGGAACTTCCGTGAACTTGATGCTTTGGAGAACCAACGAGGAAAACAGAAGGTTTAGGGACAATTTTCATAAAACCTCAGTCCACCAGCTCCTCCCGCTTCACCGTACCAAATCGTCACCAGACTGTTCGGTAGCTTCATTGACTGAGGAAACAGTCTCTGTTTCGAAAAATTTTAGGATTTGTGCTGGTGCGAACTTGATAGACGCAAAGACCAATCACTAAGTATTCGGACTTGCTACATACCCACGAATGCGAGACCAAGGAAGAACGCAATAGTGCAGTCAGATGGAATAGTATATTTGGGTGGTTGTACCAAGACACCTATGTGTTCCAACTAGCTGGCTAGAAAGTCGAATGCGAGCAGTGCAACGTAACACGACAGCGTGCCAAATGGCGGGGATGCTTGACCGGGTGCCTTCAGCTTAGCGAGTCCAGTTAAACTGCCAAAGTCAGCATCAATGTTGAATGTCGTCGAACCCTAGGCCATTGATCTTGGAGAAGTGTATGACGCTACAACTTTTTGCATTTAGCCCACTCCAAGAACTTGAACAGCGCACTGAAAACACTTTTCTCGAAATAAAATGAAACCATCAATTTCACCGGATTTTCTTCAGCTAGAGACGGCGTCGTACGAAACGTTTTAAGATACCGGTCAATGCTTTAAACATCAAGGGGACATAATGATTCAGGACACAACAGAAGTTCAAGCGATAGCATACTTAAACAAGCTGACAGTATGGCTACGTAAAGGCCACTAGGATTAGTGAAGGTGGATACATTAATGCCACACTTAGAAAACACTATCCAGAAACCGGAAATCTATGAAACAGTGCTGCATTTTGGATGTACTGACAAAACCTGTATTATCTGTGAACACTTTGGAGAAACAAGAAAGCTGCTTCAACATTTCAACAACGGACATCATAGTGCTGGGTTTACAATTGAATATGAAGAGAGGCAGAAGCCGAATTTTTGCAACTTATGTTTGAGGCACTCTGAGGACATTAGTAAACCACTTGGAGCTGTCAGTATTTAAACTTCAACGGCTTCTGTTCAGTCAGCTACAAGCGGGACTTAGCGAGGACTTTATGACGGGGCTTGGGAGGAGGGGGGCCATTTTCCTCAGGAAAATGTCCAGTGCGAAGATATCATGAAAGAATGGAGGGAAAGGAGAATGTGCTTGTCTGGAGAAGTATAATGTAACCGGATGACAAACGTAGTCTCAAACAGCTGAGTAAAATGGATTTGGTGAATACATATGCCCTATGATAAAGTAGCAGGTATGCTTTAGGTAACCATGGGGGCCGGATAACCAGGATTTTCCTTGTTCGATCATATCGTTTCGGGAGAGCAAACGCACCACGTAGTGGCACGTGGAGGGCTAAGCTGAAAGAATGGCTTTCATGATATTCCAACCGCATCGCATTCTGATTCATATGATTGTTTTTGTTATGGAAAGTGGTCCCCTGAAGTGGGTTATTCAACCCTAATTAGGTCACTAGTCCTAGAAGACAGAAAGAGGTTGTCAAAAATAAGTTAAACATTATGCCCAGTTTTTAATATCCTTCAGGTACTGGAATTTACCCCTTTCGAAAGTGGCTTGGGGTACTTTGTCCGTGTCCTTTGAATGCGAAATAAACGCCAACTTGCGTAGGCCAACGACCGGAGAAAATCATCATCTACTGCTTGTAAACACAAAAACCAACTGAAAGAATGCTTCCTGTATACCATTATCAACCATTATAAACGGTTTGTTGAAAACCATGATCGAACTAACTTCAAGTGGTTCAAACGGCTGTTGACGGAATAGAAACTTTCGCTTAACTAGCTACCGCTTATGCGATCCGTGGATCACTACTCATTGCAGTTGTTAACCTGTGTACAAGTAAAGAAAGCGGAAAAGTGGCGGTTGAAATGTGAAAATTCAATCAGTTCTGGGCAGATCCCAGGCACACGCCAAGTGGGTGCCCAGTCGGCGTTTAAAGGATTCAGATGAAGTAGCCTGGGTCATGTCTTCAGGAAGAGTGTTTCAGGGCTTAGCAACTCCTAGGGAATAGAAGCTATGCTTGATATCTAACCTGCAATGTTCCAGGCTTAGTTTCTGCTTGTGTCCTCTAAGATTAGTGCCACGGCTAAGATTTAGTGAGTGACGGAGTGGGTGGTCAGGCGTGCTGGGAATGTCGTAAGTCATTATCAAGTCCCCTCATAGTCTCTTGTATTGTAGAGGATACGGACCAAGTGCAGCCAGTCCCTCACCATATGTTTTCGACCTAAGTCGCGGAACAGATTTTTTCGAACTTGGGGAAAGCTTTTTTTTGAACCAACTGGTCAAGAAGTTCTGTGGTCGTCAATCAAAAGTGACATTCACTATCAGTGGGCACAGATTTCCTTTATCTTCTCCCTTCCTATCACACAACGATAAAATGGAACACTTTCGGGACATCGACACGAGTGTTAAAACACTGTCAGCTTGATGTGCTCGGCATATTCTTCTTTTTTACACATTGGTGAACGAACAAAGGAATTATGGCTTACTGCTCCAAGACATGTAAGCGAGTTAAGTAAAACGTCCTACTGAGCTACCAACCATTTGAAAGCATTTGAATCAAAACCCTAACTTAAACAAGGGATAGCAGTCCTTTCAGTAGATAAAGTAAAATGTAAACCAGATCTTCACACTGACGTCTTCTGTACAGAATGGTAGAAAGTAACTTTACTACTACCCTAATCCCTTAAGAGTAAGTGTTGAAAAAAACAAATGTTTCGACCTTTGTCAGCGGCTGTTTCAAAGTGTCGTCTTCGGGGGCTAATTATTGCCCTTTCCTCAACGAAAACCGGGAGTAAACAACAACAAAGAGACTCAGTGATTTTTGACGTATGTTCACCGGAGGCTTCAAGGCGTAAACAAGCGTTTGTATTCGGTTTTTCAGCTACCGGAGCACTTGGGAATGGGGAATATCTCGGTCTCTATGGTTAGTTTATAATTCAATATTTTTTCGAACTTTGAGCATAGGAGCATCAAAAACTCATCACTGTATTGGTGTATCGCACCTGTGCGCTTAAAAACCCTTTCCGAAAAAGGCATTCACCCAATAAAGGCTGCCTGTGGTTACGGCTTCACAACGTACATTTGTGAGAGTAGTTATTCTGATTTTTGTGTTTACGGATGTGGAATCAATAGTGACGGACAATTGGGGTATCAGGTAAGTTGCCTTACTTTGTGATATTTTAATGTGGTGCAACAGCTAGGGGGATTTCGAATGTAACCCCTGACTTCCATTTCATCTGTTTTCGTCAACTTTCTCACCCTCTACTCCTGTGGATCTCATATAGTTAGCAATTTTTAATTGGCCGGTAGGGTATGATTTCAGGCAGTTTGATAAGATCCATTAGTGAGCAGTCTCGGGATTTTACTGTTTGTTGTCCTCCATATTTTCCTACAACCCTGAGGTCTCTTATCTCTTACCTTCCTGTAGTTGACTCATGTAAGGCCGGTGGATTAGTATGGAACCCTTATCCGTGTCCAAAGTACGCGAAACTACGTAAGTTGACACGTATACCTAGTAAGGACAACACACGGTTCAGATCATGAAATGAAGTACTTCTTTTGATGGGATTATGTTTGATATGACAATTCTAAAAATCCTTAGTGTGATCCATGATTTGCTGTGTTGTTACCGGTTGGTCGGTGTTTGTCTTTTAAAAGGCTATTAGAAGCAGCTCTGGAAATATGAAGGTCTGTATGCAACTAAACGAAATCAGTCTTTTTTAGGATAGGAATTTAACCTATCTAGTCAAAATGTTTACGGAGATTTAAGAAACTGTCATCAGTAGTGTACATCAATACGGCATTGTTTTGAGCAGTATTCATCACACACGCCTAAAGGGATTTTCGTCTTAGACATTTATCTTTGTCTTCTATTTCCCACCAATACTCATCAGCCTCACAACCTTGAAATTCTTTTTCCTAGGTTTAATTAACGTCGCAAGCCAGAAGTCAAACATCGATATTGACTGCACCTAAGATTATACTGTACAGAAGTGCACTAAAGTTAATAATTGACGTAATTAGCTTTGAGGTATATTTACATATACTTATCTAAAATCTCGTGTATTGGTGAAGGACGCACTCTGTGCTGTAAAGATAGAACCTTATTTCTGCTTTCAGCATAATTTGCTAGAGGGCCGGTTAGCTTGCATGACAAGCCGGTCCCCACAGCTGAAGGTTTCTGACCTTACTGGATTTGCTTCCCTTGCGTAGCACTCATGAGGTCAAATAATCATTTCAACACCAAACGGGTTTCTGGACCCACTGCATTGTACTACTTCCTACCCAATAAAAATCAGGATACTCTTGCGAGGAGTTGATCACCACATAACAGCAGTTTTGTGTAAAATGTTTGCTACTTAAGTTATACACGCTAAACTTTTAGGGTACCTACATTTGGTGATATGAAAATTGTGACATTTTAGCTGAAACGTGCTCAGGAAATTAGGTATATTGTTAGTACATTTTTAATGTAGTATACCTTACTTGTATACTGTTTTAATATTTCCTAACGACGTGAATATAAGGTGTTGAATCTGGAATCATTATTGTTATTCACATTAATTCAGGAAACTTGTTGCACCCTGGTATCTAAAGCCAACTGGTTGTAGACAGTCTACGAACCAGCAGGTCATACTTCTGAACCATACTGCATCCATCAGTTAGTATCGTTAACTTTTGCAAACTGTGGCTCAGGCTAGTACACAAACTCTCATTTGCTTACTCGTTTTTATATTTCTGAGTTGCACTGTATTCCGTTACTAACTCCAATAGCCTTATTGAAGTGCACGAAATTGACTATCGTAATCACCTACTTGAGCCATATTAGTTGCGATGCTTACCCTCTTACTCACTGTCATGGAGCTGTGGCTCATTGGTCTGGATATTCATCTTTCAACAAATAGGTCATGAGCTATCTGGAAACCATTTCCACCGACGTAGGTTTGTGCATTCAGCTAGTATAATAAGCCCTGACACGGATGTGGCTCATTGTCTCGTTTATGCATGACTACCAAGTTATAGGTCTCTGTCGTGCAGCGGAGTTCGTTGGGAAAACTGGAGCCACCAGTTAGTTTCAATGGCAAGGAAAAAGCTATGCTGCCAATTTTTCGGAGAAACAGCACACATGATGCCTTTTGATTTTCAGAAGGAAGGATTAAAACCGACAAATCTTAAAAGTAGCACGTTGTCTTTGTCTCATAGTTTCTCGTTGGCGACTTGAAGCTTAATCAAGCACGGGACCGACGTAAAGAGATCGAGTATGTCTATGAAGGTGGTATGTGGTGTCTTGTGTTCTATGCTGTCTTCATGTTTTCCTGATTTTTACACTTATCTGAAGGTTATCACTTGAAACAGGACTAGCGGTTGTAGCTTATGAAGTTGCATCCCTGATCTCGTGAGCCTGCTATCTAAACTACTCGTGAGGCATTTTGTGTCTGCGCTGTATGTAGAGTTCGAAAACGTGCCTTACTATGAAAAACTATGGCAGCTTGTACCATGGATGTTTACTATGTTTTTGGTACATGCGTACAAGACTCAGGTTAGTCGCTTCGTTATCTTAATTCCGCGCGATAGCATGTGGGTTTGTGGGTTAGGCACTAAGTCTTTGTGTGATAGAGTGGATAACAGACTTCTCTGTTGGGTCTCAGTTAGCAGTCTCTTGTTTACTGCTCGATGAAACCGCGAAGTAGTAACTCAGAAGAATTGTGATACATTTGATTTTTATATTCTTTTGATACAAATCGGAGGACAGGCAGCTTTGTTGGAAATATGAAATACCTAACTATTGATGTATATTGTATCTCAGAAATCCACGTACGAAATCCTTGTGAAGTGCTTTGAATAAATTCCCCATATGTCACCTCGAAGTGTATTCATAGTTCACTTATTCGGATGTCCTATAGCGTCAGCAACCGGCCTTGCGCGTGTTGTTGCCGCAGTAAGTGCCGTAGCCTGAATTGCATGAATTGACTGGATCCCCATCAAGTCACCTCCATGACTACTTCATGACTAGAAGGTGAGATTGGAGTGAGAACTGGCAAGGGAAACAGTCTCTGTGTATTCCCTGGCTGCGACTCGCTGGTTTAGGCAGTTGACTTCCAACCAGTGGGTCACAGGTTCAAATCTCGTCGAACCTACCAAAGTCTGGGCAGCCAGGTGGTATCATGATCCCTCACATATAGGTGTGGCCTGTTTCACTATGAAACTGCATGAAGTTTCTTAGTGGGCTACGATGTTCTGACTGACTGTAGTCTGTGTGCAGTCAAGGTTGAGTTCTGCCACCAAGTGAGTGACATTCTCTACCAGATGCTCTCGACATATCTTAGTGCTAGCTTTTGCATGAACATATCGAGATTTTCAGCTCATTGGTTTAGGTAGTTGACTTCGAGAAGCTCTGCCTACTGAGGTGTGGGGAACCAGTTGGTATCATTATCCCTCACTCAATAGGTTTGGCTCATCGGCTACTGCACATGTGTGCATGTGGTTGCTGCTTTCATTTCGTATTCAAGACTACTGTTCCTTCTGGAGCACCCATCTGAACTATGATCACGCCTTAGTTTGTTCTGCGTTCATTTTACTTTTTGATGGTCATGAAAACCGTCATCGGAAACGCGTCTGTGTAAGCAGACTGGTTGCGCATAGATTGCGAATAGATTCCAAACTGAGCTATCTTAGTGACTATCTCTCAAACCTCTGGAAATTATAGATGAATATTGCCTTCACTTATAAGATGCCATGAAAACAATCCTTATAGCTGCTTGTGATTTCAAAGAACATCGTACTAATAAGCGCTAAATCCCTGCGAGCTCCTTGCAACTTCCTAACGTTCGTAAGTGTATTCTGGCAGGTAGTGAGAAAACGATGGTTCAAACAGCATTTGCGTAAGGACTGTTAGATCTGATCTTCATACAACACAAGTAAGATGGAAACAACAGCTTCATCTGGCAATAATCGGAAGGTGTTTCACCGAATCTCAGCCGTCAGGAGCAAGAATCCTGGTGTTAGTAAGGCGGTTTATGAAGTCAATGATAGTCCAATCACCAACTCTCATAGATGCCTGGAATACCAGATGAGGCACTTCGAAAAGCAATTCAGCTTCTCCACCAACATCGATTTCACTCTCTTTTCCTTCATGTTCAGATAACAGCGGTCCAATTAATGAATTAGAAGTCCATAAGGAACTCGAAATGTTACAGGATACTCGGTCGAGACAACCTACCCCGACTCTTTTTAAGGATGAAGATAAGACTGTAGTCTAGGAATTAACCACTGTTTAGTAAGGTGTCAGACTAAGTATTTCACCTGGAATAAAGCAGCCTTCGTACGTCTCATTACAGGGCCTATGTAGTGCATGTGATAATCAGTCGGTTACCTTCAGCTTCCAAAACATTGGCTGCTCTCATATTTTGTACGCTGTACAGTATACATGCATGTGACTATTATTTGGAAACTATCGTTGTGTTGATATCATTTCACACTGTAATTGATAATATTTATATTTATGAGTAGCTTTTATGTGACTATTCGTATTTTATTATTAAATCAAGAGTTGATAACAGTATCTTTCACATTAAAATCTCATTAGAATATTTTTCTACCATAGTCAACTGGAATCGAAGGTAAACTTAGTTCTGGTGATCTGGTAAATGTTGTTCCTGAACCTGTGAAATTGGATATATGTCTTACTAACACAGAAAAGAAAACATATCGTCCTTCTCATGTGGCCTGTGGTCGAGCACATACTATTATTTCTTATGAGAATTTCAAGGAGTCAACTGAAAGTACACCTCCACTTATTTTCAGTTTGGGCAATAATGTCTTTGGACAGTGTGGCCGAGAAATGATTGCAGGTGAAAAATACGGTCAGGATACTGGAGTTGTTACGAAAATTTTTGTACCACCTGAAATCAAATCTGTTAAAAAGGTATATTATATGCTTTTGTCTTGGACTCATTTTCTATTCATACCATAATGATATCGGGCCGTAAAACTGTATTTATTGTCCGAATACTTACACTGCGATAGTGACATATTTTATAACGGTATAAATAAAGGTGACAAATTTAGTCGACTACATTCATTTGTCAATCACGGTGTTTTTTTATCAGACAATTTGCCCAAAATGTTTTTCCGTGGTGTTATTGTATAACCATTTTTCGATATGTAGTAACAGCACAAATCCACATATTTCGTGTAAATGCTACCCCTTGTTCTCATATAGAAGAAATTTGTAGGAAGGTGAGGATAAGTGCAAGAAAGTTTAAGAGTACAACTTTTCTACTGCTACTATACTCTTTTACCATAATTTTTCAATGAAAAAGCGTTAAAGTAGGTAAGGGTTGCAGCCTTACGTTCATTGGTAGAAATTTATCGACTACCTGTTAGCCTCTACACTATCCATAACTGACTCACCTGATAAATAGTGGCTAGCAGTGGAATCCAGAATGCGGGTTTCGTCCTATTTGGGACTTGTCAGTTCAGTGTACCTGCCTCCTATTGAGTGATGTTGTTCCTACTAAGACCCAAACTCAGGACCAATCACTTCAAACGCCAGAGCATTATCCACTAGACAATTGGGTCACTTATGTGTTCAGGATATTACTAAAGAGCTAAGAACGAATCTGAATGAAGTGTTCTTGTCTTATCTGAAGTTCGGTTATGGAATCTTCAGCTAAGATCTACCTGCTTGAAGTTACCAAAAGGACTAAATATTCTCGTAACTTTAGTCTCGTCTTTACGAATGGATGTAACTGGAATCACCGTTGCAAGTGAACTGGCTATCTTGGATCGTGAGTTTTGTACTTTTCACTACAGACAATAAAATAACTAATGTAATCATAACTATCTGTCGTAAGGTAGTCAGATCTACCTATGCTGTCATACCTTCTGTCAACATTACCTCATGATCTACAACTGACGCGTTTATGCATAGCAAACTACAAACAAACCATTTAGACTGCAAAACAGGAGGCATAATTTACTGCTAGATAGATGACTTACTTTTCAAGCATAAAGTATAAAATGAGTAATTGATAGGTCAAAGAGAAAAAAGGGTTGAAAATAGTTGCAAAATAATAATATTATGTGAGTTCTGGGTAAAATAACCACGTATTGGTTGAACGTTTTTGCATTTTCTTTCATTTTTCTAAAATTTGCTTATCACTTTTTACCAGCTGAGTTTAACTCATTATATCATTTCGGTATTTCGGATACAAGATTAGTGTTTTCGAGCCTATTGCTTACTAAGAAACACAGTTGAAACTGTTTAGCATGCCTTATTAACTTTTTTTACACATGCTAGTATTCCATATTACACCATATCGCTTCATGTTAAACAACTTTATTCGATTATATGAAGTGTGTTCAAATCCTTTCGTTATGTGACATGTGTTATTGCTTATAACAGTATATGATCCAACACAAACATAAATATTGAAGTATGATCTTAAAAAACTTATGGAATTTGTTTACGTTTACTTTTAATCTCCTCTTGGGTAAATATCTTTTATATAGCAGATTTTCTTTTTAGGTTTTTGTTACTTGTAGTATGTCTATATCATGCATGCTTTATCGTACTGAGGTCTTATTTTATTCAATGCACTGAATGCAACAGAACGTTTCATGCCTCATTTTTTTTTGGAGTTATTACTCAGTGGTCTATTTTTTCATTCAGTTTCCAAACACTGAATCACCTGTTCAAACCATAGCCAAATACATCCCGTGGGTGTTTTTCTTCATAAGTTCGTATATGAACAAGTACATGGTGAATATGATGCCGTTTTTGTTATGGTGTTTAAAAAGAAGTCAATAGATCATATCTCCAAGTTGTTGAGAAGTTAAGGTGAAAACCAGCTTCAATTATAACTTTCTAGCTTAAGTCAGTGGTATAGATAATTGACTGGCGATCATGAGTTTGCTTTGTAATTGTTATATCTCTGTCTTACAGGTTTGGTCAATGTTTTGGTCGTAACTTCGGTTTGGGTTTTCTATTAGGGTTCTATGATTAACATATTGAGGAAAATGCCCGAATACAGACAACCAATTACTTTCTTGCTATTCGGAATACTTTAGCCTGATTAGTTATTTCAGCAGTTGCTAGGGTGGCCTTTAAATTCACTGCAAAAGCAGATACAGTCTGTTTACTACCCCTTGAGTTTGGTATGTTTAACTTGATCCTATTTTCACTGGCGTCACACTAGCTGACTTAGAGATAATACGAATCTTGATGACGAGTTCGCACAATGCACAATTATTTGTGTTCAGCAAAATATTCGAAAAATATGCAAAGCCTTAAAATGTAGGCGGCGTAATCAAAACATGAGAGAATGAGAGCATAGACAGACACACGTGAAGGATATACACAATTGATTGGTTGTGTCTCTCATTCTTTCCGGCTATGGATACAATAGTAATCAAGGTTTAGTCCAATTTCCGAAAGTCACATGTAAGTATCTATGCTACAGAAACGTATTTAGTTTGTAGACGAAGAGTTAACAGATAAAGTGGACAAAAATAACCAATCACGTTCAAGTTAGTATATTGGATGATCAACCCGTCATATGTATATTACTCTTTAAAGCCTAGAATAAAGGTGATATAGGTTTATTGTATAGCTTCATTCTTGACGGAATTACAGTTTATTTGCAATCTTTTCTTGTGTTACCTACCCAATTTTCTTCAGACATCTGTTTTTCTAATCGTAGTAGAGTAGAAAGTTTTACAATTTATCTTCTTATTTTCTCTTTATGTTTTTAACCATAGGAACTCATTCCGTGTATATTGTTGAACTTATTAACAGTAAACAAAATGAAGTTATGGTAATAAAACATGAAGTTTCAATGAAAGACTAGATTAGTGCTATGTATTCTTGTTTCTACCATTTCATGTAGAAGTGAAACACGCATATTGTTGAATGAAATATAATTACTATTCACGACTAAAGGTAAAACTACCAAATAGTGTATTTCATACGATTTCCTCTTCAAATTTTACAACACATGAAAAGGAAATAGTACAGAAAAATATTTCTTGCTTATATTTTATTTTATATTCATTATAGATTGTTTGCGGTCAAGATCATAGTATGTTGCTTAGTTCAGATGGTGTGGTTTACTCGTGTGGACTTGGGTCAGATGGTCAAACAGGTTTGGGTCATTATGATCCAGTCGATCGATTTACTCCGGTTAAAGGTGCATTAATGAATGAACGCGTCTGGTGAGTTTTCAACGCTCATTCAAAATATCGTTTTACCTTGGTAGTGTTACTGTATAAAAGCTACACTTTGGTTAGAAAATAGTCATGATATGTATCATTGTAAGAGTAAAACTTGGCCACTATGGGAGAACAGAATTCCATATTAGATTGTTTGCTTGGTATTCAGTAAATAATACTATTGGATTCTCCTAAGCTGCTTTACAACCTATAGAATATAATGTTTATAATAAATACACGTTATACAATGTATTTTCATAAATCGCCAAAGATATTGCGATTCAGATAAAGATTTAGGTTGATCGAGGTCGATGGGTTTTCTGAGACTACTCAAGTTAATTATTTATACAATGATAGAATAAACATTCTAGAAACGTTAGGTTGGTAGGGGGCTGTATTATATTATTATTTATTATTAGTCCCTTGGGTTACTAGTGGAACATAGGGCTTCAGTAGCAGTGACCTCTGTTCTCTGAGATCTTTTGAACCTGGTCCCACGACAGCCCACAAGCTCTCATTTCCTCCTCGCACGACCTCCTCCATGTCACCCTTGGACGACCAACTCGTCGCTTCCCATGGGGATTCCACTCGAGGGCCTGACGCGTGATGTCCTCAGTCGGCCTTCTCAGTGCATGGCCAATCCATCTCCACTTCTTCCTGCATTTTTGTTGCGTGATAGGTTCTTGGTTGGTTCGTTCCCAGAGTTCCTTGTTGCTTATTCTTTCTGGCAATCCATCTGATCTTCAGTAGCGAGCCAGAGTAAGCAGTTGTTGATGAATGTCTGTAGTTTATTGGAAATGCCTTTCGTAACGCGCCAAGTCTCTGAACCATACAAGAGCACTGACTTGACGTTGGTGTTGAAAATCCGTATCTTGTTCCGCATGCTGAGTGCAGAAGATCTCCACACTGGTTTCAGGCTAATGAACGCCTGTCTTGCTTTTCCGATTCTGACTTTGACATCCTCGTCCGTCCCGCCTGTAGTTGAAACAGTGCTTCCTAGATAAGTGAAGGAGGTTACTTCCTTTAAGTTTCTCCCGTTGATGGTGATGGTGACTGGAGTTTGTTGTTGTTGTTGATGGTGGTGGTGCGGTATCTTCATCACTTCTGTCTTCTCTATATTCACCTGAAGTCCCGTCTTCGCTGCCCGGCCTCTTCTATCAACTTGTTAGTTTTTGCCTGCAGATCTTCAAGTTTATGTGACATTAGGCACAAGTCATCGGCGAAATCCAAGTCTTCTAGGTTCTTTTCCGCCGTCCAGTGTATCCTACTCTTCTCGCTGCCTACTGTTTGCTGCATGATCCAGTCCACCACAATCAGGAATATCATGGGGGATAGTAGGCAACCTTGTTTCACTCCTGTCTTCACTTCAAAGGCATCACTGAGCTTCCCATTGTGAATTACTTGGCTGGCATGTGGCATCTTCATATAGTTGTTGAATGAGGCGGATAAAGGTTTGCGGTACTCCGTAGTATTGAAGCAGTTTCCAAATTACTTGTCGGTCGACGCTGTCAAAGGCCTTCTCAAAGTCGATGAAGTTGAGGCAGAGAGCTGATTGCCATTCTATGCTCTGTTCTATGATGATGGTAGGGGGCTGTACATAATGTTATTCTAGAATTGGTAAGAAAGGATATGATAATTAAGTAAACGTAGGGATACACCAATTTTAAGTAAACTGTACTCATTAGTCTTTGAGCTACGGTTCCGACCGTTGGTTAGCACCTTCTAATCCAACTCTACTCTGTTAAAGTTTGAGCAGACAAAATGTATTATTGACCCCTATACAATACTTGTGCTTCACAGCTTCAGTAGAGGAGCCCACGTGTGTTGACTCTGTTGTGTTTCTGTCACATATTTATCATTCTGGGTATCACTCGAACGTGCACAGTAGTTGTTATGGTCAACCTCATTCATGATTTCGTAGTTGAGATTTCTGTGTGAGATTCATCCTCCGTAGTAAATGCTATCTTTTGCGAACTTTACGCCAAATAAACATGTACAATAATTATTATTTTCATTTTCTGTGATGGTATCATTCGATTCTTTTTCGACTATATCGAGTCTGTTTGACAATGTGTAAAAGTTCACTTTTTTATTTTAAACACAAGCTTGCTATCATCTCGTGGTGATACTGTACTTGCGCTTACTGAATCAAATAAACTCTATGCCTGGGGCAATAATGAATACGGTCAAATATGGCCATTTGATCAAAATGTACAAGTCGCAGAACCTGTTCATTTGAATTTAGATCATTGTATTGTTCCAACAGAATCTAATGTGTCTGCTGATAGTGTTCATATAGGAGAGGTACAATCGATTGCTTGTGCGGGTTCCATGTGTTGTATTGTCAATAAAATTGGACAGGTAATCTTACATTCTAATTGAATTTCATTTAAATAACAAATGTTATTTGTTTGTTTCGATCATAGTGAAGTTATCCACTTCTGAATGACAAATATTTAACTGGATAAGAAAAACCGAGAAAGGGTTTTTGATATGGCATTCGGTTTTATCGGTGTAGCAGACCCTTCATATAATAATCTTGAAACTTTCCACACGTTTAAACGTTGTTGGTAGTGGAACGTGAATTATCAATGCATGAAGTCCTTGACTGTTCGTTTGAGCCATATAGGGCGATACAGACTAACCGGTTGGGGTCCGTAGGACAAGAGGAATCAGTGGTCGGAGACTAGGTGATATGGCTCAGAACCAATGTCACTGGCGCGTGTAAATACACACATTATCCTCATCTTAACCGCTATACTTATTCTCATCATCTCATTCTTTCCTCCTCCCTTTTACCACTTTCTACTTTTATTTCCTTTCGCCGATTTTTCTTTCCTTCATCTTCCATTTTATTGCCTTGTTATTTGATGTGCTGATAAGGTGTGGCAACTTGGACCGTTACTCAGTAATGCCTCCTCATATGTTCATCTTGATGATAATGACGACGGTGACGATAATGATGTGAATTATCCACTTCCAAAGTTGTTTTCTTGTAATCACACTCTTATTTAAAGGGCACCGTGGCAACTGCAGAATTACGCAATTAAGTTTCTTTACTTTATATGAATCACTATCTTTTAAGCCAAAATAAAAAAGCCTATCGTTTATTTTAGTCGGTGCTACTTCGATCTGTAGGTACAGTTGTAGCTAAGGTTTTAAAAGCATTGCTTAAGATATGTCAGATGATTTTAAAAAAAAATAGAAGTTAGGTACTGTTTTATAATTCCATACTAAATTAGGATGATGATTTTGAAACTGAACTATGAAATACTTCTCACTACTAAATCTAGCTAGAACTTGTAATTCGGAATTGCGTACACATGATAAGAATAGTGATGCTAACTTCAGACAGTAAATACGTTGAATATTCCGATTTAGACATTTAGAAAAAGACTGATTGAGCGAAGAAATATATTCCTTTTCAATTAGGTCTTCATCTTGGGCTCTACACTAATATATAGGTTTATAATTTAATCAAATTACCAATCACATGGTGATGTTTCGGAAATAATGATGTAAATAATCAATAGAGCTACTAAAATAGGAAATATGAATATTGATAGAAACAAGAAGGGGAAGAGGTGCTCAAAATAAACCTAGAAGTTACATCATGTTGACGGCCATGGTAATGAAAGTGGTCGAACAAACTTCTTTTGGATACAAAGGCTAGGTTTGTAAAGGTGGATTGCAATCGCCTCTGCTATGTGGAGTAATCGAGTGCATAATCCATGAGGTAAATTAATTGGAATCTGATGGATGATTTTGAAGGCTTTTCTAGTAACCACTTGATGTCCTGTGTCAACTAAGTGTGCAAGTATGGAGCTCTTTATAGTTCTAATCTGTCCCTTATCCAACTATGATGAGTAGTGCTCCGAAATTCGACGATGGAACTGCCTCATTGTACGCCCAATGTAACTCGCTCCACAGGAGCAGTTGAATTGATAAATGCACATAGAAGTGGCTGAATCAGGCAGTTTGTCTTTATTTCTTGCACTTAGAATCGGGCGGTTGTAGAAGATGGGACATAATTTAGCGGCTGGGAATGCTTTATGCAAGACTCTTTTTATGCGTCGTGTGATGATCTCACTGGCAATATCACTCTCAAATAGCAGCTTCAAGAAGATTTGCTACTTAGGAACTGTTGGCATTGTTTTGTTAACCCGCTCGATCCTAAGTGCAAGAAATAAAGACAAACTGCCTGATTCAGCCACTTCTATGTGCATTTATCAATTCAACTGCTCCTGTGGAGCGAGTTACATTGGGCGTACAATGAGGCAGTTCCATCGTCGAATTTCGGAGCACTACTCATCATAGTTGGATAAGGGACAGATTAGAACTATAAAGAGCTCCATACTTGCACACTTAGTTGACACAGGACATCAAGTGGTTACTAGAAAAGCCTTCAAAATCATCCATCAGATTCCAATTAATTTACCTCATGGATTATGCACTCGATTACTTCACATAGCAGAGGCGATTGCAATCCACCTTTACAAACCTAGCCTTTGTATCCAAAAGAAGTTTGTTCGACCACTTTCATTACCATGGCCGTCAACATGATGTAACTTCTAGGTTTATTTTGAGCACCTCTTCCCCTTCTTGTTTCTATCAATATTCATATTTCCTATTTTAGTAGCTCTATTGATTATTTACATCATTATTTCCGAAACATCACCATGTGATTGGTAATTTGATTAAATTATAAACCTATATATTAGTGTAGAGCCCAAGATGAAGACCTAATTGAAAAGGAATATATTTCTTCACTCAATCAGTCTTTTTCAGACAGTAAAGTATTATCCACGCAGTACATTGAATATGCATCTGTAAATATACGTATTCGTGAGTTTATGCTTGAAATGGCCAATAGAATTATAGTGCCGCATTTATGCATGAGAGATGGGACAGACGTGTCTCTGATTCATGTATGTGTAAAGTAGTGGGGTTGTCGCTCATCGGTTGACTTCCAGCCAATGAGTCACGAGTTCGAACACTATTCCACCTATCGAGGTTTAGGCAGGGAAGCAACCCTCACACAATGGGTATAGCTCATTGTCTAATGCACGAGTGTGCACAATGGTTGCTGACTACATTTTGACTTCGTGTAAAGCGATATTTCGGGCCTAGTTTATTGCTCATAATTGTACTAGTTCCTTGCTTTGCCTTTTTTACTAATAACCCCTTCCTTTATTATCTTAGGGATATTAACATTTTGAATCTATCTAGTACACGTGTACGGTTTTCTTATTACTAGTCATACTAGACATTGATTTTCATTTAGAAAGTTCCAGCTACTGTAGAGACCATCCTAGCAACCAATAGAATAGCCAATTACGTTTCTGTATTCCTTCTGGGTAAATAATCTTTGCCTAAAATGAAAAACCTAATTCGTTACACCAATAGTAGCTGAGGTTGAACTTGAGAGTTGTTCGCTTGAAGTATTGCCGATTCATCCCAACATTTATTTATGGTTGTCATTACGTACATAGTTGTGGTCGAACTTTTCCCCATATTCCTTTTGTATCTTTTTAGGGTCTGACAATCTTGATTTAACAACGATTTCGTGCACTGGTAACCTAATTGAAACTGTTGCAATCGTTGCAAAGGATTTTGTAGACTGAATTATATTGTCTAACGGGCTATGGCTCATTGATGTAAAGAGATTACTTTTAACTAATGAGTCACCAGTTGGAACCGGGTTCCACCTACTATCTAGTATCATTAACCCTCACACAAAAGATGTGGCTCATGGTGTAGGGTTATTGACACAGCTTGTTGTGAATGTTTTAACTCATAAAGTTTGTACCTAGTTAATTTTGTAGGTTTAAGTGTTAACTTAATTTTAGCTTTGTTAAGAATCCTGTATAATGTTGTTACTTGTATTACACCGTCGTTGATTGGACCGGATTGGTCAGTCTTTGTTGGCATATGGGCCCCTATTCGGATGCCTCGTTATTGCCTATGTTTTTAACTATATAGTGATGGTGGAAATGCGCCTCCTGTATTCCAGTGCTAGCCACTACCCATCATTACTTTGTAATCCTGTATAATGTTTAAAAAGTTGTTTCCTTGCACGTGAGCACTAAGAGTATTGACACTTACATTTGTAATATCAGTATCTATCTCACCGCTACTTATTTCAGACAGTTTTTCATAAACTTCTGGACGAGTTTAGATATCGACTTCAGTGCGATAATTTTCTTCAAACTGTAGTATCTAAGCTTACATCTTGGTTACTTTTTATTTTGTAACGCAACATTACTTGTTCTCCTTCATCACTTTCTAATTCAGTAGTAAACTGAAATCTATCTGCTGTTAAGTGTTTGTTTATTTACATACTCTAGTTTCGATACTACAGAAGTGTAATCTTCATAGCTCCACTAGGTTTTTAAGCAAGGTCGAACGTCCCTAAAACTATTTATTCAGAACTATTTGTAAATAGATCAGCGGTAGTTGGGAGTATTAGCGATGTCATGTAGCCACTCATGTTTGTGTACGTCGTATTCTAAAATTTTAAAACTGCATGGGTCACATAACTGTGCTCCTCGTATTATTTCCTTAAATTTTACCTTGATTCTAAGCTTGAGCTCATAATCAGCGTCAAGCTCATTTGAAGGGGCTTCCAAAGCCACGTTGATTGGTTTATTGCTAACGAAGCTTGTTACATCTAAACTATTTTTCCTCCATGTCCTTAAAACATGTTATACTATTAAACCCATAGTTGACTTTCAAGACAATCCAACTTACTATTCGTCTTATTACTTTGATATCAAACAGTGAATACATGTGCTCCATTGTCACCGATTGTCAGCCTTGTCTCTAAGCTTCTCCAACCACTATCGATTACTTATGTCTCAAAGAGGCGGACAAGATAGTCTAAATTCCCCTAGATGTCGCAAACCGAGGGACTTCATGGACCGGTGTCACATTCTATTTTTGCCTCTCTAAGCCCTCTTCAAACCTAATCCTTACATAACAGGTAGCTGTTACCTTGACGTGGTGTTCGGGCTTGCATATCACAATAACTGAGTAGGCCACGCTGTCTGGAACGCTTGTTCCTTGAGGTCCTACCATGTTAGTAAGGTTTGTTGGATATTGGTGTGATAAAAGCAGTTACCGTTATAGTGTAAATCGCTAGGCCATAATATAGTTCGAGGGTGAAGTTGTACTTCTGTCTGAACGGAGTGTGGCACCAGTACGGTGTTCTCCGTGGATGATCAGCAGTACCATGCTGATGCTGTATTCGCTATAGAAAGCGGGGCGGTTAGGAAAGGTTAGCCCCCAAAACAGCACACACCTCCCTACCCTGTGGTCTTCAGCTACCGGCCGTCTATTTTTTTCTTATCCGGCCTTAGAACAACCAGATGTCAAGCCGACAATCGTGAAGAGGCTATGTGTGTGTGACAGGCCTCAAGCAGATGTCCCACGGTCTCTGAGGTCATATAAATCTTTCTTTTTCAGGTACCCTTCAGAAACAACTTCTGTGGTGTGAGTATTCGGGTGCTGTCGACCTCCCACATGTTTCCCATAGCGTGCTAAACCTAATCAAATGTAACCTACCATCTTTTCTGTGTCTCTTTTTTTCCCCTCACATCCTGATAGTAATATTAAACCTCTTACAACTTCAATCTTTCGCTCTGTGACCACTACTAACGATCATGGCCATCAAAACCTCTTTCCTAGTTTCCTAAGACCCCGCTGTCAGTTTCATATTGGAGCCTTCAACATCCGAAACCTATACCTACTCACACAGCAAACATCTCTTGCCAGAACTCTAATATTGACACTTGAATATATCCTGTGTTTGAGACACGTACAAGGAACCCAAGTGTAGTTATTCACTTGACATTAACTGGCCAGTGAAATGAACCTGAAAAATTCACTTTACGAGCGTCTGGTATTTCGATGGTTAACTCTCGGATTCACTGGTGTAAGTATAACATTAAGTTCTCGAACAGAAAGTGTACTTCTCAACTGGATACCAGTTTCTAGCTTACTATGCAATGTTCGGGTAGATGTATCTATAAGAACTGAAAAAGTCCATCGTCAGTCGTCCATGCCTGTTGGTGACTTCTGTTTACCCGCTCATCGACTTCAGTTCGAATGATACAAAAGATAAATTCTATCAAAAGTTGTCAGTTTCTCTGCATAAATCAAAACGTACAAATGTACCCATACTATCAAGAGACTTCAACGCTCAATTGGGACTCAAGCTAGTTGGAAAGGCATCTTGGAGGTATCTACGAACTCCTGTGCCAACAGGCCAGAAATGGGGATTGTCACCTGCAGTTCTGTTTTGACAGTCACTCGTTTCTGGCTAGCACTAACTTCAAGCGTAGGAGTGACACTGTCTCACATGCAATGACTTTTAAACGCCATGAGCAGAGATTTGTGTATGTTTAACGTATATTTCTGACTTTCCAAATGTGAAAATGCTCCAGGACTGGTTAGTGAAAATGTTCAGATTTTCGGAGATGTCAAAGATTGAGTACGTGTGCGCCACTACTACCGGTTTTCATCCATATCACCAATGGTCTCCAACTATTGATGTCTTCTCGGGGACCCCAAACGAGCAGTCTACATTTCCGTACACGGCTCACACTAGCAGTCACAGACTTCATGGACTGATACCACGTCTTAGCCTGGCGACTCTAAACTCTCAAAAATAGACTGAAAACGAATGTAAGCAGTTTCTCAAACGATTAATTTCAACAGGAGCAATGGTTTGTCTGGCTGTTATAGAGCACCCTTCTGTGTTGGTTGTTTGGAAGGAGTTAGCGGGAAGCCTAAATGCAACTAGGATCTATAATGGGCATCGTGACAGTGTGTGTCCTATATTGTTGACCTCATTGTGAAATGATCGGTATTATTGGGTCAGCACTTAGGATTAAACAACACGAAATTAGTAACTCTTCAGTGACCGATCAGTATATTCTGCGAATTATGCTATACACATGAAGTCAAAGTATGGCTATTCAAGTAAACTGATGAACACATAGTCGTGAACAAAACATGTATGATTCTACACCTGCTTTTTAACTGACTGTAAAGCTTCATTGGGTAGAATATCTGTTTGTATTCAAATCCAGTAACCTTCTTTGACAATTTGAGTATTTGCTAGCTGCTCACATTTCCATTCAATTAATAGTAATTTTATGTTTGATCTCATTGATTTGTAGAATTGTTTGGATTAAAAAATTGCTTACATTTACTGTTTTGCAATCTATAACTTGTTATTATTTTTTTTTGCTTTTTCAATTTAAGGTTTTCGTTTGGGGTTATGGCTGCATTGGACTAGGTCCAAAAGTGAACTTTTCACCACGTCCTACATTGATCCCTCCTGGTTTATTTATGCCAGCCGTTGTAGATAGTCCATCTCGTGTAAATTATATTTCAGCTGGCTTACATCATTTTATTGTTCAAAATACTGATGGTCTATTATGGGCATGGGGAGCACCACGAGGTGGTTTGTATTGTTTAGGCTTAGGTACACAAGTGTCAAAGAATGCTGATAATCAAACTTATCCAATGCCATTGCTTCTTCCAATCAAATCTACAAGAGTAGCTTGTGGTGTTGATCATACTGTGGTTATTGGCAAAACATTTACTTGACTTACAGAAGTGTTTTTATCAAAAAGATTGTTTATTCATCACAGTAGGTAAGGATATCACACTAAGGAACAACCTTGCATTTACTGTTAATTACCATCATTGTAAATATATACCTTGTTTTTTTCTGTCCGTGATTACTGAACTGCAGTAAACATATGTTCAACACTCTGGTTTGTATATTGTCATTATGTATAACAATAAATTAATTTGGAAGTTGTGTGTGTGTATTTATTACTTTACTCTACATATTGTTTTCTGTGTATGTTGCCTACTTCTAATTGCAACTAACTAAAATGGTGATTCGTACTCTTTATTTGTACTAGTTCTCTTGATATTGGTTTTTGTGGTTATAAATACACTAACACTTTTCAACCCTGACCAAAGATTGAGGACATTCATGTCTCGCAAGTAATATTAACCGATGAACTGAGTTCCTTAAAAAATGCGGGTAATGAAATACTTGTTCATGATGTAGAATTTAAGTGTGTGAAAAACTAAATTTGCCTTCCAAGTGAATTTAAAGGACTTCTAATAACAGGTTCCCTACACTTTTTTCGCATTAATTTCAAACTAAATCATTGATCATTTAAAGGTAATGGCGGGAAATAAAATGTTGAACAAAATGAGACATACATTTAAGTGAATAAGATTGAAACAATATTATATCATGTTACTTTCACAAGATGAAGTGTTGAACCATCTGCTTCGCTTATACTTTAGGTTTTCTGTTCACTGATATTATTGATGTTCCAGTAGATCTTAAACGAGTTAGGTCAATATTTGATCACTCGATAAATAAGTTCCATGCTTTTTAAAAACAAACACAAATAGAAGTTATAATTTTATTCAGCGTTCGAGCAATGGTTATGTAGTCATAGCTTCAGGTCACTCCATCTATTGGAACTTAGACAACCATATATTATCTTCAACCTTTGGGTTGAGGTAGATGGGGCTGTGGCTCAACATCTTTAGGATTCTGACAAGTTAATGTACACTTCCCTGCATGGTTCTGGTCAACATTCACGGACTCCATTTAATAAACTTCTGGGTGGCTACCTTATCGTATTTGTTTTTGTGTACATAATATGCAGCAGTCATATGTTTGAACAATGAGTGGCGGAGGTTTTAGTCTCAGACGGGATATTCGAAGTTGCAGACACGTTCCTGGTGAGTGTCAGCAAGCTCCAAACGTAAGAAGAGAGCTTCTTACGTACTCTGAACTTGTAGCAACTGATTGTAGCGACTCCTTAACGAAATGAGATTTTTATATGGCATAGCTTGTAATTCCTCATTATTGGTTGGACCGAATTCATCAGTCACTACTGGCATACGGGCCTTTTGCAGATGTTTCGATTTTGTCGGCAGTGTCAGTGTATAATAATGATGAGTAATGACTAACAGTGGAGTCCAGGACTTGTGTTTCGTTCTATTTGGGACTCGTTAATCGGATGTATCTGACTCCCAATGAGTGATTTTCTTCCCACTGAGACCGAGCATCCGTCGTTTTAAATGCCAGAGCGTTATCCGCTGGGCTTCTGAGTTATAATAGTCACTTGTTATCTGACATCATTAACAACGCATTCGCATATGAGCCCATATGTCAATAGTGGCTGGTCAATTCAGTCCCATCAACGATAGAATCCTGCAAGTCATAAAATCAAGCTGCGTACATTGCAGCCACTATTCATTACTACTACTGAACAGATTCGTTTTATTTCATCATAGTCTAACGAACAAGTTACCGATATATATATATATATATATATATATATATATATATATATATATATATATATATATATATATATATGCGTTCTAGTTTTCTTTCTACTTAGTGACAAATTTCACTCTGATTCCGTGGTCATACTTGCTTATTTTACGCATCCTAGATTAACTACTTTCTAAGGTGCGAACACAGCAGGGAGGTCGTTTAAAGAGCAGTAAAGGAGATTGTGCGCTATCTGAATACGAAATAGTAGTATCGGTTCAACAGAAGTGATGCAGTGATAGAATAATTCCTTCAGGTGACCAGCATTCCAAGAAAAGGTAACTTCTTGGTGTAAGAACTACTATTTTTGCTGATGACAAGATGGTTTAAGGAACGAATATAGTTAACTAACCAATAGTGATTCAGAAATCGCCGTATTTGTTTTACTCCAGTCAGACTTTGGGCTTCACAATCATCTCAGTCTTCATATATGTATTGTTTCTCTTCTCAAATACATTTGTCCACCCTAATATGACTTCTTTCTTGCATGTTATTGTGCAGTGTTGCAACTTGAACTGACACACTTTTGTACTAAGTTCTGCGACACGTAGCAATCTATTTTACCTAAGGAAACCTTTTTTTGAAGAGTCGAGGATTTTCCCTGACCATCATTTTCTTCATACGCTGTAAAAGTTATCTCTTTCTTATTGTATCTTCAATCTCATTCCACTTTCCGATATTCTCTCACGTTTGACAACACTAAGCAGTATTCATGACTTCATGGAAGCAGTAACAGTTATGCATTGAATCGTTTAGTATTTTTACATTACCACAAGTTGGTTAGTAGGCCTCACTGTCTAGAACTTTGGTATCTTGCTTCTAAGATGTTTTTCAGGTACTTTACGCCACCTGTCTGATGTATTGAGTCTGGGACTGTATCGTCTGTGTATCCAGTGCCTCCGTGTTTGTTTGCTGTGGGTTTGTGAATGAACACGATAAGATTGTAGTGGCTAAATTCTTGAATGCAAACACTTGGTTTAATGTATGTATGACAATTTGAAATTTACATGCTTTATAATCGGGATTCATGATACTTTCGATGCATCTCAAAAAGGGTTTTCCTGTCATTTTCCTGTTTTGCCAAGTTCGCAGCTAATTGCAAGGTTAAACCTTTTTTGGTAATGATGAAAAATGGTTGATCAAAAACTCTGGATGATTGATTAAATCCATGGCAACTCTTGCATCTTGTTTCAAGATAATAAAACTGTTGAAAAGGAAAGAAATGCAGATAAGAATTTCATAGTAATTCATTCAGGTAGTTATTGAAAATCTTTAGGTGTCCAAGATAGATCATTTGAACCTATAGGACAATATGGAGCTTTTAATCACGTACACCTGCGATCAACCGAGACATCTCTTCTGAAGTAATTATTGTTATGATTTGTTCTAAGTGTATCTCTATAAGGTAATAGTTTTCATAGTTGTTAGGTCGTCTTCAAATGCAAGCGTAAAACATGGGCACTATGGTGGAATATAACTCCATATTAGGTTGTTTGGTTTACAGTATTATCTGTCGGATGATCTTCGATGAAGAACTTATTGGTTATATTCATATCAAAGCAATCACATAAAATCTAAACACGTTTTCATGTTTGAACAACTCGTTCTGGCAATAAAAGTTTCAATTTGTAATGAATCATTCCTGTTACATGTGTAATTTGTTGATTCATTGAAAAGTGATTCGGTAATCAATCTTCTCTTCCACTTAGCTTCTTGAGATTTTAGAACTTTCACCCTTTCTTATCCCATAGTATGATTATGGGTTAGTTTATACGGGACAATAGCAGAGATTTTTCTAACTTGCCTATCTTGGTAGGGTCTACCATTGTATGCTTCACTAAATGTTTGTCCTTTGCTGTTATGACTGACTCCGATCACAGATTGTGATCTATAGACTTGACACCAAAACCACTGCGTAGTATTTGATAGATAAAGTTATTTGGCTTAAGTGAATCTCTTATTAACATGGCAGTAAAAGTTGGGAATTGTGGCTGGTTGTAACTTCATTTTAACTTGTTGATTAGATATCACAGTGAAAAAAGTACTATTCACTGGACAACTTTCGGATATAATCCATCGTTATGTTCATACGAGGTAAATTCACAACTTTGAGACATGGTTTACATAGTTTTAATCCTCTCACCTCCCCTTTATGATAAGATTAGTAGAACACTCAATTTATCTGGAACAAGTGCTGAATCTTGTCTTTTGTACGTATTTGGTGTTGATTCGGTAAACAAAGATTCAGCTCAAAAGAAAACAGTGATGGAAATTTAGGGTTGTGATATACCCATATGTCTATTCGAGTGTATTAATTTTCTATAAACGCTGGTGTCTAAATTCCTGTCTTCACTTCTTATGAATGTATAGTCTAATATGCTACTTTTGGAACAATAAGCATACAGCCAGGTGTTCGGATATGGGTACAAAGTAAAAGTAAACAGATTCTTGTATTGATTGGTCACGGGAGTACAACCAATTTCATGTTGTGTAGTCCTGAGTGCAGATCGAATTCTATCGATCATATTTGCAATGTGGCAACCAAGCTAGGAAGCTCAGTATCGCAATAAAAGTTATTGTTTCATAGAACAAACTTTAAAACGTTTTAGCGTAAAAAATCAGTAGTCAATATTGTAGAAAAAAAAAGTGAGGAAGTCTGGGCATCAGGATAAGTAAAGCCAATCGATATTTATTTAGGACAAAATAACCTGATTCACCACCGATTTGAACCAACTAACTTTTCTAGTAAAGCATTTACATTGATTACTACAAACTTTGTAAATACTATTTAACAATGTGAGATGTAACCAACGGGAAGTCGAGAAGATTTACCTGCAACTTCTAAGCAAATTCACTTTTCTTAGTAGATCTTAAACTAGTTTCGTTCAATGATAAAGTCAGAAACTTCACCATCAAGCTATTTCAAGTCATAACTGCTCGAATTATCGAAAAGAATATACGCTGATCGCCTGTTCACTTTTCAAAATAGAAATATGATGAACACAAAAAAGTACGAAACCTAGGTCCAGGGCTTCCTGCCGATTGCCTCCAACCAACTAACATCTAATAATATGCACCGCGATACTGAGCTTCCTAGCTTCGTTGCCACATTGCAAATATGATCGATAGAATTCGATCTACGCTCAGTACTACACAACATGAAATTGGTTGCACTCCCGTGACCAATCAATACATATAAGCCAGTCCTACAGGAGGTCAGTGGCGGCCCGAATAACTCAGTGGTAAAGTCGCTGACTACTACACTGGGTGATGCGGGTTCGAATCTTAGGCGGGACATGCGTTCCGTCAAGGTTGCAGATACGCCTTGCTGACCAGTGCCAAAAAGCACGGAACCTAGGTCCAGGGTTTCCTGCCGATTGCCTCCAACCAACTAATAAACAGATTCTTCGCTGAAACCTATAATCTTCTATATATTATTATACAGTTTTGATTTGTGCCTATTTTTGTTAATTTCGAGTATTTTTATAACGTATTTAGGCATAAGTTTTAATTTATTTCATTATTATCATTTTCACACAGGTGGCTCCAACTTTGGTACACGTTTTATAAGACGTCAAGAATTTGAGCGTAGACTTTGTGAAGGAGAAATTTTAGGACATCACAATAATTTTATCCACAAACTTTATATTGTTGCGTCCTCAGTTTCTGCGTGTTCTTCAAAACAGTTCACTGTGCAGTTTCGCATGGGATAAACACAACGCTTATGAAATATTAGGAGTGAACAAGTCGGCAACGATTGATGAGATTAAATCAGCTTATTATACTTTATCCAAGAACTTACATCCAGACCGACTTGCGCATTCTAATCCAGATAAGATGAACAACGAAGAATTTCAGTTATTGTCTGCTGCCTATATGTTACTCAAGAATACAGAAACTCGATCACAGTATGACCAGTATATAAGAACTCGTTGTTGGATACAGCAAAACAAAAATGATGTAAGTTACAAAGAATGTAACTTTAATTAAGATTTTTTTAATCTTTGTTGAATATCTGGAGATTATTTGTTTCATTTCTTCAAGCAAAAGATGGTCGAATCAACAATAAATGGTGGTTGGCAGTTGGATCTTGTAGGTTGGTCACTGGAGCTCTCGCTTATCGACCTACGCACTTATATTTCAACCGATTCATTATGGGACGAAACTCCACCTACTGTAGTTTAAGCACCCGAATAGTACCATTCGCCTTCACAGTACACGCGTGGCTCATCGTCTACTGCATGGATATCTAAGTGCATTTCAATACGAGGTTTACAGAATTCTATCATCTAGTTCCAACGCTACCATAAATCAAGTTGTTTTTCATGCCACAGTCAATACGCTCGTGTACTATGTACTATGTCAAGTACTATGTCAAGTAAGCTGCCATGTTATTCTCGAATCACCTTTGTTGATTGAACGATGGTACAAGAATTACGATATACAATAGTCACTACCGTGAAGCATATACTACTAATTCATGTAAGTAACTAGAGACCACAATAGTAACCAGTACAGTTATTTCTTTCGTAGCCTAAGCATATTAAAAGGTGGCTTTATTTCTTAACTGTTAAGCACCTTGAAATCACATCTGTACCGATGCACCCCAAATCATCACAATCTTCATATTATTCGAACTTCCTCAACACCATTCATATGCTGAAAATAACAGAAAATTTAGGGGATGTATACTCTCGAGGATGAATACTTGAATATGAAATTGCACATCTCCACCATTTAAGATACAGTAAATACTTTTCTTCATCTTGCAGTGTTAACATTAATATTGATTTATTTGTTGACTGGTAAACAATTCGAAGTGTTTCACCTTGGTTTGGTGTTCACCACAACAACTGAGAGATAGAATTGCTTAGCATACACACATGAATATCAAGCAGGTAACAACTGACTTGGGTTATACTCGTTTCATTCCACAATAGTTCTATGCTTATTCACATTCAGATGACTTTTACACACTCATTTCATCTGCACGTTTTCATGCCACATTATCTATATACTCAGGTGCTAAACGAGGGAAGTCAAAACGCGTACATATTTCAACCTGTTGATCATCATTCCCGTCAATTGTGTTAGGAAGAGATGTCGAAAAGAAGGTTACAACAATTATGTTCAATGGAATCAGTTCTGGTTTATCGAAGCGGTGTCTCTGAAACAGCTATAATACAACTAACTTGTTTTATATGCATTCTTCCTTCCAGTCAGTAACTACTGTCATACTGAGGCTTAATATTGTGAAGTGAGAGTAAGAGTAAAGCGTGTCAGTCACCTCATAGTTTAAGTGGCAGTATTGATTGTCTCTGATATACATTGTCTTGCATTTGTAAGTCTGTGATTGGTTCAACTAGACAGAGGTGACTTCGAACAATTGAGCCTCAGGTTTCCCCGTTTTTTAATGATTTGTATTGTCAGTCAGCAGAGTTAACTGTGACTCAATAGGTGTGCACAAACCTACACTGAGTTGATGAGTTTCGGATTAGTGACTGAATAGGATATCAACCAACACACCATGGGATAAAGCAAGTTTTTCTAATCGTAATAAGTCAAGAAGTATGTTTGTTGTTGTTGTTGTTGTGAATTCCCGATATCTTCACAATTTTTCGTGAATTCAACACATTGATTTGTTTGTGCATTTTCACTGGTTATCAGTCAGCTGTACATGAAATGTTCAAGTTATATATGCCTAATTCTCAAAGGCTTTGCTACTTTTTTCTTCTTTTTTATGCAAAACATTAGATTGTAACAGATTTCGATGCTGAATTTCTACGTGCTCGTGAGCTGTTCATGCGACGTCAGAGATCTCGAAGTGACCAATTTCGGTACAAAGCTGATGTGATTGATACATTTAAGAGTCAAGTGAAAACAAATATGGATCCACTAAGAGTATCAAATTACCGTCATCACTCTTTCAAGCGACAGCACCAACAAAAAGAATCTTCTTCATACTTATTACGATATAATTTTCTAGCTGTTACACTAAGCATAGTTTTAATATATTTCATGTCAAAGTTGAAGTGATTATCAATTTTGATGATATCATGGTTTACATTTGTTGTAGGATATTAGTTCTCTCATTGTTTTATTTGCTTGCTTGTTTCTCTCAATTGCAAACTATCGTATTGTAACGTTGACGTTGATACAAAACTCATCAATCTTGAGAAATGACACCAGCATCAGAAAATAAATTGTGTTAGCTAAATATAGTTAATCGATTTCATCATTCTAATTTTGTAACATTTTACAACACGGCTTATAAGGTGATTTGTCATGAAATTATAAAAGTCTATGCGACGATGTAATCCGTAGAATGCAAGAGTTGAAGATTCCAAAAGTGTTATTGCATGTCCAGCTAGGGTTCTATTCTGCTCTAGGTAACTTATCTTAAGTGGAGGAGAGAGGTTGATCATTGAAGCTCTGTTCATTGATTCATCGTGTGACATGTGTAATAGGGATGGTTCAACACGGACTCTCTATATATGAATAATTCTACTAACAATTGAATCAAAATATGAGAAACAGTAGAGATGTAAGGTAACTAAGACAGGATTTTGTGTTTGCCTTGATGTAAATATGAGTAATAGATTGTGTTCTCAAAATTTCCTCTATTAAATAATATTATATCACTGTGTACTGTATCTGATATGGAATTGCACTGTACCACAGTGCTGAAATTCTATGCTTACATGAAGGAAATCCGACATTATACAAAAGCACCGTTCTTAACCTTGATTTGCGTCTTACACAGCCTACTGATTCGATATTTGCTACTAATAAGAGTGAGTGATAGGTGTTGAAATTCAAATGGGATAGGTTCTAAATAACTAACCAAAATGTATATGGTAAAGAAGTATAGAAGTGAAGTGATAGGAGTCGAAGGACAATTATTTTGAAGGCAGAATTCAGATATTATCTGCACAAACTGTATTGAGTGCAAGGTTAGGATATTTCATCCCTACTCATTGCAATTTTTGAGTAAAAACTCTAATTCTCATCAATCTTTTTTCCTACATCTGAAATTGACGACAAGACTTACAAATAAATACAATGAGCACATGAGATCCTACTGTCATATTGGATTGTTGAAGCAACGATCTGGTAATCATAAACACTGGTCATCTACACATCAAACTTTAAATATCGACTCACTGCATGGATGTTTCCTTCGTGGTCCTCACAAATTTGTGAATAAGGCAGCAGGTTTCAAAATCCAACCAGACTTTCGTAAAGAATTAGATTAAGAAACAGGTGTAAACCTAGAGAGGACTTCAATGCACCCATAAGTTGACACTCCACAGTATATAAGTTGTCATCCAGGCTCATTGATAACTTTGAAATCAAACAACACACTGAGCAGACCCATATATTTCCAAAGAAATCTCCACTTGCCAATAATGATTTGAAGAGTGATTCTGCAACCGAAACCTTGAAGAACTGGTTGTCTAAATTACAGTGAACGGTCTCTTTTGCTAAACTATAGATCACCTTCAGTCTGTAAGTGATTCATGAATGTGCTAAGGGAAAGTTGGTGATTTCGATCACATCAGTGTGTGTTTACGAGTTCACTTACTCCTGTGGAGCTAGTTACATTGGTGACACAAAGCACCAACGTCTGGGCGATATCTTACATGGCTGTCAGTGTGAAAGTGCAAACAAATCATTAGTTCGATTCTCCAACAAGCAATCAGTTCTCCGCAAGCAACTCTATAACAACCTATTCTTGAAATTGTCTGCACAGTCAAAGTAAACAGTTAAAAAAGAGTACGAGTTCACAGGTTGCATACGGTCGTGGAGGCAATGACGATTCATAAATCCAAACTGAAGAAACATTCTCTGTATCTCTTTCTACAATGCACACAATTAAGCTTGTTCGTATTGATTACGGCACATTATTTCACCATTGTTAGCTTCATTATGGCCTTACCTTTTTAGCCCGTTAGCGCAGTGCGTTCATTTCGCGTATACGATAGGTCAGGTACTCGCTACTAGCAATTCTATTAACGACGCGTATTGGAAAGACCAAACCACGAATGTTTCCGAACAGTGTATTTCAAGCGCACTTTGCCAGCAAAACCAAAAACAGAGCCTAAGTGTACAAGGCTTGAAGAAAGTGCGTTGAATGTCTTCAGCCAATCCTGTTACAGACAAACGTCTTAAGAATGTACAATGACTAGAAATTGAATCGTGTTCAAGCAAAAAAATGGAGGTTACTACAGCTTCCACATTTAGCAAGAGAACTCGCAATTGTCCTGTTTCTCATCTAAAAGCAAATTCTATATTCTTGTCACCTTCACACTCCTTTTTCGAAACGTGATTACTTAACCTGTTACCGCCTTTACAAACTAATTAGAATACTTTGTCAAAAATGCAACTTTACTTTAGTAGTCGAAAATCAACTGTGATATGCGATTGTTCATCTTGAGAAAATGACTTCCTCAAAGAAGAACGGGATTTCCTTCACTGATTTGGCTTTTCTTCTATTAGGCACATAGTAATCTCATACGTGTTACGTCGACCATTTTCACCAAAGCGAAATATATAGGATAGGTTTGTTCTCTAACTGTTCGAGGGCCTCTCCTCAGCTGCAAACAGTCGCAAAAGAAATGTGAAATCAGTGTGGGATAGAATCAGGGAAGTCCTTTCGTACTTATATGAGGTGACTTTATACAGTGGCACCGATATACGAAATCCAGTATTAATTGTAGGATTTAAGCAGTCAATGAATAATAATGGAGGATGGGAGAGAATCAATCTGCGACCGTCCAACTCCTCAACTCTCGTATCAGCGGAGCACGCTGAAAAGTAAAATTTTGTTTTCGAAATTCCATATTGGATTCTTTATCGCATACAGCGATGAGGTTTTGAGGAGAATTTACTGATCATATTCATATCAGAGCAATCAAACGACTTTAGAACTTCGCTTATATATATGTATTTGCTCCAACAGTTCCTCATTCTTTTATTTCAGTGTTAGTAAAGTTTTCCAAATATCTGCAATGTGAGATGAATCACTGTAGTTGTATGTGTTAAGCGTTGTTTCACTAGGTTGAACCAAGAATCAAAGTCTACAACTTCTTGTACGGTACAAAGCGAGATTCCAAGACTTCATCCACTGATTCCTTGGTTTATTCTAGCCACCTTTAAAATTTTTTCCAACTCAACGTTAGATCAGCTTATATCGTGTGTCGAAGCAAGCGTTAAGCAGACATTCATGAGTCAATGTAGGTTAATGATCTCATAAGCTGATATACCCCTTTCACCTAAAATGATTTCTGCGTAACTAAGCCTGCAGTTCTATGACAATAAATGACCTTTGTATGTCCATCGTCCCTGACATCCACGCTTTACAGTTAGGTTTTAAGACAGAGTTAACTGCTGAACAACACACTCAATTCGTTGTAAGTAATTGGATACCTGGCGCATGAAGAATGTCAGCAAAGCGGATCATCTTAGTCTACTCCCGATCCTTCCTTCCAACTAATTATAGATAAAGGAGATTTGTCACCGTCATCCTTGTTACTTACATACTTTAATTGCTGTCGAATATTGTATCTCTCATTACCATTGTACATAGTTTTTTGTCTTTTCACGAAATTTATTTTCTTATCTTATCCCATGATGATTTTGCTGACAAAATGAGGTAACTCATCGTTCAGGTGAGCAGTAATAATCCGTTGTTTGAAAATATTAAGTCAAGTTAGGTAGCAGAGAGAGTTATTGCAAAGTAATTCAACTAATTACTATTTATTGACATACTTCTTATACTCCGTTGTTTTATTGGATTAAAATTGTTCAACCTTCATTGGCATATGGACTCCTATGTGGATGCACAGATATTGCCTGAATGTTAATTATAATAATATGGTTAGTTATGGCCAGCAAAAGAATCCAGGACGTGTGTTTCGTCCTATTTGTGACTCGTCAGCTGAATGTACCTGCACCTCAGCGATGGGTACGTCTCAGTGGGAACAACATCAATGGGATGCAGGTGCGTCCGTCTGACGAGCCACAAGTAAGACGAAACACACATCCTGGATTCTTCCGCTAACCACAACCAACTAAATTATCATAACTCAACTAGCTTTGATGTAGAGATTTTTTGGTTATACTTGGTTTATGTAGAGCTCCATGGACAGTTCTTTCTTCAGAAAGGTAAATAATTCGAGCCAACTAACTTAACAATATCTTGAAATAGTGCAAAACATTTGTAGCTCAAGTGGGTGGTTTTGTTATCTGAGCTGGGCTGTTTAGTCGTGGAGCTTTCTTCGTCTTTCTAGGCAAAGAAGTTAGTGCTGAAGATATCGTCTAGAAAGACGATGAAAGCTTTACAATATCTGTTTATTAAACTGTTAAGCAAGCCCATTTCGACCAACATCTCTTGAATATACTGTAACCTCTTATGAACAAAACAATAAGAGCATATGCTTTTGCCTCTAATTAATATTTGACCAGTATTATTTTCTACTGAACATATACGAAGCTCAGATTTACTTACCAATGTACATATATGGTCTTCCTGCACGAAATCAATTGCGAAGAACATCGGGAACAAACTAGGCTGATAGGTTTTAGGTAGTATTCATTACGGACTGATAGTTTAGCGTCAGAATATTCAAAAAAGTTTGCCAATATCGAGTAGCACTAGAAAGATGCAACACCTTTTGTTTCCTAATGTACACAAAAAGCACTAGTAAAATCAGACATTTGTAGGAGTGTTAGACAGCGCGAACCCAAGCTCTGTAAACAATGGTCAACTGGCGTGGTGTTTAGACGAAACACATTCAGGAATCATCATTACACTAACTTGACCAATCTAGTGGCCAGTCACTAGTTCTTCGTACTTGTGGAATACCCATGAGTTTTAGACCAAGAAAGAATACAACACCATAACTATTTGATGAACTGTGCCAAAATACCGTCATGCTTCGATTAACTGGCTACAGGATAGTGCACGAGTAACTCAAAGTAGCATGAAAACGTGCGGAATGGAGTGGATATTTGACTGTGGGCCTTCAGCTTATACGGTCCGCTAAAACTGTGGAGATCAGCATCAATGTTGAGTCTCGTCGAACCAAGGCTACTGATTGTGGAGCATTATTTGTTGCTAAACAAATATTCACCAGTGCTACAAACTAAAGTTTAACCTAACATGAAAGTATCTTCCTCTAACCAATTCAATAATCAATCACCATGTCCATAAAACAACTAATCTCATAATAATGAATCTGCTTTCTTAGTACAGTAAGATAAAATCCAAGTTTAAGGAGGTCAGTATGTTGCAACAGTCGGTTCTCCTTCTTAAACTGGAATATTAAAAAACAACAGACACATTACTTAAACACTGGCACACTTCTCAATGATGGTGGAGAATATTTGTAGCTCAGATGGATGGTCTTGGTTGCATTGTGTTCTCTGAGCTGGGTTGCTTACTAGTGGAGCTTTCATCGTCTTTCTAGACGACATCATTAGCACTAACTTCAGTATGAAGTGAGCTGTCAGTATCTCGCCGTGAGTGATTTAGTAGCTTGCCTTGACGGACTGGTTTGTGGTTCGTTGTTTAGTTTGATTGTTGTCATAAATTTTCCTCTGATCTTTCTAATGTTTATCATTTTTCTCATTGGTTGATGGGTTGGATCTATGTCTATACATCTACTGATTGCTGACTGACCTGAATGAAAGGCTTCTAGGTCTCTGATACTGTTTGTGTTTCCTCTATCCAAAATTTATACATTGTCGAAATTGAATTCATGTCCATAATTATCCACATGCATTGAAATGTCGTGACGTTTAATAGCCAATTGGTGTTCATGTAGACGAAGGCGAACAAGGCGACCACGTTGTCCAATGTAGTGTTGACTACAGTTGATTTTGTAAATGATATTCGGTTTGTCTTCTTTGTTTGTTGCATCTTTTTGTCTGCATAATGGTGTTTGGAGGTAATTTGTTGGTTTATGAGTCTAGTAAGACGATGAAAGCTCAACGATTAAACAACCCAGTCCAGGGAACACAGTACAACCAAGTATACATCGCAGTGATGCATAGCTTATCAATGAAGTTGTTGCTTGCATGGTTAGTAAACTGAATGAAGCAACTATTTCCAAATGAGATTGGTTTATATGATACACCACATAGTAATATAGCATTATTGACAAAGGTCAACAATACTGTAACAATATATGTACTATCTCTAGTAAAGAACTCGATATAGGAATGAAATCATATAACAGTGCTCGAATCCCATACGTACACTGGTGAAGAGACCTTCACAGGAAATCATTAGATTAATCAACTTCCGCCAATAACTAGGTACTTTGCCTGACTTTATGCCATACTGATTTTGTAATTGTTTTGAAGGTGTTTACAGCTCAGGAGAAGACTCCAAATAAATATGAACTAAATTTACTCTGAATTTTTGCTTTGATAAACATGATCAAAACAACATGTGTGAGATTTACATTGCAGACACCAAACTGATCGATTCTGATACAAAAGTAACAATGAATGCACTTAGTATTCAGCAATTAGAGGTTAGTAAAATAGGTGAGCGCATTAAGCCTTTTCCAATCCAATAGATACAAGCAAACTCATTCTAGTCGGCTTCAACAATAGAGAGAAGCAAATATGATTGATATTTTTGACTACCCTTCGAGGATGATTAGCAAGGTGGATTATATGTCGCAGAGTAGTTATTACGGTACCTTGAAAGAAGTGGATGGTGAGAATACTGCCATTGAACAAGGATTACTAGTAGATTCTCGGCAAAAGCAAGACAATGATAGACTTAGCAAGTTGAGTAGGATTTCACTTGACTGAAGGCTACTTTTCAGAACTACAAATCCCAGTCTCACACAGGATGCGAACAGCCAAGGACTAAAACATGACGATCTGCTCCAAAACACTCACAGCTGAGTTCATTACAATCTTCACATTATTCGAACTTCCTCAACACCATTCATATGCTGAAAATAACAGAAAATTTAGGGGATGTATACTCTCGAGGATGAATACTTGAATATGAAATTGCACATCTCCACCATTTAAGATACAGTAAATACTTTTCTTCATCTTGCAGTGTTAACATTAATATTGATTTATTTGTTGACTGGTAAACAATTCGAAGTGTTTCACCTTGGTTTGGTGTTCACCACAACAACTGAGAGATAGAATTGCTTAGCATACACACATGAATATCAAGCAGGTAACAACTGACTTGGGTTATACTCGTTTCATTCCACAATAGTTCTATGCTTATTCACATTCAGATGACTTTTACACACTCATTTCATCTGCACGTTTTCATGCCACATTATCTATATACTCAGGTGCTAAACGAGGGAAGTCAAAACGCGTACATATTTCAACCTGTTGATCATCATTCCCGTCAATTGTGTTAGGAAGAGATGTCGAAAAGAAGGTTACAACAATTATGTTCAATGGAATCAGTTCTGGTTTATCGAAGCGGTGTCTCTGAAACAGCTATAATACAACTAACTTGTTTTATATGCATTCTTCCTTCCAGTCAGTAACTACTCTCATAATGAGGCTTAATATTGTGAAGTGAGAGTAAGAGTAAAGCGTGTCAGTCACCTCATAGTTTAAGTGGCAGTATTGATTGTCTCTGATATACATTGTCTTGCATTTGTAAGTCTGTGATTGGTTCAACTAGACAGAGGTGACTTCGAACAATTGAGCCTCAGGTCTCCCCGTTTTTTAATGGTTTGTATTGTCAGTCAGCAGAGTTAACTGTGACTCAACAGGTGTGCACAAACCTACACTGAGTTGATGAGTTTTGGATTAGTGACTGAATAGGATGTCAACCAACACACCATGGGATAAAGCAAGTTTTTCTAATCGTAATAAGTCAAGAAGTATGTTTGTTGTTGTTGTGAATTCCCGATATCTTCACAATTTTTCGTGAATTCAACACATTGATTTGTTTGTGCATTTTCACTGGTTATCAGTCAGATGAACAAGATGTAATAAAGTTCCCTCCGTTTTAGCTAACGAAGTTTGTACAACCAGATAATATCACTAGCTCCTCTCACCTGATCACAAAGTACCCATAACTGACTCAGTAACTAATGCACTGACTTGCACGCGTTTAGCTAGTGCATTTCAATTTCGAGTCACACCCAGATTCACATTTATGACGAAGATTAGTGAGAATAGTTATGGTGTTCGGTGTTTCCCATACATTCGAAGTATGCTTACTTCATCGATAAGTACACCAGCGTTGAAGTACCACCTCCAGTCAATGCAATGTCGTGCAAACCTACAGTTTATCTGATTACCCTGAACTCTATTAGATAATTGTGGATCTGAGATGCAATTTCGGTCAAGCTGATTTATCTCCGGTTAATACTGCAGGAAGATATCTCATTCCTCGCATAACAATACTGTCAGCTGGTGCTGGTTAACTTTGTCTGAGTTTTGAAAGTCTTTCTCAGCTGTAATGAAAGAAACAAAACTACTTCTCATGTGACAGTCAACATATTTTAAACATAAATGTACAGTGAAATATAGTGCGATTTTCATAATAAACAGATAGACATTGGATTTTGTGTAATGAAACAATAAAATTACATATATGTATATATAGTATAATTTATGAAGTTATAAAAGAAAAGTTAGTAAAGTAGGTTATATGCAATAGTATACATGAACAAATAGAAGAAATAATTGTTAACAAGGGGAAAATGTACATTTTTTTTTTACAAAGGTATCTTCATTGAAAGAGACGTATTAGGAGAACGCGTTGGATTGCCATAAGGAGAATCCCATATAGCACTGCTTTCACGTGTTCGATTCGTATACTTATACCCATGGAACATATCATCGATATCGATTGGTATCAGTGATGCAGGTCGGAGCTCATCTTGCCACCTTAGTTGATTTGAACAGAGAGCCGACAAAGTAGCTATGAATTCAGGATTTCCTATATGCAATAAGAAAATAATTTAGGTAGTAAGAAAAACTCGATATCTGAGCACTTGCATTCAAGTAAAACATTTCTACATCTGTCAATCCCGTATATATCAATTGATGCACTTTACTATGCATCAGCGTTAAAACTCTATTGTCCTTGTAACAAACAACAACGGTAGCTAGTGATAATCTTGTTCAGTACACCACCCAGTCTTAGAGAATCCACACCACCTTACAAAAGTATTCTAGCTGTCTATTAGGTACGGAATAAAATCACAGGCAAACAACATCATGTCAAACTCTTGCACCTTATTAATTTCAATACTAATCCGGTATCAATACCTTTTAAATGTCCATATAAAATCGATAAGAACTGCTTATCTCGTCGAATTGAACAAAACCATTAAAGCCACCAGATCTAGGTGGTTGAGTTTAACGTTCTTAACGCTCAAAGACTTAATTTAGATTATATGAACAACATATGGGTCAAAAGTCTCGTCAATTGTAGCTACCCACATTCTATGAAGCAGGCCAATCATGTGAACATGCTGCAAAACTGGCTAAATTTCTACTACCGGTCGTGGATGTATCGACCAAATATTCACACTACGCCAGGTTCTGGAACACAAGCACGCTTATCGATGCCCAACAATAGCTGTATTTGTCGACCTGAAGGTGGCATTTGACTCCGTTCATTGAGAAGTCTTATGACAATGTCTGTCACTGAAAGGCGTGCTGAGTAAGTACATCGGTTTATTGAAGGCTCTCTACTCGAACACTTGTGGGCGTGTTAGAGCTTATGGCAAAATGTCGGGTGATTTGTGTACTTCGAGTGATGTCCATCAAGAGTGCCCACTCTCCCCATTCTTATTCAATTTTATCTTAGACATTCTCATGGAGGTCTCCCTCTCGTCACCTAATCACACAGACGTTGACCTAATCACAGGAGAATTTCCGTTAGACCAAGAATATGCAGATGACATAGTCCTGTTAGGTGAAGACGCTGACAAGATGCAGAGTCTTCTGAACACTTTGAGTGGGAATTTGAGAATGTTTGGGATGCGATTTTCACCACCCAAATGCAAATTTTTGCTCCAGGACTGGTCTTCAACCGTGCCCCCACCGCGGCTAACAACAGAGAGTGTGGTGCTTGAGTGTGTCGAGCACTTCACTTATCTGAGAAGTAGGGTCAGTCCTGGTGGTTCGACAAAATTTCCGCACGAATACAAAAGGCTCGGTTGGCTTTTGTCAACTTACACCACCTGAGGCGCGGCCGTGATATCCAAATATCTGTTAAGGGTAGCGCGTACTGTACAGCAGTCCGGTTTGTTTTACTACATGGCTGTGAAACATGACCATTGAAGGTGGAAGGCATGAGAAGGCTTCAGGTGTTTGATCACCGTTGCCTTCGTAGTATAGGCCATATTCCGTGGTGTCACCCTACATGAGTAATGTAGAAGTCAGTAGAATTTTAGAGAGAAGAGGTAAATCAGTAGACGAGGTTATGAACCTTCATCGACCGAGATTGTTGGGACACGTAATACGTATACCTAGTCACCGATTGCCTCGCAACACAATGTTGGCCGAAGTAGGTCCAGGCTGGAAAAGGCTTGAGGTGGCCAGACTAAAACATGGCATCAATATATGAAGTCTCTGATTGTCGGTTTGAGCCATGTGGGGGGGGGGGGGTTGCAGACTAGGTGGTTGGGGTCGACGGGACAAGAGGAACCAGTGGTTGGAGACTCTAGGTGATATGGCTTAGAACCGACGTCAGTGGCGATGTATACACATATTATCCACATCTTAACACTATACCGATCCTCACCACTTTGTCATGCTTTCTTTCTTCTCGTACTTTATATTTCTTTTGACTGCATTCACTTATCTTCATCCTTCACCTCACTACCTTTCTACTTGATGAACTGACGTGAGGTGTGGCAACTCGGACCGTTACGCAGTAATGCCTGGTCCTATGTTGATTTAGATGCATGGACTGGTTAGTTCAGTTACCAAAGTGTCATCATACTATGCCAATTGACGAGTAAGTAGATAGATAAAACATCTCAAAAAACTGCTTCATATACATGACGATTGCTTATTAAAACGAGTATTCACATTTTACAGTCTGTCCCTCAGAGTCAAATATGTCTGTGTTTTTTGTACTCTCAGTTTGAATCGACTGTGCGGCACACAGTAAAATTAGGGAAGAGAAATAGCTATCTCTGTTTGTTATTATAAGTCACTACAAGCTATTAGTATAATAGATATGGAATTTTGATAACGAAGTCTATCGGTAATTGAAACATTGGTGAAAATAATAAAAGTTAAATTACCTCGTCGGCACCAGGAAGGGACTTTAATGTTTAGTTCATCATTTTCTGACTCTGAGTCAGAATTCAAAAGTGATATATTGAAGGATTCACTAGAAGTCATCACAAAAAAAACACAGTTAAATGCATCATAACCAATTTATAATGAAGATTACACTGGGAATAAAATGTGAATGCAGTAAAACCTCAAGTTAATCCTACGACTCTCAATTAATCATTGAAAATTTCAATCCTTGAAATTTGAAGTGGGAGATTTGCGAAACGACAAAGACTATGCCTGATAATGTTTGTTTTCTCGAGTACACCAAATAACCCAATATCATAAGGTTTTACAATCAGTAATCATCATTTCATGACTTTCATGGAATTTTATAGTCAATATCATGCTCCATATCATCTCTATTGTTGAGGATTGATTTTTTGCCCAAATGCCATCTATCCACTTCAAGTTCCATTAGTCATCTAACAATGAAAGCAGAGAGAAACTATTGAATAAAGCTTTTTAAAAGCAGCAGACGTTCTCTCTCTCTCTCTCTCATGACTAATCTGTATACATAGTTAACTTGACCGTTGTTTATTTCAGTAAATGAGTATCACAAGCTAAAAATATTTAGTTAATTACATAGCCAATGGTTACCAAGTTCACAGTCAAGGAACAATGAGGACTCAGACCATGGATTGTCTTAACGAGACACCTGCTTAACACTTCGTAATAACGTGTGCTCACATATGTAACTACAAAACATGATTTTGAAGACGGTGATACGAAGAAGACGTAAGGGTACTCATATCGATATTACGATACATCCTGACAGCATAACATGGGCGATTTAGTAGACTGAAATCCTATGTCAGATTTATTTATTTGATATAACACAATGATACGACAGTATTATTAAGTGGATGACGTTTTGACGACAAATTATTTCTGATAATCACATCGTGACTACCTGATTAAGATCAATCGGTTATGTCAAAAAAAACAAATCTAGTATGTTACTTCTGGATGAGCTTTTCTGACATTTGATATAAATTTTTTTAGATATTAGGCAACCTATTATGTATAGGACAATTAGCTTTAAGAAGGTCAAAATACAATAGATCTTCGGTCCCATAATCATCCAATCCAGTTCAGGGGAACCAGATACGATGCAAGTTTGTACAATGGTCTATTGACTGGAGGTTCTGCAACGCAGAATTTGTTTAGGTATCTCTGACTTAAGAGAAAGGGAGAGATTTATTAATAAAAAAATCAGTTTGCCTAGCTGAAGTAGAGAGAAGTTGTGCTGGGGTAAACTGTAGGAAACTAGGGAAGTATAAGAGTATATTAGGAACTTGATTCACATGTTAAATACATAAGGCAACAGAAACAGTCTTCACCGACCTCCAGTGTAAGGAATGAGAATAAATCGGTTGTATATAGATAATTAGAAAATGAATACAAACTGTTTAGAAGAGAAGGCGAAGGTGTCATATGGTTTTTGAAAAAGAGAATTTTCTCAGCACTGGTCAGGTAGTAGTGGGGTTGCAAAATGTGAGAATGTGCTACACATGCTAAGCCATAGCGTCTACATTGAGGAATGGAACCACGTTTAAAGATACTTTGGTTTACCCATACTAAGACATTGCAACACAGTATGACACAATTTTGACCGTATTTTTTCGTGTAGGGTAACAGAAGTCTAGGCTGCTTGGTTGAGCCTCTTGAATTCTCGAAAACCAACGACTGTAGATCTTGGTAACTTTGATTAAACACTAATTAGAATCATGTAGAGATGGATACGCTACTTATTCTCTTCGAAATTTCGAACAGTTAGTGAGTTTGGATTATTCTGCTTTTAATACGCTTTTTCTCAATTACATTCGTTGTGGTGAAATATAGAGGATTGAACCTGTTCACTTTGTGAGAATTGGTACATGATTCATTTGTTCATCTATTTACGTCTTTGTATTGGAAAAGAGCACAATTTGTTGTATTTAAACCGTGAACAACACAATGAATAAGGTGTAGGTAAAAAAGCAGAAAAAATATTTGATTTGATATTCAGAAGCTACAGATACTCATGCCATTTGCCGACAGTATCATTTATATTAGTTTTTAAAAAAAATATGAAAATAACGGGTTGATTTACTTGACAGTTGGACTATTGATTATTGGTACTTTTGGAGACACAGTATTCTTCTCCGATACTTGTGACTGTTCATTGAGTTGACTAGTGTTCACTTTTACAGTTGATTGGGGCTTTTGATTGCTATCCAATAGAGGTTTCTTGATCACAGTAATAGTTTTGTTTTGTACTTGTAATGTATTATGATCCGTAAGATTTAAGTTGACAAAGCATTTTTTAGTAGTCTGATTCGACTTAGCATTTGTACTATGTTTTTGTTTTTGTATAGAAATATTATTTGTAGAAGAAGTATTTTCCTAAAATAAACAGTGAAGAATTAACCAAATAACACTATAAGTAGTAAACCAGTTAAGATAATCGTTATTATTTACATATATTGGAGGTTGAAAACCTCTGATAATGTGTACTTCTCTACTGACTTGAATGTAAATACCCAGTTCGTATGAAATGTGGCTTAAATTGGAAAATACCAATGAAACTCAAGTTATATTCATACTGCACACTCACAAACTATCAACCCATCAGTATAGGATGGATACATTGACTTACTTAACTATCATAGGTTTTCAAACCGATTGAACTGGTTAGATAGTCCTAAGGAACACGTTTGCATTTAGGAAAGATGGATGCACTGAAAGGTGTATCATGCACTTTTGCACATACTCTACAAGGGGTATATAGATTACATGTACTACAATGAATCGATTAACTAGAGAGTAATTAATGTCATGTTGGGATTATTTAACTAGTGCACCTACTTTTTATGATAACATCAAAACAAATCTTACTAGGCTATCAATAATTCCATCACTTTCCAACATTAAGAAATCTTTTCTTTTCATAGGTCCATATAAGTAAAATTTGCTTACATATAATTCCATCAAATGGTCTTCACTATATGCATAAACAATACATTCAGGGAATCTGAAAGCCGGAAATCGACGATGATTGGAAAACTCAAGTGATATGAATCAGAACTAAATGCATTGGGGTAGATGCATTTACAGATTATCTTTCATCCTTATCGTCACTTTACTCTCTCACATCATAGCTTTATACAACTTTCGGTTACATTTTTTATTGTCTTTCATCTTGTTGCCTTATATTTTGATGCGTTGATATGAGGTGTGGAGACTGAAATTCTTCAGCGCTGATTAAAGCTTTCATGGTAATGTTCACATAACTGAATATAATCTAAGGTTAGAGATATTCTGAAGACAGATAAGAATTCAAAGAAATCACTGACCGATTAACTTGTGTATGCACCCATTACCATAAATGCAGCTATTGAATTAAACTCGTGGACCAACGATTTGAGGAACAGTTCTTTGGACATTGCTTAAATACCCATAGGACATGAACGATAACATAACACACGACCGTGTAGTTTGTAAATCAGCCAAGTGACGTTCAAATTAAAGTTCTAACCAATACAGACAAGTTGGTCGATGAGATTATGAACTTCCAGTGACTGAGATGGCTTGAACATGTGCTCAGTATACCAAGCCACTGCCAACCTCAACATGCAATGCTAGCAGAAGTTTCAGAATGGTCAGACTAAGATATCCATAAATTCCCTGATGGTTAGTTTAAGTTTTATAAGGAGGAGTAAACTACTTCCATGCGAGTTTCTACGTTGATTTTATGTCTGTCACAGGAAAAAAACTTCGATGGAAATATGATTTTCATAATAATAAACGATCTCATAATTTATTATACAGAAAACTCCCTAAATATTTCACCGTAACATCATTGTTTGCATAAGTCAAAGTAAGAGTGAATTTCCTGTGACAAAAATCTCACTGGTGTCAGAGTTCATTAACTCCTCTTACCTGGATGTTGATGAATGTTACTGTAAAGGATAACCTTCATCCATTGTGTTCTCAATCAAAAAGTTATTTTACTGAATAACCTACAGAAATCTGAATGAATTTGCACAAGTTTGGATCAGTAAATTTGCCACTTTTTAAATATATACCCACTTCTATGATAAATAACCCTGTCGTTCAAACATTTTTCAAAAACGACGGTTGTACGATAACAAAAGTTTAATCGGAGTAAAAAGAAGACTTATTGTTCGTGAAGAGCAACTCAGTAGAACCATATTTAAAACCCTAATGCAATTCTCTTCCACCAACACATATATAAAACCTTGGAGAGAAGGACCAGTTCAAATTGTCTTTTAATATATAACTAACAACACAAATTTGGTCCTCAAAGAGTATCCAAAAAATGTTGGCGAAGTTAACTGATATGACACGTAACATCTTTATATCATATCCGCTCATGGATCAACACAACAAAATCCAGGATCAAACGATGAAGAATTTTTTATCAACCAAAATTTGTCTCCTAGACGACGCATTATGGTGGCGCCAGATGATGTAGCATTCTAGACACTGTTATATTTCGTAGAACTATTTAGGAGAATCGTATAGCAGCATACTGAAGTTAATTTTCACTGTCTATATCACCGACAAGTAGAGTTCAGGTGAGCGCTGTCGACAGCTATGAATCATACACGCATTCATGACAATGGACCGGTAGAAATTACAATACTATGATAGGGGTCCGAGACGCAACGTGATAAAAAACGAAACTCATTCAGCAACTTTGTGCACTTCCTTGCAACCACACCTATTGTGTAGGGACGAAATCATTCTGTCGGCTAAACGGGATATGGTAGCGGTAAAGTGTCCACCACGAATAACCATCTGTACTTTTTTGATGCTGCCTTTCCTATGAGCAACGGAAGGAGAGGAAGAAAAGTTCGATCCCCTACGTTGCTGGTGCCAGCAGCGCAGTTTTCCTAACGGGATGCAATCCAATCAAGGTTTGATCTGAAACTTAAAAAAGGTGACAGCTACTATTTACTTGTTCGACTGAGACTCTGAAAATCCCAGTTAAGTACCTCTCTGCGCACTTGTGGAGTGTACAAGAGAAAACGGCGAATTTAACCCCTTAAGTCCTTACTACACATTTCAATCAAGCACATAGTTGACTGCTGATAGGAATCTAACGGGCAGTACTACTTTCTGCCTCAGCACTTATTGCTATACCTATATATGTAAGACCATGAGAACCAACCAACAAGAATCTCCAGAAACTCGAAGTGTACATTTCGCAGATTTACTATATTGACTAAGTGAGGCGGAGTGGATAATCACACTTGTGTCTTGTCTGCATGTATTGTAAACACAACATACACCCCCATTGCCTGAAATGTTATAGTTTTGGAAAGCGATGTTTTTTGATTGATCTGACAGAAAAAAATCTCAATAAGGAGTCTGGGGGACGGTTTCAAGAGACCAAGCGATACTGTTTCATGAACTCAAATTTTTTACCAAGATCTGAAACAAATAAGATGATGTAAGAATGTTGGTAGAGATAAGTGGAGGAATATTAGGTGGAGATATGAAAGGTTGATAATGATTTGACAGGACTTGAGTGCTGATAGACTTAATGAGGGTGGTTACTTCGTGAAGTATCTGAAAAAGGAACTGGATAAATAATTGTAGTGGGCGGACAAAGTTCTAGGGATATCTGTCACGACAAAGTATTGAATTTGAGATAATGCCAGACCACTGTAATTCTCATCTTAAGCTTCAAATCTTATCCATCAATGAATGTAGTCACACTGGCTTTACATCCCAATTTATCCTAGAAGCTTTAAGCGAGGAGAAAAAAGAACCACTTCTGGAATCTGAGTCTATGAATTTTTCTCTAGGCGCAAACAGAAACACTTTCATGCAATATCGAACAAATGGTTTAACTTGAATTTCGGCGCATGGCTTAACTATATACAAACTTATCTAGATGAATAGCCTTCATATTTGAAAACTATCTTGAACTTCCAAAGAAAGCAGAGTTTCAAACATAGTAGGGGAAAAAATTTCACCAAACGATTGTTGTATTAGCATAGTATGCGAATACTTTATAGAACATACTTTAACTTGAATTCCTTGCAACATTTGTTGATATCGTTGTTGTACTGCAAGAAAACGTTCTTCATTAGCTTTTTTACGAGCTTCCATTTTTTGTTTTTGAGCTTCTTGAAACGCACGTAAGCGTTCCTCTTTATTCTCCATGTTTTTAATGAGATTTTGTCTTTTTTCTTTCAGAAGTTGTTCTTTTATGGATAAAACGGAGGCAGGTCGATTCTTTTGATTACTAGATGAACTATTTAAAGATGTAGTGACTGACTTTTGTTCAGTAATGGAATTTAATTTTGAACCTACATAAAAATAAGAATTCAGAATAATAAAGATTATAAATATCATAAGAGATAGTAATGATATTTAAAGCTTTGTGAGTAACTTGTGAAAAACACAAAAAGAATTACTAGAAAAGAACAAGATTTTATCTCAAGAATTCCCTTATTCAACCTACGGTTACATTAGTGTGACAAAGAATATTGGTTTGAATTCTGCTACGATATGGATCTTCGTTTCAACTTCTATCATTATCTATCTCATCACGACAGTTCAGTAAGATAAACAGATGCTAACTTGAATAGTCGAGGTAATATATAAAAAGAATGTGGAGAAAACATCTACTTTCATTTGGATAAAAAGAAAATATCGATATAAAGGTATGATAAAGTAGATCAACTAGTAGAAATGGATGTATTTATTGATAGTGCTAATTGGTTTGATCATTTGCAGAAAGGTTGAAAAAACATCCTATAAATAGGAGAGGGAGCTGTGAAAGTGAGTGGAATCAAATCAAAGATTTAGGCAGACATAACGTGTTATTACAATATCAGATAATTTTTGATAACTAAAGTTATCCAAACACTGTGAAATTGACTATAAACCAGATATAAGTCTTTTAATGATATCTGGCCATCATGAGATAAAAAAAAAACTAAGAGTAGTAAGTATATTCGGAGGAAACAGTTAGGTAGCCGTTTAAATAACTCATTGTATTTACATACTCTTCAACAATACAAAAAGAGGCAGGCAGGATAAACAGACAAAATCAACGTAGAACCTCGCAAACAAATGCATTGCCTCAAGTTGCCACACTTCAGTATATATATATAGTCAGACACTTCGCCAGTTGGTAAATGCTATACGGCCTTCTGTATCCGACCTGAGATTGCGTCAGCAACCACCTCGTTCGGGCTGATGCAACTACCCAAGTAAGTAAAGAGGCCGACATATTCCATCACTTCATTCCCCATCGTTAAAACGGGAGTACTTGCAGCAGACCAGTTGTGGAGCATCCTCTTACATTTAACAGGTGACAGCGAAACGCATGCCAAGCATGCTTAGATTTATGCTCAACACGCTCAGAGGACCCTGGATTTTGTCAGTGTCTCGATCTAGCAGAACACTATCATCTGTATACTCCATGTTGACCAGATAACCTCCAGATAGTAGGTCAATTCCTGTGAAGTCAGACCTACATAAGGTTATGTCCACTAGTACGTCTATGATGAAGTTAAATAGGAATTGAGACAGTGGGTATTCCCGTTATCGTCAATTCTGGTGGGGTGATGGCAGGATATACAGGATTTCTACAAATTTGCAGCCAAACTGTAAATTGCAAACGAGGCAATACAAGCTAATGCTAATAGAGACACGTTTCCATCAATGAGTCATGGGGTTCGAACACCATGATTTGGGTAGCTAGTTATTATCATTATAGCACAAACAACAAATGTGATTTGTTGCCTGCTGCACAAAACTGAGTGAAGTTGAGTCACTGTTAATTGTTAAAACGTCACCTTCAACAAGGTTCTACTATCTGAAAAACAGTCCTAAAACACCAGGTATCAGCAGGCAACAATGAGACCTGGCTTATAAAAATAAGGGAAACATTCCGCATGAACTTGTTTTATTATCATTGTTCGGATCACCTGCATCTTATTAACCTACACTACTTCGCTACCCGGTCATTGCAGTTCTTTTACTTCTCCTCTCTCAAACCGATTTTCTGTGTATTGCTTACAAGGGATTCATCGTGATACGATGCACCTGGGTGAAATACTTTTGTTGATAATGCACATGAACTAACGGTAAACATAAGAACAGATACGAAGTGATTTCAGTAAAGAACGATAACTGGTTACGCACCACTCAAATTAGGTTGTTTAAAGCTTACCTGTCCTTGCTTTTGGAGCCTGAACAGATTGGTTTACAGAATTAAGTCTCGACGCACCACCCATTCTTTCGGCAGATGAAAATAAACGGATTTGTTACCATAATTAGTAGTTTTATTTCCAAGTGGTGGATTTTTTTTATCGGTTACCCCCATAGGAAGCCTTTGAAAATGTTTCACATTGGAAGAAGTAGAAAAAACAGTAGGAAAATTTGCATTTGAATGTTTATTAGATCTGTGAAAAGTGATTTGCTTATGCACACACTAGTGTCATTATTATTTGTATTATTTTCTGGTGCACCTACCAACGAATCAGAAATTGATGTAGCTGACTGCAATGTAGGAGATTTGGTGATGGTGTTAGTGGAGCACGAGATCTCAAGAAGATTACAATCAGGTGGTAGAGTCACGTTTAACAGTTGCTTATCTCCCAGTTGTACCTCATTTTCATGAATACTTTCAGGTTCTGTAGGTGACTTGTCCTGGAAAGAAGACAGTGATAAATCAAGCATGCGAAAATAACACATTAGTGCATAAACATACTCCATGAATATGAATTAAAGATATATACATGTCGTTAGTTTTCGGATTATCTATTACTTACAAAATTTGGAAAATGATTTTAAAATCCGCCAAAATTAAGTGTAGAGAGAGAGAGAATTTACATGTGCCTGAACTTTGATCATACGTTCTTGCTAATGATGATATGAACTATGTATCAGGTAATTATACAGGTAATTATATAGGGTGTCAACCATTCCTGACTGCATTACTTTTCATAAATCTAGGTCTTGTATAACATGTAAATCTTACAGTTTAAGATAGAACAGACATAGATAGAGCAAAATACAACACCGTATTGATGTGATTATTACACTACGCAATGGTGCAGACAGTGAGACCAACAAGCATACGAAAAGAGAAAAACAAACACAACAACAATATGCTTATTTTGTGGAATCAACACGTTAAGACAGTGAAGGCTGAGCTTAGAATTCTGGAGTAAAAGAAGTACATTGGTTGAAGTCATTAACCCCCGACTGAGGTGGCTGGGATATGTGTTAAACATGCATATCTACCCTTTACTTCGACACACGATGTCAATTCAAGTAGGTTTATACAAGAAAGGTTAAAGATGGCAGCATTCAAATATGGAATCAGTCCATCCAGTCTTCAACTGTTAGCTAGAGATATGTTGCAAAATGTCTTCTGGTATCTGGATGATGACAGAGACCAGTGGTTATCGAATTTAATTGAAATGACTCAAAATCAATTGGACTAGTACAGCTGAATTTAGATAATACCCTCACATTCAAGTTATCATACGGCAGTTTAGTGATGGTTTGAACTTTTTCTCTCATTCCATACCTCCCTACGTTTTCTGATTGAAATTTTATTCCTGTATTTCATCTTGAAGCTGCGACTCTTGAATCCCAGACATGAGATCTGGCAAACTGAAGCATTACAGAACAAAAGCTAGGTCTCATGTGGAAAATGCCTGTTGACTGAATATAATACCAGTTAGTATAGAATATCTTTAGAGGTATCACGTATCTGACGCTGTCATGCACAAAACACTAAGGTGAAAAAAACTTCATTACTACACCTTATTTATCATAGATAAAACGAACAGCCATATACTGGTTCATTCGAAGTGAAGAACAGGTAAGAAAGTATGTAAAGTGATAACAGAAAATGTACACTAAACAATGACAGGTAATAAAATCCTTACGATAATGTGACTGCAGCGTTCAACAAGCGGTTGAGAGATGGAAGTAGGCATCAATGATTCCTTTTCTTCAGATAGTCTTTGAATGACTGTTTCGATTTTGGCAGCTCCTGTAATGCATGGTTCGACGTTGCTGTATTGGTTTGACTCAGTAACCTTGTTTAAATGCGAAGCGAAATAAATATTTACTTGGAAAATTAGAAATTATCATCATAATAGTAATTTAAAATCCGGCAGAAGGTACAATGTTTTTTTTATATTGAACATGTAATGCTCAATTATTCCAACTGGATTTCATCCGTGCCTTCAGACTGAAGTTAAATGCCTTGAATATGTGAGACACATACGACAGTAACCAAGGTGACTAAAGAGACGTTACAGTAAAATTCAGTCCCAGTTTTACGTTCAACATTAACTTCAATATTACCCTTACACTATCACGAGGAAAGCCTCACAGAAACTAAGCAAGGATTCGCTATACATCCCAACAATTTATCCACCAAAAAAAACAAACTACTAGCAACTTCTCAAGGCAGTAACGATCAACATACCAAGTCTAGCCGCCACAAGTAGACTAGATAGCGGTATTGTCGACTTTCAGACCTTGATATCACATTTCACAAGTGAGAAAAACCTAGTACACAGATTTGAATTTATCCACACAGTAAATAAATCAAAGAAAATTCATTTCGTTAAGCTCCATAAGCCAGCAGAGTATGAATATCCGGTCGAAAAACCCACAGCACCGCATGCAACCTGTCCCGATACATAGTGATTGTTATTTCTCAGCCAACTTAAGACCACAAATGACTACAGAAAACAGAGTCACAGACAACATTCTCAAAAGACTGATTATCATACGCTTACTGATTAAAAATTCACACTGCAGAAATTCACGTAGCTGACGTAGTCACCAAGTCGAACACATTCATGATCCCTCAGTTATAACGACATAGTCAATGTGGTGGATATCCATCTAGTATTCTCACAGGCTTCACCTGTTTGAATTATAGTGATACATTCAAAAGAAATTACAGTACACTATTTCCCTACTTACCCCAGTATTGCTGGCGCGCATGGTAGGCGGTTCAGAATCCGAAGTGTCTATCGAAATTCGCCGATTCTCATCCACGGTGACAGCCATCTGAGGGTTATTACCCGATCTCAAAGCACGATCCCCATCATCCCCCTGACCACGGATGTTCTTACTTGGCGGTGAAGCCTACAATGATATACAAAACCAAAAAGGACAAATTGTAACAACAAACTCAATTAACGGTAACAATACACCGTTCGGCATTGGTCCTCAATACAACTTAAAAAGTAATTTCAGCAGAGCGGAACAACTGCATCTCATAACAGAAGATATCGTTAAATCACATACTGTCACCAAGGTGAGTGCACCAGACTTCTACGAACACATATTCTTCAAATGTCCACTCACAAACTATATACTAGGGTAAGAGGAGAGCAACGAGCATAGCATCAGATAACTCACAAGTCTCTTACATACTTGATAACTAACTGCATCTCTTTGCGATTTCATACGATCCAATCACAAGCCTGCACTTCCACACACACACACACACCGGCTATTTTACACCATCTCTCAATAGCTATCAAAAGGACAAGTCGACCGGCTGATCGCATTCAGATACGACGACATCAACCTACGCAACCAGTAATAACTGTCTCCTTCCACAAGTATGGGGTTGACAGAAGTACGCTTGACGCAACTTGTAGTCGTGCGAAAACGTTCCTAGGGATAGTGTCTCATGAAACAGACACAACTATGAGAGCAAATACTGCTAAAAATGCCACGTTGGCTAGGCTGTCACACAAAAATAAAATACTTTCCTTTCTACGCATTTTGTGAAGACATCACCTTTCACAATGTCGGCAACTGGGACGCATCAGTCATCAGCACGTTTACAACACCACAAACTCTAAAGAGATGTTCCCCGAATAAGTCATCAGGTAGCTAGTACTAATTATACTGAGTGATACTCTTTTATGTAGTGCATCACTCAGTGTCAGTGTCGCTGTTGTCTCAAATATGAATTTTAAATCCAGCGGACACTAGACCTGTTCGGTCAGTGGTCTCAAAGCTACTCCTGAAATCCTATTCATCTGACCGATAAGCTCTCAAAACACTCACTAGCACCAAAATATACACTGGTTAGCAGGAATGTTCTCCTAACTGGGCATACTTTGAAGCTGGTTAACACACAATAGATGTATCAGTTAATGCATAACTTGAATGATAGCCAAAACCATAAAAATGCAAGTTATACATGTATGTATCTACATATATATATATATATATATACATATACATATACATATACATATACATATATATATATATATATATATATATATATATATATATATGTAGATATGTATATTTATACATATATTTATATATTAATATATATACATATACATATACATATATATGCATGCACCAATGTAGCTCTCTCATATTACTAACAACGTGTAAGGAGTAGAAATCAGTTTGAACACGCCTAGAAAAACTCACACATTCCAGCGTTGACTGTTTCGGACCATTTCTTGTACCTCTTAGCGGTCTTTTCAACTTCCCAGGGCTTCTTAGCTGTAACAAAGATTTACACAAATCAGTTATGGTTACACAATTCTGAGCGATTTAAACAAATATTTTGACATCTACTATAATGAATGCTCATCTTTGCTTTGCACTTCGGATCGACCACAGGTTTAACTGGAGGCGATTCCATATCTTCAATTCTTCAGTAGTAGGTAAGCAATTAAATATTAACAGCTTACAGGTTTTCGTACTCTCCAGTCACGATATCAAAGTTCACAGTGGCTTTCGGTCCTCCCAACGCATTATAAACCTCCTAGAAAGTAGTCATCCACGGACATAATATGAATTGCGGTACCAGGATTTTATCGTGAGCGATTCAGTAGCCTGTCCTGACGAACTGGTGTGATTGCTAATTTCCTGTGATTGTTGAGTCTCCGGATGCACAGATTTTCGAATTGGTCGTTTCTCTTTCTCACCTCTGATCTTCTAATTGCTTATCATCCCTCTTGTTAGTTGATGCATTGGATCCATGTCTATACATCTATTCATCGCTAATTGACCCGAATGTCAAGCTTCTAGAAATCCGCTGGTATTTTGGGTTTCTTATTTCTAAGATCTCTACATTCTCAAAATCAAATTCATTTTCATAGTTATCCACATGTATTGGTATGAGCAACGGAATGTCGTGATGTCTAATGGTTAACTGATGTTCATGTAAACAGGAGAGAAGAGGTCGACCACTTTGTCCAACATAGTACTGATCACAGTTGTTGCAGCTGATTTTGTAAATCACATCTGGTTCGTCTTCTTTGGGCGCTGCCTTCCTCGGTCTGTATAATATGGATTGAAGGGAATTCGATGGTCTGTGAGCCATACCAGTTCCAAACGGTCTCAGTAGTCTTTTTGTGACCCCTTATATATCCTTCATGTATGATAGGATGATCCATTCGCTGAGTCCCGTGGATGATGAACTGAGTGGGCGTCTACTCAAATTGCGTGGGTAACCGTTCTTCTGTAGGACAGACATCAAGTAATTTCCTCCTCTTCTCCGTGAAGTTGTCCTCTTGAATAAAGTCTGTACACAACTAATTCTGCACATTGGCTTCCTGTATACTTCAGTCTCCAATTTCCTGACATTGGTTCGATTGACTAAAACACCCAGTATTAACAACTTGCTGTTCGACTCTTTATCCATTGTGAATTTAATGCTGTTGAAAACGTTGTTAGTGAGGTAATTCGTGAGTGTTTTCTAACTCATCACTTCTAATGGTGACTAAAGTATCGTCCACATAGCGGATCCAAATTCTAGTTTTCAACGCAGGAAAAATAATGGCTTCCACCCTCTGCGCTACTGCTTCTGCAATTAATCCAGATATCGGCAATCCCGACGGAGTTCCTTCCCATCTGTCTGTATACCTCACCTTAGATCAGAAGGATTTTATCAGACAAAGATCAATAGGTTTCATCAAACTTCTATCGTCAGTTAGGAGGAGAGAAGTAATATCATTAGTCAGTCGTCGTTTGATCGGTGTGTACAATGCTGTGATGTCAAGGGACATCATTAATTCGTCGTTGTCTATGTTAATGCCTTTAATTCTCTTCGAAAATTCGGTCAGTGACTTCATGGAATCTTCGCATGACTACACAAGGTATTCCAGTTCCCTAGAAAGTTCTCTGGAGAGGTTGTAGGCTGGGGTCTCAAAAAGTGAGACTATTGGTCGTATAGGAATGTACGGTTTGGGCAGTCTCGGTTTGCCGTAAAATCGACGAAGAAAGGGTCAATTCGATTTCATTCATCACTTGACTTGTTTCCTTATTTGTCTTCCACTGAACAACTTCCTTATAATTCTGTTCATCCGATCCTCAAACACCTGGATACAACAAGAATCAAGTGTTCGATTCACATTCACGTCTTTCAGAAAATTCTCCACATTCGTAATGTCGTCTCTCTTGTCCACATGAGTACAGTCCTGGCCCCTTACACGCCAGCAGTTTCATGATATCCTCCTTACTTTTCACTCTCTTAACTGCTAACTCACTCACTCAACAACAGCCCTGCACGGATCCAATAGGCTTGATTGGCTTTCCCCAATTCACACCATTCATGGCACCGCCTCAACACCCGATCGTCTACCAATGGCCGACGATACTGCGCTACAGTTTGCTCGGTTCTATAATACAGTTGTGAAACATCATCATGAGAAGCTTTCAGGTGTCCGACCAACGTTACCCCAGTAGCATAGGCCGTGTATCGTCATGTCACCATGTCGTGGACTTTCATAGACTCAGATGCCCGAGACATGTGTTGCGTATGCTCAGTCAGCCTCTCTACACCATCGTGCAACGTTAGCTGAAGTACATTCACTCTGGAAAAAAGTTAAAAGTAGCCAGACTAAAACATGGCATCAGTCCATGAGGTTTCTGACTGTTGGTCTGAGTCGTGTAGGCGGAAATGTAGACTTCTCGGCTGATGTCCGTGTGATAACAGGAACCAGTGGTTACAGACCCTAGGTGACAACGGCTCAACCAACCTCAGTGGTGCAGACGCATCCACACATCGCTTTCATCTTAATCACCACACCGAATTTCATCACCGTTTCGTCCTCTCTTCTCTTTTCCCAATTTCCTATCAATCTTCATTACTTCCTTCCTTATCTCTCTACCTTTCATCCTGGTATCTTCCCATCTCAATGTGCTGGTGTGGGGTGTAACTACATGAACAAATGCACAGCAGTCTCACACACAATACCGATATTGACTGACTAACTGAGCCCAAGTGTGGCTTCTGACTTCGTGAGAATATTCTCAGTTAAAAGAGACTGTTGGAACAGCTCCATCAACACAACTCATAAAATGCATTTCACAAAGCCAAGTTCTTCAAACACAAATTCACAGTAGTTTAATCCTTACATGATCATACTTACTCAGAGAATTCACCTAACACAACCAGTTTTACTGCTTTCCCTAAGTCCTCCATAGCGTGGATATCATCCCATGAGAAGTCGAAAGTAAAAGGTGATACTTCCAGCAAAGCTCAGTAAAAATGAAGCACAAATCCATGGTCATGTCCTAGAATAGCTCTCACCATGAGTGACGACATGACTTCTACAGTTCGGAAAGTCCTCAGTAATTCTGTGTGATTCAGAAACATATCTGTCAGTGACAGAATCAATCGAATACTGCCTTTTGGACAGAAGAAACCTGTGGTTCGCGATTTCGTCAACGGTAGAAGTCTAGGCGAGGCATCCACAAATTTTTCTGCTAACTCTAACCTATTTCTTCTGATAGTCACTTTGCACTTTATGCATCTTACTCACCGTATCTAACGCGTCCACTGCTAACTGGATGACAAGTAAAACTCTGGTGAAACACAATAATAATGCTATGCAAAAATATAAATACGCATACCCACACAAAACACTTTGTCTTCAAGGCAAACAGTTCGCTTACATGTATTCATTCAGGTTGGGATAAGAAAAATAAGAAGGGTGCATGATTTAGATATAGAGTCAACATCCACCTTAATACGGTGTGGATGAACACCAACAAACACTACACAGCTAATAAGAAATACTCAGTAATACTTCACATTGCAGAAATTCACGTAGCTGACGTAGTCACCAAGTCGAACACATTCATGATCCCTCAGTTATAACGACATAGTCAATGTGGTGGATATCCATCTAGTATTCTCACAGGCTTCACCTGTTTGAATTATAGTGATACATTCAAAAGAAATTACAGTACACTATTTCCCTACTTACCCCAGTATTGCTGGCGCGCATGGTAGGCGGTTCAGAATCCGAAGTGTCTATCGAAATTCGCCGATTCTCATCCACGGTGACAGCCATCTGAGGGTTATTACCCGATCTCAAAGCACGATCCCCATCATCCCCCTGACCACGGATGTTCTTACTTGGCGGTGAAGCCTACAATGATATACAAAACCAAAAAGGACAAATTGTAACAACAAACTCAATTAACGGTAACAATACACCATTCGGCATTGGTCCTCAATACAACTTAAAAAGTAATTTCAGCAGAGCGGAACAACTGCATCTCATAACAGAAGATATCGTTAAATCACATACTGTCACCAAGGTGAGTGCACCAGACTTCTACGAACACATATTCTTCAAATGTCCACTCACAAACTATATACTAGGGTAAGAGGAGAGCAACGGGCATATGCATCAGATAACTCACAAGTCTCTTACATACTTGATAACTAACTGCATCTCTTTGCGATTTCATACGATCCAATCACAAGCCTGCACTTCCACACACACACACACACACCGGCTATTTTACACCATCTCTCAATAGCTATCAAAAGGACAAGTCGACCGGCTGATCGCATTCAGATACGACGACATCAACCTACGCAACCAGTAATAACTGTCTCCTTCCACAAGTATGGGGTTGACAGAAGTACGCTTGACGCAACTTGTAGTCGTGCGAAAACGTTCCTAGGGATAGTGTCTCATGAAACAGACACAACTATGAGAGCAAATACTGCTAAAAATGCCACGTTGGCTAGGCTGTCACACAAAAATAAAATACTTTCCTTTCTACGCATTTTGTGAAGACATCACCTTTCACAATGTCGGCAACTGGGACGCATCAGTCATCAGCACGTTTACAACACCACAAACTCTAAAGAGATGTTCCCCGAATAAGTCATCAGGTAGCTAGTACTAATTATACTGAGTGATACTCTTTTATGTAGTGCATCACTCAGTGTCAGTGTCGCTGTTGTCTCAAATATGAATTTTAAATCCAGCGGACACTAGACCTGTTCGGTCAGTGGTCTCAAAGCTACTCCTGAAATCCTATTCATCTGAACCGATAAGCTCTCAAAA